>JASPKZ010001957.1:631250-1262500 GCA_030220185.1 Diploptera punctata | reverse complement strand
CAAGTTGCCCCAACCTAAGAAATGGATTACAATTCTGCCAAAGCCAGGGAAGAAAGCCAGAAATGTCATTAGAGACAACATAGTGGCATTGGACACAAAAAACAATTCCAAATAAAACTGTTTTAGCCGTCTCGTCAATGCGCGATGCTGTCCCTACCCAGATCCCAGCTTCCCACTCCAAAGGGATATTGGTGTTCCAAAACGATTCTTAAAAACTTGGAGACGTTCTTTAAATTGGGACTGGAAGTAATCATCAATAAAATTAATCATATGGTCACATATATAAATACATTATATAATGGAAATTGACACTTAATGACAAACGAGAGAAATTTTGAAGAAGTGGCTGAATTAAAATACCTCGGAACAATAATTATAACAGGAATAAAGTGCACAAAGAAATTAAACATAAAATCAATTCTGAAAATGCATACTTCTCTCAAAAAACGTTAAACCGCTGTAGTGCTGCCTTGTCACGCAGCGGGCCCGGGTTCGATCCCCGGTCGGGGCAGTTTTTCTGGGTGAGGTTTTTATTGGGGTTTTTCCTCAACTGTAAGACAAATGTCAGGAAAACTTTAAGGCCCAAACGGTCCCCGAAATCATATGGCCATCATCATCATCATTGTCATCTCATTATCATCATCATCCTTCACCAGTGCGGAAAGCAACGGGAAGCTACCACACCTACACAATTCCCTAGTAAAGCTGCGAGCATAGCATGAAAATGCTATGATTGCAGTGAAGGACCTGCCTTCGGGCAGAATTACTATGGATGGATATATATATATATATATTTTTTTTTTTGTTCAATGTCCCAGGTTGTCATTTCGACATATCTGGTGTTCTCTTCTGGCATTGGCATAATTGTAAACCACTTATGAAGTTGGGGCGCGTAAGAAGGCGGAGTTACGTTACTCCGATGATGTGTGATAAATGATAATGAAGCGCCAGGAGAGTTCTTAACCTGAACTTAACCTAAATTCCAGACCATTGGCAACAACAGGAATGATTCCCTTTAAGGAAAAATGTCTATGGTTTGACTGGGAATCGAACTCGGGACCTATGAACTGTAGTCAGAAACGTTGACCACAACCCATGAGGCTGGTCGACTGAAAAGATATAAAAATGTTATTCTTCCAGTTATATTATATGGTTGCGAAACATAGACTCTTGCTTTAAGGGAGGAGAAAAGATTACAAGTATTTTAGAATGAAGATCTTAGGAACATTTTTGGATCAAAGAGAGATTGAATAGACAGGCGAATGGAGAAAAAAAATACATAACAGTGAACTATATGATATTTGTAGGAAATCACATGTAGTAAGAACAGTTAAGTATCGTAGACTGCTATGGGCAGGACATGTAGCACGATTTGGGGAATGAAAGAGCGGCATGGAAAATCCTTGTAGGAAAACCAGACGAAAGGCGCTCAATAGATAGGCCAAGAATGAGATGAGATATTAACATTAACCATAATTTCATGGAGGGTAAATTATACAGTACACGGGATGATTGGAAACATATCAGGATAGGGAGTGTATGGAGAGATCATGTCCGCGCGGCAATGAACTTATGGGTTCGATAATAGGCTACCAGTGGGTTAGTTAGTCATTTGTTTTTTTTTTTTTTGTATCCTGGTTCTAATTTTGAAATTGTGATCATTTCTGCCGCGGTAAGTGAAAGCAATGAGTAGGCTAAATTTGTATGTAGGCCTATGTATGTATGTATATAGGCCTACCCCATAAGCTACGTCCCGCGTGGGTGGACATTGGTGCTCCCTAGAGGGAGTTTCTTAATCAAATTAATTTAGTTGCGCTTATTTACCTACAGATATCAACGAGTGGCATGTGGTTAGCATATCACGTCGATGATACATTTAATAAACAACTAATATATTACTTAGATGAATGATTTTGCACATAGACCTTTCATTCGGGTTTAAGGTTCTTTTATGAGCCTGAAAATCTTCATACTCGGAAAAAATGGTTTGAATTTCCTCCTGGAGGACTTGTCTCCTATCTTAAAATCCATCGATCCCGAGATCATCGGGACAAGAGGCAAGAAACATAACAATTACACCACCGCAATAAGAAGAGGGTGTATATTTTTTTTTCTAATCCTACGCACTGCAATTTACGTGCTTCGAGTTCCGCGCTGGACTGACAGATGGCGTTAATGTGGTCTATTTTCAATTTAGGTCTACACACCTCTTCGGCAGACCACTTCACGTAGATGATGTTTTCTTGTATTGTGTACAGAGAGGAGTGTAGGATGAATGTATGTGTGTAGTATAAATTGTGTTGTATGAGGGATGATGATAAGGGAGAATGTGAAACCCAGTGCCGGCACATAGCCAATTCCATTTAAAAGCACCAAGATGGTCACCAGGCTTAACGTCCCTATCCGACGAACGAATCACTATCAACAGTACCACGTGTCTTCTCAACATATGTACTGTGGAGAACTTTGCAATTGAATGCAGGAATCTGGTGAACAATCTAGCGATTAAAAATTGTACATCACCACCTCTCCTGACCCCGAGGTTAAAAATTTTGCAATTAAATTAATTTAATTACTTACTTACTCACTGGCACTATCGAACCCGTAGGTTCATAGCCGCGCGGACATAAGCTTTCCATACATCCCTATCCTGAGCTAATGTTTTCCAATCATTCCCTGTATAATCTACTTCCCTCAAATCATTGTTAATGTTATTCACCCACCTCATTCTTGGTCTACCAACTGGGCGTTTTTCCTCTGGCTTTCCTACACTAATTTAACAATTACATTTTCTACCCCGGACCCCCAAGTCACAAATCAGGTATGGTATCACCTCAGCCAACATGGCGGATCCCCGATGAGAAGTCATAAATTGCATAAAAATCGTCCTTTAAGGGTCAGTTTCACCAACAGAGGTAACTGTATTACGCTAGTTTTCCCCATATATAATACATAGCTTAAACTGGCGTAATACAGTTACCTCTGTTGGTGAAACCGACCCTTAGCCTAAAAGTTGTAAATAGGCTATATGTTGACACATAAAAATACATTAGGTCTATATAATGGAAATGGACAGTTAATGACCAATGAAGGAAATTTTCAAGAAGTGGCTGAATTCAAATACCTAGAAACAATAATTACAAAGGATGTAAAATTAAGGAGAAAGTAACAAATGCATTTTCTTATGAATCAATTAAAAGAGTTATAAATAGAAAAACGAATGATAATTACAATTCCAATTTAATTGAAGAAGTAGGAAACAGAAATATAAAAAAAAAGTTGGAAAATCCATCTATAATTCCGGAACTAGATCGAAAATCTGCAGTTGCTGTACTGAGGCTTACTACAGGACATGACTGCTTAGGAAAACAAGTTAATAGAATTGGTGTATTAATGTCTCCTGAGTGTATATTGTGTTCTCAAGGTGTGAACATGGACAGAGAATGCTTAACATACTGTTTAGCTCTTAAAAATTATCAAGATGTGACATTCAAGTATTGGAAAACAAGATGGAGAATAACTCCAGAGCATTAGCTACATACATACATACATATTGTTCTCCTCCGACGAGTTTAGCGCTGGGAGGTAGGGTATTCTTCCATTGGGTTTACTACTCTTGCAGGTAGTTTCTTCTGTTCCTACAGCCGAGTCGAAGGGAAGTATTATTCATTCACAAATATGCAGTTTTCAGTTTGCGGTTTTGAATAGGTCTAAAGTATACTGGTTTCGTAAATAACGCGAACGTTTTCAATATGATTGTACTTCCTACCTGACTCGTTTTGTCATCCAGTATCCATCCCCACACCACGCTAAACTCGTTGGAGGAGGACAGTAGTTACAAATTTGAATAAGATGCATAAAGATATGAAACATGGGCTCAATTCTGGATATGCATGCTATTATATATTACAGGGACTCTTGTCATCCCAACTTCTCTCAAAAAGCGTTGAAGTGAAGATATAGGATAACTTAAAACTGTTATTCTCCCAGATGTATTATATGGATGCGAAACATGGACTCTTACTTTAAGGGAGGAAAGGAGATTACGAGTATTTGAGAATAAAGTTCTTAGGAAGATTTTTGGACCAAAGAGAGATAAATAGACAGGTGAATGGAGAAGACTACATAACAGTGAGCTACATGATCTTTATAGGAAGCCAGATAAGTTATAATAAGAACAGTTAAGTCTCGTAGACTGCGATGGGCAGGACATGTGGCATTGATAGGGAATGAAAGAGGTGTATGGAAGCTTCTTGTAGGAAAATCAGGGGAAACGTCCAGTTGATAGACCAAGAATGAGGTGCGAGAATAACATTAACCATGATTTGAGTGAAGTAGATGATATTTATTTTATTTTATTTTATTTATTTATTTTACCTGATGGATTTAAGACCGTAAGGATTAAATTATAGGCCTACATATAATAATAATTATGAATTATCTACATAATTAATTATACATAATAGATAGGTTACACGATATAAAGTTGACAATGGAAAGAAATAACAATTATTATAATAGTAATAATAACAACAATAATAATAATCTATAATTTGATTAAGTAATTGGCTTGGTAAAGGAAGTTTAAAATATAAAGATAAAAGTATACATGCAATACGGTTATATATTATATTGTCTAAGGAAATATGAAGTGAGTTTTTTTATGGACTGTTTTTGAACCGGGCAGTCCTTGATATACGATGGGAGGGAATTCCAGAGCCGGATGGCTGTAATAAAGAAATATGAGGAATAGTGAGATGTTCGCTGTAGAGGAACAGATAGAGTTACATTTTCTCTCGATCGTGTGTTTAAGTTATGGTGGAATGATGGCGAATGGAAGCGAGTAGAAATACAGTATAAAGAGGTGATATAGGGGTTGATTGGAAAACATTATTTCAGAATAGGGATGCATGTCCGCGAGGCCGTGAACCTACAGGTTAACTAATCTATAAGTTGTAAGTGCCGCACAATGTGCCGGATGTGTGTTAGAAGTGTTGAGTACAGATGACACGCGCGCAAGAAGGTGGGATTTGTGATTCAAATGTACGTAACACACATCGATCCTGGCTGGATCGGCCAGTGTCTAACATGCTGTGTACAAATGTGCTAATTGCCTCATTAAAACGGTGGACTTGCAAATGAAACCAATTAAACGTGAGGAAGGAACTTGCCGTACACATTTAACTTTTTAAACAGTTCCTCATGAATATTAACACATTCTGCTTTTGTGATTTGTACCTTATTAAATGAGAATTAAACATAGGTTAACTAACTAACTAACTAACTAACTGCTACTATCGATCTGTAGGTTCATGGCCACTCGAGCTCTCCATACATCTCTATGCTGAGGTAATGTTTTTAATCCTCATAAGTAATGCCACGAGTGACTTCTAATTTATCTAGATGATTTGGAAATCAAGAGTGGCCATTTGTTAAGACTATTTAACGAATAAAATGAAGCTGTTTACTCACAAATCATTATTTAAATATAGTTGTTTAATATTAATATAGGCTTATTTAATGTAAACAGCTATGTTTGAAAACAATTGAGAAATGTTTGGTTATGTTTCATTTGTTTAGCACTGCTACTTGATCACACTATTTATTGCCAAATAGGATCGCAATATTGTAAGTGTTTATGTAGTGGAGAAAAAATGAAACTTATCAAACTATAAGTTATAGTATGTATGTATGTATATGTATATATATATATATATATAATATATATATATATATATAAACCTTAGATATGTGTACGGCTTCGGAAAACGGACCACACTGAAAACTGAAGGTATTTAACAACGTAAGAACTAAACCTTGGATGGTTGTACGTCTTCGAAAACGGACCACAGCGAAAACTCTATGCATTTTATTATACAAGACCTAAAAAATGTGACTCGAACTTATCATTCCTTGATAATGGCATGTGGGATCATGCCGAAACGTCGGAATCAATGACCAGAGGCCGAACTTGAATCCAAGACGCAGAAAACCCAAGAAAACTTTCATATTCATATATAGTTTATACGCGTTGGCAAGTCGTTTGCGTCTATCACGCTGTTTCAATGTCAAAGAATCAAGAAATTCGAAGTCAAAATAAGGAATTATATCGCAGAATTCACAGCTGAATATCAATCTTAATTGAAAGACCTTTTAAAAGCTGCAAAACAGGGAAAAATACTAAGTTCATTAAGTCGTTGTCTAAACCTGACAGTAATAATCAATAGAAATTGTTCAAAATCTCTCATTGTTTTATTTTATTTCGATAATTTTAATTTTATTCTGTAACCTTGGAACGTATCCCCTATACCGTATACCCATACAAATTACCATTCCATATTCGCGGTTTCTGTATTCGCGGCATATTTGCGGAACATATCCCCCGCAAATAAGGAGCTTTTACTGTACAGATTCTACCTCTATAGATTCGGTCTCATTGCACACCCGTTATGAGAAACACAGATACCTGTTTTGCAAATAACTGTAAAATTTTTAATTAGTTAAGTTCTGAGACCGATCTTTCACAGGTAGCGTTCTGAATTTACGGAACAAAGATGGCTGAATCGTATGAATCATTCTCATTAAGCGACAAAGTGAAAGTGATCGAAGATAAATCTCCAAACATTTCCGATCCGATGCTCCAAAGTCAAGCTCTAGTTATTGTTAAATCCTCAAGGAAATAACGATTTTAAGGAGTCTCAGGTTGGCTGGACAGTTTTAAAAGACGACACAATGTAGTGTGGAATGAAATTTGCGGCGAATCAAAGAATGTGGACGAAAGTGTAGTTAGTGAGCGAAAACCGAAACTGCAAACTTGAATTTCAGGATACGCGCCTAAGAGACATTTTTAACGCTGACCAAATGGGACTGTTTTTTTCGCGCGTTACCGTCGAAGTCGCCCATACATTCTATACTTCACTTTTCAACGGCAGCGGAACTACAATTAATCCCGTAAAACGACATTTACGGTACTCTATAATCTAAAATTATTAATAAGTTTTAGTTTTTTTTAATGCGGAATTTTGTCCAATGTGGAAAAAAAACGAATTGGTCCCATGCGATTCCGCTTTGAGCAAGTTTTACTGTTTACTGTATAACCAAAGAAAAAAGTTACAAATATATAATTCAATAGTGAGATGTGTACTGTCACATAAGGAGCTGAAGTTTGGAAATTGAACAAAAACTTAGAAAAAAACTTATGTAGATGGAAATGGATTTCATAAGGAGAGCAGCAGATGTTCAAAATTAGAACAAATAAGAAATACTGTCATATGAGAAGAAATGAATATTAGATATTCAATAGTAGACTATATAAGATATAAGCAATTAAATTGGTATGGGCACGTACGACAAACGCAAGAAGAAACGTTACCCAGAAAAACATTAGAATGGTGTCCACCTGGAAGAAGAAGGAAAGGAAGACCTCGAAACTCGTAGATGCAAGAAATAAAAACTGGAATGAGAACAAGAGGACTGCAGGGCTTGGAGTGGATGGATAGAGACGAGTGGAGAAAGGAAATAAAACTTTAGGCACAGAAAGATGTGTAAACATTAAAAATCTGTATGTAAATAAAATTATTATTATTATTATTATTATTATTATTATTATTATATTAATCATCACATTTTTAGGATTGTTTTTTCAATATTCATTCGCTTCCCCTGAAAAACGATAGCGCCTCCCCAGGAAAGAGCATTGCACAGTTCAAACCCCTAATTTAGAGAGAAAGAAAAAAGATAGCCAAGACAAAGAAAAGCTTTCGAAGAATTAGGCCCATGAAAAATAATAAAGTTAGAAAAGTATTTACTCACCGCTGTAGTATTGAGATAGCCTTGCCGTACATACCGGGTCCGGGTTCCATCACTGTTCGGGACGTGTTTTCTACGTGATCGTTTCTCTAGGAGTTTTTCTCACCTGTAAAGGAAATATTAGGACAATTTAAGATCTAAACAATCCCCGAACACCATCTGGACATCATAATCATCATCATATTCGCTATGTTTAATATTAATGTGTTGGTGAATGTTGTGTTTCGTCTTAAATGTTTGTGTTATCTCGATGTATTGAGCTGATCACTCATTCGGGGAGGCCCTGCAACCAAAAAGTAGCCTATGTTTAAAATCCCTCTTCAGACAGGTCGCGCAACTATAAAGGTCATGCAAATGTACATAAAAGGTGAGAGGTTAAACTACTATGGATAAAAATATAAATAATTTAAACAAATAAAAATACAAGAAAGATGTGCGTGACTTATAGAATAAAATTTTAAAATATGTAAAAACAGAGTTAAATTATCATTCATGAATGTAAGTGGGGAGCGGCAGAACAATTAAATTAAGAAGCCTGCGAGTGATGTCATAATATAGTAAATTACGAATAAGACGAGTTCTTCGCCGTACACTAATACATCCCCTGCCCTTATCGTAGTGGAGTTGCTTGCGTGCATAATGACCACGAGAGCTATGTCGGCGGTTTCATTGCTACTTGCTACCGAAAGGGTTACCTATGAAGGGCAGGTAAAAGGCAATTAGCCAGACCAAAAAAGTACGTTGATCTAAAGAGTGACCGTAAAAATACAACTGCCAAGAAACGCGGACATGGGTTCCAATTGCATAAGAATTTCAAGAGGTAATAAGAATACAGTCCCGTAGACTCTGATGGGTAGGACGTGTGATACGAATGGGTAATGAAAGAGAGACATGGACATTCTTTGTAGGAAACCAGAGGGAAAACACTCAATTGGTAGATTAGATCAGCTCAGATAGTGATGTATGAACAGCTTATGTCCGTGTGGCTATGAATCTATGGATTCGATTGTGTTAGTGAGTGGGTGAGTTAGTTAGTTAGTAAAATTGATTCTCCCTCGTAAATTAATATTTTATATTCATAAAAAACATATTAATATGTTTTTGGATCAGTCAGATGTATAGCCTTTGAAATAATTGATGACCATGCAGCAAGTACCGTATTTTAGGGACTATAAGACGCACTTTTTTTTTCGAAAAATTTCCTCCAAAAATTAGGTGCGTTTTATACTCGAAATTAATATAAAAATGTTCAGTGTTTGATTTAAAATTCCCCCCAGTCTTAAAAAGTCCATATATTCGATGCCGCGGGAAACCTTTCTCAATATGGCAACATTGGGTTCAACTGCCAGCAACAGTGCACCGATGCGACGAACATGAGTTGCGGGGATTCACAAGCTTGCTAACACTGTCTCCCTCCCGACCCGCTATCACAAACCCAGAACACTGTCTAGCCTATGATGTGTCATTTTAGCCTACGATGCCAGTGAACTTGAAGAAATGGACGATGGATGAAACCCAACATGAATTCACGCCGAGGGGAGCTTTAAAACGACATACAATCAAACAAGTGTGTCAGTGGATAAAAAAATTCGTGGTCTAGAGTTAGTGAAGACATTATTGTTAAATCTTTCAAAAAGTGCGTCGTAAGTACCGCTCTCGATGGCAGTGAAGACCATCTTATATATGAAGAAGGCAACGATGACGACGAAGAGGAAGAAAAAGAAGAGGAAAGTTCAGATGACAATTTTCAGGGATTTTAAAGGTCAGAACGGTTTTATAAACTAAGATTTTTTTTTTAGTCTGGCAAGAATATAATTAAAAAAAAAGCTTAAAAAATAAAGTGCGTCATTGTCCGTAAAATACGGTAAATCTATAAACATGACAGTAATACAATATTTGTTGCTGTAAATGAAACAATGGCTGAAATAGTATTTCTGACTTATAATAAAAAAATAAGGAATTATTTAGTGGATATAGCTTCTATAGATACGTTTTATTGTAACTAACAATCCACACATTATGAAGATCGTTGCTAGACAACTCATTCTAAACTTATTACAATATGTTTTCGTTCTTTAAATTAATTGCTCCAGTTTAATTTAAACTAAAAATGTATTTTCTTCCTCTTCTTCAAGACTTGTGTATGTAATAATTAATTTTTAATACTGTATATTGTGATGTCTTTATTTAATTTTATCGCTCACACTAAAGTACAAAATACTTTTTCAAGACAAATTCATTTGACCTTCAGCGTGAGAAATAATGTTAAATAAAAAATATAGCCATGTAAACTCTATTAGCTGTAATAGTAGTTTTAAATCTACATTAAAATTATCATAAGTAATGTCAAAAGTGATTTCCAAATCATCGATAAATTGAAAATCAAGAGTTGCATTTGTTAGGACTCTTTAACGAATACAATTAAGCTGTTTATTAAAAAAACACTATGATACAAAAAAGTACCTCGGTCGAAAGAGTGACGATATTTCACCGTAAAAATACAACCATCGTGGGTTCCACTGGGGTACATTACCTGAGGATAGGGATGTACGGATAGCTGATGTCCGCGCGGCCATGAACCTACGTGTTCGACAGAGCAAGTGTGCTATCGATTCATATATGTAATGTCGTATTGTACTGTACAGCAGAATTAATAAACTGGACTTAATCTAATTTAATATTTTGATTGGTCCAATAACATTTTTGCACTCGTTTAATGTAAGTACTCTCATTTTGTACTGTGCAGCAGGTCTAATGAATTGGACGTAATAAAGTGTAATATTTTAATTGTCCAATAATATTCAATTGCTATCGTTTCATATTCTACTGTAATATTTGTATTGTACAGCAGATGTAGGATTGGACATAATTAGGAAAATTTTGATTAGTCCCAAAACTTTAAATTTGCTATCGTTTCATATTTATACTGTCATATTTCTACTGTACGGCACCTTTAATTAATTGGATATAATAAAGTGGAATATTTTGATTGGTTCAGTAGCATTAAATTTCCTGTCGTTTCATATTTGTACTGTGTCATATTTCTGATATACAGCAGATTTAATTCAGACTGTGAATCAAATGTATTATTTTGATTGGTCCAATAACATAAAATTTGCAATCGTTTTATATTTGTACTGTTGTATTTGTACTGTGCAGCAGATTTAATGAATTGGACGTAATAAAGTGGAATATTTCGATTATACCAATACCATTAAATTTGCTATCGTCTCGTATTTGTACTGTAATATTTGCACTGTACAAGCAGATTTAATGAAATGGACAAATAAAAATATTTTGATTTTCCAATAATATTAAATTTGCTACCGTTTCATATTTGTATTCTCATATTTGTACTATACAGCAGATTTAATGAATTGGACTTAATCAAATGTAATATTTTGATTGGTCCAAAAATATTAAATTTGCTATCATCTCATATTTGTAACGTCATATTTGTACCGTGCAGCAGTGTGTAATGGATTGTACAAAATAAAGTGGAATATTTTAATTGGTCCAATAAAATGAAATATGCTAACGTTTCATATTTGTACTGTAATGTCCGTACTGTACTGTACTGCAGATTTAATGATTTGGACATAATAAAATGGAATATTTGTACTGTAATGTCCGTACTGTACTGTACTGCAGATTTAATGATTTGGACATAATAAAATGGAATATTTGTACTGTAAGTCCGTACTGTACTGTACTGCAGATTTAATGATTTGGACATAATAAAATGGAATATTTGTACTGTAATGTCCGTACTGTACTGTACTGCAGATTTAATGATTTGGACATAATAAAATGGAATATTTGTACTGTAATGTCCGTACTGTACTGTACTGCAGATTTAATGATTTGGACATAATAAAATGGAATATTTGTACTGTAATGTCCGTACTGTACTGTACTGCAGATTTAATGATTTGGACATAATAAAATGGAATATTTGTACTGTAATGTCCGTACTGTACTGTACTGCAGATTTAATGATTTGGACATACTAAATGGAATATTTGTACTGTAATGTCCGTACTGTACTGTACTGCAGATTTAATGATTTGGACATAATAAAATGGAATATTTGTACTGTAATGTCCGTACTGTACTGTACTGCAGATTTAATGATTTGGACATAATAAAATGGAATATTTGTACTGTAATGTCCGTACTGTACTGTACTGCAGATTTAATGATTTGGACATAATAAAATGGAATATTTGTACTGTAATGTCCGTACTGTACTGTACTGCAGATTTAATGATTTGGACATAATAAAATGGAATATTTGTACTGTAATGTCCGTACTGTACTGTACTGCAGATTTAATGATTTGGACATAATAAAAATGGAATATTTGTACTGTAATGTCCGTACTGTACTGTACTGCAGATTTAATGATTTGGACATAATAAAATGGAATATTTGTACTGTAATGTCCGTACTGTACTGTACTGCAGATTTAATGATTTGGACATAATAAAATGGAATATTTGTACTGTAATGTCCGTACTGTACTGTACTGCAGATTTAATGATTTGGACATAATAAAATGGAATATTTGTACTGTAATGTCCGTACTGTACTGTACTGCAGATATAATGATTTGGACATAATAAAATGGAATATTTGTACTGTAATGTCCGTACTGTACTGTACTGCAGATTTAATGATTTGGACATACTAAAATGGAATATTTGTACTGTAATGTCCGTACTGTACTGTACTGCAGATTTAATGATTTGGACATAATAAAATGGAATATTTGTACTGTAATGTCCGTACTGTACTGTACTGCAGATTTAATGATTTGGACATAATAAAATGGAATATTTGTACTGTAATGTCCGTACTGTACTGTACTGCAGATTTAATGATTTGGACATAATAAAATGGAATATTTGTACTGTAATGTCCGTACTGTACTGTACTGCAGATTTAATGATTTGGACATAATAAAATGGAATATTTGTACTGTAATGTCCGTACTGTACTGTACTGCAGATTTAATGATTTGGACATAATAAAATGGAATATTTGTACTGTAATGTCCGTACTGTACTGTACTGCAGATTTAATGATTTGGACATAATAAAATGGAATATTTGTACTGTAATGTCCCGTACTGTACTGTTACGACAGATTTAACTGATTCGGACATAATAAAATGGAATATTTGTACTGTAATGTCCGTACTGTACTGTACTGCAGATTTAATGATTTGGACATAATAAAATGGAATATTTGTACTGTAATGTCCGTACTGTACTGTACTGCAGATTTAATGATTTGGACATAATAAAATGGAATATTTGTACTGTAATGTCCGTACTGTACTGTACTGCAGATTTGATGATTTGGACATAATAAAATGGAATATTTGTACTGTAATGTCCGTACTGTACTGTACTGCAGATTTAATGATTTGGACATAATAAAATGGAATATTTGTACTGTAATGTCCGTACTGTACTGTACTGCAGATTTAATGATTTGGACATAATAAAATGGAATATTTGTACTGTAATGTCCGTACTGTACTGTACTGCAGATTTAATGATTTGGACATAATAAAATGGAATAGTTGTACTGTAATGTCCGTACTGTACTGTACTGCAGATTTAATGATTTGGACATAATAAAATGGAATATTTGTACTGTAATGTCCGTACTGTACTGTACTGCAGATTTAATGATTTGGACATAATAAAATGGAATATTTGTACTGCAATGTCCGTACTGTACTGTACTGCAGATTTAATGATTTGGACATAATAAAATGGAATATTTGTACTGTAATGTCCGTACTGTACTGTACTGCAGATTTAATGATTTGGACATAATAAAATGGAATATTTTGATAGGTCCAATAACATTAAATATGTTATCCTTTCTTATTTGTATTGCATAATTTGTACTGTACAGCAGATTTAATGTATTGGACATAATAAAGTGGAATATTTTGATTGCCCTTCAATAACATAAAATTTGCTATGGTTTCATATTTTTACTGTGTCATATTTGCACTGTACAGCAGATTTATTGAATTGGACATAATCAAATGTAATATTTAGACTGGTCCAATAACGTTCAATTTTCAATGGTTTCATATTTGTACTGTGCAGCAGATTTAATGAATTTGACATGATAAAGTGGAATATTTTTATTGGTCCAATAACATTAAATTTACTATCTATCAAATATATGTACTGTACAGCAGATTTAATGAATTGGACATAATAAAGTTGAATATTTTGTATGGTCCAATAACATTAAATTTGCTATCGTTTCATATTTGTATTGTCATATTTGTACTATTCAGCAGATTTAATGAATTTGACTTAATCAAGTGTAATATTTTGATTGGTCCAATAACAATCATAAATTTGCTATCGTTTCATATTTGTACTGTGCAGCAGATTTAATGGAATTGGGCTTAATCAAATGTAATATTATGATTGGTCCAATAACTTTACATTTGCTAACAATTTCAAGATAACTCTTTTTTTCGGTATAGCTAATGCTAATTTTATTAACTTCAAGTCGTTCTGTTAAGGTTTTTTGGTGGTTTTTCCTTAACGTTAAGGCAAATGCCGGAACGATCCCCTAGTCTTCCACCAGTAAATAATAAAAATTCCCCATGAAACTTTTCAAAATTACATTTTTTTTTTTTGTAAACAGAAAAATGAATAAAATGAAACAAAATCTGTGTTCCATTTATGAAATCAGAATCAATTGAATGGGTGAAAACCATAACGACGTAAGTTACATTATACGATTCAGAGAAAAATGAGTTAAAATATTTGCTGTAGGTGTTAAACCAAAGAAAACTGTTTTATTCATCCGTCAACAGAGAGCAGTAGTTGACAGCACACGCTTCAAACTCTCTGACATTCGAAAGGAGTATCCATTAAATGCGATAACTGCACAACTCAATTTTCACAATTATACCATTATGCTTTTTACCCAGACAATATGAATATTACCCCGAAAAGTGATCTAACCACAAACTACAAATTGTTGGGAAAACGAAAAAAAAAAAAAAAAAAAAAAAAAAAAAAAAAACGTATAATGTTCATTTTGAGGCTATTACCTTTGTTATAACATATACAATTTAATTTCTCGTTTTATTGGATTCATATACAGGCAATTTTAATGCAAAATAACATTCTTATAACGTAATATCTAACAATTCTATTCTATATAGTAATTCTAGTCCACCTATGTGGTCTCGAGGTTGCATGCTGCCTTGTCACACAGCGGGCTCGGGTTCAATTCCCGGTCGGGACAGGCTCCTGGGTGAGGGTTTTCCCGGGGTTTTTCCTCACCTGTAAGACAAATGTCAGAACGCTTAGGGCCCAACGGTTCCCGAAAATCATCCGGTCATCATCATCATCCTTATCATTATCATCATCATCCTTCACCGGTGTGGAAAGCAACGGGAAGCTATCATACCTGTAATTTCCCTAGTAAAGCTGCAAAGCATAGCATGGCAATACTCTGCCCTCGGGCAGAATTACTATGGATGGATGGATGGATGGATGGATAGTAATTCTGCCCGAGGGCAGGTCTTTTACTGCAATCATAGCATTTCCATGCTATGTTTTGCAGCTTTACTAAGGAATTATAGGTGTGGTAGCTTCCCGTTGCTTTCCACACCGTTGAGGGATGATGATGATAATGATGATGGCCGATGATTTTCGGGGACCGTTGGGTCCTAAGCTTCCTACCATTTGTCTTACAGGTGAGGAAAAATCCCCAAAAAACCTCACCCAGGAGCCTGTCTCGACCGGCAATCGAACCTGGGCCCGCTGCATGACAAGGCAGTACGCTACATCGAGACCACAGTGGTGGACAACTAAATGTCAATTTAATATAGAATTGAGTGCAAAAGTGATCTATCTCTATAGAGCAGGGAAATGATCTACACATATTTAACTAAAAATGCTATAATAAAAAATAGAAAATACATATTGAACACTGATTCAGGTAGAAAAATATATAACTTTATCAGTTTTGAGTATTTATTTTCCATTTAATGTTATTTCATTACATTCTTTATGTCTTTCATATCTTCACTCAATTTCTCTGAGATTCTGATTAGAATTCGCGGAACTGTGGTGGTATGAATTTGCACATGTGCAATAATTGTTTTTCTGTAGGCCTACTGCTCTTGATGACTTGACTAACTTCTTCCGCCATTTTGTTACATGTAGATCACTATTCGCTTGAAAGCCAATTTTTAAAACAGGCCTGGAAGAGAGTATGGATAATTTTCCTTGCACTATACCGTGATACTTTCCGAATAGAAAACTAATCCACTGAAAACTCAGTTTTCGATTTTTTGTGGGTCCGATCTCTTTTCGGGGCAACTAATCAATTGTAAAGAGTTTGGGAACAAGTGGGTAATTCGAAGATTCCATTCCACTATATAATGGAGACAAAAGCTACAGATATGTTTTTTTATTGCCCCCAGTTTGTCTTTTAGACATTTCTGGTGTTCTCTCCTGGCAATGGCGTAATTGTAACCCACTCCTGAATTTGGGGCGCCTGGAAGGCGGGGTTACGTTGCCCCGATGATATGATGGGTGATGATGATAAGGGTGCGCCAGGAGAGTCCCTAATCCTAAGCTTAATCTAAGATGAGTATGAATGATGATGAATGCGATGGCATATGATTTCGAGGACCGTTTGGGCCTTAAAGTTTTCCTGACATTTTTCTTACAGGTGAGGAAAAACCCCGATACAAACCTCACCCAGAAAAACTGTCCCGACCGGGGATTGAACCCGAGCCCGCTGTGTAACAAGGCAGCATGCTATCACATAGGGAATTTGCAGGAGTGATATTTTAATATATTATCTTTAACTGAGATAACACGTGACCAACTCAGATTGGGTCGAAAGATGAGACAAAGCCCCTATATTTATAGAGGTCTGTGAAAGACAATGGTGCCGGCTGAATACGTCTGACGCATTGTTATAGGGGCGGATGAATGAAATGGATAAAATGAGTATGGAGACAGATGGAATGAAATTTGTGATAAGGAGAAAATTAGAGAGACCCCGAGAAAACCTCCATTTCGTCCACTACGAAATCCAAGTATAGTGACCGAGACTCGTTCTCAAGACCCCAGCGGTGAGAGGCAAGTACGTAACCGCTTGAGTCACGGAGTCGCCTGATATTTTAATAATATAAAAACATTATTTTCTCGCTACAATAATATATATTTATAGATAGATAGATAGATAATCGGTTGATTAATGTCTTTGATATCATCCGATTTCTAATAGCCAATTTTGTCGGTCCGTTCAGTCTCCTGGTTGTAGATGTTTCTCCTTTATGTACAAATATATTTTCTGACTCCAGGAGGTTTTAGGTCTTCCTCTGCCTCGTCTTCTCTCAGGTTTCCATCTTAATTGCTGAGTTTTAATATAATTACCAGTATTAGATCACATCACCATTGTCTTTTGTTTAGTCTGCATTTTAATAATATCTTAAAATTGTAATAAGTATGTAATTTTTGTATAATTTTACTATTCGCTGGTTGAGTGGAAGAGAAGGCCTTATTGTCTTAAGAACTCTGCCAGCTAAAATAAAGCATTATTATTATTATTATTATTATTATTATTATTATTATTATTATGATCATTATCGTTATTATCATTATTATTATTATTATTATTATTATTATTATTATTATTATTATTATTATTATTATTATCTATAATAGTGTATTCAATCTTCATTTTCTTCCTTATAACTGAGTTTCTAATTTTTTCTTCTTCTTGCTGCTCTTCGTAAAAAATCCATTTCCGTTGCCAAAAGATACTTATTTGTTTTTGTTGTTAATAAGTTCTGCTCCATAAGTAATGAAGCTTTTAATAAATGTATGATATAAGCCTATATTACTTTTATTGTTATTATATTTGTATCCCATAATATTCCATTGAGGCAAGCAATTGAAAATTTTCCTTTATTATTTCTATTTCTTGTTTCTTCTTCATAACTTCCGTTTTTATTTATTTATAATATTCCATAATATTTGTTTATAATAAAATAAATTTTAAACGATCTATTCGTTAATTTCATAAATTCCATGCATTATGATAAATCGTAAATTCTGTATATCCCTTGATGGTTAATTTCAAATCATCACATAAGTAATATGAGCAATAAGCCTGTGAACAAATTGAATTTGGCGGTTCCGCTGCAGCAGCGCTCCATTCAACGAATTTCACATATTTCCGCTGCATCGGCGGCCATTTTTGCTAAAGCGCTTCTGAGGCCGCTGAATGCACCAGCCAATAGAATAACGGCATCTATTCGTTTAAAATATCGATTAGCCGCAACCTGAATATACATTCCGACCCATCGATAGTATGCATAATCGATTGCGCTTTGATAGTTTAAATAATGCTCGCTAGAATGCACTGTCGGTATCATTTTTGGAATAAATGTATGTTTTTTACCGACTGAATTGGCTCAAGCGGTAACTTGTGTTTGTGGTGTCTCGAGTTCATATACCGGTGCCGAACAATCCGATTAATGTTCTTTACTCAAAAGTTAAGGCAAATACTGGGATATAATCTCATTATCAAGACCCATTACATCATATTTACAGTTTCATAATATCATAATACCTATATACATTATTTCAGGATTGTTTCTGTTATTTACACAGGTATCCTCAACCAAAATATACCCTTTTTTTTCTCCCACACTTCTCGGTCTTGCGTGTCTGCTTCTGTTGTATTTCTCTTCTTCAGGTTGTCTTGAATTCCCTTTATCCACGTTGGCTTTGGTCAACCACGTTTCCCTTTTCCAGGAGGTATCCATTTCAATACTTCTTTGTTTGTTTCTGTGTCCCTTCTTCTCATTATATGTTCATGCCATCTTAGTTGGATTTCTTCAATCTCTTGTACAATATCCTTTTTCTAACATTGCTTTGTCGTAGTAAGTGTTTCCTATTCGAAGCTATATATTTTGATTTTTAACATTATGTTTTTTACAATGTATGAGGAGCTGGCCCATAGCATCAACCCCCAACCTGGAGGACCAGAGACTTTTTTTCTGGAGTCTACCACAGATCAGTTGCTTCACTGCAACTAAGAGTCTGATTCATCCTTTTTTGCCTCATCCGCTGTCTGCACCATACCGTAGGACTCCTACTCTATTGCATCCGTCGCGCTGTTGGGGTCTTCACCGTAACCCTGGCTAGGGACCCTTACAAATTACTATCAGCCGGGTGAGCTGAACCAAGGTTTTTAACGAGATGTTACTCCTCCCCCTCCTCCTTTCTCATCCAGACTTGGGATCGGCAATGGTGGAGTTTATATATATATATATATAATGTTTGTTTAATGCCACTAGATTGTCTTTTACGACATTTCTTGCTTTCTCCCCTGGCATGGCGGAATTGTAATCCATTCCTTAGGTTGGAACACCTGGAAGACGGAGTTACGTTACTCCGATCATATGATGGGTGATAAATGATATGAAGCATATATATATATATATATATATATATATATATAATTCTTCTGTGCGTTTGTTTGTTACTCCTCTCCTCCTATACGACTGGACCGATTTTGATTAAATGTTTTGTGTGTGTCTGATTGGATCCCTCTAAAACATTAGGTGTAGGAGTTCACCTGAAGTGAAAATTTAAAAATGTTCTAGCGGTCACATTTTTAATGTTTGACAACGAAACTCAGCATATCCTTTTAAAATAAACAGAAGTATGTATTATCAAAAAATGAGCGAAATCCAACAATTATAAATGAAGGTTTGTCCGAAATCCGAAATTAAAAAATGCCTAAAAGATTGGACCGATTTTGATGAAAATTGTTGTGTGTGTTTGAGTGGGTCCCTGGATGGTTTATAATCACAATTGGCCCCTCTAAAACAATTAGGTGTACAAGTTCACCTGAAGGGAAAATTTAAAAATTGCTCTAGTGATCGCAATTTTCGATGTTTCACAACGAAACTCAGTAACTTATATCCTATTAAAATAAACATGTAGGTAGGCCTATATCCAAAAATAGCGAAATGCGACATTTAGAAGTGGAAGTTTACCTGGAATATATGAAATTAAAAACTGACTACCAACCGCCATGTTTGGTTCGTCTCACCGTATAACATATAATTTAATTAAACTTGTATAGGCTACTTCATTTATTTAGGCGTAGTAACGCACGCCGGGTATTAGCTAGTATTATATATATATATATATATATACACATACATCCATAGTAATTCTGCCCAGGGCAGGTCTTTCACTGCAATCATAGCATTTTCATGCTATGCTTTGCAGTTTACTAGGAAATTATAGGTGTGGAAGCTTCCCGTTGCTTTCCACACCGGTGAAGGATGATGATAATAATGATAAGGATGATGATTTTCGGGGACCGTTGGGCCTTAAGCTTCCTGACATTTGTCTTATAAGTGAAGAAAAACACCGAAATAAACCTCACCCAGGAACCTGTCCCGACCGGGAATCGAACCCGGGCCCGCTGCGTGACAAGGCAGCACGCTATCTCGAAACCACATTGGTGGACCTATATATATATCAAAATAACTAAAATAAATATGTGCTATATAATCTAGGTTTTAGACATATTTTAAAAAATAGTATTTTAATTCAAAAGGATACGTAATAGGTCTACGTCTCGCATAGGGACTCGGTTGCTCCCTAGCAGGAGTTTCTTAATGAAGCTAATTCAGTTGCCCCTATTTACCTACAGATGTCAACGAGAGATATGTGGTTAACAAGGGACATGTAGGCCTAATAGGCAACTAAGGTATTACTTAGTGGATGAAGGTCGAACAAATTCTGCACAGAGGCCTTTTATTAAGACTTGTTTCTTTTACAAAGCTGAAAAATATTCCGAGTCGAGACCTACGACTTAAAGTCCCTCCCGGGAGACTCATTTCTTGGATTTTTTCGTCCTAAAAATCTATCGACCACGGATGAGTTTGAATACGTGAACAAAAATTACAGAAGGCCCTAATCATAAAATACATTACGGTACATAGAAACAAGGAACTAGTCTCAATTCCAACTCCTTTTAGAAACACTATCTTCTTTTACTTTCCAAAGACCGTTGTAAATATTTTTGTTCCGCGAGAAATTATTGAACCCTCACAAAATACCCCTTAATTTTTAACCAGTCTACTGACCGCCTGATATCTATTGCTGGTTCGCTGAATTCATTCTAGGTGGGGAAAAAATCGTTAATTCTATGTAAATTCTCCAAGAACTTTTTAATGAATACAGAATTCATTTTCCAAACTATGTTGAATTAAACAGAAAAAGCACGAAAGAAGATGCGTTTTCTCTAATCATTTCTTTTTTGCAATGTATGTTTCATTTCACTAGAATTTTGTGCAAACAATTAAAAGAAAAGTGTTCAATTCCGTCCCAAAAGAAGGACTAAATCGAATTAATATTAAATATTTTATATTCATTACAAATGCAATTGAAATTAAAATTAGTATTTTATTTTAATTTAGTTTTACGTCCTTTTTTTCAGTTATTAGATATAGCCTATGTGTCTGGGAAAGGATTTGGATGACCTCATACTTGAAACAGGGAAAATAAAAAAAAGTGATTTTTTTAAATATCTTGGGTCAATAATTACAAGCTTAGGTACCTGTGAGAGAGATGTACAGGCTAAAATTGCAATGGCAAAAAATGCAATTAAGACATTACATGGAGTAATACTTACTTACTTACTTACTCACTGGCACTATCGAACCCGTAGGTTCATGGCCGCACGGACATAAGCTCTCCATACATACCTATCCTGAGCTAATGCTTTCCAATCATTCCCTGTATAATCTACTTCCCTAAAATCATAGTTAATGTTGTTTTCCCACCTCATTCTTGGTCTACCAACTGGGCGCTTTCCCTCTGGCTTTCCTACAAGAAGTTTCCATGCACGTCTTTCATTCCCCATACGTGCAACATGTCCTGCCCATCGCAGTCTACGAGACTTAACTGTTATTATTATATCTGGCTTCCTATAAAGACCATGTAGTTCATTGTTATGTAGTCTTCTCCATTCACCTGTCTGTTCATCTCTCTTTGGTCCAAAAATTTCCTAAGAACTTTATTCTCAAATACTCGTAATCTCCTTTCCTCCCTAAAGTAAGGGTCCATGTTCGCACCCATATAATATAACTGGTAGAATAATAGTTTTATATATTTTCAGCTTAACGTTTTTTGAAAGGAGTTGGGACATCAAAAGTCTCTGCAATGCATAATAGCATGCATTTCCAGAATTGAGCCTATGTTTAATTTCTTTGTGCGTCTCATTCCTATTTGTGATTATTGTTCCTAGGTATTTGAATTCAGCCACTTCCTCAAAATTTTCCTCATTTGTCATTAGCTGTCCATTTCCATTATATACTGAATTTCTACCTGTGACCACATATTTAGTTTTACTGATATTTACTTCCAGTCCTAATTTCTTAGTGTTACTCAATAGTGTGTGCGTGTTGGCCTTTAGTATCTCCTCGCTATCGGCCAATAGTACTACATCATCAGCATAAACTTTACATGGAGTAATTTGGAACAAAAATATTACAAAGGAAACTAAAATGAAAATTTATAAGAGCATAATACAGAAATTTTGTCATATGGAAGTGAAACTTGGTCTTTGACGGAATTAAAAAAGAATAAAATTAGAACAGTTGAATTTGATTATTTTAGAAGAAGCCTCCAAAAAACAAGACAGGATAAAATAAGAAATGAATTCCTTTGGAGAGAAATGAAGGTCACCACATCTGTTGTTAAGAGGATTGAAAATCAAACGCTTAAATTGTATGGCCATGTACAAAGAATGGAAAATGAAAGATGGTCAAAAAATATATAGCAATGGTAACCCCCTGGAAGAAATAAACGTGGCAGACCAAGATGGAAATGGAAAACCTACGTCAGAACAATAATGGAGGATTGGAATTTGGAAGAGGGAGATTGGAATGATAGAGATAAATGGAAACTGAAGACGGCAAACCTATAAGTGGGGGAAAGCCGAAGAAGAAGAAGAAGAAGATATTTTTAAAAATATCTTTAGGTCTTTTTTAAATGTCTTTTGTAGGCATTTATAGGTTCTCAACTTCCGAGCCCTAGTTATAATCGTGCGGACATAGGTTCTCCATACATTCCAAACCAGAACTAAAGTTTTCTAATCACTCCTTGTTCTATCATGAATTTACTTCCGAAGAATTTAACTCTAGTGGAACACATGACCGCCTTTCTTGACGGTTATATTTTTAGCGGTGAAAAATCCTCACAGTTTGAACGAACATACTCCTTTCGTTTATCTTATCGCCTTTAACATGTTCGGCAATATTGAGTCTTTTGGCAGTAATATTATCGGCGCGCCGGCATATCTCCTAGGGTCATTTAAGCACGGCACCACGACAAGATAAAGATACCATCGGATTGTTTGCATTTACTAATTCTCCTTTAGTGAAATGAGATAATGAGGTTTACAATTTCTGTAGTGACAGCCATAGCCTATCACTAGACAAATCAATATCTTTGATCTGAAGTAGTGAATCATTAACAAAGTCTATGTACAGGGTAGAACAAAACACTACCGACAAACTTTGACAGGTTGTTCAACAGATGTTGTTCGAGTGTATTGATATGAGTAAGGAGAACATGCTCTCCTGTGACGTATTATTAGACATTGTATTTTTAGGCAAATGACTATTCAATTCCGTTAGAAAATATGCAAAATAATTGGAGATGTTTGCCATTTATAGAAAAGTGTACTCATAGAGTAGTTTTACAGTGTCTAAGATGACCTAAAAAGGTAAAGTCCCAAATTCTCTCAAAAATCCTTAAAGTGGAAATACATAAAACCGTTATTCTATCGGTTATATTGTATGGATGCGAAATACGGACTCTTACCTACTTTAAGCGAGGAGAAAATATTACGAATATTTGAGAATCAAGTTCTTAGCAAAAATTTTGGACCATGTGAATGGAGAACACTACTTAACTGTAAACTACATGATCTTCATAGGAAACCAGATATAATAAGAACAGTTAAGTCTCGTATATGCGGTGGGCAGGACATGTGGCACGAATGGAGAAATCAAAGAGAGGCTAAAGCAGAGAGAAAGTGTCTAGTAGTTAGGCCTAGAATGAGTTAGGAGAATAGCATTATCCAATATTTGAGGCAGGTAAATTATAAAGACTATTTAACTCGTGCCCCAAATGGGAGTCAATGACCAATCACGTTTCAATTAATTTTGTTTTGCAGCCAATTACAGTCGTGTTTCGCCTCGATAATTATCGAATTTTGATTACCAACATAAACAAAGCTCCTCCTTTTTAATATTCTGAACAGGTCAGAGCATTATGTTGCAGTGACTGACTCTCTAACAAATACGTTCAATATAGATTCCATCGACCTACACATTTTATAATTCTATGTTCAATAATTGTGTCTTTAAATAGTGATTTTACTGAGTTTTTTTAAAAAAAAAATTTAATAACCTATAATATTGGTTATAGGCTAATAGGTCAAGCATTTTTTATTTTACTGTAAGCGGGTGCACAATTTTTATTTTCTCTTTGGTACTAATTATTTTTATTTCCTTTTACTCGACATTATAAACTGGGAACAAAGCACAAGAGACACGTGTTATTCAATCAAAATTATTGCAACGAACAAGTTGAAGCAATAATATATCGATCGTGGCGATGGAGGCATTTATCAAAGTACATATCGGCACGTGAAATACGACAACAGCTTTTAACAATGAACTTTAGGTTCAGTGACAATTAGGTTTGTTTTGTTTTGATATTTATTTGTCCATTTCGTTTGAATCACTATTTGTAAAGCCTTCTTGGCACCTGCCTTCAGTAAAAAAAAAAAAAAAAAAAAAAAAAAAAAACTGCTGCTGCTGGTTAATAAATATATATATACGGCCTGGATCCGCGAATAAAGAAATTTTTAGCCGCGAATACAGGAACTGTGTAGCAGTTTTTTAATCCGCGAATAAGGAGCTTTTACTGTACTTGACCCGGCGAGGCGGCAGGATTGTTTTTTTTTTTTTTTTTTTTTTTTTTTTTTTTTGCCTAACGGGAATTCAATGAAGTGAAAACTAATTTATTTCTCTCTCTGTCTTTCAGCTTTATAATTTTTTTCATGAATTGTGTAGAAATATCCTTCCGTTTCCGCGTTTGACAGATTCCGTTTTATGCAAAATAAATACAGATAAAATTACTATTATTTCGCCGGGACTAATAAATTTGTTCACATTGGACAGACTTTCGCATTATTCACGTTCCGGATTAAACAAGTTTTACTGTATGTCTGTTCCATAAGACTCCATTCATCATTGCTGCTACTGCTCTACCTTTATTTATTCTATTCTTAATATCACTTTTCTTGTTTTCTCCTCTTTATCTAATTAAACTCCCAATAATCCTCTAATGTACCACCCCTTTTTATCTTCTAATATTAAATCTTCGGTTTCTGCTCCACATCCCACATTTTTTTTTCTAAATTTATTTTTAAAGCCCAGTTACCGTATTCGTCCAATAATTTTTTTGAACATAAAACTCCATGTCTTCATATTCTTGAGCAATTATTATCTGGTCATCCTCAAATAACAGTGTGTATATTGTATATGTTGATCCATCTCCAATTAATAATAATAATAATAGTAATAGTAATAATAAGTAATAGTAATAGTAATAATAATAATAGTAATAATAATAATAATAGTAATAATAGTAATAATAATAGTAATAATAATAGTAATAATAATTAATTAATAATAATAATAATAATTAGGATGCAATATCTCATATGAAGAAGAAAAAGATGTAACATGGAAACAAAAAAAAATATCTAAATTTTTAAGAATTTTAGGGTAATAAATTCTAACTTCAATAATAATAGTAATAATAATAGTAAGTAATAATAATTAATAATATAATAATAGTAATAATAATAGAAATAGGATGCAATATCTCATATGAAGAAGAAAAAGATGTTTGTAAAATGCAAAAATATCTAAATTTTTAAGAATTTTAGGGGTTAATAAATTCTATCTTGAAAGCCACAGTTAGTTCAAAAACATTCAAGACTAAAAGTGTATTAAACACTGGACTCTTCCAACTTTTGTATGGTAGCGAAGTAATGGACGTTGAAACAGAAGGATATACAGAAACTTAGATCTGCTGAAATGAGATACCTTCGGAGGACTGCAGGATACACAACTACTAGATCACAAAAAAAATGAAGACATCTTAGAAGAATGACACATGGAACCTTTAAAAAAAACAAAATTTCTGATTAGGGCCTATAAGTCAAGATGGATGCAACATGTTCATCGAATGGAAGATCACAGGATACCCAAACAAATGTTGAAGATATCAACCCTGCAGGAAGAATAAGACCAGGACGTCTCACTCAAAAGACTTTTGGATGGTGTTTCTCTTGAGGCCGAAACAGGTCAACAAATGGCCTAAATTCGTGAATGTACAATAATGATGATGATATAAATATGAAAATTAAACGAGAAACATCAATTAATACATGTAGGCTTACCTTACACGGGGTAATGGTGAAGCCAAGGTTAGAGCAAATATAAATTTAGATTTATTTTAAAAGATGCTAACGTCCGGCAGCCCCTGATTTCATATGATGGAAATTCAGGTTGCGAGAAGTGGATAGCCTACAGTGTATGATGTGGAGTGATGTGATGTCCTATGTTGCAGTATATTAAGCAATATATAGTATGATCGTGCGTTTAAATTATTAGTTTGGAGGATAGATACTGGAACGAGGCGATAAATAATTGTAGAATCTTAAATAAGAGAACCAGACAGTGTCAATTTTATTCTATCTCTAAGATGTAGGCATGACAATTCATGGAAAAATGGAGAAATGTGATCATATTTTCGGACACATTAAATATGATTGAACTTTTACAGGAAAACATCACCATGCGGTTTAATTTAAGATTGAATTAAATGCTTCATACCTCACCTCCATATCCAGTCTTCTACGTAGACAAGCGATTTCAAAGCCTTGATGAAGATGAAGCCGCCAAGGCTTTGAAACCGCGGTCTACATAGAAGACTGGATATGAAGTGAGGTATGAAGCATTTAATTTAATATATAAATATGAGTTCTTATATTATGAATACGTAACAGTTCGTTTGATAATATCCATCGTTTATGTCGGTTAATATAACGTCGCCAATAGACAAAATATGGCATCACCAAGGTTTGGATTAAAATTATTTTAAGACCTGGGGAACGCTGACCACGGACCACTCAAATGACATCTATACGAAAACAAGTGTAACTAAATTAGCATGGTTCAAATTCTTCCCTGTAGGGGGAGAGCGCCTAAATATCTGTTAAGAGAAACATGGGCTTACAAGATACAAGAAGAAGAAGGAAGGAAGTTCTTGTGTGAATGCATTGTGGAGAAGATATTTTTAGATGTATTTAAATTAACGTTGGGAAGTAAACATTATGAGGCTATATCATTAATAGTGAGTGGAGAACACATTTTTAACAACTCACCTCATAAAATTTCTAGTTTTCTTGAGACCAATAGTTTCAGAAATCTTCTCGTCCCTCTTCAGTCATGACTCCAACTGTTGAAATTCAGTTGGAGTCATGACTGAAGAGGGACGAAAGATGTCTGAAACCATTTGGTCTCAAGAAAACTTGAAATTTTAATGAGGTGAGTTGTTAAAAATGTGTTCTCCACTCACTGCTAATCTTTTTAGATGTTTGTTTTATTTGGGTATCACAATTTAGATTTCGAATCTAGATAAAATCCCAAGTTTTTAACGACGTTTGTACATGGAATTTGTTCATTATCTAACATGATAGCCAGCATATTGCTATTGTTTATGGAGCTTAATAGTCTTGGATGTCCGATAATTATACATTGTTTGCATTTGATTTACTCCTAGTTTTAGTTTGACTATAAAGATATATGTCTGAGTGTGTATAGTAGGCCTACATTGTAAATAATGTAAAAAGTAGGCTATTTTTAATTCTGTACAGATAATTTTTATTGAAAAAATTAAGTCAATTTACATGTTAATTTTTATTAGGGCCTATTTGGATATTTATTTTTTATTTATTTATTTACTTAGATGGTAGATTTAAGTTCGTGTGGCCTTCACTTCCATTCACCAGGATAAACATATGTTGAATGAAGATACAGAAATGCCAATAATATTAAATACTAAACCATTTTTTGACCAAACTGAATAATAATAGAAGTAGGATCAAATAATACAATAAAGTTAATGGTAATTAAAATTTAAACTAATAATAAAATTTACACAAAGGAAGACCAGATCCTAACTACAATACATGATAAAATACAAGGAACATTATAAAATGTAATGAATTAATTCATCACTTATATGAAAGACATGAGCTTGAAAAATATTGATACATCTTAAAACTGCTTTTACAAAATAAAAATAAAACAAATTATTAATATTGTTAAAATAATTCTATTAGTGAGATGCTTTCATTAGTAAATAAAAAATCTTGATTTCATTCCTCAAAGTGTTATCATTGGCAGTCTCTGACATAGGGTGGAAGAAAATGCCATATTCTAGCAAGAGAAACTGTAAACCAGTAGTCTGATGAGGAGGGATGTAAAGGAAAATGTGCTTATGGGATTGGGTGCATAAATTATCTTTATCAGAGAGTCTAAGAAAATGGTTTTTATGAATGGATTTTTGTTATATTAAATTCCTGCCATAAAGACGGAGATATTAGCAAATTGAGTCCTAGTAACAATATTAAAAAGATATAGATCACCTGAAGGACCTAATAATGACATGTTTATCATTAACTATTAATAAATTGTACAAATTGTCTGATAATTATAGTTTTTTTTTCTTTTAGGTACACATGTATTTTTGACATATTTCACTTTTACCGTGACCGCGATTTTGGCGGTTGAGGGTAGTCCCTAAAGAAGATAGTATGGAAAACGCCATCTCTTTTCATCCAAAGAACACAAAAAAGTAAATGTTGGTTCATTAGAGGGAGAGATAGTCTCCGTGTCAACATACACGCTGACTGGAGATCAGTTCCCAGATTACAACATAATACTGGAACACGTATATTACCATCAGTTAAGGTATTGATTTCGTTTTGATAGATCTAACAATAAAAAATATTGCTACTTACAAAGCCACGAAAACTGACCGCAATAAAATAAACTTGAAAGGAAAATGGAGAAAGGAAGGATAATTCTTCTGACCAATTAGGCCTACTTTAAATATAAAATTGGCAATTAAATGTTTTTATGCAATTAGTATTACAATAATTGTAGTTATAAATTAAAATGTTTCCTGTTGGCAGGTGCCGTCGTCCTCAACTTTGTTAAAATATTGTATATAAAACCCTCTTCGAGATAACACAAACATTTAAGACGAAACACAAACATTCACTAACACATTAATATTAAACGTAGCGAACATGATAATGATGATTATGATGTCCAGATGGAATTCGGGGATTGTTTAGATCTTAAATTGTCCTAATATTTCCTTTACATGTGAGAAAAACTCGGAAAGAAACGATCACGCAGAAAACACGCCCCGAACAGTGTTGGAACCCGGGCCCGGTATGTAAGATGCTGCAAGGCTATCTCAATACTACAGCGATGAGTAAATACTTTTCTTACTTTATTATTATTTTTTCATGTATCCTTATACATTTTAAGTGGGCCTAATTCTTCGAAAGCTTTTCTTTGTCTTGGCTATCTATTTTCTCTCTAAATTAGGGGTTTGAACTCCTTCCTGAGGAGGCGCCAACGTTTTTCAGGGGAAGCGAATAAATATTGAAAAAAAAAAACAATCCTAAAACCAGCACGAATTAAGAACACTTGTTTATAGTACAGATGTCCACCGCTGTGGTTTCGAGGTAGCGTGCTGCCTTGTCACGCAGCGGGCCCGGGTTCGATCCCCGGTCGGGGCAGTTTTTCTCGGTGAGGTTTTTATCGGGGTTTTTCCTCACCTGTAAGACAAATGTCAGGAAAACTTTAAGGCCCAAACAGTCCCCGAAATCATATGGCCATCATCATCATCCTTATCATTACTATCATCATCACAATCATCCTTCACCGGTGTGGAAAGCAACGGGAAGCTACCACACCTACACAATTCCCTAGTAAAGCTGCAAGCATAGCATGAGGATGCTATGATTGCAGTGAAGGACCTGCCTTCGGGCAGAATTACTATGGATGGATATGGATAGTACATATTGTATAATACTGTAATAATTTTTATGTATTATAATATATACACTGCTCAAAAAAATTAGGGGATATTGTAGAATAACCTATTAAGACTATGTTTTTTGGAATACTATTAGATGCAATCACTTTCTATTACTCCAAGATAATGTAAACAAGAGTTTGAAGTTGTTACGTAACCTCGGTGCCACACCAGAGGGCAGTGTCTGTACTGTTGATGTGAAAGGGTGGTGTGTGGAGTGAATGTTTTTTGTTGCTGTTTTTAAATCCAGTCCAGTTTTCAGTTAGTGAATGACTTGTCTTAGGGACAGTAATGCCTCGACAACGTGATTTGCCTGAACCAATGGCTTGGAGGGCCATAGGAAGGATGGAAGCTGGACAAACACAACAAGAGGTGGCACAAGCCATTGGGGTGTCTCAAAGCGTGATTTCCAGAATTTGGAATCGTTTTCAAAGAATAGATACTGTTCACAGAAGAGCCGGACAACATCGACCACGGGCAACAACAGCTAGGGATGACCGTTACCTCTTGTTAACAGCCGGTCGGAATAGACAGCAGAATTCAACTCAACTGCGAAATAACTTCAAACAGCAACAGGACGCAGGGTGTCAACTCAAACTCTCCGTAATCGACTGCATGGAAGTGGTCTCTATGCCCGTAGGCCCATGGTGTGTACCAGGTTAACTCCACAACACCGTAGAGATCGCAGAAACTGGGCGGAGGAACATCGTGGGTGGTGGCATGCCGAATGGAGATCAGTTCTTTTTCTGATGAGTCGCGATTCAACGTGCAATGTGATAGTCGGCGTGTATTCATCTGGAGGGAAAAAGGGGACACGAAACAATCCAGCTTTTGTACGTGAAAGATCCCCATATGGTGGCGGTGGATTGATGGTGTAGGCAGGAGTCAGTAGTGATGGACGTACGGACCTCTACGTTATCCAAGGTGGTACTTTGACTGCGGTAAAGTATAGAGATGAGATTCTCCGACATTTTGTCGTGCCTTATGCTGGTGCCATAGGTGATTCTTTTCTTTTTATGGACGATAATGCACGACCCCACAGAGCTGGCTTGGTGGACGACATGCTGGAAGTGGAGGGTATCGAGCATATGCAATGGCCAGCTTCCTCCCCGGACTTAAATCCGATTGAGCATGTGTGGGATGCATTAGGCAGACGCATTGCAGGCAGACCAGCACCTCCCACAACTGTTCCAGAACTGCACGGTGCTCTTATGGAAGAGTGGCCACGTATCCCCCAAGAACTCATTGCTAACCCCATTACATCAATGCCACACAGGTGTGAGGCAGTGCTGGCCGTTCGAGGAGACCATACACCATACTAAAGAAACATTTTCACCCATGTTAATGTTGCTTTGTTTGTTTGCCATATTCCTAATCAGGATCGCTTTGACATCTGGTGTGGTACTGAGGTTACGTAATGACTTCAAACTCTTGTTTACATTCTTTTGGAGTAATAGAAAGTGATTGCATCTAATACTGTTCCTAAAAACATAGTCTTAATAGGTTATTCTATAATATCCCTTAATTTTTTTGAGCAGTGTATTTTAATTCAATGTAAATTCCATGTACAAAAAACACCTTATACGTAAAACAAATAATAATAATAGTGATAAATTTTATTTACATACAGATTTTCAATGTTTAGACATCTTTCTGTGCCTAAGTTTTGTTTTCCTTCTCCACTCGTCTCTATCCATCCACTCCACTTCCTCCAGTCCTCTTGTTCTCATTCCAGTTTTTATTTCTTGCACCGACGAGTTTCGAGGTCTTCCTTTCCTTCTTCTTCCAGGTGGACATCATTCCAATGTCTTTCTGGGTAACGTTTCTTCTTGCATTCGTCGTACATGCCCATACCAATTTAACTTGATATATCTTATATAGTCTACAGTACTACTGAATATTATTTGGCGCCTTAAACACTATTAAGAATAAAAATGAGGATGTATCTTGATAAACTTTTCTTCGGGACGCAGGAAAGTATATTGCTTTTAAGCTGAGTCCTGTATATTCCCTGGGGGTCCGTTTACGGGCCCCAGCTGTGCTCACAACAGCAACAGGGCGCGTCCCCGGGCGGCGGATAGGGGAACGGTCGGTGGTTTGCTTGCATTCCTCCCGGCTAGGTCCGGACCGGACCCGCGGGCCATTTGTGGGGTCGTCAGGACTCGAGCGACCTGACGTACTATTTAGCTCGTGCTGCGCCCACTCCAGCAGCAAAACGCGTCCCCTCGGTGGCGTAGTGGGGAAAAGGTCGGTGGATCTGCTAGTCAGTCCTCCCTTCCAAGTCCGATGGACTCGCGGACCATGAGTGGGGTCAGCAGGAGAATTTTTATTGGTTATAGGAGCCTGCTGCCAAGCCTGAACGACCCCGGCCCACAGCGGGGGCCTGTGCCACCGTTGTGGGGGTGGTGGGAGACTAGGGGTTCGTGGCCCTATCTCCTGGTTCATTGAACCTGAGACCACCTGTGGGGGCACCATGGGAGATGAGCACCCTGGATGCCTACATTGCTCAGTGGGCTGCCTCACAGCAGCTACACGACTAGGCCTAGTCTTGCGAACGGGCTGGATGGGACAATACCGGGCGTAATGCTGGGAATTACCACCAGGTCGATAAGCTCGGGAAAGGAGGAAGCGCGGTCTCCAGGGTCTAGGACTTAGCGCTGAATCTGGAACCGAGTGACCCAAGGACAATCTGTGAGGTCGTCAGGAGTTGAGCGACCTGACGTACTAAAAGCTCAGGCTGGACCCACTTCAGCAACCAACACGTCCCCAGCTGGTGCACTGGGGGAAAGATCGGTGGATCTGCTAGACAGTCCTCCCGGTTAAGTCCAAGGGACTCGTGAACCATTAGTGGGGGTAGGCAAGAGTTGAGCGCCTTGTCGTACTAATTGCTCATCTGTTGGAGCTTGCGAGCTCCGTGCTGGACCACAACAGCTGCAGAAGGCGTCCCTGGGGGCACACCAGGGCTCGGCTCGGACCAGTCCAGCGGGGAGCTACTGTACTGGTTCCTGGCTTGGCCTACGGGCCCGTCGACAAACTGTGGGGTCGCCAGGAGATGAGCACCTGGACGTACTAAAGTCTCACACTGTTGGGCTTGTAGCCCTAGCCGGTCTCACAACGGCTGCAGGACACGTCCCTGGAGGCAGAACAGGGGAATGGTCGGTGGATCTGCGACAGCAGTCCTCCCGGCTAGCTCATGGAGCCCGTGGACCAACTGTGGGGTCATCAGGATTGAGTGACCTGATGTACTATGTAGCTCATCAATTGCCCAGAAGTGCAAAACTCCAACACTCTCTCCCTGGAGTGTTGGTTTTATAGACCGAGACCTTGAACGTGGACGCGAGATTTAGATTAGGGAGGACTAGAACTAGGACTTGGGAGTATGGTCATGACGACCGAGGTATCCCAAGGGGTGGTGGCAGGGCCTAGATGAGTCCTGTATATTGGTTTATAAGGTGTTTTGCAATATTATTAAGATGCTATCAAAATGCGTGGCGATTGATTGTACAGCCACCTGTGAATGAATAGCATAATTAAATATGAACATGGCGTTATCATTTGTTTTTATTATCATTCTATTTCTGCTGATTAAATAACCAATACCACTGTTTAACTGTTGATTGTATTTTCGCACTTCCTTAGTTTATTATCTCTTTATTAATAGCATTGAAGACGACAAAACATCAGAAAAAAGAACTATCAATTCGATACTCCCGCATAAGATTCTCAAAAGCTACCCTCTTATCTAACGGGTTATTTACAGGCATAATTGGTGGTCTCAGCGTAATGTCTCCATCGTATGCAGAGGATCCGGATTCGATCCATTTTGGGACAGGTTTTTTCTTGGAAGTTTTTTTTTTTTCTCCTCTCGAGATTCTTGTGGCCGTACTCACTTTCAGCCACTCTCCGCTTACGAGAGAGAGCGCGAATAAGACAGGGTTTGATCGCCTTTAGTTGTAAGTAAATGACAGTAAATTTACTTTTATTTAAGCTCGATACTCTTTGAAGTTCGCTCGCTACACGATGCTTGGTGACAAGTCTGTAGCTGTTGTCTCCGTTATAAAGTGGAAATAAAATCTTCGAATTACCCACTTGTTCCCGTACGTTTTTTTTACAATTGAATAGTTGCCCCGAAAAGGGATCTAACCCACAAAAATTCGAAGGTTGAATTTTCAGTGGATTAGTGATCTATCCGGAGAGTATCACGGCATTGTGCGTGTAAAACTATCCATACTCTCTTCCAGATCTGTTTTATTTATTTTTAAAAGTTGGCTTTCAAGCTAATAGTGATCTATATGTAACAAAATGGCAGAAGCAAGTAGCTCAAGTCATTAATAGCGGTGCAGAAAACAATTATTGCACATGTCAATTTTATTCCACCACAGTTCCGTGAATCCTATTCAGAATCTTAGAGAAATTGAGTGAAAATAAGAAAGACACAAAGATTGTAAGAAATAACATTAACCCTTAAATTGGCAAAACACAATTTCTTCTGTTAGATATTTGAATGTGGCGGACCGCAGTGAAAACGGAATCTCGCATAACTGTTATTATTATTTATACTGTATAATTTGATACACATGTAAGTAGCTTCTTTTTGTTCATTTTCTTCTGATTCATGTAAAATATTAAATTAATTAAACCAACCGATGTATCCAAAAGGATACATTATGAATTTAAGGGTTAAATGGAAAATAAATACTGAAAACTGATTAAGTTAGAAAATTTTATGTTCAATATTTATCGTCCATTTCTTATTATACGCCTGTTATTATTATTATTATTATTATTATTATTATTATTATTATTAATATTATTATTATTATTATTATTATTATTATTATTCTTTCTTACCCTTGTCAACTTTAGCCTATATTGTGTTATATATATATATATATATATATATATATATATATATATATATATATATATTAATCATAATTCTAATTGTACGTAGGGTACCCCATGGCTTTTTCGCACACTTTAAGTATTTTGTGTCTTCCGAGAAACTTTTGGAATTTTCAAGGACAAATGGACCACGTCTTTTCAACCCCTGTCTGTCTGGTATTCAGTCGTCATCTGTTTGTTTCAAAGAAAGGTTCTGTATAGCTGAGAAGCTTTTGTCAACCACGGATATATTATTTGAGCCATATACCTGCTTGAATAGTTTATACATCTCACTGTTTAAGCTATAATTTTTTATATAGATTGATGTAAATCAATAATTACTGTGCCAATTTATAGTAAATGTTTGCAATTATCATATAAGTTATTTAAATTTATAAATTATAAGTGGTTATGAAATTATACAGTTTTATTATAATGTAGTAAATGGGGGCTTATTTCGCACAGAATAACAGGGGCTATTCCGTACACTTTTTAAGATATTATTCTTTCATAAAAATGTGAGTAAAATATCAGAAGTTTATTAAAATGTTACAGACGGTGCTCACATATACATCTAAAGGGGCTTACATGAAGTGGATTGAATAAGACATGCAAATAAAAGAAACACACATTCCTCGTCATATGAAGACGATCTACTTCTACTTCAGCCAACAGTGAATGTGGAGGAAGATGATGTGCCGTGTTCTTTTTTGTCGTGTAAGGTATTTTACAGAAAAGTAAAAAATGTATGGGAGAGTAGATCAAATGTCAGAAATGTTTAAAATGGTTTCATGAAGTGTGTCTTGGTGCATTTGGTAAGAAACAATTCACGTTTGGTAAATGTTTGTAATATTAAGATGTGGACGGAATAGCTCCCAAATTGATGTATACACTCTTTGAAACGTTATTTCTCAGCAACGAAATGAGACAGAAATACATTTTGTTTTGTGTTTTATTTCTTAAACCCGTACATGTTCAAAATGCTCACCTCCTGCCGCAGTACACTCCCAACAACGACGTTGAACAGTGTGACACACGTTTTGGATTATTGTTATTGGAATGTCATTGAGAGCATGTTCAATCTGATCTCTCAGTTCCTCCAGTGTTTGTGGTTTTGTGGCGTACACCGTGTTCTTTACAGTTCCCCAAAGAAAGAAGTCTAGAGGTGTTAAATCAGGAGATCAAGGCGGGAACTCCGCAGCACTTCCTCTTCGTCCTATTCATCTCTGATTTAATGTGCGATCGAGAAAATTTCTCACATCGACAGAAAGTGAGGCGGAGCCCCGTCTTGTTGGAAGTAAATCTCATTTTTATTCTCAAAGAAATCTTCAATACGTGGAATCATGATTTCCAACATTTCCAGGTAAGTTTGACCCGTGACAGTCCCTTGGAAGAAGTATGGCCCAATTAATCCTCGGGAAGACAAACCACACCATACCGATATTCCTGGATGATTGACGGTCTTTTCTTCAATTATGTTTGGGTTTTGGTTAGCCCAGCACACACAATTATGTCGATTAATCGTGCCATTAAGTTTGAATGTGGCTTCATCTGACCAAACAATTGAGTCTGGAAAATCTTCCCTTTCGTCACACTTCTGCATGAACCACTCACAAAATTGCAATAGTCTATCTGGGTCGTCCTCATTTAGTGCGTGGGGAGAAGTCTCGGAATATAAGGCTTCCATCTTTGGCCCGCAAAATTCGATGAACACGGCTTTTCTTGATACCAATCTCACGAAAACATTGCCTCACTGACTTCTTTGGGGATCGTGCAAAAACCTGCATGACTGTAACAGAACTCTCGTTATCAGTCGAACGTCTCTTTCTTCCGCACCGACCTTTCAACACGTCTTGCACCGTTCCATCGTCTTCAAACTTGTCTCGGATTATTCTTGTTGGTGGTGGTGTCCCAAATTCAATCATCCAACGTCGTTGCACTTCAACAACATTCTCCACTTTCCAATAACACTTCAGTATCCACTTACGTTCATCGAATGATAATCTCGCCGCCATTGTTTGTTTATAAAGACGTGTAGATCGATGGACGTGTTGCTAATGCTTTTCCAGTGCCCTGTGGATCAAACACAAAAAAAATAATAATTCTGTCTCATTTCGTTGCTAAGAAATAACGTTTCAAAGAGTGTAGACATCAATTTGGGACACTCTGTATATTTACATGTACGAGTGTTACCCACGCCGGACACGTAAAAATATGATAAGGTAGACGACAAAAGTACCTTTGTCGAAACATCTTTAATCGTAAAAAAACAATACGGTAAAAAGCTCCTTATCCGAGGGGAATATGTTCCGTATAAATGCCGCGAAATACAGAAACCGTGAATATGGAATGGTAATTTGTGTGGATATATAGGATATGTTCCAAGATTCCAAAATAAATTAAAAACTATTACAATAAAATCAATTTAATGAGAGATTTTTAACAATTTCTATCAACAGAATATTTTGTCTTCGGATTTCTTGATGAATCGTACAGTTGATTCATTAATATTGAAACTGTGTGATATGGATGTAAACAACTCGGGCAAGCATTTATATTTTTACTTTAAGCGGCAACACTACCTTTTTTCTCAATCAAAATTATTACAACGAATGTCAAGTTGAAACAATAAAACAGCGATCATGGCGAGGGCGGCATTTATCAACGGACATAGTGGCACGTGAAATACGGGGGCGGCTGCTTTTAACAACGAACTTTAGGCTTAGTGAGAATACGGTTTGTTTTACATTGATATTTATTTTTCCATTTGGTTTTAATCACTCTTCGTGCCTGCATTAAAACAAGTTGCAGATGCGTCAATAAAGGAATATACCGACTGGATCCGCGAATAAATAAAATTTTAACCGCGAATACAGGAACTGTGTCACGATTTTTTAACCCGCGAATAATGAAAACGCGAATAACGGAACCGTGAATAAGAAGCTTTTACTGTACTGCAAAGAAACGAGGGTATGAGTTCCACTGGCGTAAGATTTTTTGGGGGGTAATAAGAATAGTTAAGCCTCGATGGCAGGAGATGTAGAAGGAATGGGAAATGGGGAACGAAAGAGGGACATGGAAGCTTCTTGTAGGAAAACCAGACGGAAAGCGCTCAGTTGCTAGATCAAGAATGAGGAAAGAGAATAACATTAACTGTGATTTGAGGGAAGTAGATCATCATACTGGGGATGACTGGATTATATGGTTTCGATAGTGACAGTGAATGAGTTAGTTTAACTGGTAAGATATTTCATATTCATAAAAAAGTGGAATATATATATGTTTTCCACCGCTGTGGTCTCGAGGTAGCGTGCTGCCTTATCACGCAGCGGGCCCGGGTTCGATCCCCGGTCGGGGCAGTTTTTCTGGGTGAGGTTTTTATCGGGGTTTTTCCTCACCTGTAAGACAAATGTCAGGAAAACTTTAAGGCCCAAACGGTCCCCGAAATCATATGGCCATCATCATCATCCTCATCATTATCATCATCCTTCATCGGTGTGGAAAGCAACGGGAAGCTATCACACCTACACAATTCCCTAATAAAGCTGGAAGCATAGCATGAAAATGCTATGATTGCAGTGAAGGACCTGCCTTCGGGCAGAATTACTATGGATGGATATATATATATATATATATATATATATATATAGGCTGTGGTCTCGAGGTAGCGTGCTGCCTTGTCCCGAAGCGGGCCCGGGTTCGATCCCCGGTCGGGACAAGCTTCCAGGGTGAGGTTTTTTCGGGGTTTTTCCTCGCCTGTAAGACAAATGTGAGGAAGCTTTGGCCCAACGGTCCCCGAAAATCATCTGGCCATCTTCAACACCCTTATCATTATCATCACCATCCTTCACCGGTGTGGAAAGCCACGGGAAGCTACCGCATCTATAATTCCCTAGTAAAGCTGCAAAGCATAGCATGAAAATGCTATGATTGCAGTGAAAGACCTGCCCTCGGGCAAAATTACTATGGATGGATGGATATATATATATATATATATATATATATATATATATATATATATATATATATATATATATGCTTTAGGATCAGATGTTTAGTTACAGTCCCTTATTTAGCCTAATTATAAGTTCAGCCCTGATGGGGGGATGAGAAGGAATGAAAAATATGTCTAAACTGAGCGAGAATAGTGTCAGTTCTCAGGGTCACTAAGGTGATTAGTGGCAAGTAAATTGTGATAAATACCCGGCCAATCAGCAAGTAAACCTATACACATAATGACAATAAGACAATATTTGTTGCTGTAAATGAGACAATGGCTGAAATAGTATTTCTGACTTATAATAAATAAAAATAAGGAATTATTTAGTGGAAAAAGCTAGTATAGATACGTTTCATTGTAACTAACAATCCACACATTATTAAGTTCGTTGCCAGACAACTCATTCTAAACGTATTAGAATATTTTTTCGTTCGTTAATTTAAGAGCTTCACATTAATTTAACGGGCGAGAATGTATTTCCTCTCTTTCTTTCAAGACCTATGTAAGTAATAATTATTTCTTTTAAATACTGTACATTGTGATGTTTTTATTTAATTTGATCACTCACATTGAACTACAAAATACTTTTTCAAGACATATTCATTTGACCTTCAGTGTGAGAAACAAACTTAAATGAAAGCATAGCAATATAAGCTTTATTAGCTATCACTTTCAAACCGCCATTAAAATTATCCTGAATAAAAAGCAGCAAAATGGCGAAGGTTCACGACCACGGGCGCGCGGTATTTTACAAGACAGAAACAAAAAATCAATTTAAAGTGTGATGCCCAAGTAGTACAGCGTATAAAGCGCCAGTACGTAGAACTAGAGACCTTGGATTCAAATCCCGTTAGGACGAAAATTTTTATGATAAGTAATGCCACGAGTGATTTCCAATTTATCTAGAGAATTTGGAAGGAATAAAATTAAGTTGTTTACTCACAAATCATTATTTAAATATCCGAAGGCAGATCCTTCATCGCAATCCGCAATCATAGCATTTTCATGCTATGCTTGCAGCTTTACTAGGGAATTGTAGGTGTGGTAGCTTCCCGTTGCTTTCCAAACCGGTGAAGGATGATGATGATGATGATGATGGCCATATGATTTCGGGGACCGTTTGGGCCTTAAAGCTTTCCTGGCATTTGTCTTACAGGTGAGGAAAAACCCCATAAAAACCTCACCCAGAAAAACTGCCCCGACCGGGGATCGAACCCGGGCCCGCTGCGTGACAAGGCAGCACGCTACCTCGAGACCACAATGGTGGACTATTTAAATATAGTTATTTTTAAATATTTATATATTTAATGTAAACGGCGATGTTTTAAAACAAATGAGAAACGTTTGTTATGTTTCATTTGTTCATCACTGCAACTACATAATATTATTTATTGCCAAATAGGATCGCAATATTGTTAGAATGCATCCTAGTGGAGAAAAAATGAAACATGTGAAACTGTATATTATAACCAACATTATAGGTTATTAATTAAAATTTTAAATAAACAATTCCGTAAAATTATTATTTAAAAATATACTTATTGAACACACAATTATCAAATGTGTAGTTCCAAGGAATCTGTTCATTATTTGCCATATTCAATGTATTTGTTCGAGAGTCAGTCATTGCAAAATAATGCTCTGACCTGTTCAGAATATTAAAAAGGTGAAGATTTCTTTAATAAGAATAAACTGAATTAGATAAATATCGAGGTGAAACACGACTGTCATTGGCTGTAAAACAATATTGATTGAAATGTGATTGGTCATTGACTTCCATTTGGGGCATGAGTTAAATAGTCATCAAAAATCAATCTGTCCTTCAATGTGAGTCTTCTTCTTCTTCTTCTTCACTTCCTGGTTTAGGCAAGAGTTGCCTGTTCCGTCTTCACTAATAGATCTAAGACCATCTCTTCCGAGGACGTCCGACATCTCTTCTTCCTCTTGAAAAATAATGGAAGATTTTATTTGGTAATCTTCTTTCTTCCATTCTTTCTACATGTTCTTTCCACTGTATCTTGTTGTTAAATATCTTTTCTTTTATGGAGTAGATCTGCAGTTCTTCACGGATATCCTCGTTTCTTATCTGGTCCATTCTAGTGCAACCTTTTACTCTTCTTAAAAATTTCATCTCGGCTGCTTGGATTTTACTTTCTTGTTTGGTAGTGGTAATCCAAGATTCACTCCCATACAAAAGGACAGGGACAGCCATTGTTTTATACAATTTTAATTTTGTTTGTTTATGGGCTTTATTATTCAATGTTCTATTTATTGTACCACAAATAGCTTGAAACTGATGTGTTTTGTGTTCAATATCTTTATCATACCCTTCAATGTGAGTGATAAATTTAAATAAAAACATCGCAATATTCTATCCTTAGCCAGAACTGCTGCCTTCAATCATTCCTTGTGTAATTCGCAACCCTCAAATCATGGTTAAAGTTATTCTCCCAACTCATTCGTGATGTCTTGCGTCGGAGCCCAGTGGTTTAATCCAACATGCCTAGATGTAGAGCTAGAGGAACGGCTCTGATACGAGTTCCCATGGGGGAAGAAAAGGTTCCATGGAATATTGGCCAGTACGGGACCAGACAGTACTCAAAATTGTAACGAATATTTGGGTAACTGGAATTAGTAGCGGCTCCATGTTGATAAGACCAGCTATAATAGCTGGGGGACACGACATGCTGCCCACATTTTACCCTATACTGGAATCACCTTTGTGATTAACGTATGTAGAGGTTTGCGAGCAGTTAGGAGTACAAATGTCTTAGGATTGTCACGCATGGAGTTTTCTCTCATTCGTGGCCTACCATTTAGGTGCATTCCTTCCAGATTTCCAATAAAACATTTCCAAGCCCCTCTTTAATTTCCCTATTCATGCCACATATCCTGCCCAATACTATTTTTTTTCTAAACACCGCTGTATAGCTCGACTCCCTCAAATTGATAGTATATTATGATGCGAGGTTGGGAAGTGGTTTTTACAGAATCGACGAAAATGTTAAAAAACCGAGCGATAACGAGGTTTTAAATTTCCGAGATTCTGTAAAACACTTCACAGACGTGAGTTGCACTTTTTTTTTTTTTGCGCGATAGTGTTTTCAAAATAATAAATAATAGTAAAATAATAACATCTTTGTTGGAAATATTTGCGTTCATTATAAACAATTGACTAACGTTAACAGTGTGGGCAATGTTTATTAGTTGAAACAACAGGAGGCCATGCGACCAATTTAGTAATAAAATAGCGGCAAGTGCGTATTTATTGTTTTATATTGTTTCAAATAAAGTTCAGCTCATTTAAAATGCAGTGATTTGTTTCGCATAATGTATACTAACACTACATTTTGGGTATTTTTTGTATATACATTGTATGTAGTATACATAGAGGGCAGTGGTTTTACTTCCCACACGCATGTTTGTAATAAGTAGTATTACAGTATAGTTATTTAGTTTGGCAACACCGAAATGTAGGAAGTTGAACTTTCAATCATGGTCGCCATTGCTGTAAGTACGACAAAATGCACTGTCGCGCAAAAAGTTAATTTTATCCTTACACTTCATTCTTGTCAGAGGTACATCTTGGCAACGAACGAAGACGCTAGATAAAATTCGAGAGAAGTTCGGATTACGAATGGAAATTTCAAGTTGTGGAATATTTTTTAAAAATATGTTCATTTTCGGACACAATAAGATGCAAAATGTTGGCTAAAATTATTGGTTGGACATAATAAACGGGATTCAGGAAATGCTCAGAGCAATGTGTTACAAGAAACAGAGATGGCATTGAGTTTATTTTTTTTAGGAGGCAACAAGAAAACACTCACAGAGACGAGACATGGGTACACCCTCATTATAATTTAAATTCTATTCTATAACAATTCTGCCCGAGGGCAGGTCTTTCACTGCAATCATAGCATTTTCATGCTATGCTTTTTCAGCTTTACTAAGGAATTATAGATGTGGTAGCTTCCCGTTGCTTTCCACACCGGTGATGGATGATGATGATAATGATAAGGATGACGATGATGATTGCCGAATGATTTTCGAGGACCGTTGAGCCCTAAAGCTTCCTGACATTTGCCTTACAGGTGAGGGAAAAACTCCGAAAAAAATCTCACCTAGGAGCCTGTCCCGACCGGGGATCGAACCCGGGCCCGCTGTGTAAGGCAGCACATAAGTTAAATACATGTTGACAAAGTGAGAAAGAATTTGTTGTAAAAAAAAATAACAGTGCTGTCCAAAGTTACATAATTATGCTTGCTGGAGGCAGAAATTGTTTCATCCCTGGTGCTAAATTAGTGTTCAAAGACAATAGTGTTCAAAGACAAACAACCGGCGATTATCACGAATGTAGAAATTTTAAAGAAATGGGTATAAGAACGACTGATAGGCTACCTGATTTACCGCCAGATAACATAGTAGTAATGGACAACGCTCCATACCACGATGTTCTGGAGAACAAACTCCCAAGCACAGGCTCCCAAATAAGAAACTGACTTGAAAAAAGTAAAATCCTTTTCTTCCACCTGCTCGAAAATATGAACACCTAGCACTACTAAGAATCCATAAACCTCCCCCTTCCTGCGAATTTGACAATCTTTTTAAACAATACGGGCATAAATGCATTAGATTACCTTCTTAACAAAGTGATCTTAATCCAACATAATATCCTACTTAGAACACCAAAGGCAGAATAAAGAAGTGGAATTTTGCACAATTGACAACAGACATTGAAAAACTTACGGACGAGACCCTCCACTTTATTACATCGAAAGAGTAAAAAAACAAATGTGACCATGTTGTTAAATTGGAGGAAAAGTACTGGAAAGATGATGGTTTGATGGAGAAAGAAAGTATAATTGAATTAGGTGGTTTAGAAAGTAGCGATGATTGCAGTAACAATCAAAATGGTGATAACTATATGAATCACAAAGAAAGCAGTGAAGAAGACAATTTTTGGAATAGTTCATTTAAATAATTGAGATAAAATTGAATTTAATGAACATTGCATTATTCTTCTCCCCATTAAAATTCTACAGTGGAGGAAATTGGTATAAAGGCACTAACTTTTAGTAGTAAAACAACCTCAAATATTTATGCAAATACCGTATATGTGTCATAGATTACATATAATTATCTAGGACATAATTTCATACAGGTCTCCACATTTTGTATTTATTATATACGTAAATATTACGTAAAAACTAAGAAAACGCTGTCCTAGGAGTGGAAATCAGTATAAAGCCAGGTCAACTTCTGGCTCTTACACAGACATAAATGTAAATAAAACACTGCTGTTACATGGAGAAGACGTGTGTGTGAGCATCGTTCATCAGTTACAACTCAGTAGTGCGTAAAATGCCGCGTGGAACGCCTCTATCAAATGAGAGAAAGCAAGAGTTAGTGCCTTCAAGTAGACGGGCCTTTCCAATCGACAAATAGCTACGAAATTGGGACGTTCAAGATGTATCATTGATATTTTTGTCAAACTGTGCTCACAATATAGAAACAACGGGAAGAATGGACGGACAAGAAAATTGTTTGAGCGCACTAAACATGTCATTTTACGTAAAGCAAAAGGTAAGAGTATGTTTTCTTCTCAAATCCAGGCTGATTTGAAGTTGTCATTAACAGCCAGACGAGTAAGACAAATTCTGTCAGAAGACAAGAACCAGAAATTCAAAAAAAGTATTAGTAAACTACCTCTGAACAATGCACATAAGAAAGCTAGCATGACTTTTGCTGAAGAACACATGTCCTGGACCTCAGAATGGAATAAGTAATATTCAGTGACAAGAAGAAGTTTAATCTGGACGGTCCTGATGGCTTTCAGTATAACTGGCACGACCTCCGTACTGAAGAGCAAGTTAGAATGAGTAGAAACTTCGGTGGTGGAGGCGTTATGATTTCGGCAGCATTCCGCTTTAAAGGAAGATCAAAACTGGCATGGATACGCACCAAGATAAATTCTGGGTTCTACACTGAGGAGCTTCTGGAGTCCGAATTGATACGAATGTATGAGGAATTTGGCGAATATCTAATTTTTCAACAAGATAATACTTCGATTCACGTGTCTGCCAAATCAAAGGAGTGGTTCAGGAAGAAATAAATACCCCTTTTGACGTGGCCAGGCAGAAGTCCTGATTTAAACCCGATTGAGAACTTACGGGGGATCCTGGCAAGGCGTGTGTATCGCAATGGACGGCAGTTAGGGACAATGACTGAGCTGAAAAATGCTATTCGGGAAGAGTGGGCTTCAATCTCAGTGGAAGAAATAAACACCCTCATGAAGTCAATGCCAAAGAGAATCTTCCAAGTAATTAAGAACAATGGAGGTTCAACTAAATTTTAGAACTTTGTTGTAAACTTTGTACTCAGTCTTTTTGGTTTAATCTGTGAAATACACAAAATGCCTTTATACTAATTTCCACCCATATGTGAGAGTGGTTTCATGTACTTTTTTGGACGAAAATGGATAATTAATTTTGACATTATTTGTGTGTGTTTTATACTCAATCACTTCCTAAGTTAAGATAGAAAAATGTCAAAGAAAGACTAAATAAACTTGTGTTCGCACTTCTAACAAGTGCCTTTATATCAATTTCCTCCACTGTAGATTGACCCTATATCCCCTCCATAGATAGGCGACGCTAGCGATAAAACACTTTCAGAATCAGCCTGTATCTTATCCTCCATTTACAATGTCACGCTATTATACAGGGAATCCATTTTAAGAGTAAACCTCGCATCATTCTGCCGCCGCCGCTGTGAGTAGTACGAACGCAGCGTGGGAGACAAGTTGTACACAACATCCCAGAGGTTAGTGCTTCAGTGTGTTGTAGTAGGACGCATGTCGCTTGTTATCGTGTGTTACACAAAACAGTAATCGAAAATGAAGTTTACGGTTGAACAGCGAATATATTTACTGGAATGTTACTTATTGACAAATAACCATAGAAGGCGCGTTCGGAGATTTTCTCAAAAATATCCTGACTGTACGATTTCTACAAAATTACCAAAATAATCCTCATACCTTAGAAGAACTTACGGTCGAAATAACACGTGCAATGCAGTCTATTACCGAAGCGGAATTACAGAAAGTGGCAGATAACAATTTGTTTAAACGATGTTTGGCATGTCTTACTGCGGACGGTGGTTATTTTCAACAGTATCTCAAACAAATGGCTTCTAAGTGTAGGCCTATTTTTTTATAATAATCTGAATTAGTTGAGCTATTTGTATTTTGTATCTTCTAACTGTCTTCATTTGCCGGTAGTAACGGAACACGCTCCCCGCCGGTGCAAGCACAATAGCGGGAAAAGTGAGAGCCGCTGCAATGCTGTAAAAAAGGCATCCGCTTAAATGGATTCCCTGAATTATAAATACTTCAGGGAAAAATGTAGCATATATATATATATATATATACGTAGAGTCCACCGCTGTGGTCTGAGGTAGTGCTGCCTTGTCACGCAGCAGGCCCGGGTTCGATCCCCGGTCGGGGCAGTTTTTCTGGGTGAGGTTTTTATCAGGGTTTTTCCTCATCTGTAAGACAAAAATCAGGAAAACTTTAATGCCCAAACGGTCCCCAAAATCATATGGCCATCATCATCATCTTCATCCTTATCATCATCATCATCATCGTCCTTCACCAGTGTGGAAAGCAACGGGAAGCTACCATACCTACAATTCCTTAAAGCTGCAAGCATAGCATGAAAATGCTATGATTGCAGTGAAGGACCTGCCTTCTGGCAGAATTACTATGGATGGATGGATATATACATAGCTTCCTTAAAACGGTTATTCCAGTTATATTACGCCTATGTTGATGTGAAACATGGACCCGTATTTTAAGAGAAGATAAAAGGTTGCGAGTATTTGAGAATGAAGTTCGTAGGAAACGTTTGGACCAAAAAGAGATGAACAAATAGGCGAATGGAAGGAACTACATTACAGTAGGCCTAAGCTATAGGCTATGATGTTTGTGGAAAGCTTGATGTAATAAGAAGAGCTAAGTCTCGTAGACCCCTATGCGCAGGATATGCGAAGTATGAGGTGGGGAAAATAGAATTAACCGTGAGTTAAGGAGGTGAATTATACAGAGGAAGATTGGAAAATATTAGCTCAGGATACGGAAATATGGAGATCTTATGACCGGGCGTCCATTAACCTGCGGGTTTTTATAGTGAGTGAGTTACTTAGGATGTAAAGTCAACGGGCAGTAATTAGGCCAAGGGCTTTCTAGTAGTGTTGCGACATAAAATTATTTGTCTTCATATTTTGTGGTAGCTTTGTTTTACAATTCGTGGCTATCTATTTTATATTATCTTATCCGCTCTTAGAGTGATCCTAAGGTAAACAAACGTCAGTTGTATCCTTCCGCGATTCAAAATAAAACTTTAAACCAACTGGAACCATAATAAGTTTTATAATATTATCATCTATATTATAGGAACAGTCCCGTGCCATAGCCGAGTGGTTAAGGTAGGAAGCCTTGGAGCAGAGCTACGGGACTTGCGCTGGTTCGAGTCTCCATGGGGGAAGACATTTTCTCATGTATTTCGGCCAGTATGGGACCGGTGCCCACCCAGCATCGTGAGGCATTGGGTAGCTAAAATAAGTAGCGACTCCAGGTTGAGAAGACCAGCATAACGGCTGGGGGACTCGACATGCTGACCACATGTCACCCCTACACTGGCTGATGATCATTTACCTCTGTGATTGACACATGTGGATGTGAGGCCAGCAGCCGGATGGTAGGCTAAGGGGCTTCTAGGCCTGTCGTGCCAGGAGTAAAAGTAGTATTATAGGAACATTTGGCGCCACAATTACTGTCACTTTGACAGGAGCACGTGAGAAGTATATAAGACATGTGATCGTTGAATGGGGTACTAGGTTACACGAAAGCTTGTGAGATTTTTCACTAAACTTGTAAAATACATTTAAAAGAGTTATGTTTTTTGACACATGTTTGCCAGACTTGTTTTATAAAAATTTAGATGGCGACACCGCAACAAAAGACTCCACGTCTTCAGCCATTTTGTTGCATCAAAATCAACTGAAGCATGACTCAAATGCATCATCCATATGTAATAAACTATTTTAAATTGTAATTATGATTGGTATGTTTTAGAATATTTTATATGTTCTGAATATTATTTTCTTTCACGAAGAATAACAAGTATATTCAGAGGACATATGTTTAATTGAATGAAGGGAACTATTTTTTCGCGTACTTACCGCTTCTACATCGTACGTCGGTGTCCATAACCAATGAAAAGCGAGCAGGTCACATGGTTTAGTTTTGATGAGGATCACTTTAAGGACGGAGAGCCTATAAGTTTATAATCTTCTTCGTTACATGATGGGGACAATATTGTCTGTCCAACGGATCTGTGCCCCCGTAATATAGGCGAACTAAAGCCTACTTCCTATTCTGCCTCTGCAAATCATTTCCCTCCCTGCACTCCTCTCTCTCTCTCTCTCTTTTCTATCTCTCTCTTGCACTTACACTCCAGTGTTGTCAAGCAACTCCAACCTTGCATTATTCAATATTCAAGAGCCATGACACTGGGAGAAATTTGGCAACATCCCTACTCGAAGGCTGGTGTTTAACGTAGAGAGAGGGGAGTACGGTGAAATGGTGTGAGTATGGATGTGTACTTTTCTAAGAACGATGTCAGTGCTATAGGGGCACAGATCCGTTGGTCCGAGTATACTAGCAGCAGTGAACTTGATGACGATGAGCCTCCGCCCACGTAAGTATCTGCTCAACAGATGATTCACGTCCCAAAAAACATTAAACTTAAAATATATAAAACTGCTATTCTTCCAGTTATATTATATGGATCCGAAATATGGATTCTCACTTTAAGGGAGGGGAAACTATTACGAGTATCTGAGAATAATAAAGTTCTTAGGAAAGTTTTTGGACTAAAGGGGGAGGGGAAACTGTTGCTTTTTGCAGTATCAGAATTCAAATTTGTTATACATTGGTTTTAATGGGCTGCTCAAGCTAACATAGCTTCTGACCAAGAGGAAACATTCCTACTTGCTGACTAACGGGGTGTGGTTCAAAAACCCGATGGGGTAGAACATTTTAATTCTTAATTTAATTTTAATGTTTAAATTATTAATTTCGAGGCCAAGAACGTGGTGGTGAACAATTTTTAAACGTATAGGCCTATTGCGCAACTGATTTTTCCATTGTATCGCAAATCCCTCCGCAATAGATCCTGCATACGTTGAGAAAGAGCTTGATTTCTTTGATAGCGATTCAATCTCGGATGGGGCCGTTATGCCTGGCGCGGCCCCATGGAGCTTTTCAAAAAATAGTAGACTACATACCGACACCGAATTTCGATCTTCTTCCTTCTTTTCATCATACCATACACTTTGCTAAAACATACGCTCCTCTCTGTATACAATGGAATACTACATCATATATGTAATGTGGTCTGTCGAAGTGATACTTAGAGTTGAGTTGTTGGCATTGGAACACACACACATCACCCTGTCCTCAACTCCATGTGCTCTGTTATTTTTCATTTTCAATATCACGTCATAAGCTTCAGAAAAAAAAACTTGGAGCAGATACTATGAGTTTTGGCTTCTTTAGCCTCTTTTGAGGGGTCTATGGCGTTTGGTGCGGTAAGAGGGGAGAGCAAGTTGCAGGTAGGCCTACTGCCAGCAACTGCACTCAGTTTTGAAAACACAGTAGTTACTACACGTTGAATTTTATTTTCTACTAGTTCTGTGTCAGTGAATAGTTTTTATGTCTAATAAGTTTAAAGCGTTCATTTTAGAACAGCGTTGTTTTAGTAAAAAAACTTTAATATGATTATTTTTATTATTAATGAGAAAATGTTTTTTGCATGGCTACTAGTTCCCTCCCCCCTTCGGCAATGTTTCCTCCTGCCACGCGCCTTTGGTTTCAGCAAGACGGCTACAGTTACCAGAACTGGACTATATATGCAAATCCGGGACCACAAATCTTTGTTAGCTGTATACTGCCGTTTTTTATTATAAATATTATTATGATATTATTTTAAATTTTCTGATTCATCCAGAATTAAATCTATACTATTTAGGAATATTAACTCCATGGCGCAAGGCCCCGGACGTTATTGGCATATCAGCTGGCTGCTGCCCTCACATCCACATGTTTTAATCACAGACGTGAACTATCATCCAGTAAGTAGGCCTATAGAAGTGACGTCATCGGAATGTCTATAGTTCAGATCTGACTTCTTTAGCCGCTTTTGAGGGGAGTATATGTTGTATGGTGCGGTAAGAGGGGAAGGCGATTTGCAGGTACTGCCAGTAACTACATTCAGTTTTGAAAACAAAATAGTTACTATACGTTGATTTTTTTACTACTGCTTCTGTGATAGTGAATACTTCTGTGTTCTCATATGTTTGAGGATTCATTATAGAATATTGTTGTTTTTAAAACCAGTATCTTTATTATTATCATTAATAAGAACATGTTTTTTGCATGCTACTACTTCCCTCCCTCAGTCGGCAATGTTCCTCCTGCCACATGCCTTAGGATTCACCAAGACGGCTACAGTTACCAGAACTGGAGTATAGTCCGCCAAACCATTAACGATCCGCTATTTATTGTAGCCAACCAAATTCCTCACATTGCTGGGAAGCCAAAAATTTCTTCAAATCAACGCAGCTCCATGTCTTAAACCTGTCCGCAACGTCGCGGAAAGTATATGTATGTTTTCCAACTTAATTATGTACGTCTCCATACAATGTGTGTGCTTTTATTCTAATACCACCCCCTCCGCTCTTGTGCTTCCGATTCCGAGTTAGGTAAATATCTGGCTATATTGTCTGTTTTAAATTTATAATACCACTTCTGCAGACCACTGTACGTACATGAAGTATTGTTGTATTGTGTACACAGAAGAGTGTATGTTTGTTGTATGAATGATAATGGCACTTCTTGCAAACTTCCAGGACGCTGTGTGGCATAACACCTCCATCCGGAAAACGAATCACTATCAACAATACCACATATCTTCTAGATGTAGGAATTTATAATTTAATGCAAGTATTAAAGCTAGACTCTCTCTACTGAGAATCTAGTCTCGATACCACCAGAGGAACGACAGATGACCATACAGTCGCTGTTCTAATATAGTATATTTTCTTTACTTTCAGACAACCAAGCACACCAGATGGAAAAGGGAATTTTTGTAAAATAACAGACTTAATGGAATTGGACTTAATAAAGTTGAATATTTTGAATGGCCCTGTACCATTAAATCTGCTATAGCTTCATATTTACACTGTCATATTTGTTCTGTGAAGCAGATTTAATGAATGAGACTTAATAAATTGAATTATTTAGATTGGTCCAAAAACATTAAATTTGCTATAGCTTCATATTTACACTGTCATATTTGTTCTGTGAAGCAGATTTAATGAATGAGACTTAATACATTGAATTATTTAGATTGGTCCAAAAACATTAAATTTGCTATAGCTTCATATTTACACTGTCATATTTGTTCTGTGAAGCAGATTTAATGAATGAGACTTAATAAATTGAATTATTTAGATTGGTCCAAAAACATTAATTTGTTATAGCTTCATATTTACACTGTCATATTTGTTCTGTGAAGCAGATTTAATGAATGAGACTTAATAAATTGAATTTTTTAGATTGGTCCAAAAACATTAAATTTGCATAGCTTCATATTTACACTGTCATATTTGTTCTGTGAAGCAGATTTAATGAATGAGACTTAATAAATTGAATTATTTAGATTGGTCCAAAAACATTAAATTTGCTATAGCTTCATATTTACACTGTCATATTTGTTCTGTGAAGCAGATTTAATGAATGAGACTTAATAAATTGAATTATTTAGATTGGTCCAAAAACATTAAATTTGCTATAGCTTCATATTTACACTGTCATATTTGTTCTGTGAAGCAGATTTAATGAATGAGACTTAATAAATTGAATTATTTAGATTGGTCCAAAAACATTAAATTTGCTATAGCTTCATATTTACACTGTCATATTTGTTCTGTGAAGCAGATTTAATGAATGAGACTTAATAAATTGAATTATTTAGATTGATCCAAAAACATTAAATTTGCTATAGCTTCATATTTACACTGTCATATTTGTTCTGTGAAGCAGATTTAATGAATGAGACTTAATAAATTGAATTATTTAGATTGATCCAAAAACATTAAATTTGCTATAGCTTCATATTTACACTGTCATATTTGTTCTGTGAAGCAGATTTAATGAATGAGACTTAATAAATTGAATTATTTAGATTGGTCCAAAAACATTAAATTTGCTATAGCTTCATATTTACACTGTCATATTTGTTCTGTGAAGCAGATTTAATGAATGAGACTTAATAAATTGAATTATTTAGATTGATCCAAAAACATTAAATTTGCTATAGCTTCATATTTACACTGTCATATTTGTTCTGTGAAGCAGATTTAATGAATGAGACTTAATAAATTGAATTATTTAGATTGGTCCAAAACATAAATTTGCTATAGCTTCATATTTACACTGTCATATTTGTTCTGTGAAGCAGATTTAATGAATGAGACTTAATACATTGAATTATTTAGATTGGTCCAAAAAACATTAAATTTGCTATAGCTTCATATTTACACTGTCATATTTGTTCTGTGAAGCAGATTTAATGAATGAGACTTAATAAATTGAATTATTTAGATTGGTCCAAAAACATTAAATTTGCTATAGCTTCATATTTACACTGTCATATTTGTTCTGTGAAGCAGATTTAATGAATGAGACTTAATACATTGAATTATTTAGATTGGTCCAAAAACATTAAATTTGCTATAGCTTCATATTTACACTGTCATATTTGTTCTGTGAAGCAGATTTAATGAATGAGACTTAATAAATTGAATTATTTAGATTGGTCCAAAAACATTAAATTTGCTATAGCTTCATATTTACACTGTCATATTTGTTCTGTGAAGCAGATTTAATGAATGAGACTTAATACATTGAATTATTTAGATTGGTCCAAAAACATTAAATTTGCTATAGCTTCATATTTACACTGTCATATTTGTTCTGTGAAGCAGATTTAATGAATGAGACTTAATAAATTGAATTATTTAGATTGGTCCAAAAACATTAAATTTGCTATAGCTTCATATTTACACTGTCATATTTGTTCTGTGAAGCAGATTTAATGATGAGACTTAATAAATTGAATTATTTAGATTGGTCCAAAAATATTAAATTTGCTATAGCTTCATATTTACACTGTCATATTTGTTCTGTGAAGCAGATTTAATGAATGAGACTTAATAAATTGAATTTTTTAGATTGTGCCAAAAACATTAAATTTGCTATAGCTTCATATTTACACTGTCATATTTGTTCTGTGAAGCAGATTTAATGAATGAGACTTAATAAATTGAATTATTTAGATTGGTCCAAAAAACATTAAATTTGCTATAGCTTCATATTTACACTGTCATATTTGTTCTGTGAAGCAGATTTAATGAATGAGACTTAATAAATTGAATTATTTAGATTGGTCCAAAAACATTAAATTTGCTATAGCTTCATATTTACACTGTCATATTTGTTCTGTGAAGCAGATTTAATGAATGAGACTTAATAAATTGAATTATTTAGATTGGTCCAAAAACATTAAATTTGCTATAGCTTCATATTTACACTGTCATATTTGTTCTGTGAAATGCTACAGACTAAGAAGAGATACCTTAGATACTTTACAACAACTGAAACAAAATACCGAGAACCACGCTCTTCTACTCACATACGCCGAGAAGAGGAAACACTACAAGAGAATAATAAAAGAAAAGAAAAGCGCCTTCTTGGAGGAAGAGGGCAGGATGCTAGCGGAGGAGGCCAAGAAAGACCCACATTTAGCACTCCGCCCAAAGAAACAAGCGCAAACACACTACATTGACATGGGAATATGGGAGTCGCATTTCAACAACATACTCAATAAAGAGAGACCAATCTGCGGCAAAAGGAACCCTCAAGAAATATTAACACCAATACCCACAAACTGGATACCCCTGACCACAGAAGAAGTTGGATATGCAAATGTAACTCCAAAAACAAGAAAGCAGCGGGCCCGGACGGAATATACAATGAATACATAAAAGACACGGTACATCTGTTAGACCAGGTTTGGACAAAATTATACAACAAATGCATACAACACAGCCTCCATACCTGAACAATGGAGAAAATCAATTGTCAAGGTATTATATAAAGGGAAAGGAAACCCGAAAGACCCCAACAAATATAGAGGTATCGCTCTGGAAAATTGTCCCTTCAAAATTTCACCAAATTAATAACAGGACGAATAAGGGAGGAAATAGATGAGCATCTACCAGAAAATCAATTCGGGTTTAGAAAAGGAAAGTCAACTCTAAACGCAATCGAACTCTTGTTGAAACATATTTGGGAAGCATTAGAAGACAGAGAGAAATTTTATACGGTCTTCATAGACTTCACGAAGGCCTTCGATCTACTAGACAGCAACTAGTGATAGAAAAACTAAAGGAGACACTAGGAAACAACAACATATGGACGAACCTCATCAATACACTGCTGAGCTGGAATGAAATATATGTCTCAGATAACATCGTCATGTCAAAACCGATCATTCAAACAAATGGAGTACTGCAGGGCGATCCACTTAGCCCCTTACTGTTTATACTAGCAACCGAAGAATCCTTAGAATTACCCAAAAGAGATGGTATCTTCTCGTGCGCATATGCGGACGACATCGTAATCGGTTCCAGAGACATAACAACACTTCAGGAAACAATACACGAAGTGGAAAAATGGTGCTCCAAGAACAAGCTGGACATTAATATATCAAAAACGGACACAATGATCTTCAGAAACGGAGGAAGAGCCGCCATAAATGAAGAGATATACATAAGGAACTAAACTGAAAATAGTACCAGACTTCAAATACCTAGGCATCACGCTACAACAAGCGCGAAATGCTTCACAAAACATATCACAGAAAAGACAACCCAGGCAATAATGGCAATGCATGAAATAAGAAACATTAGATCCCTCACCTTAGAGACGGCAATGCTGTTATTTAGAGCAAAAATTCTACCAATACTGACATACGGCATAGAACTCATATGGACACATTTAACAATGAAGAATCTTTCCTCTCTAGAAAGGGTGAAAGCGAGATATATAAAGGCAGTATTAGGAGTGTCAAAAGTAACACATTCAAGACTCGCATACCTACTGGCGAAGGAAACTTTCCTCATCGACGACCTCAGAACAAGCATACTCTTACCCAGCACCAGCGCATCTCAGCAGCTGCTAGCAACATTGAACAGAAAAAGAGAAGAAATACATCCAGAATACTACAGCACCGGGGCAATGGTGGACCGTGCGTGGACAAAAGAAAATTTCGAAATGAGACACGTCATCACTAGGTTGGCAGTCCATGGATTCCACCACCTGATATGCAACAACACAAAATTTCATGAAGCAAATAAAGACTGTCAATGTACGCTGTGCGAAAAATCGTGTGACCGATATCACATTGAGCTATGCACAAAAAGAACAAAAACAATGTGTGAATATGCAAATATGTAATTTTAAAATGTATTCTATTTTCATCCTGGCTATTTGGCTGCAATAAAATTATTATTATTTGTTCTGTGAAGCAGATTTAATGAATGCTTCTTAATAAATTGGAATAATTAGATTGGTCCAAAATCATTAAATTTGCTATAGCTTCATATTTATAATGTCATATTTGTTCTGTGAAGCAGATTTAATGAATGCTACTTAATAAATTGGAATAATTAGATTGGTCCAAAATCATTAAATTTGCTATAGCTTCATATTTATAATTTCATATTTGTTCTGTGAAGCAGATTTAATGAATGCTACTTAATAAATTGGAATAATTAGATTGGTCCAAAATCATTAAATTTGCTATAGCTTCATATTTATAATGTCATATTTGTTCTGTGAAGCAGATTTAATGAATGCTACTTAATAAATTGGAATAATTAGATTGGTCCAAAATCATTAAATTTTCTAAAGCTTCATATTTACACTGTCATATTTGTTCTGTGAAGCAGATTTAATGAATGCTACTAAATAAATTGGAATAATTAGATTGGTCCAAAATCATTAAATTTGCTATAGCTTCATATTTATAATGTCATATTTGTTGTGTGAAGCAGATTTAATGAATGCTACTTAATAAATTGGAATAATTAGATTGGTCCAAAATCATTAAATTTGCTACAGCTTCATATTTATAATGTCATATTTGTTCTGTGAAGCAGATTTAATGAATGCTACTTAATAAATTGGAATAATTAGATTGGTCCAAAATCATTAAATTTGCTATAGCTTCATATTTATAATGTCATATTTGTTCTGTGAAGCAGATTTAATGAATGCTACTTAATAAATTGGAATAATTAGATTGGTCCAAAATCATTAAATTTGCTATAGCTTCATATTTATAATGTCATATTTGTTGTGTGAAGCAGATTTAATGAATGCTACTTAATAAATTGGAATAATTAGATTGGTCCAAAATCATTAAATTTGCTATAGCTTCATATTTATAATGTCATATTTGTTCTGTGAAGCAGATTTAATGAATGCTACTTAATAAATTGGATAATTAGATTGGTCCAAAATCATTAAATTTGCTATAGCTTCATATTTATAATGTCATATTTGTTCTGTGAAGCAGATTTAATGAATGCTACTTAATAAATTGGAATAATTAGATTGGTCCAAAATCATTAAATTTTCTAAAGTTCATATTTATATGTCATATTTGTTCTGTGAAGCAGATTTAATGAATGCTACTTAATAAATTGGAATAATTAGATTGGTCCAAAATCATTAAATTTTCTAAAGTTTCATATTTATAATGTCATATTTGTTCTGTGAAGCAGATTTAATGAATGCTACTTAATAAATTGGAATAATTAGATTGGTCCAAAATCATTAAATTTCTAAAGCTTCATATTTACACTGTCATATTTGTTCTGTGAAGCAGATTTAATGAATGCTACTTAATAAATTGGAATAATTAGATTGGTCCAAAATCATTAAATTTGCTATAGCTTCATATTTATAATGTCATATTTGTTCTGTGAAGCAGATTTAATGAATGCTACTTAATAAATTGGAATAATTAGATTGGTCCAAAATCATTAAATTTTCTAAAGTTTCATATTTATAATGTCATATTTGTTCTGTGAAGCAGATTTAATGAATGCTACTTAATAAATTGGAATAATTAGATTGGTCCAAAATCATTAAATTTTCTAAAGCTTCATATTTACACTGTCATATTTGTTCTGTTAAGCAGATTTAATGAATGCTACTTAATAAATTGGAATAATTAGATTGGTCCAAAATCATTAAATTTGCTATAGCTTCATATTTTAATGTCATATTTGTTCTGTGAAGCAGATTTAATGAATGCTACTTAATAAATTGGAATAATTAGATTGGTCCAAAATCATTAAATTTGCTATAGCTTCATATTTATAATGTCATATTTGTTGTGTGAAGCAGATTTAATGAATGCTACTTAATAAATTGGAATAATTAGATTGGTCCAAAATCATTAAATTTGCTATAGCTTCATATTTATAATGTCATATTTGTTCTGTGAAGCAGATTTAATGAATGCTACTTAATAAATTGGAATAATTAGATTGGTCCGAAATCATTAAATTTGCTATAGCTTCATATTTATAATGTCATATTTGTTCTGTGAAGCAGATTTAATGAATGCTACTTAATAAATTGGAATAATTAGATTGGTCCAAAATCATTAAATTTTCTAAAGTTTCATATTTATAATGTCATATTTGTTCTGTGAAGCAGATTTAATGAATGCTACTTAATAAATTGGAATAATTAGATTGGTCCAAAATCATTAAATTTTCTAAAGTTTCATATTTATAATGTCATATTTGTTCTGTGAAGCAGATTTAATGAATGCTACTTAATAAATTGGAATAATTAGATTGGTCCAAAATCATTAAATTTTCTAAAGCTTCATATTTACACTGTCATATTTGTTCTGTGAAGCAGATTTAATGAATGCTACTTAATAAATTGGAATAATTAGATTGGTCCAAAATCATTAAATTTGCTATAGCTTCATATTTATAATGTCATATTTGTTCTGTGAAGCAGATTTAATGAATGCTACTTAATAAATTGGAATAATTAGATTGGTCCAAAATCATTAAATTTTCTAAAGTTTCATATTTATAATGTCATATTTGTTCTGTGAAGCAGATTTAATGAATGCTACTTAATAAATTGGAATAATTAGATTGGTCCAAAATCATTAAATTTTCTAAAGCTTCATATTTACACTGTCATATTTGTTCTGTTAAGCAGATTTAATGAATGCTACTTAATAAATTGGAATAATTAGATTGGTCCAAAATCATTAAATTTGCTATAGCTTCATATTTATAATGTCATATTTGTTCTGTGAAGCAGATTTAATGAATGCTACTTAATAAATTGGAATAATTAGATTGGTCCAAAATCATTAAATTTGCTATAGCTTCATATTTATAATGTCATATTTGTTGTGTGAAGCAGATTTAATGAATGCTACTTAATAAATTGGAATAATTAGATTGGTCCAAAATCATTAAATTTGCTATAGCTTCATATTTATAATGTCATATTTGTTCTGTGAAGCAGATTTAATGAATGCTACTTAATAAATTGGAATAATTAGATTGGTCCGAAATCATTAAATTTGCTATAGCTTCATATTTATAATGTCATATTTGTTCTGTGAAGCAGATTTAATGAATGCTACTTAATAAATTGGAATAATTAGATTGGTCCAAAATCATTAAATTTTCTAAAGTTTCATATTTATAATGTCATATTTGTTCTGTGAAGCAGATTTAATGAATGCTACTTAATAAATTGGAATAATTAGATTGGTCCAAAATCATTAAATTTGCTATAGCTTCATATTTATAATGTCATATTTGTTGTGTGAAGCAGATTTAATGAATGCTACTTAATAAATTGGAATAATTAGATTGGTCCAAAATCATTAAATTTGCTATAGCTTCATATTTATAATGTCATATTTGTTCTGTGAAGCAGATTTAATGAATGCTACTTAATAAATTGGAATAATTAGATTGGTCCAAAATCATTAAATTTGCTATAGCTTCATATTTATAATGTCATATTTGTTCTGTGAAGCAGATTTAATGAATGCTACTTAATAAATTGGAATAATTAGATTGGTCCAAAATCATTAAATTTGCTATAGCTTCATATTTATAATGTCATATTTGTTCTGTGAAGCAGATTTAATGAATGCTACTTAATAAATTGGAATAATTAGATTGGTCCAAAGTCATATTTGTACTGTGCAGCTAATTTTTTGAATTTGACTTGATAAATTGGCATATTTTGATTGGTCGAGAAAATATTAAATTTTTATCGCTTCACATTTGTATTGTCATATTTCTACTGTGCAGCAGATTAATAAAACTGAATATTTTCATAGGTCCAATATCATTGAATTACTATCGTTTTATATCTGTCTGTGCAGCCGATTTAATGACTTGGAATTAATCAAATGAAATATTTTATTTGGTCCAATATCATTAAATTTGCTATCGTTTCATATCTGTACAGTGGTATGTAATATTTGCTATCGTATCATATTTGTACTGTGCTGCAGATTTAATGGAATTGGACTTGATAAAATGTAATATTGTGATTGGTCCAATAACATTACATTTGCTAACAACATTTCGACATATAGTGGTAAATTCATTAAATTCGAGTCGTTCTGTTAAGGTTTTTTGGTGGTTTTTCCTTAACGTTAAGGCAAATGCCGGAACGATCCCCCAGTCTTCCACCAGTAAATAAGCAAAAATCCCCATGAAACTTTTCAAAATTACAGCCGGTCCAATTTTTTTGTAAAAATAATAAATTACAGTAAACAAAATCTGTGTATTATTTATAAAATTAGATTAAATTGAATGGGTGAAAACCAAAACGGCATAAGTTACATTTAAACAATGCTGTAGGTATCAAACCAATGAAAACAGTTGTGTTCATCCGTCACCAGACAGCAGTAATTGACAGCACACGCTTCAAACTCTGACATTCGAAAGAAGGACCCAATAAATGCGATAACTGCACAACTCAATTTTGACAATTATGCCATTATGCTTTTTACCCAGACAATATGAATAGTTGCACCGAAAAGAGATCTAACCCACAAACTACAAATTGTTGCGAAAACGAAAGAAACATGTAGGGCGTAATATTCATTTGAGGTTATTACCTTTATTAAGAATATCATGTACATTTTAATATCTCATCCCATTGGAATCATATACAGCCAATTTGAATGCAAAATATCATGATAGTAACTATTTATCAGTGCCTCAGGTTTTTACATTTTCTTCTTAGAGACTCTACTTTTACCAATCTCTGTTTATTATCAAATATTTAATTGGTATAGAGCACCCCACGCTTTTTGGTAAAATTATTATTTTTTTAGATAACTCTAGTTTTATTGTAAATGTGTTGGAGATTATTTTTTTGTTGGCCACATTAATTTTATCCCAAGCGTGTTGGAAATTAAAATTATTTTTCATTTTTTTTAGTTCGGTTTTTTAATAAAGCGTGTTGTTTTAGTTTTTTAAAACTAGTATTTATTTTTAAACTGTTTTTGAGTCAGGCAGTCCTTGATAGACCCTATACCCAAGGGAGGGGATTTCGAGAGTCGAGTGGCTGAAACAAGGAAGGATGTTCGATGTAGATAAACAGCTAGAGTTAAATTTTCTCTCATCATGTGTATAAGTTATGGTGGGAGGATAGGGAGTGAAATCGAGTAAAAATATAAAGGGGTGACGAGGTGGACAAAGTGTTGAATAAGAAGTAGAGGCAATGTAGGCCTATCTTTCGCCTGTCTTCCAATCGGAGCCAAGACAACATTTCAAATACTGGAGTTATGTGGTCTGATTTACGGAGGTTGATTACATAACGTGTACAAGCTTTATGAACTCGTAGTCTTTTACCGAATGTAATATTCATGTTAGTGAAGAATAAGTGACAATAATCGAAATGCGGCATAATCAAAGTTGAGAAAAGTAATTTTTTCAATGAAGATGGTTGTCAGCCCTGCGTGACGGCTACCTTTACCCCCAGAATAAGCGTCTGATTCTCATTTCCATTAGAGGCTGTTGCTACCGCGGGAATCGAACTCTCGACCTTCTGGTTTGTAGCGCACTGCCTTAACCACTACACTACGGCGTGCCCCCTCCCCACACACACACACACACACACACACACATATATATATATATATATATATATATAATCATCATCATCATCATGAACAAATTCGTTTTAGGCCATGTGGCCTGTACGGTAAACCTAGCGAAGATGGTCTTGATCTTTCCACCGATGTTTTGGTCTTCCTTGGTCCCTATGTCCAGTTGGGGTATATTGGAATGCCAATTTTGGAAGTCTATTTCTTGCCATTCTTCTCAGATGATTTTTCCATTCTTGTTGGTATCTTTGGATATCTTCATTTAAACTTGCTACTCCAAGTTTTCCTCTGATAGTAGTGTTCCTTTGGTGATCCAGTCTATTAACTCCTAACAATGATCGTAAGAAGCGCATATATATATATATATATATATATGCCTACTTCTTCTTCCTCTACGCATGAAAGCTGGCATCTTGTTGCGTGTTCATTCACTACAGGACGTCCTTCCATCGTAGTTGTGGTCTTGCTAAAGGCATCTTCTGCTGAGGTGTCCTGTCGCGTACTTTCTTCACTAATCTAATGTTCTCCATTCTATCTATGTGATTGTTCCAATTTAGTCTTATATCATTTATCCAGAGTTTTATAGGTTCAATTTCACATTCTTATCTAATAACAGAACTGCGAATTTTATCTCTCAGCGATTTTCCTTAAAACTTTCATTTAGGTTGTTTCATTGATTTTGCATTCACAACCATATGTTAGAACTGGTCTTATGACAAATTTGTAAATTCTTACTTTTGTATCTATTCTTAAATTTTTATTTTTCCAAACAGTATTGTTTAAACATCCCAATATTTTGTTTGCATTATTTGTTTGATGGAGGGAGGATTTCATATGTTATTCTGTTGCTGCCATTAATTTCTATTCCTAAGTATATTAAGAAAAAATAAATAAAAATAGGCGTATATTATTTTTAATATTCACGTAAATTTGAATTAAAATCCAGGTAGATGTAGAGATAATGCGTCTAGCTCATTTTGTAATTTGCAGTTTTAATCAAATGTGGCTTAAGCTATACACTGACCCACATTTACAGATTTTTTTTTTTTAAATTACCGGAACTTATTAATCAAGGAAATCATAAAAAAACAAACAAAATTAATAAGTAGTAAATCCTGCATTTTATATAACGAATGAAAATGTTTGTCCCGTGTCATTTTAGTTTATTGTGTTTGTGTATTCTCTCTCTCTTTTTCTGATAAAAAAAAATCTGTGATTTTTTTTTTTGTTTCGGACTTTGTTCGTGCGTTTTCAGGATCTAGAAATGACAAAATTTTTCTCAGATTGCACCAGGCTGCTAGGATGTTCCAGGTGGTATCCAGGCAATGTTACTAGGGACCACTACATAGTTTGCCCTTGCATATGATTCACCAATACCATTCTTTGCTACCAAGGTATGTTGTTACAGGAGCCATGATTGGTTGTTTGACGTCACTGGGCGTGGCAAGCGATTACTCATGTACGAGTACTTACCATTCTACTATGGTGCCTGTTCTGTAATAACATAATACCTCCTCCTACTTTCTAACAGCCTGATACAATCTGCGGAAAATTTTGTCATTCCAATGTTACTCAAACAGTGGACCATTTAAAAGAAAACAAACAAACCTCACAAAATATTTTTTTTCTTTTCTTTCTTCACGGATATTTATGAAAGTTTGTATACAAAAAATTACAATATTATATGGTTGAACCAAAGTCCATTCTGACTCTTTTATTTATTTCTTTTTAGGCCTTATATTTATTTATATATAGACTTTTAATGTCAGTGAGATCGTAGGCCTAAGACTTGTTTGGATGAAGAAGAAGTTTTGAAATGATTCATTTATCTTAAATCTATCTATGTTTGCTTAGGTACCACAACTGTTTATATCCCATTTATAGGCCTATTAGGCCTAATGGATGCGAAACATAGACCTATACTCTTACTTCAAGGGAAGAGAAAAAATTACGAGAAGGCCTATTTGAGAATAAAGTTCTTAGGAAAAAATTTGAACCAAAGACAGGGAAATGGAAAAGACTGCGTAACAGCGAGCTATGTATCTTTATCGAAAATCAGATCCTATAATTACAACTAAATTTCGTAGACTGTGATGAGCAGGACATGTGGCACGAATTGGGGAATGAAAAAGTGACAAAGAAGCGTCTTGTAGGAAAAAGCCCAGTTGGTAGACAAAGAAGGAGGTGGGAGAATAACATTAACCGTGATTTGAAGGAAGTAGGCCTAATTATACAGGAGATGATTGGAAAATATCAGCTCAGGATAGGGATGTGTGGAGAGCTTATGTCCGCTCGGCCTGAACCTGCTGGTTCGATAGTGCCAGCGAGTTAGTTTGCTTAGATCGGGATTGGATCTAATTAATTCATTGTATAATTTGAGTCCCAAATATTACTTACTAACTTATGTTTTAGATCCAATTGTTCTGTAGAATGCTACTGTAGCAGAAACATAGTCTGATGCTGTAGAAATCTTTTTTACGCGATAATGTGTTTTGTAGTACTTACAGCAATGGCGACCATGATTGAAAGTTGAACTTCCTACATTTCGGGGTGCCAACCTAAATAACTATACTGTAATATTACATATTGCAAATCACGTGTGGGAAGTAAAAATCACTGCAGTTTATGTATACTACATACAGTGTAGGCCTGCATCACAATTAATCATATCTGCAATTAATATGCAGCCTGAAACTGTTATTTAAAACGTCTGCCAGTAATTCAGACAACAATAAACGGCCCCGTGGGAGAACAGTGCCTTTTTATTTACGCACTTTAACAGTACGTAATTGGCATACATATTAATAAAATACTATATTTAACGTTTTTCAATCTGGGAAAGTTATTATCATATCTTTATTTCCTCGTAAATACGATAATAAAGTGGGACTATTTCCTGTCATGACCACGAAGGTTACAACAGTCGTGGAACTATTTCCTGTCATGACCACGAAGTTTACAACAGTCCTTGCTTCTAACCAACGATGAGCACCGATGACCACAGATACACCACCGATGAACAGCGATAAAACACATGACCACAATGTGTAAACCACATTGTTACATATTTAACCGCGTAAAATAATAAAAAGGACGTTCCCTGGAATTCACCTACGTTAGAGTAATTGATTTAGTTTCCATTCATTGATTTATGTTTGGTTAGCTTTTAGTTTCCTTGCATTTTAAATCTGATTTAATGCGTAACATAAATGACCTCTCCATATTTGTTATTCTATGGAACATTCAACATGTCTGACGGTTAGAACGTAAAATCATATTTCCACTACTTCATTTCATGATAGGTTTCAATATTTACACGATGGTTAAATCCCAGAGTTAAATGGTATCATCAACACTTCGTAATATTTTAAATTACATCAAAAATGGCATAAGTCGCGTAAGTAAAAAGCTGGTCTTGTACAACCCCACCCAATAAACACTTGCAGTTACTTTATCAACATCCCCTTGCTATCAAACAATTAAACCCTTCAAACTAAGATAGGCCTATAAATCCACACAAAATATAAAAATTAAACATAATTATTGGTATAGGTGTGAACAAAATTACATACGCAATTCGGGAAGTAAGTCTCGAACTTATCGCTGTAGAGAAGAATGTACTGCTGAAGATGGAGCGGATGTCCTGAAAGGCTTATAGGCACAACGATTATACGTTTTATAAGTTGAGGACGACGGATTTTACCTATGAAGGTATATTTTAACTTATTTTATTTTATCGCTGAAGCTCGGGCTAAAATAGCCTTCGTGTAGTAATGTAGTCCTACTACTTATTCCCTTGTTGCATACATAACTATTAAGTTCGTTTTTATTTTCTAGAAATAAGTAAGCAATAGGCCTTTGTTTGCAAATGTGTTCAGTATTTGGCAAGCAGAATTCAGGGTAAATTAGTTTTGTACCCTAGCTAATATAAAGGCTTAGGCAAGAAAAATTTTTAAAATATTTTTGCAATAATAACTTACTCGTAATATTTTCTCCTTGGACATTCAGGTATTCTCTCCTGGCTTGGCGTTATTGTAACCCAGTTCTGCGGTTGGTACGCCTGGAAGGCGGAGTTACGCTGCCCCGATGATACCTATATTATAGGTGATAATGATGATGATGATGATGATAATGATGTGCCAGAAGAGTCCTTAATCCTAAACTTAATGAATATGTTGATGATAATAATGATGGCCAGATGATGTTCGGGAACCGTTTGGGTCTGAAAGTTTCCTGATATTTGTCATGCAGGAGAGGAAAATCTCCCCCCCCCCAAAAAAAAACATCACCCTGGAATGTATTAACTTAGGCTTTCACGGCCGGAGTTGCTATGGTGATCTTGAAAAAGATTTCCGGGCTGTAGGCCGTGGTCTCGAGGCTTGAAGTTCCCCGACGCGACGTTTCGTCAGACGCAGTCTCTGGCGAAACGTCGGGGACCGGAAATCTTCTTCAAGATCATCACCCTGGAAACTTGTCCCGACCGAGGATCGAACCCGGGCCCATTGCTACTTCGAGACCATAGCTCGGGTTCGATTCCCGGTCGGGACAAGTTTCTTGGGTGATGGTTTTTTTGGGGATTTTTCCTCACCCTAAGGCCCAAACGGTCCCCGAACATAATCTGGCCACCATTATCATCATAAACATATTCTTAAGTTTAGGATTAACGTCTCTTCTGGCGCATCATTACCATCATCATCATCGGGGCAGTGTAACTCCTCTTAAACGACTGGACCGATTTTCATGATTTTTTTTTGTGTAAGTTATGTCTGATTGAGTCCCTGGATGATTTAGATTCACAACTGGACCCTCTAAAACCACTAGATGTAGGATTTCATCGGACGTGAAAATTTAAAAATCGCTCTAGCAGTCACAATTTTCGATGTTTCATAACGAAACTCAGTATATTCTATTAAAATAAACCAAGGTGGGTGGGTAGGTAGGTAGGTAGGCCTATTAGCCTATCCAAAAATTAGCGAAATCAGACAATTAGAAGTGGAAGTTTATTTGAAGTCCGAAATTAAAAACTGCCTAAACGACTGGACAGATTTTGATGACTTTTTTGTGTGTTTGAGTGGGTCCCTAGATGGTTTAGATTCACAATTGGACCGTTAGATGGCGCTGAGATCGGGTTACAGGATTTTCTTATGTCAGATGTGTAGTCTTCTGCATTACCGACATATTCAACGCGACAACAATGTGACGTCATAATGCAAGCTTCTTGAACCACAACAGATGACAGTGAGGAGTTTTCTTGCGAACTTATTAATTAGTGAATTTTATGGTAAATAAGTAGGCCTAACATATTTTCATCGTCCGGTCATGACACGAGAATTGAACGTTCGGGCAGGGCAACGTCTGCCGATCCGCTATTATATCGGATATCAGTTGTTTAATGTCTCTGACATTGTCCGATTCCTAATAACCAGTTTTGACGGTCCTCTAATCTCCTGGTTGTAGATGTTTCTCCTTCATGTAGCCTATAAGAGTAGCCTGTTCCCTGACTCCAGAAAGTTTTAGGTCTTCCTTTGCCTCGTCTTCCCTCGGGTTTCCATTCCAAAACACATTTTGGTAGCCGATCCTCTTCCATTCGCTGGACATGTCCGTATCATCCTAATTGCTGAGTTTTAATATAATCTAAAATAGTGTCTTCAATAGGCTATAGGCCTACATTTTCTCCCTTGTAATTGATTTTTAATGTTTTCTCTTCTTGAAATTCTTTCTGTCCTTCGTATAAAATCCATTTCAGTTACCAAAATATATTTATGTGTTTTTGTTGTTAATGGTCAAAGTTCTGCTCCATAAGTAATGGTGCATTTAACAATTATATGATAGGCCTATATAGTGTATTAATTTTTTTTGCTTATATTTTTATCACACAATATTCCATCGAGGCAAGCAATTGCAAATTTTCCTTTGTAATTTCTACTTTTTATTTCCTCCTCACAGCTTCAATTTTTATTTATTTTAATTCCTAAATATTTGATCTCACTACAAGATTTTATTGTTTCTCCAGTCTTCAAATTACGTAAATCTTGCTCTGGTTCACCAATTGATAAATATTTTGTTTTCTTCATGTTCAAAATTAATCTTCTTAATATTGCTTACGTTAAGATGAGTCACCATACATTACATTTTAATTGTTACTTTAATTGTTTGAGTACTGTAATAGTTCATTTTCCACATTCATTTTTATTAACGTAAACATATTAAATTCAACATAGCATAAAATAAACAAAGTTCTTGTTTTGCAACATATTTTAACTTTAAACAATAACAATGTTTCCCTCTCACTTATTTCCTTTTGTAATACTAATTTAACGTTTCATGACGTCATATATATCAACATTTACTAACTTAGACGAAAGAAAATAATATTTGTTTTCAAAAACTATGAGTTAAATGTTCCATTATGTCGTATACAAAACGTATAGGGCCTAATTTAATTTAATGTTAAGTTAACTTTACGTAATTTCCTCATACATAAAATGTTTGCTAACAGAAAGAAAGAGTTTAATTTGCCAACACTATTCATAATTGAACGTTTAATTATGACGTCACATTTAATATGTATTTGTCGAAAGAAAGCACTCCAAGTTAGATCCATTGACGTTCTAGAATCGATATAAAATTTATGAACTTCAAAGTAGTGAATGCCATGTTCTTATTTATGTCAGTGACACCGTGGACCTTGAAGAATGAACACGTAGTGATAAAAGTAGAAGTTCGGGAGTTATTCCAAGATAAAAAAAAGTGTGGAGTGAATCCTTTACAACTATAGGCTACGGAGAAAGAGAAGACTACTGTAAAATAGAAATAGGTGAGTACATTAACAAAAGGGTCCAGTCAATATTAAGTGCGTTTATTAATTTACCAGTATAATTAGGTGAAAATATATTTTAGATATCTCGTGGCATATACATTAAGAAGATAATGTTTTAATAGAAAATATTTTCGCTATTTTTAATGTGAGAGAACTGTATTTATTTAGTCGGTCCTGGTGGACAAGTGAACACCATCTTTTCCTCTGGTTCCAAAGTTCACGGTTTAAATCCGGCCGCGATAAGTGAATTCTTCTGGCGTAAAAGTTCTGAGAATTACTTTTTTCGGATAGTAACTAAATCAATGGCTCCCATGTTGTAGTTTTGACATTAAAAAACTGGGAACATGAGAAAGCTTATGAACAAAATTCGTCGGTCTTTTCACGTCCAAATTATAATTTTAACGTTAGATTTTTTAAGAGCGTCGTTAAGTTAAATTATAGCGTGCAGTTATTTAATTATTTATTTATTATTAGTTTTTTTAGCTCTGTGAAGCTAATATCGTAGATTCGAGTTCTGCGAAAATAAACGTAATATTTCTGCTGATAAAAATTCTAGAACTCAATTTCCTAGAAGGATACTTACAAGCGATGTCACATAGGCCTATAGGAGTGATACGTTAAAGAACTATCGGATATGAAAATTCGCAGGTATAGGAGCTTATCATTTAAAAGTTCGTTAGTGTAATTTTTGCTCTAAGTTTAATACGCTATTTCCCATTAAATTATTTTATTTGCATTATTGATAATGTAATAGGCCTATATTTAACAAACACGGGATGAACATTGTTCAAAATCCTTTGTTGTAGAGGAAACTATTTTACAAAATTGTCTTAGCTTACATTACTGCAAATAATAAATAGGCCCTATAAAATGTATGGACAATTGATGAAAAGATACGTAATAAATTTTATAAACTTACTATGTCAAGGGAATATTTATAAATTGAGTGTTTGCTGGTTCGATCCATGCAAATATTAAAAAGTCAATCGAATGTATTTTATGAAAAAAAATTGCAGAAAATAATGCCCTGAAAAAAATAGCTGCATAAACTCGTTCTCTTAATGACGTAAATAACCTCAGAACATAATTTTTTACAATAAATTATAAAATGAGTTTATATCAATCATTGTTATAATTTTGAAATAAAAAATAGTCGCTGGTATAGGACTGTCTGTGGTACGGAATCCCTGTTTTATGTAGGGCCTATTGTGTTTAATTTTTTGACATTAAAATTATGTTGAAAATTTAAAGATAGTGATTATATTTTAAATAGATTTAATACATGCACTTGGTATCGATATGGACCTACACCATTTACAGATTTTTCACTCATCTTTCGTAAAGTTTCTATGAATTATTTATAATAATAATAGGCCTAAAAATAATACACTTAAGAAGTGTGCATAATTAAGTAATTTATCGTAAAATTTACTTCCAATATTTAAATTTTACGTGGAATTAAATACCATGTTTATAAAAATTGATAAATTTATTAGATGAAACCGGAAATTAAACATTAGGCCTATACCCCGAATGAGAAATATATTTAATTTATTTAATAAGCTTACCCAAATAGGCCTAGTGTGTATTTAACATTCATTAAAAACAAAATTGTTAGGCCCTCATGTATTCTTTAAACATTAATTAATTATCTCTAGATTTAGATGTTATAAAATTCTATGCTCATAGTTATATTGAAAATGAATAACTAGATCGCGTGATGTTTTGATTCAAATATTCGTTCTATTATCTTAACTCAAAATTTTCTGACATAGCCTAATTACAGGGTTTGAAGAGTTTCTTATAGATAGAATTTAATATAACATTGCAGAAAGATTTATAGAATATTGAAGAAACTTCGATTTTCTTAAAAGCGTTTTATAATTATATGTTTATTTTTTTCTAAATTAGAGTAATCTATATTTTGAAGAAAAATTTACTTAATAAACAATGAGGTAGATTTAGGCCTACAGTTCGAGGAAAAACTAATTTGAAATAAATCTGAGAGTGAAGGAACTGTCAACATACTGTTTGTGTTTAGTTAATTATTATGTAGTGATAGATGGTGTTGGTAACGTTAAATTTAATGAATGCACGGCTTATCTAGATATAACTATCACATTCGTTTTTTGCTAATGTGACGGTTTCTAGTAGGCCGTGGTTCATGTAAAAAATAGTCTAATTGTTACAATTTAATTTCAAATGGCTTCCTGTTTTAATAAATCTATATTGTAAGATAGGCCTATAATTTTTCGAAACTATAATAGGCCCCCTATTATATTTTAAGACGCCATCAGGTTTCACTTGATTAAATTTAAATTTTCAATTAGAAGTAGAGATAGAAAGAAATAATAAAATGGTGAGTAAACTAAGCGAATTCCTCAGAAAGTTGAATTTTTGGTCCAAGTTTCCTGGCTCACGGAATGTGTAGACTATTTCTGTTGTTAAATTGGAGAAAATAAATTTCTAATCCCACCTTACATAAAAATGTCACACGCAGTGAAAACAATTTTTTTTTTTTTTTCATGGAACAACCGCAATAGCTTCATTCATTCGGAATTCACTAAAAGACGCAATAATACCTTTACGGATAATGCAAAGATTGCTATGAATATGGTTACAGCATTAGGTTGGCAGCCAGAGATGTAAGTTAATCGAAAAGAATCGCAATAATTTTCCCGCTATGACGTGAATAAGCACGATGTTAACATAGGCTATAATATGATAATCAATTGAGTTGGTGTTTACTTGAAGAAAATCCATATTTATTAATTAAATAAAAATAAAACTTAGTTTTATTTAATTTTCATATTTATTATATAATCAGTGACAGCTGTTTCGGTACACTGTACCTTCTTCAGACATGTTAAATTATGAATTGTGTTCCAACTGATCTAAGCAAAAATTTAAATAAATATTGTTGTATTGTTGCTTAGATCAGTTGGAACACAATTCATAATTTGTTAACATGTCTGAAGAAGGTACAGTGTACCGAAACAGCTGTCACTGAATTATATAATAAATATGAAAATCAAATAAAACTACGTTTTATTTTTATTTAATTATAATATGATAGGTTAATAAACTGCATTCCACGATAGGGCTAGAAAGACGTTGACCTGCCTGCGGACTGCTGGCCTGATATCCACGTGTTAATCACAGATCATCCAGCCAGTGTAGGGGTGACATGTGGTCAGCATGTCAAATGTCCCAACCGTTATAACTGATTTTCTTAACCTGGGGCCGCTACTTGTTGTAGCTACTCAAATCATTCACTATGTTAACTGGGTTCCGGTCCCATCATCGTAATCGTTGCCCTTTAAGTCCAGTCTTAGTCTCCCTGATGACAGTCGTCCAGTCATTCCGATTCAAAGTCTTCATTCCTCCATCTTTTTTTTTATACATGTCCTTGTAAGATAATGTTAACTTTATTTTACCTGGCAGAGTTAATGCCATAAGGCCTTGTCTACCATTCAATCAGGTCACAGAAAAAATACAAAAGTTTGTCTTGCATATAAATTACAATGATTACATGGTAGTCTATATCTACAATACAATTATTATTTACAATATATTTCGATTTATTCTAGATTTAACGAATCAAACATAAAATGCACAAGATATATTTTTTTTATTTAATGTCCCAGGTTGCCATTTCGACATTTCAGGTGTCCTCTCTTGGCTTAATTGTAATCCACTTCTGAAGTTGGGGCGCCTAGAAGGCGGAGTAACGTTACCCCGATGATACGATGGGTGATAAATGATAATGAAGCGCCAGGGGAGTTCTTAATCTAAACTTAACCTAAATTCCAGACCATGGGCTACCACAGGAATAATTCTCATTTTAGGAAAAATGTATGGTTTGACCGGAAATCGAACCCGAGACCTCTTGAACAGTTGTCAGAAACGCTGACCACTAGCCCATGAGGCTGGTCAAGAAAAAAAAATATTATTATTATTATTTATTATTATTATTATTATTATTAATGACATAGAATAAATTTAGTTCTCCGGAAAAAAAATGTAGGCTATCGTCAAACTATCCCATTCTGGGTCTGCCGACCTGCCATCTACCACTGAGCTTTCTTTTATCTAAGAGTTTTCGGGGAATTCTCAACTTATCCATTTGTAGAACATGGCCCATACATTCCAATCTTCTAAGTTTGATATCAGTAACAATGTCATGATGTTTGTATAAAAGTTGTAATTCTGACTTTGTTCTGATTGGCCATATTTCCTAGTCATAACTGGAAACTTATTTTCCTTACAATGTTTCGTTCCCCGGGTATTTGGCATTGCCATAACTCGTTCATAGAGAGTTCAGGCTTCACTTCCATAAACAACAGGTTTAATTATAGTTTTATAAACTATTATTTTTACTTTCCTGGAGATACAGGCCCATCTGACCGGTCCCATACTGGCCGAAATTCCATGAGAAAACTTCTCCCCCATAGGAACTCGAACTACAGCAAGTCCGTAGATCTATTTTAAACCACTCGGGTATGGCACGGGACACGCACAGGAATTGACCCGTTTTCAAAATGAACATGGGTTTGTTATAATTAGTTCCGTATTAAAATGAGAAGAGTACTTAATTACGATAAGAGAACACAGGAAATAATTGCAGATGAGTAGGCTGCGATTCTTGAACAATAGTAGGCCTACATTAATGTAATTTTATCGTGACTAAATGTAGGCTATTAAGATATATAGGCACCATTAGTGCCTAATTTAAATATTTTTGCTTAATCTCGTCTATTTTGTTACAGTAGGCCTATTTGTTATAAACGTTTGTGATTAAGTTTTTACGACTTTTCGACTATGTAATCATTGTCCATACAAGTATAAATTTGTTCCGGTGGCATCAAATATTAGATAAACGGAAATGTGGTGTAGAAATAATTTAAAACATAGGGCCTAGGGTTATTTTTTTAAATGCGTGCAACTACGCTTTACAGAGACTTTGTCATCCCACATTCTCTCGAACAAACGTTAAAATGAAAATGTATAGGCCCTACATTTATTCTCCCAGTTAGAGGCCTATTATATGAATGTGAAACATGGACATTAAGGGAGGAGAAAATATTAAGAGCATTTGAGAATAAAGTTCTTAGGAAAATTTGGAGTAAAGAGAGACGAATAGATAGTGAAACGAGATACTACATAATGGCGACCAACATGATTTTATAGGAAACCAGATATAATAAGAACAGTTAAATCTTATAGACTGTAAATGGTAGGGCATATGGCACGAATGGGAAATGAAAGAAGGGCTTGGAAATCCCTTGTAGGAAAACCAGAGGGTAAGCCCTCAGTAGGTGGGTCATGAATGAGGTTGGAGAAGTTCATTTATCATGATTTGAGGAAGTACTTTTATGCAGAGGATAATTGGTAGACGTTGACTTAGGATAGGAATGTATGTCCGCGCGGCCATGAATCAACAGGTTCATTAGTGCCTTGTTAGTTAGTTAGATATTAAATATCGATGGAAAGGTCATTCTCGGCCTATAAAATTATTTTATCAGAGAGCACTCGGTCTATTTGTGGAACATTGAAGAGAAATACTAGTAGGCCTAATTTACTGTTCAGCTAATTTCGATGTTATAATTTTTTAACTTATTTAGCTTTTTTATCATTTTTATGGCTACTTTTTAGAACGAATTTTGACTTTTTGCATCTTTCATGCTTAATTTTATATCATTTTGTCTATTTTACATGTCCATGTGGAATATTTAAGATTTAGGTCGAGTAATTTTCTCTTAGTTTTTTGAGTGGAATAGGTAGGTAAAAATGATCCCACTACAGGCCATAGAAAACTTTTGGGATAGTAGGAGGTTAAGGCTCCCACCTTTTCTACACAATCGGCACTTGATGTCAGCTCGGTTGTCAGTCCTGCGTGACGGCCGCATTTACCCCAGAACAAGAGTCGGGCACTCATTCGCGTTATAGGCTGAGTCGACCCCAGAGCATGGTGCCACCAGAATGTTTGGATCAGTTTGAAAATCGTGACCCCACCAGTACTCGAACCCTCGACCTTCCTGTTTGTAGCGTATTGCCTTAACCACTAGCTACGATGTGCCCCGAAATAGGAGCGGAGTGCAATTCTATTAAAATGTTGAGTGTTTTTTGTGGTAAAGGTATTTTTTGCGGTAATTTTGTATTTCCACAAGTTTGTAATCCTGTTGTACCCATGATTCATAGCTATCTTTACATGATCCATAATGTTGATGTCTATCGTTTTATTTCTATCTCCACTTCAAATTCCACTTTTTTTTTTGCAATTATTGTTACTTTCGTTTGACTAGAAACCATAATAGGGATAGCCCTAAGTTGATTTCTGAGATCGCTGATAACGTTCTGAAACGTAATTGGGTAGAAGGACATTTATCTTTATCTCATTATTTTCAATTTTTATATTTAAAATTTATTAGGATTATTCCCGGGTCATTTGTCCTTTTTTTATTTTATTTATTTTTGCAATATTAGATTGTCAACGATAAGCCTAACATCTATGGTTTAATTTGATTTGATCGAGTCTGAAAAATTTATATGAAAAGACTACTTTTCGAAATTTTACAGTAGGTAATGAGATAAATAAAAAATATGGATTTATTAAAATAATTACACAGGAAGCCAAAAATAAAACTTTAGTTAGATTACATGCAATATAGAGGAATCTGTACTACAGAAATTAACATTTTTCTATTAAATTCAGCTAGGGGATGATTGAACTCTATTTTGGGTATCGCATATTTTTAAATGGAGTTTTGCACTGTTTTAAAAGAAATATAATAATTGTACAAATTATAGCAAAGAATTTAAACGTAATTTATAATGTTATCAATTAAACTTTGGTTAATAACATTATAAACATGTTAAAGGTGTGTAAAAAATTGTATTTTTGTTTTTGCTCTTGAGGCAGATTATATACATTTTGTGACTATTTATAAATAAATTATTACATTAGACCAAAAATATTCCTTGCTACAATTTTTAGATTGTAAGTTTAGATAAATATTGTGAGGTGAAAAGTTTCATTTAAGCTATAAATGTGTTGATATCCAAATTATAGCTTATTCCAAATTAACATAAAATTGTTTTAGTCTATAGACTGTTATGTTTACAGTAAACTTATCTCTTAGGTCAGTACAGATTTCTATATATTAAATACCGTATAGTTAGGAGGGTTATATATTTTTAAAAAATGTAGTCCTATCGACTTTGTAAATGAAATAATCTACGACAAAATAGTTTATCAACATCGATGTCAAAGGACAAAAGAAATTAGTATTACACTGTGTTATTCAAGTTATTGAATTTCTCTAAATGCATTTAGATAATATGCATTGATTAAAAGTCATAAAGCAACTAAAGCATGAAAATAATAAAGTGAAGAACTTACATCATCTGTATCAAGCTAGTTATGTCCGGCGTGTGCTGCTACGCCCAAATAAATGAAAAATCTAGGCTTAAACACTATAATAATTGCGAAGAACCAGATAGGGTGGATACCAGAGTCAATGTTTAATTTCGAATTTCAGGTAAACCCCCACTTATAATAGACAGATTTCGCTAGTTTTTTGACAATACCTACCTCGGTTTATTTTAAAAGCATATACCGAGTTTCGTTGCAAAATAGAAAATTACGATCGCTAAAGAGATTTTTACATTTTTGCTTCAGTTGTAACTCCTACGCCTAATGATTTTAGAAGATATTATTTAGAGGAAAAACACTCGCCGTGCCTGAAAACCTGCATGTACAAATTTAGTCAATCGACCGACTATTTTTTGAGTTTTGCGAGCACAAATATAGGCCTACATACGCAGAATGTTTTTATACAAGATAATATTGAAACAAAAGATATTCGACGGAAATAAAAAGAAACGGAATTATTAAATGTAATTATTTTTAAAACAATATAAAATGGAACTAGAGAAAAGAAATCAAGAGAGAAATAAAAAGAACTTGAAAATAGCGTGAAAGAAAAATTTAGGACCGGTGGTTGCTATTTTTAAGTGAAGATCTTACATTAACCATAATTTTTACTAATTAAAACTCAAACAGGAGAAATTCAATGGAAATAAAGAGGAATGAATTAAATTCAATATTATTTTAACAGAATATGGAATATAAAATAAAACGAGAAAAAATTAAATGAAGAGAGAAATGAATAAATATAGTGCGAAACAAAAATTAATAGAGTTGCTGAGAATAAAATGGCAAGGGAACAATACTGTAGATACATGCAGTACATTGTGACGTGGTTCGGTTAAATCTCAAAATATTTAGTCGCAAAGAATTAAGTTTTCAAATACTAGGAGCGAGTTTCGCTCAGACGAAGTGTTTCTGACTTTTTATCAGAAAGTACTTAGGCTACTTCTAAATATTTTTTGTGATTTTCCAGTTAAGCTATAGATCCATGCTTGATTAGAATTTTATTACCACGGTTCATTTTCTTCGGTCGGGAAAGATTGTTTAGATTCAGCGTGTTTGAATCTGTAAGTTCAGGTTCATACGTCCGTCGCCGTGGCGTAGTCGGTAGAGTCCCTACCTTTCACTCCGGCGACCCGGGTTCGATTCCCGGCGGGGTAGGGGATTTTAAATCTCCACCTTGGGTCTGGGTGTGTGTCCTGTTTTGTGTTCTGTGTGTGTGAATAAGATAAAAAAGTTTAACGAAGGTAAAACAAAAAGGGGAACAGTGTAAACGAAAGAAAACGAGATAGAAAGAAAGAAAATTAAAAATGCAGATCGGTAACGTAGGGCCTACTTGGACACAAGTAAGTGAGCGCGCTACCCTGGTTCGGAAGATAGCGTGTTCGAATCCCGGGGCCCATCAACCACACTTTTTATTTTTTCATTGAATTTTTCTTTTTTATTTTTATATTATTTATTTATTCAGCCATTAATATAAATGGTGGTTCAATTCCCGAGCCGGCAAACATTAAAAAAATTGTTTATAATTATTTATTTTCAGTAATTAATACAAATGATGGATTAAAAATTCCATTACTTTGATCATTAGCACCTATGTATCATTCGATAATTTGTTTTTAATATTATTCCACTTCGATAACTTGCTTAAATTAGCAAAGTGAGTTCGATGGCTTGGATAACAGCGTCTGGGATTTGTATTCTGAACATTCAAAGTCCAAATCCCGTTGTCAAACCAGACCTTTTTATATTTCATTAATTTATTTATTTATTTACTTTGATTTTATTTATTTGATTTTTTATATACATCAGTTATTAATGCAATAATAATATTTATCCATTGTGTTGCATATACGCTACCCTGTAGTGTAATTTGATAATTCGTTTGAAATCATTTGCTGTATTTTAAGAATAGAAGTGTAGACATACTGATAAGCTTATTGGTATGCTGCAGGACCGGAGTTCAAATCCCGGTGCCGACCATCTGAACCAGCGTTTTACTGTTTCTTCTTACTTAAAGCATGGATTCGATCCGCAGGACCAAACTCGTGACGCACACCCCACATGACACGTTGATGCGTCTGTAAATAAAAATAAAATTAAAAATGCAAATATACAACACCGAGACGTCGTATCAGCAAATGTAACAAAATGTCAAAGCTTCTAAAAATAAAAGTTCAGTAAAATAATATTTACGGAAACTAAAATGATCATGCCTTCATAGAAAAATGGGCAAGTGGAAGCGACATATTTCGAATGTGATAATATGATCTTAAAAATTAAAGCGTTTATAATTAATGTGCTACAGCGCCAGAAAATAAATTGAGGTAGAAAATGTTTTACGGAATAATGAACATATATAGCGAACTGGATGTAACACGTTTCAGATGTAAGATATCAGATGTTAAAGTTTCTATATATACAGTGAGCATAATACAAATTGTATATAAATATGGAAGACATAAAATATTCATAATTTGCCAGAAAGTGGATGAAGAGGAAGGAATAGTTAAAAAAAAAACTTCTTCGCTGGATTTGATGAAATGAGGTTCCTTATGGTCCAAAACTGAATTATAGTCGTTCGTAAAGTATTTGATAGGACTACACTTTTTTGTTGTTTTCCCCAAATATACATTAGGGATCAATGAAATAATAATAATAATAATAATTTATTCTTGTACATTATTTTTTAAACTGTAGTTAAACTGTGTTAATGGGTAGTATGCAAATTACTCAAAATTCATTTGTAATATAAATCCAGAATTAAGCATTTTAAGTGACTTCAGTACTTAAGAAAACATTGATCCCTGGTGGTGACTGTTTGCTAAATTAGGGATACTCAGAGAGTGATGCATCTAAGCCAGATAGTGTTGTCCAAACTGTACGGAAAATATATAAGAAAACAGTAGGAAATAATTTGGAAGCAGAATTAAAATTGAAACATTTTTTATGCGTGCTAGGGGGTTTAGGGTTAGATTCCTGGATGTAGACTTACGATAAAAAAAAGTTTTGCTTTGGAAAGCGATGAAATAAGTCGTTAAGTAATAGACCCTCCTGTGTTGGGAGTTTCAAGACCAAGTTAATTTAGTTACGTTTATTTTTCTACATATGTCAGTGAGTGGCTTGTCAGTACACTGACTCGATGAGACATCTAGTAGGCAACTAAGATATTACTTGGATGATAAAAGTCTATAAATTTAGCTTCGAGGGTGTTTTCTCAGGCTTAATGTTAGTTTACGTGCATTAATATCTTAAGACTAGGGTCCCACGGCTTAAAGTCACTCCTAGAGGACTTGTTCCTTGGATTTTTATATCCTAAAAAATCCATCGATCTCGACCGGGTTTTGAACCCGCGATCCTCGAGAATAGAGGCAAGGGACATAATCTCTGGAACATCGCGGTCGATGAACACATGAAAAAGAAGAAAGTGAAATTAAGAGTTTAGGTTTGCGCCACGCTAAACATTGATTTCTTGTCGATTTGTACAGGATATCAGATGTAATAACAACTAAGTCAGGTATACGGGATGGGCAGGACATGTGGCACGAATGGGGAATGTAAGTTAAATGTGTGAACGCCCAATAGAATTTCAGCATTCATATGGGAGTATAAGATTAGGGCTAACCATGATATGAAGACGAGAAATAACAGGGAAAACGTTAGCTCAAGCAGGATAGGTATGTATAGAGAGGTTATGAGCCTCCGTGTACGATAGTCCAGTGAGTTAGTTACGTCCCAGGGTAAGAGTTAGCATGTGTGGCTAATATCCACCGGGTCCCGGGTTCGATTCCCGGCTATGTCATAGGGATTGTTTATGTTGACACTGAAGATATCTGCTTGAACCCAGATCCATGACTTGGAATATTCTCCCGAAGTCAAATCTCATCGTTTGATTTTCACCTGTGGAGAATGTGCACGCAGAAATTTAATCCAAATATAGTCGAATCGGAGATTTGACCAACGTATTTATTTTACAGTAATATAATGTACGGTTAAAACTATAATATAGTTACCTTGTAGGTCCGTCTCCTCAACTTAAGTTCTTTTAAAACTGTGTAGGCCTTTCGGGACTAGTCCCATCATCAGCAGAATGCATTAGGTCCGTTCTTGTTGACCCTTGTTGAAGCACTGACAAGTCACAAGTCAGTGCTTCAACAAGGGTCAACAAGAACGGACCTAATGCATTCTGCTGATGATGGGACTAGTCCCGAAAGGCCTACAGAGTTTTAAAAGAACTTAAGTTGAGGAGACGGACCTACAAGGTAACTATAGTGTAGTTTTAACCGTACATTATATTACTGTGAACTAATACCTCAACGGAAAATCACCATGAATTTTACTAGTATCGTATTTATTTTGCAAATTCTTTGTACAAAGTTGCACTCCCGGAGCTTATAAACGCTTCAGATAACATGTTACATGCACTAACGTCCAAATTTTCATTTATTGGGCTTTTGTCATTGTACTACGTTTATAGTGTCAAGTAAAAGTTTATAAAATTGTGTCTTTGGGGTTGTTTAATACCACCACCCACATACAGCTAAAAATCTCGTCATCTTGGATATAATTGATAAATTATGTATAATTAGATGAAAATTCTTGGTGAATTATTAGATGAGGAGGAGAATGAAAATGTGTGGGTAAACTTTTGGTTGTGTTAAGGTCGGGTGAAGATCTCGTAGCAACCAATTCAGTCGATCTTGGCTTTTCGGAACTGTCGTGTTACGTATTCAGTTACTTTTATTTTGATGGTATCATTAATAAACAAAATGTGTTGCATTAAAAGTTTCCGTTTGTTTAGATTGTGTGGTGTAGTTTTTTTTATAGAGACATAGTTTTGTGTGCGCGTTTGTTTGTGTGTGTGTGTGTGTGCGCGTGGTGCGCGCGTGTGTGTGTGTGTGTATATATAAGGTGTTTAAAATAGTGGCAATAAACAGTATATCATACAGATAAAAAAATAAAATCCGTCGCACAGGAACTGCGAAAACTAATGAACCCGAATTTATGGTCATTTTTTGCTTATTTTATGGAATAGTCCCCTATATATTTATTTTTATAATTAAATCACATATACCTAGTTTCATTTCGGGAAAACAAAAATTGCACCTGGTATAGCATTGAAAACATTCACATTACAATTACAACTTTGAGTTTAACCCCAACTTCTAATGCTCCAGTTTTATTGGTTAATGAAGGCAACCTTTTTTTTTATTGATTGCCATATGCTTAATTTGGTTTCTTGAAAAATATTGCGGCCGTTAGAGTGCTAAGACACGCAATACACGTTTATTTCTTATTTTCTGTGTTTAGTTGGTAGGATGGATGAAGATTTGTATTTTTTTTTCCGGAATATTTTCATGAGAAGAGCCACAATATCAGGATTCTTTCGGAATTAGCTAATAGTCCGTCATCTAATGTGAAAGCAAAAATTTAAAAATAGTTATTTAGGAACCAAATTATACAATTAATTAATTAATTAATTACATCCAATCCGGAGCTTAGCAAAGTTAACACAAATTGATTTAAAAAAGGCAATTCAATTAATTATTTAAATATTTTGAAAATATAAATAATTAGTGATTTTCTTCTTCACTTCACTGGCCTTCCTACATTCCTTGAACCCCTTGGCTTGTAGTTGAATGCTGCTTTTTGGTAATCTTGTTACATTTATTTTTTCTACATGTCTAAAAACCATTTCTCTCTATATTCTTTGATTGTATCATTAATTTACCCTGTTCTTATATCTTCATTCTTTATCCGATCCAATCTTGTGCAGCATTTGTTCTTCTAAGGAAGTTCATTTCTACACTTTGCATTCTACTTTGTAATTTTTTGGTCATTGCCCAAGTTTCACTCCCATAAAGTAATGCAGGAACTGCCAATGTTTTATAAAACTTCAATCTAGTAGCCTATCTCTTCTTGTTTTGTTCTTTAATGTTTTATGTAGGCCTATAGTTCCGTACATCATTTGAAATTTCGACAGTTTCATATTTATGTCTGTTTCAGTGTTTGTGTTTATAGTAAAATTACAACCCAAATATTTGAAATGTGTTACTTCTTCCAGAGATTTGTTGTGTACTATGATTTTTTATCTTATATGATCACTTCCCCAAAATCCCATTATTTTTGTTTTTTCTTTTGATATTTTAAAATTATATTCTTGGCATAACTGATTTAATTGATGTACAGAGTACTGCAAATAATTTTCGTTTTCTTGAATAATAGGCACATCGTCAACTTACATTAAAACATTTAATATTTTAAAACGGTCCATTCTTATACCTATATTAACATTGCTTTTCCCAATTTTAGATGATACCATTAATATATAAATAAAAAATTAGTAATCTGTTTTGGTTTATATTTTCTTCTTCTTACAAGGATTAAACCATATTCGTTCGTCCCGGCTCCAAGTATCATTAACTGCTATGCCCATCTCTTTCGTGGGCGTTCCCGATCTCTTTTTTCCTATTCTTGGTTGATAGTTCAGACTTTACCAAGGCAATCTTGGTATCCATACTGCAGACATGTTCGTACCATTTTCTCCTATACTCTTCTATTGTATGTCAGACTGAATATTTGTAGTTCTTTACGAATATCTTCACTTCTTTTTTCATCCATTAAAGCATATCCTGCCACAAATCGTAAATGTTTCATTTCTGCGGCTTCTATTCTTTTAGCCTAATTGTCTGTTTATTTAGAATCCATATTTCTGAGCCATACAATATTGCAGGCACAGCCAATACTTTATAACATTTTATGTGTATTTATTTTCTTCCCCTGTGTTCTTTTAAGGATGTCACATAAATATTGAAATATTTTAAATTTATTTGTCTTTTTCTGTAATACAGTAGGCCTATAAAGATACGCCTAGATAATTGAAATCATTTACTTGTTCTAGCGTTTTGTCATTTAGTACTATATTTGTTCTTTCCATTTCTATGCCACACTGACTCATTAGCCTACTTTAGTTTTTATTGAAGAAATGTCTAGGTTGTAATCTTGTGCAATATTATTCAATTTAAAAATAGCTCTCCGTAAGTCATACTCTGAAGAAGTAGTAGTCTGATCGTCAGCAAATATGAGTGTGGTAACAAGGATTCTTCTTCTTCTTCTTCCGAATGCAGTATTGGGTGATGATGCCCGTTCTGCGACTACAAAAACTGATCTTTCCATCGGTTGAAGGGTCTTCCGAGGTGTCTTTTGCCGTTAGGGTTGAGGTGGTAAATCATCTTCGGTAAACGGGAATTCTTATTTCTTGTAGCCTTTCGAGTATTTAAAGTTTTCCCCATTATAGGTTACCAGCCTATAGTTAGGTAAGTCCAGTGGTGGGGTTGCCACCTGAATGCCTCAACAAGGATTCTATTATTAAAATTTAAAGGCAGTTGCCATTCTCTGACTTCAACATATAAATTAAAGTGGGTGACTGAAAGAGGGCACCGTTGTCGTAATCCCTGATTTATTATGATTTCATGTTTTGATTTTATATTTCCAGTCTTTATTTTGATATTTGTATTTGCATATAAGCTTTGAATAGCTCATATAATATGTTTAGGAAGGCCTCTTTCGGTTGATATGTTCCGCAGGGTTTCTCTTTCTACCTTTCCATGTCACTATTTCCTAACACATTTAATTTCTCCATATGGTGTTAATTTATATTATTTTGTTTATATATTTCCCCTTTGCATTAATTGTTTTGAGTTAGTGTGCGTTTTATATTTTGAAACATTCTCCTAAATTTTTGTTTTGCATTATTTCCTAATTTATTCATTTATCTTGTTCAATTTAGTATTAATATATTATATATTTTTTGTTTATTTTATTCTCACTTTTATTATTTTTTTATGTGCCAGAATTTATTTTATATCTTGAAATTGGCTCGTAAATTTGCACTTTTTTGGTTAACCCTTTCGGTATAATTAAAACTTTCAAATGTATGCTATAAATTCTATCGTTCTGTAATTGAACTACACACAAGGACTTGCTCATTCCGGTGTCAATACTGAGTAAAACATTTATTTGAGAATTTCTTTTAAGATTAAAACATTCTTATAAGCAGCAAAATGATTGTAAGAGGTTCATAGAGAGATAACATCTGCAAGACGTGCCGCACGATATATTCAAGGTTGATTAACGTATTTACAGTAAGGAACTCCCTATAAAAATTGTTGAAAAAAACTAAATATTCGCCATTACAACTGTTCACCGTGTTTAATTAACGGTATTTTTTTTTCGGGGTTCAGTGGATCATTGAGCATACAGTACGTGTCACCCCGGTCATAGACGCATAATAAAGGAAAACCTTTGTTTCGCGTGCAATTTTAAAATAGTTTTTCTATAACTAACTTGCTGGCACAAGTGAACCAGTAGTTTCATGGCCGCGTGGATGTGGCCTCTCCATACATCACTATCCTGAGCTAATGTTTTCTAATCATCCCCTGTATAATCTACTTCCCTCAAATCATGGTCAATGTTATTTTCCCACCTCATTCTTGGTCTATCAACTGGCCGTTTTTCCTCCGGTTTTCCTAAAAGAAGATTTCATACCCCTCTTTCATTCACCATTCGTAACATAGCAGTCTACGTCACTCGACTGTTCTTATTATATGCTTTCCCATAAAGATCATATAGCTCACTTATGCCGTCTTCTCTATTCGCCTCTTTGTTCGTCTCTCTTTGGTCCAAAACATTTTCTAATAACGTAATTCTCAAATACTCTTAATGTTTTCTCCTCCCTTAAAGTAAAGAGTCTATGTTTCACATCCAAATAACTGGGAAAATAAGTTTTATATATTTTCATTTTAACAGATAATTGTTTTTATAATTACATAAATGCATATTGCCAATGTCTTTTTAAACGCCTGTTTATATTTGTGTGTGTGTGTGTGTGTGTGTGTGTGTGTGTGTGTGTGTGTGTGTGTTTTACAAGCGGAAACAGCTTTATTACAGCAGCTGAAATGATGTTGATTGATCATGCATACAGTTTGGACAATACATTTAAACGAAATTTAAGGAATGTTTATTTTTATATTTGATTATAACGTGAAAATTGTTTAAAACATTTTTTTATGTTGATTAACATCAGGCTTATGTTGATATAAAATACGTTTTTAAGAGATGTCTACAACCTGTTAGTAGACTATACTTTTAAAACTTAACTGTCTTGGTGCATCCACTATCCCTATTCGCCCATTTTCTCTGAGTGTCCCTAAATATATTCTGATCGGGTGTTTTAGCGCGTGTTTTTTTGTTTTTTTCAGGTGGGCGCATGAGTTTATCGTCATGAGTAGGAGGTGAGTTTATTTTCCAAATACATTTTCTTTTTATTTAGTTATTTGTCCTGGTGGAATTAAGACCATACGGTCTTCTCTTCCATTCACCAAGACAAACATAGCTTATGTTACATTAGAATATAGCAATCACAATTAACTCTAATATTAAATACTAAATAAAAATTTGATCAATTCAATAATATTTATAAGATTAAGACCGATAACATAAAAACGTTAATGATAACTAAACTTCACACTAAAATTAATAATAAATTGTGCAAAAACAAGATAAATTGTTTGGTAGACATGTGCTAGATAATACATATATTATTATTTTTATTTCCTCCATTTCGAGTGTTAGAGAGGAGTCACGTTTATTTTATTACACGGTCAAAGGTAAAACCGTTATTCGACCTATGAAAATGCAGTCATACAGCTGTTTTGTACACATTACAACTGGAACTTATCTCGGAAGAGGTATATCCTATGTTATTTCTAGCCGTTATAATGCACTGGAAAAAATCACTTAAAGCGTATGACGGAAATGTTAATATAGCCTAATTGTAACAGAGCAGCGTATATACAGTTAGAACTAAAATTTAGCTGTTTTCCGTTCCAATATTCATACACGTATTTGCACTAGAATGACCTTCATTGTTTATTTTTTCCCAAACAAATAATTATTATGATACTAGATGGTTTTGCACGAATATATATCTTTAAGCCGTGAATCAGGTATAATCAATAAATTTTTATATACGAGTGCGGATTTCGTGTCCTTATCTTCATCGCCATCATAGTACAGTGCGATCAGTATAGCATCGTACAGCAGACACGGGATTTCCCTGTACACAGTGGACGCACTCGCGGCGGGGAACGGACAGCGCGCTGCAGCGTAGGATCGCGGTGATACAACCACACATTTTCGTAACGATTTTAAAAATTGTCGTAAGTAAAGTAAAGTAATCCCACTACAGGCCTCGAGAGGCCCTTGGGGTAGTAGGAGGTTAAGGCTCCCACTTTTTCTAGACAATCGGCACTTGATGTCAGCCGGGTTGTCAGCCCTGCGTGACGGCCGTCTTTACCCCCAAAACAAGCGTATGGTACTCATTTCAGTTAGAGGCTGAGTCGACCCCAGGACCATAGTGCCGCCAGAAGGTTTTGGTCAGTTTAAAAATCCTGATCCCACCGGGACTTGAACACTCTACCTTCCGACTTGTAGCGCAGTGCCTTAACCACTACACTACGGCGTGCCCCTTTAAAAATTGTCGTACTTACCAATTTTATTGACGGAGGTGCTGGAACAGGGTCACCCGTTTGAAGAGCATGTGCCTTGATTATATTGATGCAACTTTAACAATTTAGTATTTTTTTGTACACAGCCTTAATAAATTCCTACTTGTTGCGAAAGGCGCCTAAGTGATTTTCTAGGAGACTGTTCAAATCGATAACACATGTCGTCTATTGTTTCTTTTGTCTGAACACTACGCGGCTTGTGTTGTTCCTTAGTCTCGACAATTCCCGTTGCATCAAATTTGTTGTACGGATTATGGACTGTTGAACGTGATGGAATTTTTACACCCGGGAATCTTGTTTCAAAGAGTCTTCGTACTTGGCTGGCAGACTGAGTTATCAAATATTGATCATAAATAAATAAACGTTGTTCAGTAGAAAAATTATTAGTCATTACACAGTTTACACTCATCACACGCCGTTCAGTTTATACTTATGCACACGTTATTCAGTTCACAAGGAAAAACGAGCGAGCACCTTATTCATTCGAAGCATACAATCTGACTGCGACGTGAAAGCGTGGGATGTACACATAAACGGCTGAGCCAGCGCACATTTCAAGTCCCGTACCTGCACGTGTAAGCCTTCGTCATCGCACAGCACAAACCCCGCGTCTGCTGTACATTGATCGCACTGTACATTTACGAATTTAGGCCATTTGTTTATCTGTTTCGGCCTCAAGAGAAACATCATCCAAAAGTCTTTTCAGTGGGCGTTCTTGTCTTCTTTTTCTGCAGGTTGATAACTTAACATTTGTTTGGATATCCTGTGATCTTCCATTCGATGAACATGTTGGACCCATTTTGCTTATAATCAGAAATTTTGTTTTCAAAAGGTTCCATGTGTAATTCTTCTAAGATGTCTTCTTTTTACACGCTTTATATTAGCTTGACCTGTATCTATCTATCTATCTATCTATCTATCTATCTATCTATCTATCTATCTATCTATCTATCTATCTATATATATATATATATATATATATATCTTTCTATCTATCTATCTAACGGAATATTTCAACGCGATTTTCACCCACTAAAAATCATTGGATCGACTTGAAACTTTGTATACTTGTAAAGGACCCGTGACCATACAATAATTTCATATTTATTTTCTAAAATCCTGGCCAGAATCATCAGAAAATAAAAAAAAGTGTCTTTGTATCTATGTAACGGAATCTTTGAACACGATTTTCACCCACTTAGAAATAATGAATCGACTTGAAACATTGTATACTTGTAAAGGGCCCGTGACAATACAATAATTTCATATTTTGTTTCTAAAATCCTGGCCAGAATCATCAGAAAATCAAAAAAATGTAAACTGGTATAATAGGTTGCGGATTTGTCGACTTTCTAGTCACTCGTTGTGAGAGCTCAGTTGGTAGAGCGGTGAACTCTAGTGGTATATGATTTCAGTAATCCGTAGGTCGCTGGTTCAAATCCCGCTGGGAGTTTTATTTTTTAGTAGAGTATTACTTTTAGCCCATACTACAATAGTATCGAATTTAAAGATATTTACGTCTTTATCTTATTCTGTAAAATATTAAAACTAAAAAAATAAATAATAGTTTCAAAAAACTAAAACAACACGCTTTATTAGAAAACCGAACTAAAAAATGAAAAATAATTTTAATTTCCAACACGCTTGGGATTAAATTAAAGTGGTCAACAAAAAAATCATCTCCAACACATAGGGCCTATAGAATAAAACTAAAGATATCAAGAAAAAGAAAATAATTTTACCATCAAAAGCGTGGGATGCTTTTTATGATTTTTACATTTTCTTCTTAGAGACTTTACTCTTACCAATATCTGTTTATTATCAAATATATTAATTGATATAGAGCACCCCACGCTTTTGATGGTAAAATTATTTTATTTTTGTTGATATCTCTAGTTTTATTCTATATGTGTTGGAGATGATTTTTTTGTTGACCACTTTAATTTAATCCCAAGCGTGTTGGAAATTGAAATTATTTTACCTTTTTTTAGTTCGGTTTTCTAATAAAGCGTGTTGTTTTAGTTTTTTTTTTTTTTGCGATCTAGTAGCGTGTATCCTGCAGTCCTCCGAAGGTATCTCATTTCAACAGATCTAAGTCTCTGTATATCCTTCTGTTTCAATCCTATATATATATATATATGATGTAACAGGACCTCACCGACAAAATGATAGGGATGATAGACCATGTAGATAGAATCATTTTTTGTGGAGGAACATATAGTCACAAACACGTCGTTTATGAGTTATGCGCAGATGTTGTTCACCCTTAAGTTTCGGAATTGAATAAAAACAATGTACACGTATGATTTTATTGGAAAATACATCTTCTTCTTCTTCTTCTTCTTCCTTCCAAGTATTAGGCCAAGGCCTGTTACGATCCTATAGAAAATTTTCCCTCCATCGTTTCATAGGACGGCCCAGTGATCTTTGTCCTCTTGGTATATAATTATAAACAGCTTTGGGGATCCGATTTGAATTCATTCTTTCAAGATGGTGTTTCCAATTTAGTTGGTACTGTTTAATACGTATATTCCAAAATTGGCGTACTCTTCATTTCTTTTTAAGATATCGGTGTTCCTTTTCCGATCCCATCTGGTGTAACCCGCTGTTCTTGCGCATGAATCTCATTTCACAAGCCGTTATTCTGCTTTCATGTTGTTTTTTTAGTGTCCATGCTTCACTACCATAGGTCAACACTGGTCTAGCCAAAGTGTTATATAAACGTAATCTGGTGTTTTTTTTTTTTGTACAAGGGATGGTTTCATAACTTGATTAATAATTCCTAAACTTTTATTATAACTAGTAACTTTTTTCAGGGATATCCTTTTCATCCCAGATAGAGAGATAATATCCAAGATATTTAAATTGATTAGATCTCTCTAAAATTTTATTCTGGAGACAGATTTTACTTTGTATGGGGTCCTTCCCATGAAATGCCATAATTTTAGTTTTGTTAATTGATATTTCCATATTAAATTTGGCACCTATTTTTTGTAAATTATAAATTGATCGTTGCAAATCATTTTCGGAAAGTGCCAGAAGAGCTAAATCTTCTGCAAAAAGAATAGCATCGAGTTTGAGGTTCCTATTGATGGGTATATATCCTCGTTGTGTTTTCCTCCATTCATTTATTAATTTATTCATGTATATAATGAAAAGCACGATTTTACTATAAGTGTTGAAACAGTCGATCCTGTGCCTCATTGCGTGTTTGATATCGTCGCAGCAACGATCGGCCAGCACGGCCAAGCATGGCAGGATCCTTTTTAATGTCGCGTCGACAAAACACTTATTGTTTGAACACTTATTGTCAAAAATGTCTTTTTCAATAAAATTATACGTGTACAATTGTCTGTATTCAATTCCGACCCTTACGGGTGAACACCTTCATCTGCGCATAACTCATAAGCGACGTGTTTGCGACTATATGTTCCTCCACAAAAAAAGATCCTCTCTGCATGGCCTATCAGCCCTATCATTTTGTCGGCGAGATCCTGTTACAGCCTGTATAATTATTCTGTACGCATGTTTGTCACTGTACTCCTCCTAAACGAATGGGTCGATTTCGATTAAACGTTTTGTGTGTGTCTAATTGAATCCCTCTAGGATCTAGATTCACAATTAGACCCTCTAAAACTATTAGGTGTAGGAGTTCACCCGAAGTTAAAATTGAAAAATCGCTCTAGCGGTCACATTTTTCAATGTTTCATAACAAAACTCAGTATATCCTACTTTATTAACATAATCAGAGGTAGGTATCATCCAAACATGAGCGAAATCCGACAATTATAAGTGGAGGTTTACTTGAAATCCGAAATTAAAAACTGCCTAAACGACTAGACCGGTTTTAATGATTTTTCGTAAGAGTTTGAATGGGGTCGTGGTATGGTTTAGATTCCCAATTTGGACTCTGCATGTGGCGCTGGCGAATCGGGTTATAGGATTGTTTTTTAATTTCAGAATTTTGTAGTCATCTGCGCGACAAACTTGACGTCATCATGCAGGATTGTTGAGCCACAATAGATTGAAGTGAAGAGTTTTCTTGCTTGCGAACTTATTTAATAATATGAAATTAATGTGTTTAATATAATTAGTGAAATTTTGTGGTAAAAAAAGTAACTTATAATTTTATCGTCCGGTCATGACACAAGAATTGAACGTTTGGGCAGGACAACGTCTGCCGGGTATGCTAGTATAATATAAAATGTTTGTATTTATATATTCTTAAATAAAAGTTGTTTGTTGTTGACTGAAATTAGTATTTCGCTATTTTCTATGAAATTCCAGTTTTAAATGAAATGGATTTTTATATCCCAATACAATCTCTTAAAATAAGACACGTTTATGGATTAATATATATATATGTATACTTAAGTGAATGTGGTTTATTAATGAGGGGAAATTGGTAATTCGATATTTTTCGGAACCTCACAAATGAACATGAATGAATTTTTACATCAGATTACTACAGTACAGTCACTTTTATAAGACGTGATTTACGGATATGTATCTTCGGAAATAACAAAGGTTTATTAATGAGGGAAATTAGTATTTACCTTTTTTTCTTGGAAACTCACAATTTGAATTCAATGAATTTATATATCAGAGTACAAATCTCATGTCCTTATGTCAAGATGTGTGTGTTGATATATCCTGAAATAAACAGTATTTATTTACGATGGAAATTGGTGTTCCGCTATTTTCTCGTAAGATTCCAAATTGAATTCAATTTTTTTTATATGCGACTGAGAATTTCTTATCCTTATAGTACCACAATATTTATGTATTTATTTATCCTTGAATAAAATATGTTTATTGATAAGGGAACTTATTATTTCGCTATTTTCTTGGAAACTGCCGTACTGAAATCAATGAATTTTTATAGGCCATTCGTGTAGTACTAATTTCGTGTCCTTATAATATGACAAGATTTATTTTTTTTTCTCAAACGCGATTTATTGATGATACAGACGAGTAATTTGCGTTTTTATCGAAAACTTCCGAATTTAAAGAATCTTTATATGCGAATAGTAATTCTCTATCCTTATGATGAGACAGAATTTATATATCCTCAAATAATTATTATTTATTGATTATAGAACTTACTAATTTGCTTTTTTTTTTTCGGAAAATCCCATAAGGATGTCAATGACACTATATTAGTCCCTTTCCAATGACATAATTTAAGTATGTATATATATTTGCATATAAAAAGGTCAATTGATGAGCGAAATTAGTAAAACACTTTTTTTTTGGAAATCCCGAAAGGGAATGCAATTAATACTTACATGCCAGTAAAAAATTAACGTCCCTACAATATGACATTCTTTATATACATCCTTAAATAAATATGCATTATTGATGACCGAAATTTTGAAACCCCATTTTTTCGGGAAATCCTGAATTAAATTCAATGAATCTTTATATCCCGGCGGTATATTAGTTTTTGGGGCACGCCGTAGCGTAGTGGTTAAGGCACTGAGCTTCAAGCCGGAGGGTCGAGGGTTCAAGTCCCGTTGGGGTCAGGATTTTTAAACTGACCCAAACCCTCTGGCGGCACAAAGGCCCTGGGGTCGACTCAGCCTCTAACGGAAATGAGTACCAGAAGCTTGTTCTGGGGTAAAGGCGGCCGTCACGCAGGGCTGACAACCCGGCTGACATAAAGTGCCGATTGTCTAGAAAAAGTGGGAGCCTTAACCTCCTACTATCCCAAGGGCCTTCGGGCCTGTTGTGGGATCACTTTCACTTTTTTTGGGGTACGCCGTAGCGTAGTGGTTAAGGCACTGAGCTACAAGCCGGAGGGTCGAGGGTTCAAGTCCCGTTGGGGTCAGGATTTTTAAACTGGCCCAAACCCTCTGGCGGCACTATATGGCCCTGGGGTCGACTCAGCCTCTAACTGAAATGAGTACCAGACTCTTGTTCTGGGGGTAAAGGCGGCCGTCACGCAGGGGTGACAACCCGGCTGACAATAAGTGCTGATTGTCTAGAAAAAGTGGGAGCCTTAACCTCCTACCCCAAGGGCCTCCGGGCCTGTTGTGGGATCACTTTACTTTATATTAGTTTTTTCCTAAAATATGACCTCATTTTGTTTGATTACACTGATAAACAAAAAATAAACTTTTACCAAACTTTTTTTTTTGTCTCAGAAAGAAAAATACGTGATTCTGATAGTATTTTTTCCCTGAATTCAAATATGATATCAGTTTTTCTCCACCACGCAAGGTTTCCGAGAGACAGGAATTTATAATTTCAAACAGTTTAATATTTTCTACATTCGTCACTACACAGTATTCGAACATTCGGACTCACATAGAAAGTAATAAATGACGATTTTCTGCTATATTTCGCCTGTGTAGAATCCTCTTGATGGTCAAACAATAATCTGCCAGCATATTAGGATTCCGTTTGCCTTGATATCTCTTTTCCATAGCTGAAATGTCCTGAGTTAGCTCATTTAGTTTTATTTTACAATGGACAAATGGACGAAAAAAACGTTTATTAAATATATAATTATTTAATTCCATAAATTGAATTAAAAAAACTGTGGGTAATGGAGAAATTCCGAATACATATTTGAAAACACGATAAAAAAGCTGCATTAAGTTCAACTATTCGTACTCATGAGACAAAAAAATCACGTTGACAGTGTTATATATCCTCAAATCAACATGGTTTCTTAATTATCGAAATTGATAAAACTCTCGGAAACTCCAAAATTGAAATAATTTAAGTCCTATATTCTAATACAAAATTAGCGTCTCCACTATATCGCACATTTGCGAGAAGAGCTACATAACTAAAAAAAATTGCCGATTTTGAGTTATTGGCACTAATGATGGACAAAACTTAGTTCTATATTCTGGAAGAACGACATAAGCGATTGTATACAATGGGTTGATACAGTAATTTGATATTTATGACATAGTGGCAAAGTTCTCTTGATTTCAAACCTTTAAATGCATCTCCTGAAAAACTATATATTTTTTTAGTTACGACATTCTTCTCGCAAATGAGCGAATTATGTAATTTATTTATTTTATAAATTCAAATATAAATGGTTTATAGATGAACGAAATTATTAATTTCTCGAAAACTGCGAAATGAATTCAAATTAATATATCTCCCAGTACAAAATTAGCTTTCCTCCAACATGACATAATTTATCATCATCATCATCATCACTCCAGGGATTAGGCAATTGCCCGTTCCGACTTCATAATGCATCAGCCCAACGTCTTCTAGGTCTTCCAACATCACGTCTTCCTCTTGCTTGATAATTTCTTGCTAACAATGGATATCTCTCCTTACTCATTCCATCCATGTGATCAATCCATTTCTGTCTGTAATTCGTGACTTTATCCAATAAAGGTTGTACTTTCAATTCTTCTCTTATATCCTCATTTCTTATTCTATCAAGTCTTGTACATCCTTTTACTTGTCTTAGGAACCTCATCTCCGCCGTCTGTATTCTATCCTCCTGTCTTTTCATTGGAGCCCAAGTTTCACATCCATACAATAGTGGGAACCGCCATAACATTATACATTTTTATCTTGGTTCCTTTTCTAATTTTATTTTTTAATGTTCTCTGTATTGTTCCACACACCGTCTGAAATTTATTTATTTTGGAGTCAATATCTCTTTCCACATTGTAGCCAACATCACAGCCCAAATATTTAAAACTAGACACCTGTTCTATACTTTGATTTTCTAAAATAATTTTGGATCTCACTGGATCTCTTCCTCTAAAAGCCATGGTCTTCGTTTTCCTTACAGAAATCTTTAGATCGTATAATTTACATACTTAATTTAATGCATGCATTGATTTCTGTAAGTCGTCTTCATTTTTCTGTATTATGATTACATCGTCAGCAAATAGAAGATTATTTATGCACACTTTATTATCCATTCTTATTCCTGGATTTACTAAAACGTTCCATTTATTTAAAATATCGTCTATATATATATATATATATATATATATATATATATATATTAAACAAAGTGGGTGATAAACTACATCCTTGTCGTAATCCAGTATTTGTTTTGATTGCATCTGTTCTTTTGAATCCGGTATCTATAATTATATTTGTGTCTTCATATAATTTCTTTATTGTTTCAACAAGGCACAGCGGGTATCCTTTCATTCGTAATATTTCCCATAATTTTTGTTTGTTTACTCGATCGAAGGCCTTAACCAAATCTATAAATCCTATGTGAGTTTCTAAGTTATGTTCTCTTCTCTTTTCTATGAGTTTTTTCAGGTGTAAAAGACATTGTCTATACATGACCTTCCCTTTCTGAATCCACTTTGATTTTCACTTATTGTTACTTCTGTTATGTTTCTCAATCTATTATTTATTATTTTCGTATATATCTTGTAGCCAGTATTCATTAAGCTAATCCCTCTGTAATTCTCGCAATTTCTCGGGTCTCCTCTTTTGAATATATTCTTCACAATTGCTGTTTTCAAAGTGGTTGGAATCCCATAGGTCTGCCAACATATATTAATTAGATGAAGTATTCGTAGTTTACACAATATTCCACTATATTTCACTAACTCCATATTTATATTATCTAATCCTGTTGCTTTCCTATTCTTAGTGGTTTTCAGAGTAATTTCTAATTCATTTATGCCTATTACATCAATATTTTCCACTTTTATTTCTTCCTCGTTCTCTTTTCTTCAATTTCCTCCTTTTTCCAAAGTTTTTCATAATGTTGTATCCATTCTTGTTCTGGGATTATATTCAATCTGGGAGAATCTTTCTCAGTCTGATTTAGATGTTTCACTAATTTATAACCTATTTCTTGTCTTCCATACATATCATGTTTATACTGTGCTTATAAATTTATCCCATGACTCCTGATGGGCTTTTCTTATAATGCTTTTAGCAATTCTCCTTTTCATTTTATATTCTTCGTAAGATTCTTTTGTTTTCAGTCGTAAGTATGCATGGTATGCTTTTTTGTTTTTCATTCACTGCATTTGTATATTCGCATTCAAAGTTCTCAAGCCCTTCCTATTTCTTATTCTATTTTTCTTTCGTAATATCTCATTTGCTGTTTATGTATATTACATTTGATATATTTTCCCATTCAATATTTATATCTTCTGACGTTAATGAATGCATATATATTAATAAAATAATTATTGGAACCTATCGGTAAAGCCCCATATATAATAAATTATACTTAGTTTCCTCTTGTTTAATATTTATAAACACAGTTTTATCTAAATAAACTGACATTAGTTATTTTTTGATATGACATGATTTATATATTTAAATATCCTCATTCATGGTTTATAAAGAAAAAAATTAGTATTTCGTTATTTCCTCTGTTACTCCCGAAGAATTGTTTATATTAGAGTAAGAATTTCGTGTCCTCATAATATATCTCTGATATATATTTATTCATTCTGCTTTCAGAATGTTGTCTAATACTTTGATCTTTTAATAAATATACTTGATATACTTCTTCTTGGTTTCTTTTGTTCTTTGTTATTTATTTATCCTTAATTAAATGGTCTATAGATAATGGAAAGTAGTAATTCGCTGTTTTCTTGAAAACTACAAAATTGATTTCAATTAGGACTATTGATCGTGTACGAGATTTATGTAGTTACATTTGCTCGTAGAAACATGATTTGAGGAATGAAATTAGTATTTCGCTCGTTTCTCGAAAACTCCCAATATGAATTCAATGAATTTTTATATCAGAGTATTACATTAGAGTTCCTTCTACATGAGTTGATTTACTTATGTAGGCTACTGTACACCTATCTTTGAAAATCAGCACGTTTTATTGACGAGTGAAAGTATTTCGCTATTTTCTCGGAAACTCAAAAATTGAGTTAAATGTTTAATTTCGAATACGAACTTCATATCTTTATGATATGACATGATTTATATATTTAAATATCCTCATTCATGGTTTATTAAAGAAAAAAAATAGTATTTCGTTATTTCCTCTGTTACTCCCGAAGAATTGTTTTATATTAGAGTAAGAATTTCGTGTCCTCATAATATGAAATTATATTTTCAAATACCGTGGTTTATTAATGAGGGAAATTCGTGTTTCTATATGCAGGTATGAATTTCGTATTTTTATAATAAGAAAATATTTGTTTTTATATATCCTCAAACAAACATAGTTTATTAATTATGGAAATTAGTATTTTTCTATATTTTTCTCTGATACTCCCAAACGGATATCAATGAATTGTTACAATCGAGTACTAAATTAAGGTCCATTTGAGAAGACATGACATATACGTCTAGGGGGGGGAAGTAAAGAAGGTGTATTGATGTGGGAAATGAAGTATATAGCTAGTTCCTCGGAAATTCCCAAATGGATATTTTTCAACTTCTTTATATCCCAATACTAGATTAGAGTCCTGTTATATGACATGATTTGAATATGTATATCTGGAAATAAATAAGGTTTATGGGTGAGGGAAATGTATTTCGTTTTTTCTCGAAAACTCCCATAGGCTTATAAATGTCGATGAATTTTAATATCCGGGTATTAAATTAGAGTCCCTTTCATATGACATTATTTACGTGTGTGTGTGTGTGTGTGTGTGTGTGTGTGGTGTGTGTGTGTGTGTGTGTGTGTGTGTTGTGGTGTGTGTGTGTGTGTAGGTCTTTCACTACAATCAATAGCATTTCCATGCTATGCTTTGCAGCTTTACTAGAGAATTATAGGTGTGTGGTAGCTTCCCGTTGCTTTCCACACCGGTGAAGGATGATGATGGCCGGATGATTTTCGGAGACCGTTGGGCCATAAGCAACCTGACATTTGTCTTACAGATGAGGCAAAACCCCGAAAAAAAACTTCACCCAGGAGCCTGTCCCGACCGGGAATCGAATCCGGGCCCGCTGCGTGACAAGGCAGCACGCTATCACGAGACCACAGCGGTGGACTATATAGGTCTATATATGCCTATATCGTTGGAAATAAACATTGTTTGTTGATGGGGAAGTTACTTTTCCCTATTTTCTTGGAAACTGCGAAATGGATAATGATGATTTTTTATATCCAAGTACCACGTTAGAGCAGCTTTTATAATATATGATTTACTTATGTATAACTTTAGAAATAAACATTGTTTATTGATTAAAGAGAGCAGTTTTTCGCTATTTTATCAAAAGGACCAAATATAATTCAACGGATCATTGCAATATATATGCTTAAATAAGCATTGTTTATTAAGGAGGGAAATTATTAATTCGCTATTTTCTCGGAAATTTCCAACTTGATATTCATTTTTATATCAGAGTATTTCAATAGAGTTCCTTTTATATGACATTGATTTGCGTATGTATATCTTCGGATGTTGTACACCGCTGTGGTCTCGAGGTAGTCACGCAGCGGGCCCGGGTTCGATCCTCGGTCGGGGCAGTTTTTCTGGGTGAGGTTTTTATCGGGGTTTTTCCTCACCTGTAAGACAAATGTCAGGAAAACTTTAAGGCCCAAACGGTCCCAGAAATCATATGGCCATCATCATCATCCCTATCATTATCATCCTTCGCCGGTGTGGAAAGCAACGGGAAGCTACCATACCTACAATTCCTTAAAGCTGCAAGCATAGCATGAAAATGCTATGATTGCAGTGAAGGACCTGCCTTCGGGCAGAATTACTATGGATGGATCTTCGGATTTTAACAAGGTTTATTTATGTGGGAATTTATTATTTTGCTATTTTCTTGGAAACTCCCAAATGGACATAAATTAATTTTTACATCCCAGTAGACTACTAGATAAGTTATTTTTATGTCATATGTTACGTATGTATATACTTGGAAATAAAGAAGGTTTATTGATAAGAGAAATTAGCATTTCGCTATTTTATCGGAAACTCCCAAATAGGTAGGGCCTACTGAAAATATTTTATATCAGAGTATTCATTAGAGTACCTTTTTTCAAGACAGGATTTATGTAGGAAAAACCTTCGAAAAATAAACGAGGATTATTGATGACGGAAATGAGCATTTCGCCCATTTCCTCGGAAAATCCCAAATTAATATTTATGAATTTTTATATCCTATTACTATATTAGAGTTCATTTTAGAAGATATGATTTATATACATACATCTTCGGAAATAAATAAGGTTTATTGATGAGGAAAATTAATATTTCGCTACTTTCTCAAAAACTACCGAATTGAATTCAATGCATTAAATACGAGAGAGATTTTCGTGTCCTCATGGTAGGCGATGATTTATGCTCTTATATATTTTCAATATACATTGTTCACTCATGAGCAGTTTTAGTAATTCGTCATTTTCTCGGAACTGCCTAATGGATATTGGTGGAATTCTTATATCCCGGAACTATATTAGGGTCCCTTTTTTATGAATTGATTTACGCATTTTTATCTTCGGAAATAAAGTTTATTAATGTAGAAATTATTATTCGCTATTTTCTAGTAAATTACCGAATTGAATTTAATGAATTATTACATACGAGAACAATTTTCGTGTCTTTATAATATGACAACATTATATCCTTTAACATTGTTTATTAAGGAGAAAATTAGTATTTCGCCATTTGATCGCAACCTCCCAAATTTCTTTATATCAAAATTCTTTATATCAAAGTGAAACATTATATAAGATGATTTACGTAGGCCTATGTATACATTTGGAAATGAAGAAGTTTTATTGATTAGGGAAATTAATATTTAGCTGTTTTCTCGGAAACTTCCAGATGGAATTCGAAGGATTTATATCGCGTCTTTGTAAAATAATATGAGTTATGTGGGTTATGCATATCATCGTATTTAAGCATGGTATGAGGGAAATTACTAATTCGCTATTTCCTCGGAAGCTCCAAACTTGAATTCATTGAATTTTTATACACTGCTCAAAACAATTAGAGGAACACTTGTAATAAATTGAATAAGTAATTGTTTTTTAAAGCTGTGATGGTGAAAGTTGGACAATATGTAAATTGAATTATTAATTTTATCATTGGATACAAATTTTAAAGATCCATGGCCTAAATACAGAGACATTACCTCAAATAACAAATATAGAGAATTTTTTTATTTTGGAAGGCACTGGCCACTTCTAATTGGTAAGCTTCCTGATGTTGCTATAGTGACGAATGTTGATTATTGCCTTGTTTATTGAAGTCTCTAACAAAATGAGGCATTTAAATGAGTTTGAAGTGTATCATGCTATACATCTTTTACGACAAGGTCAATCTCTGCGACAAGTAGCTAGAGAGCTTGGGGTTTCTTCTTCCGTGGTGTCCAGGTTACGCCACAGGCACAGCGAGACAAGTCAGTATTGTAGAAGATGTAGCCAGGGCCGTAAATTTAAAACAAGCCCCCAGGATGACAGATACGTTATTCTTTCAGCTCTTCGACAGCGTACAAAAACGGCAAAAGACCTGCAGAATGACCTTCATATGGCTTCCGGAATCCGGGTTTCAGACCAAACCATAAGGAACAGATTAAGGAAAGAGAATATTGGTCCAAAAAGGCCCGTTAAAAAACCACGCTTAACAAATGGGCATAAGGTAGCAAGACGTACGTATGCTGAAAACCATGGTGATTGGAACCTGAACCAGTGGGAGTCTGTGTTCTTCTCGGACGAATCCAGGTATCGTCTTACACGTTGTGATGGTCGATTGAGGGTGTGGGGACGGCCAGGAGAAAGATTTTCTGCAGAGGCTGTACAGGAAATTGATAGATTCGGAGGAGGTTCCATAATGGTGTGGGCCGGAGTTATGTACAACAATCGTACGGACCTTGTACTTGTTCCCCAGCGACTGAATGCTGTCCGGTATATCGATCACGTTCTGGAAGAGCATGTAGTACCTGCTGTCATTGGAGTAGGCCCTGGATTTCTGTTTATGCAGGATAATGCCAGGGCACATTCTGCGGCTGTCACCAGGGATTTCCTGAGGAGGAATGAAATTGAGGTAATGGAGTGGCCAGCGGTCAGCCCTGACCTCAACCCTATTGAACACTTGTGGGATCTTCTAGACAGGAAGGTCAGGAACCGACATCAAGCTCCACAAACTCTGCAGCAACTTGAAGATGCTCTGAAGGAGGAATGGGAGAAAATCCCGCAAGAGGAAATCCAGAATCTTATTGGGAGCATGCCACGAAGGTGCCAAAGTGTCATCGAATGTCGTGGAGGCCATACACGATACTAACTCTATATAACGAGTGTTTAGTTTTGAAAAATAAGCACAAGATTCAATTGCTTACATAGCGGAATTATTTGAAAAGTTAATTGTCAGCGTTATTCATTTGTTTTTACTGACATGAGCAATAGATAAATAAATAAATAACCACAAATAACGTACTTTATTAATTTAATGTTTGTACCTTTATCCAATGAAAAAATATTTGCATATTTCATAGTGTTCCTCTAATTGTTTTGAGCAGTGTTTAATTGTATTTTGCATAACGCAAATGATAGAAAAAAGAGCTACTAACAGAGATACATGTTTACTTTTTGTCGATTTAACTAAAGCATATGATAATATTCCTGAAAAATGTTATGGGAAACTTTAGATAATTCTATCGTTACCAAAAGATTAATAGAAGCTATAAAATCATTATACAAATGAAAGTTGGAAAAAATATCACAGAGGAATTTACTATTACAGAAGGTTTAAGGCAGGGTTGCAGTTTATCTCCAACTCTATTCAAAAATTATCTTAAAGAGTACAAAGAGACTGGAGTAAAAAATGTCAAAAAGTGGGCATACCTATCCAAAATACACACGTATAATCACTAAATGTTGCAAACGACCAGGTATTAACGGCACAGGACACGATGACAGAATATATGGCAAAAAAACTAAAAATAATAATATGAAAAATGGGAACTGTATATAAATATAGAGAAAACTAAAATTCTGTGTATAGAGAAGAAATGGAAAGTATAAATTTTAACAATTGAGAAGAACTAAAACCTAGTATTGAATGCACTTATTTAGGAACAAAATTAGAACATCAGGCGATAACACAGTGGAAATTAAAAATAGAAGCGCACAAACAAAACAAGCAATAAATGCTTTAAACTATGTTTGGTGGAGCAAGAATATTACACAAAATAGAAAATTACAAATATATCAAACCATAATTCAGAGCATTTTAACATATAGTGGTGAAGTTAGGGCAAATTCCTACCAGGGAAATGAAAAGAATTTTAAGTATAGAAATGGATGTTTTTGAGAAGATAGGGTGGAAAATCTATAATGGTTAGAAAACCAAATAAATAAGGGAAATAATGGGTTGTACAAGAGGAGCCGGACATCATTGACATTATAGAAAAGAAAAGATTACAATTGTGTGGTCATGTCAAAAAAATGCCAGAGCAAAGATTGCCTAAAAGTGTTATGAGTGGATCCCAATGAAAGGAGGAAAACCGAAGAAAACTTGGATAAAAGGGTTACAAGCGGCTATGAATATCAGAGGATTGGAAGAAGATCACTGGATGGAGAGAGAGGAATGGCGTTTGATTTCCGGAAGACAGTGGAAGCTGCCATGATACCGGATAATGATGATGATTATGATGATAAGGGTGCACAAATTTCGTTCCATATGTCCTGATCATCGCAGTCTATGAGATTTAACTATTATTTTTACATCATATTTCTCATGATATAACTCAATGTTGTTGTTCTCTCTTTGGTTCAAAAAATGTCTTAAGAAGTTTATTTTTAATTATTCGTATTTTTTATCTCCTTTAATATTAGTCCATGCGTCACATCCATATTTTTAAGAATAATGTTTTTATATAATCTAATTCAACTATTTGAATTCAGCTAAATTTTCTCAACAAAAAAATATATTCAAAATTCTGGAAGAAAGATATTAAAATTTTTGGGTGTCGCTAGAATAAAAATTATATTTTTGCTATAGGGATTGTCATAAATATGGTTCAGATATGACATTTGAAAGCAAGAAAAAATAGACAAATTACATTTTACAAAAATTTGCTTTTGACGACTCTCACCAAGGATTTCGAGGAGAGGAAAAATGTTACGTATAAGAGAAAAGATGGTAAAATGATCGGAAAGTTATTGAATACCGAATTAACACAATTAACATGGTTATTATCAGGCTAGAATATGCGTTTGTTATCACTTACTTACTTACTCACTGGCACTATCGAAGCCGAAGGTTCATGGCCGCGCGGACGTAAGCTCTCCATACATCCCTATCCTGAGCCAATGCTTTCCAATCATTCCCTGTATAATCTACTTCCCTCCAAATCATAGTTAATATGTTGTTCTCCCACCTCATCTTTGGCCTACCAACTGGACGTTTTCCCTCTGGCTTTCCTACAAGAAGCTTCCATGCACGTCTTTCATTCCCCATACGCGCAACATGTCCTGCACATCGCAGTCTACGAGACTTAACTGTTCTTATTATATCTGGCTTCCTATAAAGACCATGTAGTTCATTGTTCTGTAGTCTTCTCCATTCACCTGTCTGTTCATCTCTCTTTGGTCCAAACATTTTCCTAAGAACTTTATTCTCAAATACTCGTAATCTCCTTTCCTCCCTTAAAGTAAGAGTACATGTTTCGCACCCATATAATATAACTGGTAGAATAATAGTTTTATATATTTTCAGCTTAACGTTTTTTTGAAAGGAGTTGGGACATCAAAAGTCTCTGCAATGCATAATATCATGCATTTCCAGAATTGAGCCTAGCCTATGTTTGATTTCTTTGTGCATCTCATTCCTATTTGTGATTATTGTTCCTAGGTATTTGAATTCAGCCACTTCCGCAAAAGGTCCCTCATTTTTGCCATTTAGCTTGTCAGGTCCATTATATAATGAAGGGCTACGGTGGGAACCATATAGTTAGTGTTTTGCCTGATATTTACTTCCAGTCCTAATTTCTTAGTGTTACTCAATAGTGTGTGCGTGTTGGCCTTTAGTATCTCCTCGCTATCGGCCAGTAGTACTACATCATCAGCATAAACTAACAGCTTATTAATACCATTATATAAAGAAAAGTGTCTTAAACCACTCCAGATACCCCAACTTTGGTTAAACAAGTGACGAAATTTTAACTTTAACTTTTGTAAAAACAAACGCATCTTAGTAGGTTAAGATGCGTTTGTTTTTACAAAAGTTAAAATTTCGTCACTTGTTTAACCAAATTGGGGTATTTGGAGTGGTTTAAGGCACTTTTCTTTATATATGTCCATATTTCAGGCTATAGCACTACTACATGTTTTTACACATTTCAGAAAACCTAAAATATATTTAACATAACTGAACTGTTATTTTAAATATATTCCATATTTTATGGTATCAAAATTATTATTGTCAGATGGAATTTTAAATGTATTTTTAGTATCTCTGCATTTCAAAGCCGGATTTTTAAATTTATGGAATTTTGAAAACAAGTTGTTTTATGTTTATTTTTTTTTCTTTATTGTTAAGTCTCGTCGGTAAAACCCCTAGTGACAGTAAACTTTCAAATACCAGTCCTTACAATTATCATAGCCCTAGGGTTGAAAATTTTAGCTTATGTTCTATCATATCCAGTAGGTAAAGAATTCAATAACCGTGTATGAGCTTTGAGTACATAATCAGTGTAGTTTATATATTTGTTCATTCGGTATATTAAATAATTGAAATATCACGAGATTAAAAATTGTCAACTCTAAAATTGAGATCCCAGCAGAACTGATAAAATCAGGGGGAGAAAAACTGATGGACATGATACGCCGGTTGCTTAGTATGATTTGGGAAAAAGAAGCTCTTCCAGATGAATGGAAAGAATCTCTTATAGTACCAATTTACAAGAAAGGAGATAAAACTGATTGCAACAACTACAGCGGATTTCATTACTTTCAATTTCGTACAAAATTCTAACAAATATATTAGTAAGCAGACTTACTCCCTATGTTGAAGACATTATAGGAGATCATCAGTGTGGATTTAGAAGAAACAGGTCTACAACAGATCAGATGTTTAGTGTAAGACAGATTTTAGAAAATAAATTGGAATATAATGGTTCTGTACATCAACTATACGTAGACTTCAAAAAGCCATACGATTAAATAGAGGGAGAAGTTATATAGTATCCTGCTGGAATTCGGAATTCCTAAAAAGTTAGACTTACACGAATGTGTCTAAATGGCACAAAGAATAGGGTGCGTGTAGGCAACTAGATGGAAAAGGTGATTTCTGTGTCTTGTCATTTATTAATTGACTTCTCCTGTTTTCGGATACTTTTGAATCCGCAATGGGTTGAAGCAAGGAGATGCACTATCTCCTCTACTATTTAATTTTGTACTAGAAAATGCCATCAAAACTTTAGAGAGTGAAGTTCTACAACACAATGGTATTAATAAGCTGTTAGGTTATGCTGTTGATATAGATATAGTACTATTGGGCGATAGTGAGGAGACACTAAAAGCCAAACACCCACACTATTAAGTAACACTAAGAAATTGGGACTGGAAGTAAATATCAATAAAACTAAATATATGGTCATACATATAAATACATTATATAATGGAAATGGACAGCTAATGACAAATAAGGGCAATTTTGAGGAAGTGGCTGAATTTTAAATACCTAGTAGGCTAACAATAATCACAAGAGGAATGAGATGCACAAATAATTTAAACATAGACTCAATTCTGGAAATGCGTGTTATTATGCATTATAGGGACTCTTGACGTCCCAACTCCTTTCAAAAAACGTTAAACTGAAAATATGCGAAACTATTATTCTCCCAGTTGTATTATATGGATGCGAAACATAGACTCTTACTTTAAGGGAGGAAAGGAAATTACGGGTATTTTAGAATAAAGTTCTTAGGAAAAATGTTGGACCAAAGAGTGATGAACAGACAGGTGAATGGAGAAGACTTCATAACAGTGAACTACATGGTCTTTATAGGAACCCAGATATAATGAGAACAGTTAAGTCTCGTAGACTGAGTTGGGCAGGACATTTGGCACGAAGGGGGAATGAAAGACGTGCATGGAAACCTCTTTTAGGAAAACCAGAGGGGCAACGCCCAGGGAGAAATACATTAACCATGATTTGGGGGAAGTAGATTATACAGGGAATGATTGGAAAACATTAGCTCAGGATAGGGATGAATGGAGAGCTTATGTCCGCGTGGCCATGAACTTACGGGTTCGATAGTGCCAGTGAGCAAGAGCAAGCAAGCAAAATTGTGATTGTACGTGACTGATTTTACGAATAAAGCATTATCAACACATTTAATGGTAATTTATTTAATGCCTACGAGAAAAAAATGATTTTTTTAATTCTTATAGAATATTACAATGTTAATAGTAATTTTTCCTTTAATTTTTTTAATCCCTCTTTGTTTTATAGTGAATTATTGATTTATTCAATCTATGGTTTTTATTATTATTTTTATATTTATATTTTTATATCCCTATTATTATTGTTGAGGAGGATTAGGTTATATTTTTGGCTGCGATTATATATCTTTTGCGTTTGAACTATTTCTACAAAATTCTTCGTCCATATTTTAGTCCATATTTTGAGAATATTTAGTTCATATGTATGTAAATATTTAGCCATTTTTACTGCATATAAATCCTATATTTGATTATTTATTAAATATGAAAAGGATTAGATGATCGACAACGACCTAAATTTATTTTGTTCCACGATAACTATAGAACACTTGGACTAATTACAATCTAACTCAGTATACAGACATAATTTAAAATTTGAAAAGAAGTTTCCATGGGAGATTAGATGCCTTTAACACTCTCATGAAAAGGAATGATATCTGAAAATAATAGTAAACGACCGATACTAGTATCGAATTCATTATTTTCGGTATAGCTAAATTTATTAAGTTCACATTTTAGTTTAGTGCATCTAAGGGGAGAAGAGGGGTAATAATAATCTCTTCTTTATTACAATACAGTAGTTAACACGCTTTATATTAGCTGACCTTCATCTATGTAACTGAATCTTTTAACGCAATTTTCACCCACTTAAAATCATTGGATTGACTTGAAACTTTGCATACTTGTAAAATCATGGCCAGAATCATCAAAAAAGTGTCTTTGTATCTGTAACGGAATTTTTAACACTATTTTACACATTCACCCACTTAGAAACATTGGATCGACTTGGAAACTTTGTATACGTGTAAAGGACCCGTGACAATATAATAATTCCATATTTGTTTTCTAAAATCGTGGCCAGAATCATCATAAAATTAAAAAAAGTGTCTTTGTATCTATGTAACGGAATTTTTGAACACGATTTTCACCCACTTAGAAACACTGGATCGACTTGAAACTTTGTGTACTTGTAAAGGACCCGTGACAATACAATAATTTCATATTTTGTTTATAGAATCCTGGCCAGAATCATCAGAAAATCAAAAAAATGAAAACTGGTATAATAGGTTGCGGACTTGTCGACCTCTTAGTCAATCGTTGTAAGAGCTCAGTTGGTAGAGCGGTACACTCTAGTGGTATATAATTTCTGCTATCCATAGGTCGCTGGTTCAAATCCGGCTGGGAGGTTTTTTTTTTTTAGAAGAGTATTACTTTCAGCTCATGCTACAATAGAATCGAATTTAAAGATATTTACATTTGTATCTTATTCTGTAAAATATTAAAAATAAATAATAGTTTAAAAAAAATTAAAACAACATGCTTTATTAGAAAACCGAACTAAAAAAATGAAAAATAATTTTAATTTCCAACATGCTTGGGATAAATACTTTTACCATCAAAAGCGTGGGGTGCTTTTTGTGATTTTTACATTTTCTTCTTAGTGACTTTACTTTTACCAATATCTGTTTATTATCAAATATATTAATTGATAAAGAGCACCCCACGCTTTTGATGGTAAAATTATTTATCCCAAGCATGTTGGAAATTAAAATTAGTTTTCATTTTTTTAGTTCGGTTTTCTAATAAAGCGTGTTGTTTTAGTTTTTTAAAACTATTATTTATTTTCCTACAACGCATTGTAAAGTTTACTCCTCCATAAATCCCTATTCTCTGCATCACTCTCTGTTAATCCTCTCGACATCATGCTCCTATGCACTCCTTTAATCCACTGTTCTTTTGGTCTCCTCTTTCTTCTGTTGCCCTTCTTCTACTTAAGATCCTATCATAATAGGTATAATAATAATAATAATACATTATTATTATTATTTTATTATTATTATTATTATTATTATTGTTGTTGTTGTTGTTGTTGTTGTTGTTGTTTATTTTACGTGATGGGTTTAAGACTCTAAGGTCTTCACTTCCACTTCGCCCAGGTTATATTATACAGATATTAACAATTATGAATTATCTACATGTTGATTAATATTACACATAAGTATAGGCTGCACAATATACAGATGACAAGGAAGAAAAACAAAAAAAAATAATACTCTATAATTTGATTAAATAATTGGCTTAATAAAGAAAATGCAAAATACAAAAGAATGAGAAGATGTGAAAAATAAAATAAGTGATCAAATCCATGGTTTCAGAGTCGCCAAGCTCATTGATAGTCTAGATGCCATGGAATTCTGACCTAGTTTTCTATCTCGAAATACTTAGTTTTCACAATAACGTACGCATAATGTTATACTAAATTTTAAGGACTAACTCCATGGCGCAAAATTATAAAATGTAACCCTGGATCCTTGAAGGTATGAGAAACGGCGAATCAATGAAATGTCTAAAATGACCGTAATTTAGGGGACCCTTATTTTAATTGGTGACAATCTTATGACATTTAAGCCCTAAAACTCATAAGGGGTGAGGTGTGACCCAATTTAGTGTGGAATCTATAGTTTTCTTTGTCGCTACAGCACGTTGATAACAGTTTAGTTGTCAATTACAGTAGGTTCAGAGAAATGGTGAAAAATAGGTTTAAAATCAATGTGATAATGTCTAACCCATGGCTTTCACGGTGTATAAGTTCATTGGAGGTGGTCGCAATGATATTTAGATAAACTTTTACCCCCATCATCCCTATTGGGGTGTACATGAAGAACTTATAGTGTCGAATCCATAGTTTTCAGTGTCACTAAGATTAAAAGTGACGCGCTGAACATTCAACTCTTTCTCCATTGGGAGTGAGAACAGGTGAAAAATAAATAATAATAATAATAATAATAATAATAATAATAATAATAATAATTAATAATAAACTCTATTTTACCTAGCAGAGTTAAGGCCTTGAAGCCTTGTCTACCACCCAACCAGATTTTAAAAAAATACAAAAATTACTATTAGATCTAAATTACAATAAACCAAGGTTATTACATGATGTATCTACAATATAATTACCATCATCAGCAGGATCAAGGATTATATATTAAATTCTGTTCCGATCTCATGTTAGAATTGGTCTGTTCATCTTTTACTGAGTCTTCCTGCGTATCTTCGTCCTAGTGGTTTATAGTGCAGAATGTGCTTCGGGATTCTGTTGTTAACGATTTTGTTGATGTGGTCCATCCATTCATCTCAGTATTGTGCAATTCTATCTAATAGTTGAAATATATTTAGTTCTCTTCATATGTTTTCATTTGAGAATTATTATCCTGCTCGCAATGAAATTGCAAATAAAGAATATCATGTAAAAAGCGTATAAGTGTGATTAGGTAGGCCCATACATAATTTTTTGTCATATATAAATAATAAATGGAGGAAGTTCCTAATTGTTGGTACCGTCTTACCTTGTATTGTTTATTTTCCTAAAATATGATACTGAGTAAGAATAATGTTTCTATCGTACACATTTGAGTCACATGGCGGGTAAACGTAGCACCATGGCTCCCCCAATAGACGGAGTCGGCGAAGTAGGGCCTAATACCTTAAGCAAGTTTGTTTACAGTACAACTGGAACTTAGCTCGGATATAGTAGGCCTATAGGTGTTATTATGCACGGCAGAAAATCACGTAAAGTACATGTCGTAAATATGAATATACCTACATGTAAGTAAGTAGCAAGAATTGTAACAGAGGATATAAACTCTATGCTGATCCAACTGTAAAATCTGCTGTTATTTTCATCACATACTCAGTGGCTAATGTAGGATTTTTTCACAAAGCTGTTTGAAAACATTCAAAATAATTTTTCTCTCCGTTTTCCAATATTTTCCAATTTTTAAAGTAATTCTACAGAAAGCGGCCATTTTGAAACAATATAAATCCCAACTTTTATGCATAGAGTGTGTGTAAGAATATAACAATGCATAATATTTAATCTATTAAAATTGTAAATATGTTTTAAGATTCTCTAACATAAAAATATATATCAAGCACATGTCTTTATACGTTATCTTTATTTCCTTTATTTCGAGTGTAAAAAAGCGAACTACGTTTTCTTACATGCTTAAAGGTAAAACCATTATTCAACCAATGAAAATGCAGTCATACATCTGATTTGTTTACAATACAACCGGAACTTAGCTGGAAGAGGTAAAGAAATAACATGAGCTGCACAAAAGTGACAAATATACGGTTAGTGTTAGTCAAATTCGTTAGCTTTTATTATTTTAGATTGATGTTGGTTATTCTTTTAGTTTTTAGCGTATTTCCGTAACTTGGATAAATTTTTGTTGTGTATTACTATTTTCCAGTGTCACGTTCCTGTTCCTGTGACGTTGTAACACGTATAATTTATTTAATTACCTCACGCCGATTCTACACAAATAATTCAGTTTTTCTTTATTTAGCCCACACTATTTTTCACAATTACAAATTATTTTTGCTTAAGTCTCTCACATACGCAATATTACTAATTGTTTATTTCTTTATATCTGCAGTTACACTGAGTTCTGTTTAATACGTCTCGCTTCTAATTTAGTCCACGAGTCAACTTGCAGATCACGACTGACTCGCTGATATGTCCATTCGATGTTGTATAAGCGGCGAAGACGCCTAAAAGTATGGCACCGGTTGCTACTCATAGTCACGAAAGTGATGACACGACTCGTGATTCTGAATTCTAATGTCTTATAAGGCGAGATCTGAGTGCTGCTTCCTCTCGCGAAATTAAAAAGGCGGTCGTTCGAGCAACGGATAAACAATGTTTCACAGTAGGGCCTGTTACACTGGTCGACAAAAATCAACTTTTTTCTTTCACAAGAATAAAAATATGAGATTTTAGAAGTATTTTTCATCCTGAATTTAAATATAATTTCAGTTTTTTTCCTATCAGGCAAGAGTTTTCTGTGATATTCATTTACATTTTTTATAATTTTTAATAAAATCCATCTAACTCTAACTCATTCTGACTTGCCTATAAAGTGATAGATAGTGATTTTCGGGCATATTTTGCATCTGGAACATCTGTTCTTGGTCCAACAGTAGTCAGCCAGCATATTAGAACTCCGCTTGCCTTGATACCTCTTTTCCATTGTGGAAATTTGCCGATGAAAACGCTCACCGTCTCATCAGAGACAGCCCTTAAATACAGCTTGAATAAAATCGGAACATATAAGGTAAAGGTTCCTATGACAGGTCAAAGAGAATGCTAAAATCAATTTTAAATAAGTAGCTGTCACAAAAAAAAGCGGTGCATGATGGAAAAATTCTGACTACATATCTGAATTCAGTATGAAAAAATGCACTAGATTCACTAATCAGATTTCTTGTGAAGAAGACCTTGTCGACCAATGTTATCATATAGGACTTACGGTACAAATAGCTACAATATTAATTAATAGAACTTTATTAAACAAAATATATATACACGATATAAAAAGAATTAAAAATATTAATAGAACTAATTTTAATTAAATTAAGTTACATTGAATCGGAAAATAAGATCTTGAATATAAGTGAAAATTCTAACTTCTTGAATTTGATGGTTTTTATTTTTAAATGAACTTCTCAATTTATAAATATTTTCCGAACTTTCTTGACGTACGAAAAAAAGTACATATTACTCAAATAGTTATTGAGATGCTGTTACAACAGCTGGTACTTTTAAATGCTTTCCTGGAATTACTGCAGACTGTTATTTGTATTGGAATTCCCGAAATATGCAATAGAAAGGAAACGCGAAACGGAAACTTAAAAATGAGACATTTTCAAGTCTTGTTTTCAAGTTGAGAATGTACTATAAATTGGTTAAATGATTTGCTATGCGATTTCGAGCGTCGTGGCTTAATGGTTATTGTGTTCATATAGACTCGTGTTCCAAAGGTTCCATGTTCAACACATGTTGCTTGTAATCACGATGTTTTTTCAATGTATTTATTTTATTTGTGTATTCATTTAGGCACTACTTAAATTAATTAAACATTACTTATTTATTTAAAATTATTTATTTATTTATTTATTTAAAATGTACTTATTGTATGAATTTAATCAATTTTGTATATTTATTTAATTGGTAATTGTATAGATAGATGCCAGTTTTCAAATATTCTAGCGAATGATTTAGTTATCATTGCTTTTTTACACGCTTTATATTAGCTTCACCTGTATCTATCTATGTGACGGAATCTTTCAACGCGATTTTCACCCACTTAAAATCATTGGATCGACTTGAAACTTTGTATACTTGTAAAGGAGCTGTGACAATACAATAACCTCATGTTTATTTTCTAAAATCCTGGCCAGAATTATCAGAAAATCAAAAAAGTGTCTTTGTATCTATGTAACGGAATCTTTGAACACGATTTTCACCCACTTAGAAACATTGGATCGACTTGAAACTTTGTATACTTGTAAATGACCCGTGACAATACAATAATGTCATATTTTGTTTCTAAAATCCTGTCCATAATCATCAGAAAATCAAAAAAATTAAAACTGGTATAATAGGTTGCGGACTTGTCGACTTTTTAGTCAATCGTTATAAGAGCTCAGTTGGTAGAGCGGTGAACTGTAGTCGCATATAATTTCAGTAATCCATAGGTCGCTGGTTCGAATCCGGTTGGGAGAATTTTTTTTAGAAGAGTATTACTTTTAGCTCATACTACAATAGTATCGAATTTAAAGATATTTACATTTTTATCTTATTCTGTAAAATATTAAAACTAAAAAATAAATAATAGTTTTAAAAAACTAAAACAACAAATCAATATATTTGATAATAAAAAGGTATTGGTAAAAGTAAAGTCTCTAAGAAGAAAATTCAAAAATCATAAAAAGCACCCCACGCTTTTGATGATAAAATTATTTTCTTTTTGTTGATAACTTTAGTTTTATTCTATATGTGTCGGAGATGATATTTTTTTGTTGACCGCTTTAATTTTATCCCAAGCGTGTTGGAAATTAAAATTATTTTTCATTTTTTAGTTCGGTTTTGTAATAAAGAGTGTTGTTTTAGTTTTTTAAAACTATTATTTATTTAATTAATCGATGTTGATGCATTGAAATATAAAATGTTGTGGCGATGCTTCATTTATATTATAGCTCGGGCAGATTGGGGATGTCTTCTTAATTTTCTTTTATTTCGAAAATTATCTACAATACAGTAGTTTTTCTTTATTTTCAAATCAATATCTCAATTTTCAGGCGTCTTCCGAACCTCCTTGAGAAATGAAAAGTCTCATATATATTTATCAGATCGTTGTAGACAGCTCGTTTGTTTTTAAAGAATTTTCTGAAATTACTGTAGACAGTTATTTAACATTAGAATTCCTGAAATCTGAAATAAAACAAAAGTGAAACGAAATCTTAAAATTAGACATTTTCAAGTCGTGTGCGTGAGAATGTTTGAGTCTGCTTGTAAAGCTCTCTATGAATCGGTAAAATGAAGTAACTTTTCTTTCGAGCGCGATGGCTTGATGGTTATCATGTTAGACTCACATTCCGAGGGTTCGACGTTCAAACCACGTTGCTGATAACCACTTTTTTCCCCCTAATTTATTTATTTAAGCTGATTAATTAATGTATTTATTTATTTAAACTCGTTTATTAAAATTTACTCATTTGAAATATTTATTATTTTACTTATTTAATTAATTAATATCATACAATTGTTAAAAGCATCATTACTTATGGAGCAGAACTTTGGCCGTTAACAACAAAAACAAATAAGTATCTTTTGGCAAGGGAAATGGATTTTATACGAAGGACAGCAAGAATTTCTAGAAGAGAAAAAATTAGGAACTCAGTTATAAGGGAGAAAATGAAGATTAAAGACACAATTTTAGATTATATTAAAACTCGGCAATTAAGATGGTAACGACATGTCCAGCGAATGGAAGAGGATCGACTACCAAAATCTGTTTTGGAATGGAAACCTGAGGGAAGACGAGGCAGAGGAAGACCTAAAACCTCCTGGAATCAGAGAATACGTTTATACATGAAGGAGAAACATCTACAACCAGGAGATTGGATGGACCGACAAAATTGGCTAATATGAATCGGACGATATAAAAGTCATTAATCAACCGATGATCTATCTAATTAATTGGTAATTATGTAGAAATGTGCCAGTTTTGAAATATTCTAGTAAACTATTTTAACGTAGGATTTTTTTTTAAATTAATGTATTGACTTGTTTTTATTTCTGAATTAACTACAATACAGTGGCTTTCCGTCGCCCTAAATAATTTCGCTTTCTCCAGTTGTAGCGATCTTGAACATCCTCACCTGTAAGTCCTGATTCTCTCATACTTTTTTATGCCGTCCGTCCAATTTTTTTTAGGTCTTCCCATTCTTCTTTTTCTATATATTTTGCACTCCAAGTTCTTATTAGGTATTCTATCAGATGTCATCCTCTTGAGATGTTCAGACCATTTTAATCGTCTCTCTTCAATACATTCCTTTCAACTTTAAAATGTTGGTAATTGCAGTGTTTATATTATTTATTTCTAATCTGGACTTCCGTTGCTAATAACATTGAGCAATAAAAAATATTTTTTTTTTGTCTCAGAAAGAAAAATATGTGGTTCTGATAGTATGCATTGTCCTGAATTCAAATATAACATCGGTTTTTCTCCATCACGCAAGGTTTCCGAGAGACAGACATTTATAATTTCAAACACTTTAATATTTTCTACGTTCGTAACTACACAATATTCGAACATTCGGACTCACCTAGAAAGTAAGAAATGACTTTTCTGCTATATTTCGCCTGTGGAGCATCCCTCTTGGTCTAACAATAATCGGCCAGCATATTAGGATTCCATTTGCCTTGATATATTTTTCCATAGGTGAAATCTCCTAATGAAAGTGTTCCCCGTTTTATTTTACAATGGACAAATGGACAAAAAAGTTTATTAAAAATAATTATTTAAATCCTTCTTCTTCTTCTTCTTCTTCTTCTTCTTCTTCCTTCCAAGTATTGAAATTGAAATAAAAAAAACTGTGGGTGATGGAGAAATTCCGAATACAAATTTGAAAACACGATAAACTGCATTAAGTACAACTGTTGGTACTCATGAGACAAAAATCATGTTGACCAGCGTAACTTGTTAGCTTGGCACCTTTTAATTGTCCATGTCTCTGATTCACGTAACGTAATACTCAATACAATCGCTTAGAAATGTAGAGCTTTTTAACAAATTAATTTTAATGGGCGATTTAATGGAATGAACAATATTAAGGTTATTATACTTATTTATTTAATAATTTATAAGGCGAGCACCACGTTCACCTACTTTTTACACGTATTACGTTATAGAATTTACGCGTTGGAATTTAATTTAAAAAAGCTAATTACATGAAGAATATATCAATAAAATGAAATATTTGGTCACATACAGAAATATATTATGTAATGTAAATGGACAGTTAAGAGTATTAACAAATGAGGGAAGTTTTAAAGAAGTGCCTAGGAACAATAATTACAAACAGATAGGACCTATTGACGTAACAAATTAAGAATATGCTCATTTCTGGAAATGCTTGCTATTACATGTTACAGGGACTCTTGCCAATACAACTTCTCTCAAAAAAACCCGTGAAACTAAGAATATATAAAACTATTATTCTTCCAGTTATAATATATGGATGCGAAACTATAAGATAAGAAAAAAACATTACGAGCGTTTGAAAATAAAATAAACAGTGAGCTACATGATCTCTATGAGAAACCAGATGTAATAACAAGGGGTTGAAAACCTGTTATAAAAAACGAGATGGGAAGCGGCCAGCAGGTAGAGCAAGAATGAAATGGGAAAATAACATTATGATTTGTGGGAAATGAATTACACATTTGGGTCATTAGAACACATTATGTAGATAGCTTATATCCGCGCGGCAATGAAACTTGGAGTTAGAATGTGGCATTGAGGTAGTTGTTCATCATAGATGATGCTACAGTCCATTCCGAGTCCTGGCTGCTGACAAGATCTTCCGTTTATCCCTGCCCATCGCCTTCTTTCTGCATCCTCTTACACCAAGCTTCTTGATATATTCTATTCCATCTAACCATCTCAACTTCGATCTGTCTACTACTCTTTCTTCAGGATCCAGTAGTGTGAGTTTTTAATAGGATTGTTCTCTGTCATGCTAATAATATGGGCAACACAACGAAACGTAGCCATCTTTATAAAGTTAACAATGTCAGAGTCTGTGGTTGTATCTTATTCACCGCATTCAGTGGTCCTGCTGAGGAGTTCCCTCTCAAAAACCCTGAATTGTTCTCCATAACTTTTCAACACTCACTACCATATGTAAGGATAGACCTTATACAAGGCCAATTTAGTTCTTTAATTCACCAAATGTGAATTTAATGTGTTTTTGAGAGCATAGTAACATGTTAGTCAAGAAAATTCTATTTTTATATATTTTTCTATGAGAATCAGAAGGCACATACATATATACTAGCAAGATTTTAGTAGACTAAAAATATGATAAATACAGTGTTATTTACAAATATGGGTCGCATGGGCAGTCCGTAACAATAAAATAAAGTAAAGTAAAGTGATCCCACAACAGACCCGGAGGCCCTTGGGGTAGTAGGAGGTTAAGGCTCCCACTTTTTCTAGACAATCGGCACTTTATGTCAGCCGGGTTGTCAGCCCTGCGTGACGGCCGCCTTTACCCCAGAACAAGCGTCTGGTACTCATTTCAGTTAGAGGCTGAGTCGACCCCAGGGCCATAGTGCCGCCAGAAGGTTTGGGTCAGTTTAAAAATCCTGACCCCACCGGGACTCGAACCCTCGACCTTCCGGCTTGTAGCTCAGTGCCTTAACCACTACGCTACGGCGTATAATGTCTAGTAATAATATAAAATAGATAAAAAAACAATACAATTTTTAACAATACAATTGCATTATACATTAATTAAGTTACGTAGTTATTAAGTATTAATTATATTGCATTTTGTTTGTATATTCATTAATTCACGAATGAGGGCTGTTCTTATTCCCCGCTTTTAGTCCAGAAATTCACCCACATTTATCCAATTTTCTGGGTTTACCATTAACACGTAGCATTCCAATATTTCACAATTTGAATTTAGAAATCTTTCCGGTAATAACTGATCTCTCCAATATTCTAGATCGTTACATTTTATTAACATATGTGTTTCGTCTTCAAAGCTCCCGCATATCCGCATATCATGATCGTAGGTAATTTTTCGAAATTCCCATGTCTTACCCTAAACAAAGCAAGCCCTGAAGTCTGTTTAAATCCTAGACTATATATATATATATATATATATATATATATATATATATATATATAAATTACGTGTCACGTTGTTTGTCCGCGATGGAATCCTAAACTACTGAAACGATTTTAATAAAATTTTGCACGCTGTGTGCAGTTTGATCCAACTTGAGACTTAGGGAAGTTTATAATTAAATTTATAGTTGCATTATTTTTATTGCAAATTATTTGTTTATTATTTAACAAATAGTTATAATTATCTGTGAGTTCCATACGATTCTAACAGATGGCCGTGTAAGATAATTGGTTTATTATTTAACAAAGAGAGATCCAGATGGCTGTGCTTTTTGTTGCAACCGCGAATTTCAATTGAATTACAAATATTGATTATTTCATAATTTAAGTGTGTTCAGTGTTTATTTTATTTTCAATATATTGATAATAATATTAATTTCGTGTGTAAGTATTAGTTTTAAGTAATCTGGCTGAAAGACAGCAACTTAATTTAAATTTAACTGGACCGAGAAGGGACATTGAACAATATGGCGAATCAGTTCTAGAGACCATGAATGATAAGATATCAAGTGAATTTCCGCAAATTGGTATAGGCCTATGTGACATAAATCTTACATTTAAGAAGAATGTCAATTTAAAAACATATGAAGGTCCTAAGGAACGGAATAACAGAATTGTAAGCAAGTCTGTTAGTTATAATAATATGCCTAATATTACAGAAACAATCTCCATGCCTCAATTAAATGAAAAACAAGATGACTATAATATATCACAAGATGATATTACTATACAGAGACTTCTTGATGATGATGATGAGAATCCAAACTGCCAACAAGTTCGTAGAAAAAAAAACGAAAGTATAATGAAATCAGCAAGCCTCCTCAAAATATTCCATCAATAAATGTATATAATCCTTATGATACACTTATGGATGATACTGAGAATGCAGACAACATAAATTCATCTCAATCAACAAAACCACTTCCACATAAACCACCACCCATATTTATACCGGGTGTAGTTAACGTACCAGAACTAAAAAATTGTGTAAAACAAAAACTTTCTGATTTAGATTTCTCACTTAGTTTACTACAACATAATTTAACGTATACCTTAGCCACAGCAACGCGTGGCCGGGACTTCTATCTATCTATATATATATATATATATATATATCTCAAAGTCGGATTAGTTACACTATTTAGAACTCAAGAACGGCTGGACCGATTTTTATGATCTTTAATTTGTTGGATTTGTTTTCCGCCCCGAATAGCAGGTAACTATTAAAAAATCGGAAAAATTAACGTAAAAATATTTAAAGGCGATACGACGTTCGCCGGGCCAGCTAGTATATATATATATATATATAATTATATATATATATATTATACTCTTTTCTCCAAACTTGTTTTAGTCTCTTTCCAAACACAGTAGAACTTTTCTCGTACTATCAGCGAAAATATCGCGTGTTTTTTATATCAAAGAATAGCTCCTCCTTATTTTCTCCACACATTCTTGCGATTTCGGCCCCACTATCATGTGTTAGGACAGTTCTTAATAGAGATTTATACAAGGTCAATTTAGTTTTTAATATCAGAAAATGTGTTTTTAATGTATTTTTAGTTGACCTGCATGGAAACAGCTGTTTTTTAATTTTATTGTCTAGAAAATTGGACTTTCCTGTATGCATACAGCAAATAGGAATTTTGCTGTACCCATACTGCAAATATGTAATAGCGATACATTCAATAGTTATTTACCAATCCAAAAAGGATTTCTCTGGAATTAAAAGCAATTCAGCTTCTTTGACATTTTTAAAATGTCTACAGGAAAAATATTTTCTAAATTTCCATACATTTTAAATTTACTATTAATCACAACAATAGTTATTATTTTATTAAATAACATCACCTTAGATATAGAACTCATGACGAAAACATGACACACTAAGCAACAATACGACAGCCAACTCTACTATACTAGTTACTCTAGTATAGTGGGCCATGAACAATACAAAATAAACTTGATAAACTAATACAGTAAAATTTGTTTAATCCGGAACGTGAATAATGCGGAAATCTGTCCAATATGAACACATTTGTTGGTCCCGACAAAATAGAAATTTTCTGTATTTATTTTGTATAAAACGGAATCTGTCCAATGCGGACGGAAGGATATATCTACACAATTCATGAAAAATGTTTATAGGGCGGAGAGAGAAAGAGAGAGAGAGAGAGATAGAGAGAGAAAGAGAGAGAGAGAGAGAGAGAGAGAGAGAGAGAGAGAGAGAGAGAAAGAAGATAAATAAATTAGTTTCCATTTTATTGAATTCCCGTTAGGCGAATTAACAGTAAGTCATGATTTCTGCCGCTCGTACCGGGTGAAGTAGAGTTTCTATCTGTATCTGGAATTTTCTTTCGGCCTCTCTGCACACCCGTTTTGCGAAATACAGGTTCGTTTAATAAATATTTGCCGTGTGACATCTGTCTTACAATTAACCAGTGCAACGTAAAATCTTAAATTAGTTTAATTGGAGACTAATTGTGTACGTATCTTTCACAGGTAGCGTTCTGAATTTTACTGAATAAAGATGGCTAAATTGTATGTATCATTGTCATTAAACGAAAAAGTGAAAGTGATTGAAGATAAAGAAAAACAAACTCTCAGTACGCGAAATAATGACTAAATTAAATAAGTCAAGCTCTAGCTGTTGCTATATCCCTAGGGAATAACGATTTCAAGGCATCTTCAGGATGGTTGTGGACAGTTTTAAAAGACGACTCAATGTAGTTTGAAATGCAGTTTGCGGGGAATCAAAGGGTGTGGATGAAAGTATAGTTAATGAGCGGAAACCAAAATTGCATACTTTAATTTCAGGATACGCGCCTAAGAGACATTTTTAACGCTGACAAAACGGGACTGTTTTTTCGCGCGTTACCGTCGAAGTCGCTCTTGCTTACTGTACTTCACTTTCGAACGGCAGCGGAACTACTATTAATCCAAGATACATAAAAAAACATACGCTGCTCTATAATCTAAGATAGGTTAATATTTTTTTATAATGCGGAATGTTGCCTAATGTGTAAAAAAATTGGTCCCATGCGATTCCGCTTTGAACAAGTTTTACTGTATTTATTTTCGTATTACATGCTATTTTTACATTAATTTTTCCAAACAGGTCAACTGAAAAGTAATGTTATGTAACTAGCAATGGAAATCTTCGCGTCCTCACAAATAACTATTTTGAGATCATAATGGCATCTGTTAATAAGAAAATTCTATTTAAGTTTTTGATATACCATGGATGAATTAGTTGATACAATGCACATATCGTATGCTTTTTACTTCACGCGTATGCGTTTTTTAATCTGCATGATTATGTGTGTGTTAAATGTTGTTAATGTTGAAGTTATGCTTAAAGTGGTGTTTGTGTTGTTTCAGGTGGTGCATGTCTGGAGCGCTACCTCTTACTGGTGAGTGTGTATTTTAATTTATATAACCACACTGGATGTCTGTAGTTTCTGTAGAATTTCAGATTCATCAGATCATCGGACCCTCCCTTAACACCAGTTTACAGGAATAAGGGCCTGAATTTTTTACTGTCTATATATTTCGTTATATTCTGGAAGATTTTGAATGTTTTGTTTGTATGGACAAGTATTTGAAAGTTCCTCATGGCTTGCTGTTTAATAAAGTCTACAGGAAGTTTCATGCTTGCACATAGAAACACTTTTTTTCGTGCTTCTGATTTCGCGGCAAACGGATAGATGGCGTTTCATGTGGTCTGTTTTTAAATTTCTTAATATGAAAATCAAACAGAAACATTCTGTTGACGTAAACAAAATATTCGTTGGAATTTGTTTCATAAAATTACGTAATATCAGAGAAAATATACTAAATTTTATTTTTAGAATCCTTGAAGAAAATTTGAACTTTTTTATGGACACAATTATTTTTAGAAAAAATATCTCAATTATCTTATTTTTATATTCATTAGTATCCACCTTTATGCCTTTATTTAATTTTGAATGAGTAAAAAATTCAGGTCCTTAATAAATGGCGATAATTACTCAGTAGGATAAATTATGCTGGAAAAATAGACATCAAATTGATATAGTTTTATCTTACAGAATTACACTGTAGTGTTTTACTGTTACGGTATGTTTCAATTATTTTATTTCTTTATTTACTTTTTATTTTACTGAATCGACGATCCTAGAGCATTAAGCAGCTTTGAATGATATTTCTCTAATAAAAAATGTAACTTATTTATTGGTAGATAAAGTTGATAGAAAGATATCTACATAGATAGCAGATAAATGAGAGAAAACAGATTGAAACATAAATTTATAGAGAGGCGGGTAAATAGACTGATAGGCGTAGAAATATAGTTAGATGTATTAATTTCATAAAAAAAAAGTCTATGGGGGAACAGGCATAGACGGTACTTGGCCGGCTGCTGGCCTCACATCCAGATGTCGGGACAAAATAAATCTATAAAAATGTGAGGCTTGGATGTAAAAGACATTTTAGAAGGAATGATAATAATAGCAAGGAAGCCTTAAAATGGTGCTTAGAAGAACTGCAACAGGTGATGGACAGATGAATGAATATTGACTGCAATGTGGAAACTTATTTTGCAGTGGATTCAAATATGATCAGTTGAAACTGTAACTCACTCCACGGCACGACAGGCCTAGAAGATCCTTGGCCTACCAGCCGGCCACTGGTATCACATCCACATGATTAATAACAGAGGTAGATGATCATCCAGCCAGTGTAGGGGTGACATTTGGTCAGCATTACGGGTCCCCCAGCCGTTACAGCTGGTTTTCTCTACCTGGAGCCGCTACTTAATGTAGCTACCCAAATGCCTGACGATGCTAGGTGGGCACCGGTCCCATACTGGCCGAAAATTCCGTGAGAAAATTTGTTCCCTCTGGAGACTGGAACCAGCGTAAGTCCCGTAGCTTTGAGCCAAGGCTTCTTGCCTTAACCACTCGACTACAGCGTGGGACCAGTTCAAACTGTGGATGTTACCAAATATTGTGAATTTTTAACCACAAAATTTGAGATTATAAAAATTGTTTGTGAAGTATAGTTAGAGATAGTTGATAGGCATATATTTAGGTAGTTATTTGAAGGATAGTTTGCCCTCCATTGATCCCTTCAAGATCTTCCACCGCTGGAGCAGCGAGACCTTCCGGCGTTGGAGGAAGAAGTCACAAGAGGGGAAGTCAGAAGAGTCTGGTTGCCTGATGCCGAAAGTCACGTGGAGGATGTGGATGTCAAGACCGTAACAGGCCACATGGCCTAATACTTGTATGGATGATGATGATGATGATGATGAAGAAGAAAAAAGAAAAATTGCCTATACTGAGAATAAAAAAGTACAGGGACTCTGGAAGAAGAGCCAAATTCGACTGAGAAGATTGAAAGAATGGCTCCTTCTTATCCGATGCATTTTAAAAAAATTGAAAAGGAAGTAAAATCACTGATTAAGAAGAAGAGAGATGTCGATGATTTTTTTTAATTCAAGAAAAGAAGATATGGAATTGGTGAGTGAATATTTTTTATATTAATGAAGCCCTGATAAGAAAATACAGTTAAGCCATTGGATACGATGTATCAGATTTGTGTTTGAAGGCAAGAATGATGGGTGTTAAAAGTAAGATGCAATGCATTAATACTGCTTGCTACTACTAATAATAAAAATAATATAAATATTATTCATACATATATTATCATTATAATCCCAATCACGAAATAAAAATTTAAAATCCTTAACTTATATCAATAACAAAGCTGTCATTAACAAGACTGAATAATAATGTATAAAAATAAAAAATTGCAATTTCAAGTTACGTCGCATCACATGACTGACATATTGTTATCATCAACATAACCCTTTTTTTTCTTTTTACTAAGGAAAACATGGTTATATTATTGATAGCAATAAGTACGCAATGCCAGAGAGAAAACACCGGAAATGTCTAAATGATAACCTGGAGTATTTGAAAAATAAATAAATAAATAAATCATTGATAACAATAAGTAATTTATAATTGTCAGTCACGTGATGTGACATAACTTAAATTTGTAATTGTTTTATTTTTATACATTTTTTATTCAGTCTTCATAATGATGTGTTATTGAAATGCTTTGATGATTTTTTATTTGGGTTCGGGATTATAATGATAAAATATATGCATCAACAGCAAGAAATCATGAATATTATTATAAATGTTATTTTTATTATTAATTGTATTATATTTGTTAGTATTATATTTTTAAAGTAAACCCAGAATGTCTTATGAATCTGATGATCGAGTATCCAAAAATGTCAATTTTTGACATTTTTATTTTTTAGTTTAAATTAAGTTAGGTTTAAGGAAATTTTGTCCTTTCAATCATTAATTTGATAAAATTAATTTATAAATGATTTTAAGCCCAATTTCTTGATTTCATTGACATATATTCCCTAATTCCTTTGAATAAAATATTACATTCAGGTAAGGTGTTGTCAGAATAAGAGTTACCGGTACTCAAGTATTTATTGGGACGAGGTGGCTAGCCTTTTGTTGCCAATTGAAGTCTTCATTTCCTGAAACATATAGTTGCTGTAATTATTGTTGCTGATAGGCTGCAAGACTACAACAACAACAATAATAATAATAATAATAATAATAATAATCAGTTCCGGCGAACTAGTGGTTACTTTGTTCGCCACTCTTACCGAAGTTCGCGGTTTTAAACCCAGCTGGTAGATTTTCTCGTTTTGTAAAAATCCTGAGTAATGTTTCTTTCAGAAGGAAACTGAAGCAATGGGACCCGTGTCGTAGATTTACGGCAAATGAAAGGACCTGAAGACTGGAGATAGGAGGTCTCTGGGCCTCTTCACGCTCATAATTGTATAGCTTTTAAAGAGCGTCGTAAATGAAATAACAGGAAATATTCTTGAATGTTCTAATTGATTTACCTTCTACCCCCAACATTGGGGCACTCCGTAGCGTAGTTGGTTAAATAAATACGCTACAAGTCGGAAGGTCGAGGGTTAAATTCCCGGTGGATCAGAATTTTTAAGTTGGCCCAAACAATGTGGCGGCACTATGAACCTGGGGTCGACTCGTCTCTAACGGAAACGAGTTCCAGACACTTGTTCTGACATCGGATGACATGGTATTGATTGTCTAGAAAAACGGAAGCCTTAACCTCTTTCTGCCCAAGGCCTGTAGTGGGACCACTTTAACTGGAACATTAGAAGATGGGATAGATGTTCCTGTTAGTTAATTGTGACCTGCAATGTAATTAATATAAATTATCTCCAGTTGTGAAGTCACTTTGATAAAATTATGCTAGAGTTCCCGAGGTAGGTAACAAAAATTGAAAAGGCAAATCATGCTGAAGTAGATTATGTAAATGTTTATATTTGTTGACAATAAAATCACATGTGGTGAATACCCTTATGTTCTATCCAATATAACTACCCATACTGTTATTTTTTCTCTCCTTGGGATAATAGGCCTGAAAGGTTCTTGGCCTAACAGCTAGGTGCTTGTGTCACATCCACGTGTGTTAATCACAGAGCCTTTATAGGCGTTACACGTGATAAGCATCTGGGGTCCCTCAGCCGTTATGTCAGTAGTATTCTCAAGCTGAAGCAGCTAGCTATTGTAGCTACCCGAATGTGTGATGATGCTGGTGAGCAAGGGTCCCATGTGGCCGGAATTTCATAAAATTACTTTCACCATGGGAACATGAAGTAGTGGATGTCTGAGACATCTGCGCTAAGGCATTATGTCTAAAACCGCTCGGTTACGGCGCAAGACTGTCAGTCACACAACTTTTTTTATTTTAATAATGGTTAGTGGACCGAACCCTGAAACTAAATGTGCCAATATAAAATGTTATAATGTCCCTTTAGGCTCAGCATTTTTCACTAAAAACTTCGAAACATTTTGTCCCTAAGGAGTGTGTTAAGTTTTAGAATATAAGTTAGTTTTAAGGTTTCTGAAAGAACATTCCTGTACAATGAAGAATTGATTTTAATATTGATGTAAATTAAAAAAAATATATATCGTGAGAGTATAGAAATGTAAAATTGTAATTACGTCTGATTTTTTTTTTCAAAATTTTGTTTCATTTGCAAATTGAGACGTAATTATAGAAATGTAAGTTTTCATAATTCCGTACTTCCCAAAATTATATAAATGAAAAATATTAGATAACTGATTTTATTTTAAATAAAACTGATAAATTAAAAAAAAGTATTAAGATGAAGCATAGAATTCGTGTCAATTTGTCTATTAGAAAAAAAAAGATTTTACGACTGTTATATGTTAATAGAATTTTTAGTGTTGATTTTTAAATCGTATATAACAATTTTAAGAATTAGACATTTGGCTTTGAGGAAGTAACTTTGATTTGCTATTCTTATTATTTAAAAATATATATTTCAGTATTTATATTTAAATATGAAATCGAAATGGTTATTTTTAATTTAGGAAAATCAAATTTGATATAGAAAACAGAATTAACGCAAACATTTTTGCAATTGATGAATGAGGTATATGGAATGTTGTTCAGAAACAACTTAACAGGGCTTCATTACTATTTACTTAGGTTAAGTTGACTAACAGGTAGTGAGTTGAACAAGTAATGTAGAGTAGACAGACATCCAGTGTGGCAGTGGCACACTTGCTCATGTCAACTTGGTGATGTGATTTGTTCCATCAAGTTCGATGCAGGAGCACGTGTGGCACTGAATTTTGTAGCTAGTCAGTAGCTAGTACCTGATGGGCATCCCATGTTCCCAGTCTTCCTGAAAAGCATTCTGCAAATGGTGAAGGGTGTGTGGAATCTTTTCTTGTGCAAACCTGGCAAAAAGAAGTCAAAATTATATTATTTTGCTGAATGATGTGAAATGATAATTGTAAATAGAGCCCTCTGAATTGAAATTAAAAAGCGAGGTCTTTATTTATAAGGTAATGTGTAGGTACCGGAGGGAAAGCTGTGAAAGTGAAAGACATTGAAGTAAAAGGTGTGAATTTAAGAATTATAAATTGGAAAGGATTTTTTTTTCAAAGGAAATTAGTGGTTAGGATGTCGTTTTATACGTGGGATATAAAATAAATGTTTTTAAAAAGAACGACTTTAGCAAAAATTAGAACAGTATTTGAGGCAAATGAGAGGGTGACTAATTTTGTAAATGAGTGGATATTTTATAGACGTTGTATACGATATAGAGAAATTTACTAGTTTTTTTAAATAAAATTGAATTATCAAAATTGTTACGTTGATTTGTGGAAGATATTTTTAGGAACTATGGGGAGGGGGAGAAATCAGGGTATTGTTCTTATTGTAAAAGTGAAATTATCATTTGTTAAAGATATATCATGCATTCAAAATCAGTAGGCAACAATTTGACTTGTATTGGGGGAAAAAATGTTACGTGTTTATATCTTTGAGGAAAAACTTAAGTGTAGGCCTATATTTGTAGGTCGTAAATAATGTATTTTTCAATGTAAATAAAATATTAAATTTTAATTTTGTGGAAGATTATCGCGTTTCTTAAAAATAAAATAGAGTATTAAATGTGATAATGAGATTTTGTATTTGAATGAACAAGTTGAACAATAACTGTTATACAGGATGAATAAATAACAATACCAATTCAAAAGTCATTATTTGTGAATAAGTATAAACTTTCACTTCAATGCCTGGATAGTAAAGTATTCTTAGTTCAGTGTTTAGGCGAGTGAAGAATGTGTAGGAAAATTAATTAATTTAATTTAAAATGTAAAAAAAAAAACAATATATCTAGCTAGGTAGGTTCAATGCTGTAGGTGAATGAAATCATATAACAAGATTCGTAAGAAAGAGGTAGAGTAGTAGATAATTTGTTAGATATTTTAGAAGAGGACAGAGAAAGTAAAAATTAAAACATTTAAGAAATGAGAAGTGATGAAAGGATATGAAAGAGCCCAGGAATAGAGCAACAATAGACTGATCTTTTGTTCTTAAAATCCAGGGCTACAGTTTGTAAATAGATGTTGTTTAGGTTTAAGGGGAAATGATACATTTTAATGATATTAAGAGCATATATAAAATATAAATTTAGGAGAATAGGATGAATAGATACATGTTGTAGGTTTTAAACCTGTTAATATTAGTAGGATACAATGTTGAAGATAGTATAAAACTTATGACGAGTTGTTATTTATATATAACACTAAATTTATTAGTAAATTACTAAATTTGTTCTTAGAGAAAAAAAATTGAAATAGATATGTTAAAGTGTAGCATAGGTGTGATTTCGTAGTTTAGGGTAAAAACTTTTTGCGAAAGGGATTAGTTAGAGGTATGAAACAGCTTTCACCTCCTTGACTTAGAGAAGTGTTGAGAAAAATAAGGCCAGAGTTTGTGACAGAAGAGGTTTCACTTACTGAGAGTGATTGAGTGATTGGAAAAATGATGCAGGGAAACTGTTGATGTTGTGAGATGCAATTTGTTTATAAATTGATGGAGAGTCAGTGTTTGAATATGAAACTCTATGAAAATATCTTGCAAAACAAAATGTGATGGTTACTGCAGAAGAAACATAAATAGAAAGGAGATGTCTTTTTCAAGATAAAGAGTGTTCATATTTTATTTTATCTTAATTATTTTTATCTTCTTTTTTAATTTAGGTTTAGGATTTTGAATTTTGTGATTTTCATATATTGAAAACTTTAGAATCTAGTGATTTGAACAGTTATATGGATGGGAAGAATGGACTCTTAATTAAGGGAGGAGAAAAGATTACGAATGTTTAAGAATAAAGTTGTTAGGAAAATGTTTGGATCAAAGAGGGATGAACAAACAGATGACTGACAGGACTACATAACAGTGAGCCACATGATTTTTATAGGAAACCAGATATACTCGTAAGAAGAGTTACATGTTGTAGGCTGCAAGGGACAGGATTTACGGCACAAATGGGGAATGAAAAGTGAAGGGAAGCTTATTGTAGATAATCAGAGGAAAAATGGCGAGTTGGTGGACCAAGAATGAAGTGGGAGAATGGCATTAACCATGATTTGAGAGTAGTAAATTATACAGGGGATGATTGGAAAAAAAATACCTCAGGATAAGGGTGTATGGAGAGGTTATGTCGTGCGGTCATGAACCTACGGGTTCAATAGTGCCAGTTATTTATCGATTTGAACTTTGGTAAAATAGGGCTTTAGGATTTTTTTTTATTTGGGAAAGTTTTGTTTTTGAGCAAAATTTTGGACTTGAGGTAATGTTAGATTTCAGGAAATTCGAAGTTGGGGATGCGTTAGTTGTTATATATTTGTAATGTTAGAGGAATAGTTGTACATTCGAAATGAGCGTCTATATCGAAGTAGGTGGGAGAATAATGTTCCTGTGGTTTGAGACAGGTGTCCGTGTGGTTGTAAACGTCTGGGTTGGATAGTGACAGGTGTCAGTAGGAACGAACAATTATTAAATTGGGAAATTAAAAGCAAGTCATGACATGAAAATGAAAATATAATTGAATGAGTATGAGTAACAAGAAAATGTCTGTATATGTAGTGAAAAATTAAACTTTTACAAATTAAATTTTATGGCTAACATTAATAAGAACTGATTATTGTTGATGATATTGATAAAATATCGTCAATCACGAATTATCCTTTGTAGACTTATTTCGGCCCCACTTAGCTGTCTTTTAAGTGGTCTTCCTGGTCTTCGATGTCCTTTGGTTTTATACAAGCCTGTCCAGAGGCTAAAAGTGACAGCTCCACTACTGGACTTCCTAACGATAAGGCTAGTAACCTATCTTATTGAAAACTACATCATTTTCAAGCCTCAGAAAAGCAGTATATGGATAGATAATTTGATGATTAAATAATAAAACAATAAGATAAAATAAGTTTATTTTCAAAATTAGATTAATAATTATTAGCTGTATTAATAAAAAATTATAAAGCTTAAAGTTTAAAATTTGTAATGAATATAATAATAATATAATAATAATAATAATAATAATAATAATAATAATAATAATAATAATAATAATAATAATAATGAGTTTAACATTGTAAAATGAGTAAAGAATATGTTGGAATTGCATCTCATAGAGTAAAATTTAACTTTACTGCAATGGGCATCATTTTTCCAAACTCATGATCTTTCAGCAGTGTGCATGTGTGTGTGTGTGTGTGTGTACATTTAGTTGTGAAAAGAGAATTTATGAAAATATGTAAAGAATTACAAATATTTGAACCTATTGAAATAGAAATGATACTAGGATACGCGTAAACCGTCATACGGAACAGACTAGGTGCTGTATAGAGAGTATTTATTGAGGACATTATAATGTAATGAGGGGTTATGGTATAGCGTACACAGTGCCATTATATGTAATATTATTGATTATTCACCCCCATGTCTAGTATGCTAACAGTTTGTGCCGCTATTTCTAGATTAGTACGCGATTGAAGAATCTCTCCTGCATTTTTAAAGTAAATTGTCGAGTAAGAAAATAACTATTTCAGAAGAATAGTGGGTGAAAATATACAGAGTGCCCCATTCAAGTCCCCCACATTTTAATTAATCATAACTAACAAAGTATGCGGAATTATGAAATGAGGCCGGTATTAAACGAAACAAAAACTCAAAGAATTTGCATTGCCACAAACTAAAACACCTCTATATGTGCACCATTAGTAGCTCGAACAATATCAAGTCTGTATTCGATTTCATGCCACGTTCTGTCGAACATATCCATTGGTACTGTTGCATGTTAACCAATAAGAAAGCATCATCATTATTAACAGATACGAGAGTATTTAGAGGAAGTGACATCTATTCAGATCACTATTTAGTAATCTCAAAAATAAATATATTAGGGAGATGGAAGAAAACTAAAAACAAATATAGAATTAGAGAGACCATAATCAAAGTACATTTATTATAAGATAAAAGTATACAAAATCTTTATCAGAATAGGCTAAATGAACAATTAATATTAAAACCTAGTTCCGAAGAAATAAACTGAGAATGGGATAATATAAAAGAAAGCATTGATAAAGCAGCATATGAGGCATTAGGAACAAAATATAAAATACAGGGTGGACCGCTCGAATGGACCTAATTTCAATTGCTTGTTACTGGCAAACGGTTGAAGATAGAAACTTAAAACAACGTTCATAGTACAGAAAAACTCACCAAGTTTCGAATCCTGTCGGTAGATGGCACAAAGATACGTTTCTCGTTCTTAGATTTAATTGTTTGTGAAAATGGCGACTCCGCAGATGAAAGCGCAAGCTGTTTTGTGGTATGCGGAGTTTAAATCAATCATTAGAGTTCAAAGGGAGTTCCGGCGTGTGTTTAACCGTGATGCTCCAACTGCTAGAAGCATAAAGAAGTGGCGTGATACATTATTAGCTACAGGATCTGTGTTGAAGAAGCATGGTGGTGGTCGCAGAGCATCCGATGAAATGGTAGCAAATGTTCAAGCCGCATTTGAGCGAAGCCCCCGGAAGTCATTAAGAAGAGCTTCGCGGGAACTTCAAATACCAAAATCGACATTACAACGGATTGTCCACAAACGCCTCAAACTGCACGCATATAAAGTGCAGTTAGTGCAACGTCTGGAGCCGAATGACATGCCGAAACGAGTGGAATTCGCCAATACGATGCTGGACCGTCTCGGCGCTGATCCTGACTTCATGACCAAGATTTTCTTCTCGGACGAAGCCACTTTCCATTTGTCAGGCAAGGTAAACCGGCATAATGTGCGGATCTGGGGATCGGAGAATCCTCACGCTATTCAAGAGCATGTTCGTGATAGTCCGAAGATGAATGTTTGGTGCAGTTTGTCACATAATAAGGTCATTGGACCGTTTTTCTTCGCCGAGAAAACTGTTTCGTGGTACCACATATCTTGACATGCTGGAGCAGTTCTTCTTTCCACAAATTGAACAACTGCAGCCTAACGTCGTTTTCCAGCAAGATGGTGCTCCTCCCCACTGGTCCAATGAAGTTCGTACGACTTTGGACAACATTTTCCCTGGCCGTTGGATTGGTGGTAGGGGAGGACCAATCGCGTGGCCCCGAGATCTCCCGATTTAACACCACTGGATTTCTTTCTCTGGGGCTATGTCAAAGATAAAGTTTACACCACCCCAGTCAAAGACCTTCGTGATCTTCGTGAGCGCATCATAGAGGCTATTGAGAACATTCCAGAAGACATACTCCAACGTACTTGGCAAGAAATTGTTCATCGCTTTGATATCGTCACAGTGACTGCTGGGGCTCATATAGAGATATGGTGATCTGGATATCAAAACTTGGTGAGTTTTTCTGTAATATGAACGTTGTTTTAAGTTTCTATCTTCAACCGTTTGCCAGTAACAAGCAATTGAAATTAGGTCCATTCGAGCGGTCCACCCTGTATATAACAAGAAAGGTTTAAGAATATGGAATGAATAATTAGAGAGGATAATAAAAGATAAAAAACAGGCTTATTACAAATATTTACAGAATAGAACACTAGAATTAAGAGCTGAATACAAACATAAAAGTGCAATAGCCAAAAAAGAAATTAAAAAAGCACACCAAGTCAGTTAGGATAGATATATAAGCAGACTAGAATACGATATACATGGGCCAGCAAAAAATAGCCTATAAAGTAATGAAACATCTAAAAAAAACAAGAAAAAGATTCAATACAGATCGATGTAATTGAGGAGAAACAATGTGAAGAACATTATAAAAAACTGTGGTAGGGCCTATAATGAAAATAAAATAACTAAAGATAACATATATGAGTGTGAGACAGGAATAGATATGATAACAATGGAAGAATTAGAATAAGTGCTGAAAACAACAAAGAACATAAAGGCAGCTGGAATAGACGGAATTAATAAGATATGGAGGATTTTTTTTAACTGAGATTATTAATTTTTTTAAATTTATGTTGGAAACGAGCAACAATACCAGAAACCTGGACAACAGCAATAGTACAATCTATTTTTAAGAAAGGAGAACGTAACGACTGCAACAACTACAGAGGAATACGCATTTTAACCGCAGGTTATAAAATATACTCAAGAATCTTAACATTTAGGTTAAAACAAATAGCAGAGGTAATGTTAACAGAAAAACAAAGTGCATTCAGACCAGGGCGTTCATGTATGGATAATATATTTACGATAAAAGAATGTATAAACAAAAGAAGAGAATATAACAAGGAAACACACATAGCTTTTATTGATTTTGTCAAGGCATTTGATAAATTTGAAAGGAAAACTTTGGACAATTTTAAAAGAAAAAGGAATTCCGAAACACTTAATAGGAGCTATAAAGAGTTTGTACTGGAACACAAATTTTGTTACAAAAACTAGAAATGAAGTAAGTAAAAATAAAATTCATACTAATCAAGGAGTTAAACAAGGATGCAGTATCTCTCCAGTTTTGTTTAACCTATACATCAATGATATAATAAAAAAATGGAACGAAGAAACAAATAAAGGAATAAAATTAGGTAAAACACACTACTTGAAAACATTATTATACGCTGATGACCAGGTAATAATAGCAAATACGGAAGACGAACTTCAAAGGAATATTTTTAAATTACATAATATATGTGAACAAAATAATCTCAAAATATCCATAGAAAAAACTAAGGTAATGGCATTCCAAGGGAAAAATGAAATCAGATCCTAAATAGTAATAGGAAACAAAATCATAGAACAGGTGAACCGTCTCAATTATCTAGGATGTGACATTTCATTTAATTATGATAATGACTTAACAAATAAAATAGCAAAATTCCAGGGAATATGTGGTACGATAAAACGATCACTAAATAACAAAACAACGAGAGAGACCCAATTGAAATTTTATAAAACGTTGGCAGTACCGGTACTGCTCTATGGTTCCGAAGCCAGGATACATAAAAAACAAGATGTAAATAGGATAACGGCGGCAGAAATGAAATTTTCGAGATCTGTTAAAGGGTGCACTAAGGAAGACAGAATCAAGAACACAGATATAAGACGGGAACTTGAAATATTTGCAATAACTGATAAAATAGATACATATAGACAAAAATGGAATCAACACACAGACAGAATGAATGAAGATGGATATCCAAAACAAATAAAATACAAACCTAAAGGCACCCGAGATGTGGGCAGACCTAGAAAGAGATGGGCTGAAGTCGGAACGGGTCAACAGACCTCATCCATGAAAGCACATTATGATGGTGATGATGACTGCTGCAATTGTGTCAAGGATACGGTTGGTAAGTCGTGAAGATCTTGTACTGGAGTCACAAAACACGGTCTTTTACATATCCTCAGAGGAAGAAGTCCAGTTGATTGATGTCTGGCGAACGTGGTTGCCAGCAAATTGGTCCGCCGCGTGCAAGCCACCTATCTGGGAATGATTCTTTGAGTGAATTTCGAACATCCAGGCTCCAGTGTGGTGGGGCTCCATCTTGCTGAAAGATTACTTGAGGTTTCAGACCAGCTACTTGGGAGTACGAGAACTGTTTCAACACGTCTTGGTATATCGGACGAGTTATTGACTTCTCATGGAAGAAAAAAGGACCTATAATCCTTTTCTTCATCAGGCCGTACCAAACGTAAACTTTTGGGCTATCCCGGACGTGTTCACGGTAGACGTGTGGATTTTTCGTACCCCAGATCCTTTACATTGTGCCGATTAACAGATCCTGATACATGGAACGTTGCCTCGTCACAAAACAAGACGTTTCCGAGAAATTGAGGGTTTTTGTCAATACGATCCAGCATTTCAATAGCGAATGCCTGTCGTCGTGGCTTTATTTGTTGAACAATTTGCACCTTGTAGGGGTACAAACGAAGCCGCTTATGAAGCACTTGATGCACAGTTGATCTCGGCACATTGAACTGCCGGGAAGCTTGGCGAATTGATTTTAGTGGACTTCTCTGAAATCCTGCTGTAATTTCTTCAATCTTTTATTCTGAAACACGTGTATGAGCACCTCCTGATTCTTTTTTAACGCTTCCAGTCGCAAGAAACTTCTGAAGCCTTGCCTTAATGGTCTTCCCATCAGGTGCATTTCCTCCATGTTCTCTCCGGTAATTTATTTGCACTGTAATTATTGACTTCGTCTCTGCATACCAAAAAAAGTTTGTACTCGTTGCTGAGGAGTCGTCATTTTGTTTTGTCATTATTGTCCAACACGCGACAGATGAAATAATTGCAACAATGAAAACAAAACTTCTTTGAGTTTCTCTTTCCTTTAATACCAATCTCATTTCATAATTCCGCATACTTTGAGAGTTAGGATAATTAAAATGTGGGAGGTTTGAATGGGACACGGTGCATTTTATAATAACTTATGAGGCCACCTTTATACATTAGACAATTGGATACTTTTAATAATAATAATAATAATAATAATAATAATAATAATAATAATAATAATAATAATAATAATAATAATAACTGGCTGCGAGAATAGTGCGGTTAAAAGTCACGTGTGTTTTGTTTACTCGCACATTATTTTTCACTGCGACTAGTGTGGACACTTTTGTGCCTACGGTTGAATAAAGGGAGAAAATGAGATATGGAGTTATTTTTTAAATATTTTTGTTACTGTTTCGTAAATTCTCTTTTCATTATATTCTCTGTATTTGTAATGTAGATAGATGGTGTGTGTGTGTGTGTGTGTGTGTGTGTGTGTGTGTGTGTGTGTGTGTGTGTGTGTGCGTGTGCGAGGAAAAGTTACAATGAATTAATTGTATTTACAATAAATATTAGCCTATATATAGAAATATCGAGAACAAATAATGAGTACAGTTTGATCTTAAATTGTTGGTGTTTACAAATTCAAAGTTTTGTGCTTAATTATTTATCACGATTAGTAAATGAAAAATCCGTCACGCAGGAACTGCGAAGTGGAATTTCTAATTCGAATTTGTTGCTTTATATATATAGGGTGAGTCAGGGCAAAAGGAACATGCTTTGAAGGGTGATACTATGGTGATTCTGAAAAAAAATCTTCTAATATACATATGGCCTTTTCTTAACGGTTTCAGGGTAATGTAATGAAAATAACGAGGAACCGGAAAAGTGCGGGTGAGAGTAAACACCCTGTAGACTGTGCTTTTTTATGATTTAGGATCATTTGAGGTCAAACGAGAAAGATTATAGTCCTTTATAACCTTGGAAATAAGGGATGTAGACCGGATGTTTTGTGTTAGAAGTCCTGAACAAAACCTGTAGACTGTTTTTTTTATGATTTAGGATATCATTTGGGGTCAAAAGTGAAAGATTGTAGAACTTTATAACCTTGGAAATAAGGGATGTAGAGCGGATTTTTTGCGTTAGAAGTCGTGAACACAATCTGTAGACTGTTCTTTTTATGATTTAGGAAATAATTTGAGGTCAAAAGAGAAAGATTGGAGTCCTTTATAACCTTGGAAATAAGGGATGTAGACCGGATGTTTTGCGTTATAAGTCGTGAACACACCCTGAATACTGTTTTTTTTAAGATTTAGGAAATCATTTGGGGTCAAAAGAGAAAGGTTGTAGTCCTTTATAACCTTGGAAATAAGAGACGTAGACCACATGTTTTACGTTTCAAGTCGTGGACACCCTGTAGATTTTTTGTGATTTAGGAAATAATTTGAGGTCCAAAGATAAAGATTGCAGTCCTATATAACCCTGTAAATAAGATACGTAGACCAGATGTTTTGCGTTAGAAGTCGTGGACACACCCTGTAGATTTTTTTTTGTGATTTAGGAAATCATTTGAGGTCAAAAGAGTGATTATAGTCCTATATAGCTTTGGAAATTCGGGATGTACGCCGGATATTTTTTGCGTTAGAAGTCGTGAACACACCCTGTAGACTGTATTTTTTATGATTTAGGAAATCATTTGGGGTCAAAAGAGAAAGATTGTAGTCCTTTATAACCTTGGAAATAATGGATGTAGACCGTATGTTTTGCGTTAGAAGTCGTGAACACACCCTGTATACTGTTTTTTTATGATTTAGGAAATCATTTGAGGTCAAAAGAGAAAGATTGTAGTCTTTTATAACCTTGGTAATAAGGGATGTAGACCGGATTTTGTTTGCGTTAGAAGTCGTGAACACACCCTGTAGACTGTTTTTTTATGATTTAGGAAATAATTTGAGGTCAAAAGAGAAAGATTGTGCTCCTTTATAACTTTGGACATAAGGGATGTAGACCGGATGTTTTGCGTTACAAGTCGTGGACACATCCTGTAGACTGTTTTTTTTTATGATTTAGGAAATCAGTGGAGGTCAAAAGAGAAAGATTGTAGTCCTTTATAACCATGGTAATAAGGGATGTAGACAGGATTTTTTGCATTAGAAGTCGTGAACACACCCTATAGGCTGTTTTTTTATGATTTAGGAAATCATTTGAGGTCAAAAGAAAAAGATAGTAGTCTTTTATAACCTTGGTAATAAGGGATGTAGACCGGATTTTGTTTGCGTTAGAAGTCGTGAACACACTCTGTAGACTGTTTTTTTTTATGATTTAGGAAAAAATTTGGGGTCAAAACAGAAAGATTGTGCTCCTTTATAACCTTGGACATAAGGGATGTAGACCGGATGTTTTGCGTTACAAGTCGTGGACACACCCTGTAGACTGTTTTTTTTATGATTTAGGAAATCATTTGAGGTCAAAAGAGAAAGATTGTAGTCTTTTATAACCTTGGTAATAAGGGATGTAGACCGGATTTTGTTTGCGTTAGAAGTCGTGAACACACCCTGTAGACTGTTTTTTTATGATTTAGGAAATCATTTGAGGTCAAAAGAGAAAGATTGTAGTCTTTTATAACCTTGGTAATAAGGGATGTAGACCGGATTTTGTTTGCGTTAGAAGTCGTGAACACACCCTGTAGACTGTTTTTTTATGATTTAGGAAATAATTTGAGGTCAAAAGAGAAAGATTGTGCTCCTTTATAACCTTGGACATAAGGGATGTAGACCGGATGTTTTGCGTTACAAGTCGTGGACACATCCTGTAGACTGTTTTTTTTTATGATTTAGGAAATCAGTGGAGGTCAAAAGAGAAAGATTGTAGTCCTTTATAACCTTGGAAATAAGGGATGTAGACAGGATTTTGTTTGCGTTAGAAGTCGTGAACACACCCTGTAGACTGTTTTTTTATGATTTAGGAAATCATTTGAGGTCAAAAGAGAAAGATTGTAGTCTTTTATAACCTTGGTAATAAGGGATGTAGACCGGATTTTGTTTGCGTTAGAAGTCGTGAACACACCCTGTAGACTGTTTTTTTTATGATTTAGGAAATAATTTGGGGTCAAAACACAAAGATTGTGCTCCTTTATAACCTCGGACATAAGGGATGTAGACCGGATGTTTTGCGTTAGAAGTCGTGAACACACAGTGTAGACTGTGTTTTTTATGATTTAGGAAATCAGTGGAGGTAAAAAGAGATGGATTGTACTCCTTTATAACCTTGGAAATAAGTGATGTTGACCGGATGTTTTGCGTTAGAAGTCGTGGATTCACCGTGTAAACTTTCTTTATGATTTAGGAAACCATTTGAGGTCAAAAGAGAGATTATAGTCCTATATAGCTTTGGTAATAAGAGACGTAGACCGGATGTTTTGCGTTAGAAGTCGTGGACACACCCTGTTTTTTTATGATTTAGGAAATCATTTGGGGTCAAAGGAGAAAGATTGTAGTCCTTTATAACGTTGGAAATAATGGATGTAGACCGTATGTTTTGTGTTAGAAGTCGTGAACACACCCTGTAGACTGTTTTTTTTTTATGATTTAGGAAATCATTTGAGGTCAAAAGAGTGATTATAATCCTATATAGCTTTGGAAATGAGGGATGTAGACCGGATTTTTTTTGCGTTAGAAGTCGTGAAAACACCCTGTAGACTGTTTTTTTGTGATTTAGGAAATCATTTGAGGTCAAAAGAGAAAGATTGTAGTCCTTTATAACCTTGGAAATAAGAGACGTAGACCGGATGTTTTGCGTAAGAAGTCGTGAACACACCCTGTAGAATTTTTTTTTGTGATTTTGGAAATCATTTGAGGTCAAAAGAGAAAGATTGTAGTCCTTTATAACCTTGGAAATAAGGGATGTATACCGGATGTTTTGCGTTAAAGTCGTGAAAACACCCTGTAGACTGTTTTTTTATGATTTAGGAAATAATTTGGGGTGAAAACAGAAAGATTGTGCTCCTTTATAACCTTGGACATAAGGTATGTAGACCGGTAGTTTTGCGTTAGAAGTCGTGAACATACCCTGTAGACTGTGTTTTTTATGATTTAGGAAATCAGTGGAGGTCAAAAGAGATAGATTGTACTCCTTTATAACCTTGGAAATAAGGGATGTTGACCGGATGTTTTGCGTTAGAAGTCGTGGACACACCGTGTAGACTTTTTTTATGATTTAGGAAGTCATTTGAGGTGAAAAGAGAGAGTATAGTCCTATATAGCTTTGGAAATGAGGGATGTAGACCTGATTTTTTGCGTTAGAATTCGTGAACACGGCCTGTAGACAATTTTTTTATGATTGAGGAAATCGTTTGATGTGAAAAGGAAAATTTGTAGTTCTATATAGCTTTGGAAATAAGGGATGTGTACCGATTTTTCCTTCATAAATCGTGGACATACCCTATAGAATTTGTTTCATGATTTAATAAATTCTTTTAGGTCGAAACAAGAAGAAGGTGAGCCTGAATAGGTTTTGAAAATGAGGGTTGTAGAGCGGATTTTTGCAACCGAAAATCTGAAAGCAAGCTTCAGAATACATTTTTCTTTTTGTTTGTTGTAAGAAAATGTTTTCATTAAATATTTTGTTTCGTTAATTATGTTGGGTAGTGATTTTGAAAGGAGTGAGGGATTTGCAGACGATATGTAATGTTCGTTACTTGGTCGGTCAATGAGAAACATGTATTTCCTATTTTGTTTTTTTGAATTGCGAAGTGTGAGTAATTATTAATAATAAAAGGTTATGAAAAGTCTTGTGAATTAAGGGGTGTAACTTTTCCTCTGTGGTGTGTCTGTGTAATGAAGTTGTAGTGTTTGTGACGAATTGTTATAATTTTTAGTGTTGTAGAATATTTGACCGGATGGTGTGAGAGAAAAACAGGGTTGCCAAATGTTTGTAAATATATTTTATTGCGAGAATGAGATGGAATAGTGAATAAGAAATATATCTGAATTTGTTTTAGTATATATAGTTTTTAAGGAAACGATTTGCCTTTTTCGCTAATTTCACGGGGAGGATTTATCACGCTGTATAGATGAGACAGTAGGCCTATATAGCTATTTTAAAGGATGATGGCATTTCACTTATATCTGTAATGATTAGCTAATTTAAAGAAAAGAAGTTAATTTTATTCAAAAATATATTGAGATTTTTTTAATATTTGCACTTGGACTCGGTGATTGTGATTTATGAGGGCGGTGGGTGAAAGTCCGTAGTTATTTATATTTATCCATTTTTTAAATTCATGTTAATTACTAAGATTGGTTGGAGAAACCCGAATTTCTCAGTTAATATTATTGTCACAGATGACGATGAAGGTGGTAGTAGAATCTGAATGATGAGGAAAATTCTCAAAATGAATTAATGATGGGTGAAATGGGTATGGCCATTTACGGTTTTTTTAGATTAAATAATAGTACCCATTTTGAGATACACTTTCTCTAAATTTGAATATGTGGACTATTTGACTGCTTGGGGCAAGTCTAGAAGCCATTGACGTACCTTTAGGGCGCTGGCAACATATCCACATATGTTAATGAGATAAATGGACGATAATCCAGCCAGTCGATACTTTTAAAATTCATGACGAAACACCGTCTACTATGTAACATTTACAATATAAAAAGAGAATACCTGAGATCTCTATGTTCCTCAACTTTAGTAGTAGGATGTGAAGTACTTTCGAAGCATATGGTTCATCTTCAACTTGTAATTCGGTACTGGTTGTTCGTGAGAATTTTGTAGAGTGGGTTGACGTCAACATTCTCACGAACAACCAGTACCGATTTAAAAGCTGAACATGAAGCATATGCTTTCGAAAGTACTCGACATCCAACATCCAAAGTGGAGGAAGACTGAGATACAGCCAGTATAGGGGTGTCGAGTCCTTCAGGCGTTAGCTGATTTCGTTAATCTGAAGGCTGCATTTATTTTACGTAGGAAATTCCTCATGCGTGTGGGTTGGCCGGTTCTGTATTGGTCGAAATGTCATGAGAGAATGGATTCCACCATGGAAATTGGAACCAGAGCAGATGGCATAGTTGTGCATGAAAGCGTGATGCGTTAAACCGGTCGGCTACGGCGCGGACAGAATTTATAGTTCTAATGTATTCCTAACGACGCCATATTTAAAAGGCTGCGGTCTTAAATGTCCTTTATCGTATTTATGTGAATTCTATGAAAAGTGTTAAAGTGATTTTTCATATTTTTATTTTTCTGCGTTTTTGCATAGGCTATTCAAAAGAAAATAGGGCGTAGAAAGATGAAATGTTGATTAAATATGAACTTATGAAAATAAGAAGGAAATAAATGCTGAGAATATAAACAATTAGTTGATATTGGGAGTGTTATACTTTTTTTACATTTATATTGAATGTAGGGTAATAGTAATCGATATTTTTTTTTAAATATTTGAGTTGTATTATAAATTAAATAATATTTTTTAAGAATGTAGAACATATTGTCATTTCAAGTATTTTTTAATAAAAATTGAAATATGTAAGAAACTGTTAGATTCACAGGAACGAAACTAGACTAGAACATTATTTACTGAATATTAGATATGTGTACAAAGTAACTTGTTCATATATATGTAAAAGTATGGAAATTTCAGCCGTGGTTCGCATAATTATTAGAGGTGGCAGACTGATGAAAAATGTTGGCAACCCTATTTAAGGAAAGGATTTTGATGGAGCGTGTGTTTGTAGTATTTTCATGTGGAGAGATATGAAGGTTGTGATTGAGTGAGAGAATGGGTGAAGGGTTTATGTAATGATTTTGAGTGAGGTGATAAGGGTGAGCGTATATAAAAACAGTTTGATTTATGGAAATTTGAAATCAGTATGTAGTTATCATTGTCTTTGAGAATTAATTGAACGTGTTGCAGGAGTGTTAAACGCTCGTATATTTAAGAATTTGAATTAGAGTTGTCATAAATTCGTTATAGGCTATAATACAACGTGTCCAAAAATATGGTATATTTTAAATTACAACGTCGCTTTGGATAATCGTATCTAAATGAAATTGGTGACAATGAAAAGAGAAACTAAAGAAATGTTGTGCATGTTAACAATGTAAACAATGGAGAATAATGGACAACAATACAGAAACTAAACTAAATTTAATCATGTTTTTCGTGGTCGATGTGGGTTCTCTTTTGATTGTCACCATTTTAATTTTGATAAGATTATCCAAATGACTTAGTAGTAGATGAAAGTATTAAACTGTATTTGTTGACACTATGTACACAAGCCTAATATCTGTACCTCAGAAGTCTAGCGGTAGATTTAATAGAAGCCTAAAGATGGGAGTTTTTATTTTGTATTTTCAAATAGATCTCTTTCTTGTCATTGATACTGCATCAAAATATGATGATCACTGAAAATTGAGTTGAGAACTTTTACCTGTGACGTACAGATACATAAAACGGTTATTAGGAGAAAAGAAATAGGTGAATAGGGAGAGATATTAACAGTGAGGTGTGTGATAATGTGGGAAAGGGAATTAGCAAGAGCAGTTAGATGTTGCTTTATTTTTAGAAAGATAGTAACAATGTATGGAAACACGAATTACAAATAAATGAATTACTGTGATGTCGGAAGCAGACAGGGGCACAATATTAATAGGCACTGTAAAGAGGACTTAAAATCAATACTGATTTAAAAATTTAAAACAAGAAGGAATAAATTTACATTTATTTTGAATACTTATATATTATTATTTGTCGTTGGATAGATATGAATAGATTTGTAGCATGAATAAAAAAATAATAATAATAAGATAATAATAATAATAATAGCTTCATTTTACGTGGGAGAGTTAAGTCTTTAAGGTCTTGTCTATCATTGAACCAGGTTAGAAAAATATACAAGAAGTAGTCTTAGATCTAAATTACAAAAACAAAATTGGCATGTTTTATCAACAATAAAACTTTTTAAAATATATGTTGATTTACTCTAAAGTTAAGGAATGAAATATGTAAAAGATAGAAAAATGAACAAAAAAAATGTTAATGACGTACAATAAACTTAGTTCCGAGAAAAACAGAAAGTTTTTATTCCATGCACTGAGTGCATACTTAAAATATGCGCATTTATATTAGTTCCATTCTCTTTATGTAAATTGTTAGCGTCGATAAGTGTAGTAGACTGCGATGAGGAAGACATGGGAAGTTGTAGGAAAATCTGAGAAAAATATTCAGTATAAAGCGAAGAATGAGAGGATCAGTAATTATGATTTGAAAATATTAGGTGAGGATACAGATGCGTGGAGGAAATGTACTGCAGGTTTGATAGTGAGCTAGTTTTTAAGGAAATTGTGACGAAGAAAAATGGGTTAGGAAAGAGGGCGGTTTGAATGAATAGAGTTTCAAGGGAGTCTGTAAGTGTATTTATTGTTTGTAGGACGTTATTTTAGTGTATTGTAAAGAATATTGTTGAAAGTGTGTGCGTGCGTGTGCGCATGTGTTGTCAATGGATAACATTTGTATAGTTTACGATCATTTTTATCGTGTAGTTGGAGGTGTTGTAATGAGTGACAAGTTCATTTAGTTTCTGTGATATTTAAAAGAGAACATATTTTATAATTAATTTTAGAATTTTGTTGAAATTTGTAGCAATTTATTTGGAAATTTATTTCACATATTTGAGTAATTGTTTTTTTAATGTTATATCATTGCTGCGTAACTTAATATACTATGCGACGGTTTTAATATTTCGCGAGCAATGTTGTATGATTGAGGGGAAATTATTTAATGATAAGGAGGATGATTTATGTTTAATATAGGATTTGCAAACAAATTTAAATATTAATGTTTAGGGTAGGATTGAAATGTGGCAAGTTTTGTTAATAATTTGAGAATAACCGTTTATTTTGGAAAAACGGAAATTGGATAAAGTGTTAAGCGAATTAATGATTTATTTTGCTTATTTCCCGCATGTACTTTCGCGATATTATTAGGAAAAATGCAAATAATCGGGATGATTTCGAATTTTTGGGAGTTTTAGTTTATATAATAGCGAGTCAGCGATTTTTAAATAATTCAAATATTTTGAGTTATCATTTTGGAATAAGTTTTGTGTTTAAAAAACGTTATGTGGACCTGTTTGGTGAAAATAAATACGTTTAGGTTTTGAGTTAAGTGGAAGATTGTTTTAAGGGAGTTTGTTAATAAATATGTACTGTGTCTAAAGAAATGTTATTATGAAGTTGTGAACGTATTTGGCAGGATAATAGTAGGACGGATGTTAGGTAGATTGTATTGGCGTAAGATAATTGGGGGTGAAAGACGATAGGTAATGGATTTAGTATGAAAGAAAAGCATTTGTATATATGGTGGAGTTTATAATTATAACTAGGGCTAGGATTTTTAAATACGAATGCAATACAGATAGTATATATTATTCAACTGTTTGTGCGTGAAACCAAGATAAAAGGCAGTCAGAAGTCAAACTTGTCATTATACTATTCAACTGTTAATATGTGAAACAAAAACAAGACAGCCTCAAGTCTAACTTCTCGTTATACTACGTTGCAAATCTTGCCTTTTAGTACATACAAATCCTAGCTGTAATTATAATATTTGTTTAGTTGAAGATATTAGTCTATTGATTGCCGTCCGATATCTATGGGATAGTTAGGTTTAGGTTACAGAGTTTTACGTTGTGAATAAGTTACGCAGAATGTATAACAAATATTTATTTGTGATTAGGTATATTTTCTTTTTTTTATAAATTTTTTTTTACAATGTTTGTTGTTTCTTTTCTATTATTAATATTTTTTATTCTTAATTTGAATTATATTTTAATTTTTTTTTAATTTTTATTATTTTTGTTTGTTTTTTATTTCCTTATTTTTCTTTTGTTATTTAAATTTTTTATGTTTCGTTTCTATTCTTCTCCTTTTTTTGTTGTATTTTTTTTATTTTCTCTTTATTATTAATTTTTTAAATTGTAGAATTGAATATAAATATGAAGTAAGGAAGTTTAAATTATTTTCATTTGTATTATAATTTATCAATTTAATATTGCCTAAAGTAGACAAATGTAATGAGATAATTTGTCTGATTCCTTGAAAGGATAGTAGAGTTTTTGTAGAAAAAACATAATGTTTAAAATGAAATGTCTTGAGACATAGAGGTGTAAAATGAACTTGTAACTCTGCTGGTGGTGGTGGTGTGTGTGTGTGTCTGTGTGCAGAATGCTGAACCAATTTTATTTCCATGTTTACCTTTTAATCCTTAATTTAAACTATTTATTAATAAAGTGCAGTTTACTACATCAACTTGTATTTTTTTGCAGATGTTGCTCAGTTGTTTACAAGTGTGTTGTGTGTCGGCACTGAATGTGGGTGTTGAGGTATCACGGAGGTGGCAATGGTGTAATAATGCCAGGGTGATGTCTCAACACTTTGAAAAAGAATTGTTAAAATTGCAGTGATTTATTTGACACAGCCATGTCTAGGGGGTGATGTTAGTTTGTAGTTCTTAAGTCTTCATATGATATTTAGGAAGTAATAATGGCATAGGTTCAATGAAAGGGAGTTATAAGTGGTTATCAGTGAATAGCAGACAGTTTAGGAATATTGAGTGTTCGTTAATTGAGATACGTAAATGAGCAGATTTGGTTTTTCTTGTTTGCATATGTCATGATAGACTAAAAAGAGCGTTAGCATACCAGGTGGCATACATCCACATGTGTTAATGAAAGAGGTAGATGATCATGAAAACAGTATAAGGACGACATGTGGTCAGCATGTCTGTCTTCTTGCCGTTAATTGTGGTTAAATGGATAGGATTAAAAAGAAGTGAAATTAGAAAAATGTGTTACTTGATAATTGAATGGGGTATGCAGGATGTGTAAATTATGAACTGTAGCAGTTAAGTTAAAGAAATAGATTGAAAGAATGAAGAGATTATTTTGATAATAATGTTTGTGCTTAGGAAATGCAGTGTTCATTATATAGTGTTATAATTTAAACGATTGCGAAGGGAAGTTAGATACCATTTTTACAAAATTGAGAGCTATTGTGTATGATAGAATTTGAAAAAGAGAAAATGAAATTATTAGAATAATGTTCGTAATTATTAGAATGAAGAATAAGAATGAGGTAGATATAAGATTTTTAGAAGTAATTGGTAGAATGTTTATGGTTACGATAGGCAGTTTTGTGATATAAATGTAGGGATGTGGGTATAGAAGTAGAATAATTATCGAAAACTGCAATATATAAATTCTGGCAGGACATGTGGCACGAACGGGGAATGAAAGAGGTTGTAGTAAAACGAGAGGGAAAACGCCTAGATGGTAACGAAGAATGAACCATGGTTTGACGGAAGTAGATTATGGAGGGGATGATTGGAAAACATTAGCTTAGGATAGGGATGGATTAAGAGCTTATGTCCGCGCGGTCATGAATCTGCAGATTCGATAGTGTCGGTGAATTAATTTTTATCTATATTTTATTGTGGTTAGTGATAGAATTAAAAAACATATTTTTTTTCTAAAAGATGTATTATATTAATGAAGTTGGTATTGATTGTAATAGTAAGCTATAAGAGATGTAGTAGATATTTGAGGGGGTGAATAGTTTTATAGGTAACTGTAGTTGAAGCAAAGGTTGATACGATGGAATAAGTCAGAAGGGAGGAGATGATGGGATTCAGATGGCTGTGTCTAATTAAGTGAATTTTTGCTGAGATTGAGTGCCCAAAGCAACAACTGCTTGTGAATGACTGAGCTGTATCTTGAGTTGATGTGTTGGTGAATTGCTACTTGATGTGTTTCCTGGTACCTGTTGCCCATCAGGAGTCTATCTGTAATTTAGTTGCACTTAACAACATGTGCTATATTTGTAAGTTGTAACAAGTGACAAATTCCGTTCTTACTATGCAACTGATAAGGAGGAGGGATGGGGGGTGGGGGTTGTGAAAGTGTTTATATTTAGTATGTAACTTTAAAAAAATATATGTATTATATGATCTATGTGCCATGTATTTGATTAAAGATATATTCCAGGCTTGATGTTAAAATAATGTTAATTACAGATGAAGAGAAATTTGATCATGTTTGAATTTTATAGAAGTGTAACGTTTTGCTCTTTTGAAGTTAGTTATATATGTATTTTTACTGGATTCATTATTGGCTGTGGTGTGATAATAATATTGGAAGTGTGTTACATGGCACTTAGATGATATAACATTTGTGTTGTATAGTTAAGTAGTTGATTCCACAATTTGTAATATTATTAGAAATTGAGAATAAAGTTGTTAGGAAAATTTTCGGCTGAAAGAAATTAATATACAGGCAGGTGGAGGAGACTTGATAATAGTCAACTACGTGATCTTTATAGGAAACCAGATATGTTAATAACAGTGAAGTCTTGTAGACTGTGCTGGGCAGGACGCGCGGCAGGAATGCGAAGAAAAGAGGGGCACCACGTGATCTTCTTGTAGGAAAACGAGAGGGAAAATGGGTGGTTGATAGACGAAGAATGAGGTGAGAGAATAACATTTACGGTGATTTAATGAAAGTAAATTATAGCGGATGATTGGAAAAAGAATGGTAGGGATATATGGAGAGCTTATTTGCACGGGGCTACGAACCTACGAGCTCGGTAGTGGCAGTGAGTTATTAGAATTTTTAAGAAATTAAGGTTTTACGTAATGTTGTTGTTTATATAATGTATTTAGATGCGTAAAGAATTAATAACGTTTGAATTGAAGAAGGTAGTATGGTAAGTGAGTTGTGGAATAAATAGGAAATGGAAATTAATGAAATTGGAGAAATGAATTTTGGAATCAATGACTTTACTTTAAATCTAAGATAAGAGTAAGTAATATTATTGTAAAGAATGCCAATGTAGATTATTAGTTGGATGTTAAAGATAAAATAGATATTATTATTATCATTAAATAGTTTTGTAAATGTATAAAAATCAGCTATGTATGACAGATTTTTTATGGTATATATTTTTTAAATTTATTTGTTTATGTAAGTTTTGCTGTTATAGGTTGATATTCTTTGGTTGCCTTCACGAATTTTTTAAATATCGTATATTGATCTTTTTATGTCATTTGCAATAGTATAAATTTATTGTAATACGATGATTTGTGTTGATATGACATTGGCATTCTATTGACAGAATATTGTGATTTCTAGAAATTAGAAAAGAGCTTGAAAATTGTAAATTGCATTTGGAAATATTGAGAATAATTGTTGTTTTTAATGTAATCTTGAAGAAAAAAATGACGATGTTATAAAGATATAGAATTTAAATTATAGAATTGATTTGAGTATGGAATAAATATAATAGAGCTTGAAAATACTCACTTCCTCTACTTCAAAAAGTCCATTTATAAGTATTATATGTAGATTTAATTTTTTCTTAAATTGGAATCATAGGTTTCTATTAATTTTTTATTGTTTTAATGATAGGAATTTTTAGTTAAGAGAAAGTACTCAGAGTTTATAAATAGAGATGATTGTTAAGAAGCATTTAAAATGAAAAGAAAAAGAAAATATAGATCAGAAGTCTGTGGTTCTTTGTGATTTAATTGTAAGGATAGCAGTAATATGTAACAAAGTTAATAAGTTAGTGTTGAATATTATTTAAATTTACTTAGTATTCAGATTTTTTATGAGAAATGTTAAATGTTGTGCAGATTTTAGAGTTTTGGTGAAGTTAGTTCACTATTTGAGTCAGTTAAAAATTGTGTAGGAGTGATAATATTACAGATTTGAAATAAGCCAAGGGATAGAAGTGATAAATTGCTAATTTTGCAGAGAGGTGAGATTTTAGTAGTTAAAGGAGATGGTAATGTGAGCGGACAATGTATACAAGTAAAAATGTGTCTGGTGCCGAAATCTAGTGGCTGAAAAGAAAAGTAGATATGCAGTGTTTGAACTTTGAACATTGTTCAGTCAAAACAAACATTTTCTTAGTTATACCGTTGGTTTGTAAGGGTTTGAAATCAAGTTAGGTTGATTATTGAGATTTAAGGAAGATAGAGCTTTTCAGATTTAGCAGAAGTTAGAGTGACCCATGCTTATACGTATTTAAATATTGAAGTTAAATTTAGTTTTTGATAGAACTTCATTAAAAGCCAGTAATTTTGTTTCTGATGAAGTAATTTTAGTTCTTTATAGTATTTTTAAATTATTTTTATTTAATGTATAGGAATTGTTTAGATGTTATATTTAATTTAATGTGTTCCTGTTCTGGAGATTTTTTTTTGTAAAGAAAAATTTGAGGTTCAGATGATAATTTTTGTTTTTTAAATAATCTCTTTTAGTTGTTATTTAGTTTGTATTATATAAAATTGTATATGATTACTGTATTATTGTCCACGGCTGTGGTCTGGAGCTAGCGTGCTGCCTTGTCACGCAGCGGGCTCGGGTTCAATTCCCGGTCAGGACAAGCTTCCTGGGTGAGGCTTTTCCTCACCTGTAAGATAAATGTCAGGAAGCTTTGAGGCGTAAACGGTCCCCGAACATCATATGGTCATTATCATGATCGTTGTCCACGGTGTGGAAAGGAACGGGAAGCTGCAACACCTGTGTCTCCCTATTAAAGCTGCAAAGTATAGCATGAAAATGCTATGATTGCAGTGAAAGATCTGCCGTAGGGGAGAACATTATAAAAAAGGGTATTATTATCTGAAGAAGATTTGTGATGAAGATGAGAGAAGGCACTTATTTTTTCCTTGATTGCACAGTTGCTATGTGTTTAAGATGACAGGCATTGTGTAATCCTGGCTGAGAAGAGTGTCATGTGCAACCAACTGTGAAGAATTGTTTTTAAGTAGATTTGTAAGATTATTAGTTTATATGATGGAGTAATATATAATAGATGTATTTTTATGAAATAGGAATGTGGGTATTTTGAGATATAATATTGTGAATATCAGATATTGTTTGAGATGACTTAATATTGGGATTTTGACATTAAATGTGTTATCAGTTGCATATTAAGTTGGAATTTGTATTTGTGCGTGAAATTGTTGTCTCATACATGTTAATGTAATATGACAAGTGATTTATTTAATATGTTACATGTTGTGCACAGGCTATTATTAAATACATTCATAGTTATAGACGACATGTATACACACATTGAATATATATATATATACTACATACATACTTACATAAATAGCACATACATATTATATACATAATACATAACATATTAAATATGTACATACAAAGTTTTGCCAATTATGACAGGCAGTATTGGTTAAATATCTGAAGTATTTTTGTTAGAATTTTTTACTTATTTTGAGGTATTAAAAGTAATGTGAATCCCTTCCCTTTTTGGTATGTTTACCTTGTCGTAGTGGAGTGGCTTGCGTGCTTAAGTGATCCCGAGAGCTGTGCCGGCGGTAGCACTGTTGCCGGCAGGGTTATTTATGCCGGACTGGTCGAAGGTGATAAGCGAGACGAAAAAATTACATTGGTAGAAAGAGTAACAATGTTTCACCGTAAAAATAGAACGGTGAAGAAACGCGGACATGGGTTGCACTGGGATAAAATTTTGCGGAGGTAAAACAGTCCCCCATTCGGTTGTCTGAGTAGGGAATGCTTAAGGGAATCCATTCCAAAGGTTCAAACATAGGGATATGTTTCTAGGAACATGGAATGTTAGGAGTTTATAGAATAGCGGGGCGGTAGGAGTATTAACGCGGGAATTAGATAAATCATCGTTGGATATAGACAATCATGATTTGAGGGAAGTAGATTATACAGGGAATGATTGGAAAACATTAGCTCAGGATAGGGATGTATGGAGAGCTTATGTCCGTTCGGCCATGAACCTATGGGTTCGATGGTGGCAATGAGTTACTTAGTTAGGTAATGTGAATCCCTTCGAATGTATTTAAATATATTTTATTTCAGTTCCTTATAAATTTTAGAGTTGTTTGAAATCATGTGATCATGCTATAAGATTTATAGTTATTTATGTCTTTTTTAATTATAAGAGAAGGAAGGAAGTTTGTAGTCAATTTAGTTGTATGATATTGAATGAATAATTTTGAAGTTAAACATTGATATAGGGGGTTTTATAATGAAAAAATACTTCAGATATATTAACTACGGTACGTGAATTTACACTGTTGTAGTATACACATACACAGATGCATGTATCTGGAGATACGTAAATAGATACAGGCACATACATATATAAATGTGTGTACAGACATTTATTATAAATACAAACATTGACATATGCATAGAGTAGTTTACCACATTAAGATTTGTGAACAAAATTACGCACACTCGACTAGGAATTAAAAAAAAAAAAAAACAGAAAAGCCTGTGTATAATGTGTACATGTTAAGATGTTCTTGTCATATTATGTGTAAACATGTGTGTTCTTCAAATTTCATGCTCATATCACTTGTTGTAACTTTACAAATATAGCACATGTTGATTAAGTGCAACTAAATTACGGATAGACAGTCGATGGTGTAGAACCGTATTGTTTTCTAAGTGTGTTGTTTAAAATTCATGTTAATGTGGTGAATGTCAAATTTCCATTGGTATTGGCAGAATGAAGCAGGAGTTTTCATGGTCTGATTATTAGTGGCATTAGTAATTGCATATGTTAATTACTGATGGCATTAGAAATCAAAATAGAAAATTCCTGTTTTATTTTGATAGTGCTGATGGAAGTTTGATATTCACCATGTAACATGAGTTAAGAACAACTCGCTTAAAACAGTACGGTTCTGCACCATCGACTTGTAGACAAGTTCCAGAGCAGAATGCATGCCAAAAGCAGGAAAAAATCGGTTAGAGCTTCCAAAGTCTTTCGGAGAAATGCAAGCAGAAAGCAGAAATAGACCAAATGCTGTGAAAGTGCATGCAGAATGGCAAAATTATGCTGAGTTCCTTGGAACTTGGTGTAATTTTGCTGTTCTGTTTGCATTTTTGCAACATTTGGTCTATTTCTGCTTTTTGCTTGCATTTTTCCGGAAGCGCGGAAGCCCTGGCCGATTTTTTTCTGCTTTTGGCATGCATTCTGCTCTGGGACTTAGTATATATTTTTTTGATTAAAAAAAAAAAATATACTAAGTCCCACTTTTTTTTGCGCGTACAATTGCAGATGGCTGTTTGTTAACTTCAACCAAGTATACATTACATTGTATACTTGAAGATAACACTTCGTTTCTTCTATAGCTTTATCTCTGTATGCTTCTAGATGCTATGCTTGCACAAGGATGTTTATCAACTTTAGTCATATATACCTACTTCGACGTACCAGGTATCCACAAGATTGTTTATCACACTTGTACAAGTATATACCATATTCCATACTTGTACGTAGATCTTTTTTTATTACTATATTTACCTTATCAACTTACAGGTACTATGGCTGCAGAAGACTTTATCGACTTTAACCACATATATATACTTGCGAGTTTTACGTCTGCACAAGACTATTTATTACTTTAATTCTTACACTTACATGTATATGATTACTAGGCTTGCACAAGACTGTTTCTAAACTTTTTCATGTAAATACAGGTATCATGTTCGCACAAGACTCCTCAATTTTTTGTGTGTTTTTTTTACATGTATAATTTGTTGAATACATTTATGTGTACAATTTGATCCAGACTTATATTCACAAATGAAAGTATGTGTAAATTTTCACACCGATCATACACATGTAAATATATGTTAACACCACAAAACTCTAACTCATAAATATAATACAATTTTTTAATATATTTCTTTATCATACATACACTCAACCCTTCATCGTCTCCCTTCCCAGTATAGTACTCTACTAGGACCTAGATTCGATCCAGGGTCCTCTTGTACTCCAGTTCTGTACTCTACCACTGAGCCATTACTACTAGATGGTAGATTAACTCCACATTCTCCTCTTATATTACTTTCACTTATAATTTTAATCAAATTTTTTAGAAAAACTTCTGCCGAGACCTGTACTCGATCCAGGGTCCTCTTGTGCTCCAGTTCTGTGCTCTACCACTGAGCTATCACGACTAGATATTAGAGGAACTCCCAATGTTCCTCTTATATTACTTTACTTTGACTTGTAATTTTTAATGTTTTTTTTAGAAAAACCAACCAGGACTGGGATTCGATCCAAGGTCCTCCTGTACTCCAGTCCAGCGCTCTACCACTGAGCTACTAGGACTGGATACTGAAGTAACTCCAAATGTTCATCTTATCTTACTTCTACTTCGATTTATATTTTTTAATTACTTTTTTTTTAGAAAACTTCTCCCGGGACCTAGATTCGATCCAGGGTCCTCTCGTACTCTAGCCATGTACTCTACCACTGAGCCATTAGAACTACATGTTATAGCAGCTCTAAATCTCCCTCTTATGTTACTTTCACTTATATTTTTTTTAATTTTTTAGAAAAACTTCTGCCGGAACTTGATCCGACGTCCCCTTCTTCCCTAGCCCCGTACTCTACCACTGAGCTACTATGACAATACCACAGAATCTTCTTCTTATATTACTCTTACTTCGACTTATGTTTTTAAATTAAGTTCTTTTTTTAGAAAAACATCTGCCGGAACCTGGATTTGATCCGGGGTCCCCTTGTTCCCTAGTCCCGTACTCTACCACTGAGCTATCAAGACTACATGCTAGAGTACCACCAAATCCTCCACTTGTATTACTTATACTTCGACTTATATTTTTTTTAGAAAAAAACTTCTGCCAAGACCAGGATTCGATCCACGGTCCCCTCGTTCTCCAGTCCAGTACACTACCACCAAGCTACTAGGACTAGATCCTACTGAAACCCCAAATCTTCCACTTATATTACTTTTCTTTGACTGGTATTTTTAATATTTTTTTAAGAAAAACTTATACCGGAACCTGGATTCGATACAGGATCCCCTCTTTTCCACTCTTATGCTTTACCACTCAGCCATTAGGACTAGATACTACAGTAACTTCGAATCTTCCTCTTATATTTTTCCTTGCACTTACATTTTCTTAAATTGTTCTTTTTTTTTTTAGAAAAACTTCTGCCCGGACCTCCATTCGATCCGAGGTCCTCTTGCTTCCAGTCCTGTGCTATACCACTGAGCTATTATGACCTGACACTAAAGTCACTCAGAATCTTCCTCTTCTATTTCGACTTTCATTTTTATTACAAAAATTCACCCACGACCTACATTCGATCTCGGGGTCTCTCCCACTGATCTATTAACAGTAGATGCTAAGATTAATTTCTAATCGTCCTCTTATATTATTTAACGCAGATCCTAGTTTTATTAAAACTATTTCTGCCGGGACTTCATGGAAGAAAAGAGAGAAATAGCGAGAGACAAAGGGAACCAGGATGTATTATACCTTATACCATACCAATATAACTATTAAAATGTTATCATTAAACTGTATTTAAAAAAGTGGACTTTCCCAGTACATCTCTTTATAACCTAAATAAATATCAACTCTTGTCCAACTCAGGGTCGGATCTAGGAATGAGATGAGATGAAGCCTCTATACTTATAGAGGTATATGAAGGTACCGGCCAAACACTCCTGACACACCGCCACAGGGGCGGCTGAATGAAATGGATGACTGGGGAGAAATTAAATTTGTGCAGAGAAAAACCAGACAAACCCCGAGAAAAAACACGCCCAGCTCAGTTCCGTTCACCATGAAACCCACATGGAGCTAAAGAGATAAAATCACCAGAACAATCTGTACAGCCTTATTTCTCAAAACGTTCAATATTTATCATCTCGCCATTTCCAATTACTATATTTGTGCTGGTTGAGTGGAAGAGAGGGCCTTATGGCCTTAACTCTGCCAGAATAAATAAAGTATTATTATTATTATTATTCAACAATTTTCTACGATTATACTCATGTGTGGAAATCTTATAACTTTCCACCATTTAAACGCTTTACACGTCAAAATGCATTCTCTTTCTTTCTTTTTCTACATGGAAATAATGGTCTACCCACAGAGAGTAACGTTGCACCCAGTGCTTCCCAACTTACCTGCATCATTTTCTAACAAAATGCTTCAAGCTTCACGTATTCAGCGCTCATTAATCAAGTCATGAGATGAAAAAATACACAGACAGACAGACAGACACACACGGCGTGTCCCAAAATTAGACCGACGAACTTTCGGAGCTGATAAATGTTTTGTAAAGGAAGGTTTTTTGCTGCGGTACTTCGTTTAAGCGCTGGACGAGTTCATATCATTACAGCCTCCCACCTACAAAGACATCGGCAATTTCTCTGATTTCGCCAGAGGTGCAGGTTATTTGTGCCCCAAGGGCCTCTTCATATTTAACAGGCGTTTCATACACGATAGTTATGTGCCCCCACAAAAAGTGGAGTACGGTCAGGGGAGCGTGCCGGTCAGGCAATGAGTCCACCTCTGGGTATCCAGTGATTGCCGTATGTAGCCGTAAGATGTACTTCGACATCAAAACGAGCTGGTGCCCCACCATGTTGAAACCACATGTCCTGCCTACCATCAAGGGGAACAGTTTCCATTAGATCAGGCAAAACTTGTTGCAGAAATACAAAGTAATTTTAAGAATCCAGTCGAACGGGCAAAATATATGGTCCTATTAAGAAGTTATGCACACAATACCGGCCCACACATTAACACCAAATCTCAGTTGATGTGACCTCTAAATGCACCAATGAGATTTTCAAAGTCCCAAACATGTGAATTCCGACTGTTAAATAACGCTCATAGTCTTGAGGCCTCATTGCATGGACCTTTTCAAGATGAAAAGGGTGCGACAAAATTTCCTGCAGAATTCTTCCCACGACTTAGGTAAAATTGTCGAACGATGGTGCGAGTACTAGCTGCAAGGTTGTTCTCAATGCACCGCAACACATCTTCCTCGTTCTCAACGTGGCCGTCCTTGACCTTCTGCTCGTCTATTCAAGGAGCCTCTTTCACGTAGTCTACGTTCAATGCTGGCAAATGTTGTGCGATGAGGAACTCTTCGATTTCGGAACTGTTCTTGGTTAAGCCTTACAGCCGCACGACCCGAACCAGCTTTTCCATACACCAACAAAATAAACTAATATGCAGCAGCCATTCCAGCAAACTAACGCACAATGTCAAGGAAACACAACGATGAGCTCAGGAAGTAAACATGCTAACCGAATTAAAACGTCTTTGTTTTGTTTATTTCGTGTTTTTCCTTTAAAAGATAATAATACTTTACATACTGTACACAAATGTAATTTACATATTTTAACAACTGGGTGGTAGACAGTAACGACATTAACTTCTACAGCGCTTAAACGAAGCACCGCTGCATAAAATCCTTCCTTATCAAAAAGTATTTAAAATAATGCTATCAGCTCCCAAAGTTTGTTGGTCTAATTTTGGGACACCCTATATATATAATCAACATTTCCTGTAAAACTTTGGACATCGTGACGCAGTTCCTCTAACCTACAACATAATACCTTTCACAACTTTTATACTGATCTAACAGAATCATGGCTCTGGGGTGAACTCAACCTCTAATACAAGTGAGCTTCATATTAAATTCTGTGACCTTAAACTCACCTGTCATACAGAACCGACATAGCGTGCTCCTTAACCTGAAAAGTGCGAGCTTAAACTAGTCAACTTATACGCCTCCTAAGGCACGTAGTGGATGCAGTTACAATTTGGATATTTCAAACTAATCCAACTCCTCCATTATAGTTCATAGATACATTTCAGTAGCAATGTAAACAAACCAAATTACGATTCCAGTTTCATTGGTCAAATAACGATTTAAACGTTCAGCATGTAACATAGAAAATAATGAACCTCAATAAAATGAATGTAGTAGGCCTAACTAGAAAATAAAGGAAGAAAAGGAACAATACTTAAAACAAATGAAGTAATAAAACAATTTAAGTAATAAATAAAAAATCAAATAAAAAAAATTGAAATCACAAGTAACAAAATACAAATGAAATGGCATAATAAACCATTGTAATTACAGGTAATAAAAAACAATTGAAATGACAAATAAAAGAACAATTGAAATGACATAACAAAAAACCAATTGAAATGACAAGTAATAAAAAAATTAAAACGATACATAAAAAACAATTGTAATGACAAATAATAAAATACAATTGAAATGACAAGTGTTAAAAACATTGAAACGATAAATAAAAAAACACAACTGAAATGACAAATACTGTATTAAAAATCAATTCAAATAACAAATAAAAAACAATTCAAATAACAAAAACAATTCTAAGAAATATACAAAACAATTGAAATAACGAAAATAAAAAAATTAAATAACTAATATAACATAAATTTAAATAACGAAAATAAAAAACAATTCCAATAATAAATAAACAATTGAAATAATAAATAAAAACAGTATAATAAATATAAAATAATATAATAAAACAAATTAATGTAATAAAAACAATATAACTAGAGTCCGGATGTTAGGCACTTAAAAAGTTCTAAATAGGCAGGCAAAAAGGCACTAAAAATCATTAATACAGGCACTAAAAATAAAAATAGGCTCTTACAAAAAATAGGCTCTTACAAAAAATGGACTACAACATAAAATTTTACAACCTTTCCTAAAGATTATAATATGTTATTAATAGCATACGAACATATCAGAGATGATTATGGAACTTGTTTTGCCTTTTTACAAAGAACATACTTATGTTTTGCAGTGTGTAAGTGCTGCGAAACACGGCACTTCTTCGTGCAATTCACTGACATTTTACACACTTTGCAATACAGTGTCCCTTGAGGATATTTCCGCACCAAATTCTTTCACGAAATTGGTCAGTTTGTCTTTTACTGTTTTACTCTTGTCCGTTCTTTAGGCATCATCAAACAACTATTCTAAAGGTGGTCGCACCACTTTGTCTTTGAAGCACCTCTCTGTGAACGAGGACTATAGACTAAATTCAGTGTTATCAACATCAAAAATAATATTGCCAGTCAATTAAAGGTTTCTATGCAATTATATGTGTCAAGAAGTTTGTCCATTTCAATTAATTTCATTGAAATACAAAGTTAATTTCGAGAATGGCAAATAGGTATTAAAAGGCATCCTAAGCTGAAATAGGCATTTATAGGCAAAATTAACTTCATGGAAAACAACTCTAGGGTTGTCGGTATGAACTTACACGAAGTCACTTTCATAATATCTATAATAAATAACTGTAGGCATTCCCTAACATCCAGTCTCTAATAATAACAATTTCATGGTGCGAGAAGCCTACAAGGCTCTTAGCCTATCAGCCGGCTGGCCTCACATCCACATGTGTCAATCACAGGGGTACATGATCTAGACAGTGTAGGGGTGACATGTGGTCAGCATTTCGAGTCCCCCACCCGTTATAGCTGGTTTTCTCAACCTGGAACCGCTACTTACTGTAGCTACCCAAATGCCTCACAATGCTTGGTTGGCACCGGTCCCATACTGGCCGAAATACCATGAGAAAAAAATTCCCCCCACGGAGACTCTAACCAGCGCAAGTCCCGTACCTCTGCGCCAAGGCTTCCTGCCTTAACCACTCGGCTACGGCCCGGTACAATAAAAAACAATATAATAAATATAAATCACTTTAATATAATAAATTTAAAAAAGGATTAACATAATAAATAAAAACAATATAACAAAACAATTAATATAATAAATAAAGCAATTAAAACGTATAAAACATTTATAATAAATAAATAAAGGAGAAAAAAAAATATATTCTACAAATTAAAATAGCCATTGAAACACACAAAAGATTAACATAAACAAAACGATTAAAATAAAGGAAATAATTAAATAAAGACAATAATTGAAATAAAGAATATAATTGAAGAAAATAATTAAAATAAAAAATAAAATAAAATATTTAAAACAAAGAAAATAATTGAAATAAATATAAAATAAAATTAAAGAAAATCAATTAAATTATTGAATATAAAAATAAAGGAATATAGTAAAAATAACAATATTAATTAAATTAATTACATTGAAAATACAAACAATAACCAATATAATGAAAAAGAAAATAATTACAGAAAATAATTAAAATAAAAATATGTATTATTCAGTAAATGTCTATTTAAGTTGTATGGGAAAATCTTAAAATACATAATTACAATATTAATACATTAAATAAGCATTTCAATTTCTTTATTTTTATACTTGCGAAATAAAGAACAGATCGAAATTTCAATTATTTCTAAATTACTACTTTCGTACAATTTTTAAAATATTCAAAAGGTAACCATCTGGACGCTAGAGACAAATTACTTTCAATGTTTTCAAACATTACAGTGAAAAAATCGCACATTCCTATTCAGGATCTAAGGAAAATTACAGCACAATTTTCAGGTGTGGCATCATGGAGCATAAATTCACCTAGTAATGATTTTTTTAACTCCAGCAATTCTCATTAGGTACATCCATGTATAATGTTTTGCCATAAATACATAGAGAAACTTTCTAACTATTACAATCTTACCTTCAATTCAGACTTTTTTTTTTCCCTGTAAAATATGTTACCTAATAAACAATGTATCATTGACAATTCCGTACACAATTCAGTTTCACCAAAGAGACAAAATAATACCTTACGTAAGTTTCTTTACATTGCAAATGTAACTTAGATTTAGTACAGCAGCATCCAGGCCCTGAGATAAACTCAACCTCTAACAAATATGAGTATTGCACTTTCATTCAAGGCATAATGGCACCCATCAAATACAACTCACATTCCATGCCAATCACATATAAAGTTAAAAACCGTAAGCTCCTACCAGCTACAAGGGTTTCTAATGGCTCCAGTGACATAAACTTTGTTTTCAACAATAATCAGAATTACACATTTTGACAATAATAAACACACAGATATAAGAAAAAAGATACAGTACTCAAAACTGACATCTAAAATGCACACATATATACACAAAACAATGTGCTTTCTTCTCAAATTCACACACACACACACACACACACAACTCAAACCATTCTACATCTTTATTTTACAATTCATGTCAATATTACAACTTATATTTGAAGAGAAAAATTTACACCTAGACTGGAGTTCAAACCCATGGTATCTACTACTATCTACTACTATATACTTCAAGATATCCACTTCATACAGAATCTATCTTTTCAAATATCTTTAACTTCATTTTAATTAATAACTTTCACTTAGTATTATGTGCTATATCCTTTTTGGCAATATTTTATTCTAAGGATTAAATTTTAAAGATTTTTGGATTGTTTTTCTTTTATATACCAAAATTGCAATTTAGATACATTCATATTCTAATTCTATCCCCTTAAAAATAAAACTTTACAAATCCAATTCAAAGCCTCACTTCCAATCAAAATGCAAATTTTTCTCTGATTTATACAATTCCCAAAAGTGTCAAAGGCTATGAACCATTGTTCAACACACCATCTTACAGCTTATTATTTAAAAACACTTTTAATGGAATTTTTTTAGCATTACTTTACAAAGCTAGTACAGCTTCTTTCGATGTTGTTATAAATTTTTACATTTCTCACTGAATGACAAATTATAAAACAAAATAAGTTTAAATATGCCTTCTTAGGTAAAATCCGTCGTCCTCAACTTATAAAATATGTAGTGACCTGCTGAAGATGGAACAGATGTTCTGAAAGGCTTACAGGCATAAAGATTACATATTTTATAAGTTGAGGACGACGGATTTTACCTAAGAAGGCATATTTTAACTTATTTTCTTTTATGACTCTCCACCTGAACGGTTTTAACAATGAATTTTATTAGTATTGACAAATTATATTCAAACAGAACAATTTGTATGCCTACATGGGGGGTTCCACCCAAGATCTCTTCTTCTACACACTTGTGATCTTTCCAACTCAGCTACCTGAACTTACAATCTAAACAAGATTAATTATCAAATTAGAGCTTGAATGTAACACCCCATTTCATTATTGAAGATTGTACTGTAATTTCTACAATATGAAGTGAAGTGTTAAATTCTAACTCTATCATTAATTAAAATAAACCTCATAGTGTCACTTCCTATAAATACATATAAACCATTGTTCAACACACCACCTGGCACCTCCTTATTTAACCCATTCGCCTCAAAAGACGAGGTATACTCGTCAATTAAATGGCCTTCAACTCAAAAGACGAGGTACACTCCCTTAACTATGCTGTTACATACACTGCTCAAAAAAATTTTGGGATATTGTAGAATAACCTATTAAGACTATGTTTTTAGGAACAGTATTAGATGCAATCACTTTCTATTACTCCAAAAGAATGTAAACAAGAGTTTGAAATCATTACGTAACCTCTGTACCATACCAGATCTCAAAGAGATCCTGATTAGGAATATGGCAAACAAACAAAGCAACATTAACATGGGTGAAAATGTTTCTTTAGTATGGTGTATGGTCTCCTCGAACGGCCAGCACTGCCTCACACCTGTGTGGCATTGATGCAATGAGGTTAGCAATGAGTTCTTGGGGGATACGTGGCCACTTCCATAAGAGCAATGTGCAGCTCTGGAACAGTTGTGGGAGGTGCTGGTCTGCCTGCAATGCGCCTGCCTAATGCATCCCACACATGTTCAATCGGATTTAAGTCCAGGGAGGAAGCTGGCCATTGAATACGCTCGATACCCTCCACTTCCAGCATGTCGTCCACCAAGCCAGCTCTGTGGCGTCGTGCATTATCGTCCATAAAAAGAAAAGAATCGCCTATGGCACCAGCATAAGGCATGACAAAATTTTGTCTTTTGGCTCATTTATGCCAAGAAGATCGAGATAAGTTGATTCCCAGGCAACACCGGGTAATCAGTACGGGAATCTTAAAACAATTACATTTATATTTTCTTTTCATTTTACTTATTCAACTATTCATATGAAGTGCATTAATTTTTGTCTTTCAGCTCATTTATGCCAAGAAAATCGGGATGAGTAGATTCCCGGACAATGCCAGGTAAACAGCACGGGGTATCTAAAAATAATTACGATGTTAATGTTTCCTTCTACTTATTTAACTAAACATAAAACACATTCATTTTCATTTATTTAGGCGTAGCAGCGTACGCCGGGTATTAGCTAGTAATAAAAAAAACACTAATAATGATATTGTAGAAGATTGAGTCTCAAGACAGCCCTTGAAGATGCCAGACGCAGTCTCTGGCGAAATGTCGGGAACTACAAGCCTCAAGACCATGGCCAACAGCCCGGAAATCTTCTACAAGATCATCATAATAACTCTGGCCGTGAAAGCCTAAGTCAAAACATTAATAGTTAATTAAATGTCTTTTATTGCAAAACATAGATAAACTCAATTTTCTGCTAACAATGAAATTACATACATTCTCATATATTTTCTATTTGTTGTTTTTTGTGTCTACCAACAAGATGGAGCTCCCCCATACTATGGAATGGAACCAAGCTAAGCATTCTTAAGCCATGAAAAATAAATTAATCAAATCTAACTGGGTTTTAACCCACTAACCTCAAAACCAGAGGTGCAGATGTGCAAATTTACTGATTAACATAAATTTGTTAGTTTATTTTCTAAAACACTAATTGTACAATTTTATTGGTCCCAGACACCCTGCATTAGTAGAATTTAATCTTATAATAAACAATTTTATTGTACATACAAAAATATAAAATACTTGAAGGGGTAAATACATCTTTAAGCTCAAAAAATAACATTTTTCAATGTATTGCTTTCTTTTAGAATACACTTCTCTATTTAACCTGGCAAAACAATTTTTTCATTAAACTATTATAACTAGAGCGCAGATTTTTATGAAATTTCATGTTTTAAACTATTAGTCAGAGAGCGCCGAGACAAAGTATCTTTACATTTCATATGGAAAAATCAAATAAGACCTTCACTATTTTTTCATATTTCATAATTATTTTGGCGAAATGTTCATTATTTCTGTAAGTAAAAATGTAATATTCCTTACTATTTTTCAATTTTCAATTTTTTGTAATAAAATTTCTACTAATTCGTTAGAAACGTTTTTTGAATTCGCTGTAGTTTTGAAATTTTTGGGACCCAATTTGTTGTAATATGGGAGACAGCGGAGAAAACTTGCTAAGTAGCCCATATGGAACAAGATAAATAGATTTGATTATAAAAGAAAATAAGAAAAAAAAAAAAAAAAAGGAGACATGGAATGACCAAGTGGAGGCTTTTGTCCGAAACTACATAACCAAGAACAGGGGATTTTTCCTAATCATGTGACACGAAGAAAAGAAACATGAATAAGTAGAATAACAATGTTAGAATAATAACCACCCATTCTTTTTTCTCAGGTAGAAACCTATTCCTTTTTGCTACCTAAGGACAGTCCTTATTCTATGAATGGATTACAGTATTTAAATGTAGGTAAGACAATCCCTGGGTAAGAGTGCTGCTGCTGCTAAACTTGAAGCTGTGCTGTGAAATACGGTCTTGCTCCACAGTTTATAAAATTAGTAAAGTTCTTGTAGGTAAGGCCAATATTATTCTCGCTTACATCAAACTATCATATATATAGTGCAGTACATGATTGCTCCCATAACTTCATATAATGTGGACCATACTTTTTTATGGTCAAATAATTCTGACGGACAGGCGTTAAAAATATATAAAAAGCTCCTAACTGTGTATTACGAACAGAATTGATAATTTAATTATTCAAAGCACATGCATACACACTGTGCGTGCAAATTTAATGGGAAAACTAATGTTAAAATATTTCTAACTACATTTCACTATGTTCATACGTATAATGTATAGGATTAAAAATAATTGTAATTGCAAAGAGAGTTTTGAAACATTCTCTAGAATTATTTGTAGATTTTTTTTATTTTTAACATCTTGTTTCTCCAAATATTACATATAGTACTTGGTCTACTTCGATGGGCAGGACATGTGGCACGAATGGGGGAATGAAAGACGTGCATGGAAGCTTCTTCTAGGAAAACCAGAGAGAAAACGCCCAGTTGGTAGACCAAGAATGAAGTGGGAGAATTACATTAACCGTAATTTGACAGAAAGATTATAGAGGGGATGATTGGAAAAAAATTGGCTCTGGATAGGGATGTACGGAGAGCTTATGTCCGTGCGGCCATGAACCTACGGGTTCAATTGTGCCAGTGAGTTAGTTAGTTGGGACTTGGTCTACGTGTGTTCTGATTCATCCAATTTAATGTTATTGTGACATTTACATATACTGGAATTCATTATCTTTATGCAAGGTAAATAGAAGTCATCCAAACTGTACCTACTCTAAATTTTGTCACTGGTATATTCGATGGAAGCATGTTACTACGGTTACTATGTTTTGTTTTTTATTTATGTTTGAATTTCGTAATTAAATATCATTAGATAAATTAATTGATCGCGTTTTATATAAACCCGGTATTAATTTATTGAAATAAAGCGTCAAACTTCAGGCTTGAGAGGCCCTTGGGGTAGATGGATGTTGAGACTTCCACATTTCTAGACAATCTCCAAGGAATGTCCACTGGGTTCTCAGTCCTGCGTGACGGCCCCTTTGCCCCAGAATATGCGTCTGGTACTCATTTAAATTAAGAGCTGAGTAGACTCAAGGGCTATTATGCCGCTAAAAGGTGTGGTCCAGCTAAAAACCTGACCCCACTGAGACTCAAGCCCAGGACCTTCCAGCTTGTTAGCGTGTTTCCTCACACAATATACTTCAATATGAGCCACTAAAATTCCTTCAAATCACGAACATGATATTTTATTGATAATCAATAAAACCTCATAATGTTAAAAAATTCCAAAATGTATTATATTAAATGATATTTTATATTGAGTCAGAAGTAATGAAAAATTAATTAAAATGGAAATACAGTGAAACTCTTGATTTCTTGAGCTACAAAAAGGTCTTCTTGTCTCAGTTGTGTGTTGATATGTATACCCATAAATTATACAGGGCTTGTGTATATAAATATGTGTAAAAAGTTAAAAAAAATAGTAGCTTCATAATATTTTTGTGTCCTAATTTTCATAATTTTCATATTTTCCTATTATGATTTCATATTTTAGTATAATTTTCTTCATATAATTCCTCGCTCTAATTATAACCAATGGTAATGAGAAAAAAATTTGCCTACACCAAGAATCGAACCTTCAGCTTTCCGTCCTAAAGTTCTGACTACCGAGCTAATTCAGGCTACATTCACATTCAAGTATAAATCCTCCCCTTACCTCCTCGTCCCACATCCAATGCAATGATTCATCATTCACAAATACATATTGAATGGCTTCTACATTAAGACATGAAGGGATTCCACACAGCTACAGCATTATATACTAAATTAGTGTTAATAGGCTAAATATATTACTATGATTGAAATAAGTTAATTAATGTGCACAACTAAAGTATTGTAATCAATGGTAAAGAGAAAGCTGAAAGTTCAGGGCTCAATTCCCAGTCCATGCAAAAATGTTTCTCTTTACCATTAATTACAATACTTATTTCAATTATAGTGGTAGCTTTAACTTCTTAATATTAATTTCATATGTTTTTCAATTATCATTACTGCTTTAAAATGTATACAGTATATCCATGCATGTCACTTGCCTCATCCCAGTCTCTTATTGCTCATTTCCCATAAATTTTCTCATCTGAAATAATTTAAATCAAAACTAGAAATATATATAAATATATATATATATATATTTGAATGAGATTTTGATGCTGGTATATTTTATCCATATTAAAAACATACTCTAGGATTTTTCCTTCACAAGTAATTTAGTTTCTGAAAAATAATTAAGAGTGAATTTTTTTATAATAGGCCTACTAGCATTTAAGGTAATGATTAAGAGAGAAAATATTTCCTGAAAAAATAGGTACAAACGTGCTAGAGTATGTCATTGATGTTTAACTGTAATATATTCTGTAATATAAGAGTTTTACAGGTACAAAATAAAAAAAATGCAAATTTCATATTTTTACAGGTAACTATTTGGCCTTTTCATATTTTTAATAGTGTTTTACAAAGAGTAATGTAAATATATTAACTAGGGAAGGTTTTATTTATACAGCTTTTGTAACAGCCGAGATATAAAAACAAATAATTTCACCAATTTTCTATCTACCAAAGGTCTACCTTCCCCTATAAAAATTATAATATAACATACCTCTTAAAGAGGGTACAGGGTATGAGAAGGTTTGGAAATAACTGGTCCAAACTTTATTATTTACATTCTTTTCCATACAATGTTTCAATAAAAAAATTGTGATGTGCCAAAATCTAATGATGACATAACATTACAAACCAAGAATGGAAATTCCACTGCACCATCAATCGTTCCTATCATTTGCAACGAATAAGTTCAGATCGAGTTCCCAGGGCCATGCTTCATTATTGTCCAATAAGGAAGAGATCTCTGGGTCGTCCTAGAAAACGCTGGATACAAAATCCATCGGTGAGATCGTAACAGGCCTATAGGACTAAGACTTGGTTGGATGAAGAAGATCATTCATTCCTTCGTTCCTGCCTTCATTACAAATAACGCAGGATGACAAAATTACCTACAAAAAATTAATAAATATGTAAGAATCACAAGATTCCATATTGTAAGATCTAAATTTAAATTATTTACACCTCACCTCATATCCAGTCTTATAATTTAACCGGTTTCGAAACCAAGGTGGTTTCATTATCAATAAATTTACAACCGATGTTATATCATTCAGGAGAACTCCTTACCTTATAGTAAGAAGCCTAACATGGGTTAAGATATTAGTGAATATGAAACTACCTACGTTTTGAAACCTTTTAAATTAAAAGATTGGGTATGGAGTGAGATATTAATATTTTTTTTACATCTTAAATTAACTCTCATAGTGATTTTTCCTATAAAAGTTCAACTCCATATTGTCTTATAAAAAAACACTCAAGTCAAAAAAATACCATTCTATATGAAAGTTACAAAAGTGCACCTTTATTACAGAGTGGGTCAAATCCCATTACAACCACAGGTAGTGATGTAACACCCACAAACTAATAAAGCATAATTATTTTTGCACGAGTTACAGGAACTGTCTCTGAAGTAAAACAATATTTGACTATTCTATGCCAAGGTATCATTTGTGAATATTCAAATGGAAAACAAATCATTGCTAGTATCATGTTGGACAATGTGATAACACACGTTCCCACTAGAACCAATTTTCAACATGTTTACTCGCATATAAAGTATCTGACAAATGTTTTGCCTATACGCACCCTACTCTATTACAACTATTACAAATACGTTAAATAAATTATTTTTATTCATACGTTTAGGAATTAACCATCTACAAGATTTAAATTAATAATAAAACAAATTAATCACGTTTTACACCTCGCTTTGTACATTCTGCACTAATTTCTGAAGACAAAAATCTGATACATTAATAGAGATAAAAAATAACAGGAATTTATCAGACAATATATATATATATATAATATATATATATATATATATATATATATATAAATGAACAACATTACAATGAAAGAACACCTTAAAAATATAAATAATGGGCAAGCAAAAAAATCTGCATACTTGCACAAAGAGAGACAGAATTAAAGCAAAGACCAAATTATTTAAATACACAATTCAAAGAAGGAAATTTGGTTTAACGGATCAAGGACAGAAAAGATGGCGAACTTTAATTAAGAGAAATTTGCGATTGTGTATTACAAACTGATAATACATATGTCCATATAATTTATGTATTTTTTTTTAAACTCCTGTTAATTCTTAATATTGGTTGGAGAAAATATCAATGATGAGAAAAATTCTCAATGAATAAAATAATAATTCAAAGGGCTCATAATCTGGAAAAATATTAACATCCACAAACATAAGGACAAAATTATGAATTTTTTATTTCCCGGAGAAAAGGATTTCAAAGTTCTTGGGTCAACCAACAGAGGAGAGGCGAATCGGCCTACAGAGTTGCCAAACCAATATGTTGACAATGAAAGGGAGGCATTTTTATACCAGTACAAAATTATATCAAATAGGTGTAAAATCTTATCCATTTATTGATTACATTTATTTAGCTGTATAAATAAATAAATAATATGAACAATTGAACATTCTGTCCATTACCATTAAAAAATAAGTTTGTCATGGTTTATTATTAGCCCGGTCAAGTTAGCTCAAAAAATATGGGTAGGCTTACAAAAATTCGCATAGAGCTGAAAATTGGTACGAATGTTGGGAACACCATTATAAATGAAATGTGAAAAGTCCCCATCGAATGCACATCTGCAAAAAAATATTCAAGGTCAAAGTTCACGAATATTGATTGTTAGCATTTTTCAACCAAACGGTATGTTTTATCATAAAAATAGGTCAGACAAAAGGTGTAGATCATGAAATTATCTACAAAAATTGTTCTTATACTTTTTTTCATACGAATCACAATTCTTGAGATATCGCCATTTGAAACATTTAAAACAATTAGTATTCACGCTTTTCAACCGCAGGTTAACCTCCTATACATCATGGAATATTTAATATAATAAAAATATTTGTTGAATAACTTATATAACGGTATACAAATTATATATATGATATAATTGTGAGAATATACATAAAAAAGAAACTCAATCCCTAATTTAATTGGGCCGTATAACCTTAAGCAACACCTGCCGACTATTCTATTTTTGTCCGGGTGGCGACAGTCATATACCTGTTTTTTTTTCTGGAAGGCATAAATGAAAGACTTTTAGTATAGTGTTCCTTTACAGTGAATACACGTGGCTATTGATACACGTGCTTGTTAATAATATTTCTTAAAACAATTTGTGCTGTTCAATAATATTTTTTAAAAATTCGCAATTTTACTTTGTTTGTAGTAAACCTTTGACTGAAAATGAAACAGTTATTGTTGATCGTGGAATGAAGACTTTGATCGATTCAAGTGTTGAAAGAAATTATGGGTTTTCTGAATACCTGAAGGACAAGAAATCTGTGACAATTCATGTGCAGTGCCGTAAAATGTACACTCGGAAGAGTTCTATTGCTGCAGTTAAAAGACCGCATGAGATGGAGCAAGCCAGTACATCTGAAATCAGTCCACCTCGTACTAGAGCACGCGTAAGTGAATCCGTTTCTTGTTTTAAAAAATATTGCTTATTTTGTGGAGATGAAGCGAATGAAGAGGCTGAGAAGAAAAAAGCGCAAAATGTTAGACGTAAAATTCATAAAGTTGCTACACTTGAATTTAAAGAATCCATTCTGAAGGTAGCTCTTACTCGTTCTGATGACGTAGCAAAACTTTTTACTGCACGTATTCAGTACGAATATGATTTAGTTGCTGCCGAGGCTAGGTACCATAATAATTGCTATAATTCCTTCTTGAGACCCACCACTGGGGGTAAAATCGGTCGTTCTCAAGATGAATCTACTAATGTTGCGATGGAGAAAAAAGTGATGACTGTCAGTTTTCATTGGAAGAATTACAAAATAATTGTAAAAATCCAGCTTTAGATAATAGATCAATTAAGATTCGATTGAAGTTAAAGTATGATCATCACGATATTCTTAACCAAGCTTGGTATGAGAAAAAAAATCAAAATGAAAAGGAAGAACGATTTAAATCATCAAAGCTGCAGCAGCAATCATTCGAGAGGACATTCAATCTTTAGTATTTGATAATACCAATTACCCCCCGCCTAGTCGAATGTTTGAAAATATTAACAGCGATATTCCGGAGTCATTGACTTATTTTTTGGAACAAGTAATTCTTAAAAATAAACAATTTAAACTAGAACTATTAAAACTAGTATGTACTAATATCAGCCACAGTATTATGACTGCTGTTAGCCTAGATATTTCAAATCAAAATTGCAATTGGGTCAATTAATAGATAATACTTTGGAACCAATTCAAACGTTACTCCCACCTGCTCCACAAATATTCTTAACACCATTTTTTGCAATTGCAAAAAGGGTTGTAGTGCAAAATGTGGCTGTAAAAAAGTCGGATTATTTTGTTCACCAGTATGTACCAATTGTCAAGGCCAGTCTTATTCCAATGTTGAATCAAATGGAACAGATGAAGATTTATATGATTTCAATGAGGAAACAACTGATACATCTTTCTCAGAACAATTAACAAATATCCAGCAAGAAGAAGAAGAAATCGAAGAAGACATTACTGTCGAAGTAGAATTCGAAGATTATCAGTCAGATTAACATCACCCGGAATTAAGAATAATTTTTGTCACTTAAATCATTCCCAATAGTACTTTTTTAATTAATAGAATATTATGTAATAAAACTTAATCACAATAGATCGTGGAGTATACCTTTCGAAGACACCACATTAAAAAAATGCGCCAAGTACACTACCTCATAGGTGGTGCGGAAATGTGTGCATATTATGTAGAATACGACTTCTTCAAATTTTAGAATCGCGATATCTCAAGAATGGCGATTCTTATGAAAAAAGTATAAGAACAATTTGTGTAGACAATTGCATGATCTACAACTTTTGTCTGACCTATTTTATGATAAAACTTATCGTTTAGCTGAAAAATGCAAAAACCCCATATTCGCGAACTTTGACCTTGAATAACTTTTTTTCAGATGTGGTATCGATGGGGACTTTTCACATTTCATTTATAATGGCGTTCCCAACATTCGTACCAATTTTCAGCTCTATGCGAATTTTTGTAAATTATACATTTTTTGTCAATAATGCATTACATGGAACTGTAATGTTTCACAAAAATAAAAAGTTTTTCTTACTTTCACTTCAGTGATGATGTTCCACTGCCGGCTCAACAAGCATCCTGCACTTCCTTTGCGACCAGCTGTCTTCATCTGCACCAATAAACTAAGTTATTACACTAACTAAAATCAATCTAAACTAGCAAAGCAATTTGCTCACTCCTATACTAATAATGGTCTAATTATCATTCTGTTTTTAGGGCAGTAAGTTGAATTTACCAGAGAGGCCTTGGTATCCATTGACAAAGGCATGTAATTGCTCAACTTACTTCCCTACAGAAGAAGAGTAATTGGCTTAATTAATAATGTAAAAATGTTACCTATAGTGTTTTTTAATTTACACCAGTCCTTAAATATTCTGTATACTTTTTCATATCTACTTTCCGACTTTGCTGGTAATACAAAATGAACCACAGCATTCGTCGCTTCCTCTATATCACAATCATATCTGTAATTAATATGCAGTCTGAAACTGCTATTTCAAATGTCTGCCACTAATTCAGACAACAATAAACAATTGCAATATTTTTATCAACAATTCCTTGCTATCAAACAATTAAACCTAATTATTAGTGTAGGAGTGAACAAAATTACATACGCAATTCGGGAAGTACAATATTAGTCTTGCACTTATTTGCTAGTCCTCGATAAAGCTCGGGCTCAAACACGTCCTCGACTAGTAATGTACTACTTACTTCCCTTGTTGCATACATAACTATTGATCGAAATTTTACTAATTATACATGTCATTTCTCTTTGCGGCTCCTCGATTCAATATTCTTAATTAAGTGCCAACTATTCTTGATAAAGTTAAGTTCAAAATTTCAATATCATAAAGATATTGGAACCCTGAACCTGATTGATTGATTGACTGGTTGAGAATAGTCCTTGTTTCAAATAGTAGCATAGAATGACTGAGAATTACATGAAAGATTGTAAATCTTTTAAGGGGATAAATTCTCTTATATACCCGCCATTTCTACATGTTCCACCCCTACATCTAGCTTTTATTCTTCATTTCTTCTTAGTCACAAGCCACCAATTTCTTCCCCTCATAATTTTACATTCTATGGAGCATTTAAGAAATACATTTCAGAGTGGGGTAACAAATTTCATAATGGGGAGGGAGAAATAAATTCCTAAATGAAGGGTTTAAAAATTTTAGAGTGGGAGTAAGAAATGATTTGTTGTAGTGTACTAATGTTTACGTTCCTTGCTCTGATCCCGAGGGTCGCAATTTCAAAGCAGGCCAGGGTCGATGCATTTTTAGAATGGAAAAATCCAAGAGCAAGTCCTCCGGGAGGGACTTTAAGCCGTGAGTCCCAAGTCTGACGATTTTCAGAAAACAACCTTAGCGTGAGTAGGCCTCTAAGCAAAATTCACAGACTTTCTTCATCCTAATATTACCTTAGTTGCCTAATAGGTGTCACATCGGATCGGTATGTTCACTCCATACTACTCATTACCACCTTTCGGGAAATAAGTGTAACATAAATTAACTTGGACTAGTAAATCTTAACAAAGAAGAGGTTAAGGCCCAATATTGGGCTCTTACACCATCATGCATTATAGAGATTGTATTGGGTGAGAAATTGCAGAATGGGAGCAATATCCTAAGTGGGAGAGTGACAAATTCTTAAGTGGCAGAGCTACAAATTCTTAAGTCGGAGAGAGAACGACAAATTCCTAAGCAGGAGAGCTACAATTTCTAAGCGGGAGAGCGACAAATCCATAAGAGGGAGAAATTCCTAACAGGAAAGGAAAAAATTCCTAAGAGAGAGAGCGAAAAACTCCTAAGAGGGAGATCGAGAAATCCCTAAGTGGGGGGAGCGAGAAATCCCTAAGTGGGGGGAGCGAGAAATCCCTAAGTGGGGGGAGCGAGAAATCCCTAAGTGGGGGGGAGCGAGAAATTCCTAAGTGGGGGGAGCGAGAAATTCCTAAGTGGGGGGAGCGAGAAATTCCTAAGTGCGAGAGCGAGAAATTCCTAAGTGGCGAGAGCGACAAATTCCTAAGTGCGAGAGCGAAGAAATTCCTAAGTGCGAGAGCGAGAAATTCCTAAGTGCGAGAGCGAGAAATTCCCAAGAAAAGAGGGATAAATTCCTAAGTAAGAGAGCTACAAATTCCTAATTAAGAGAGCTACAAATTCCTAAGTAAGAGAGCTACAAATTCCTAAGTAAGAGAGCTACAAATTCCTAAGTAAGAGAACTACAAATTCCTAAGTAAGAGAGCTACAAATTCCTAAGTAAGAGAGCTACAAATTCCTAAGTAAGAGAGCTACAAATTCCTAAGTAAGAGAGCTACAAATTCCTAAGTAAGAGAGCTACAAATTCCTAAGTAAGAGAGCTACAAATTCCTAAGTAAGAGAGAGTTACAAATTCCTAAGTAAGAGAGCTACAAATTCCTAAGTAAGAGAGCTACAAATTCCTAAGTAAGAGAGCTACAAATTCCTAAGTAAGAGAGCTACAAATTCCTAAGTAAGAGAGCTACAAATTCCTAAGTAAGAGAGCTACAAAATCCTAAGTAAGAGAGCTACAAATTCCCAAGTAAGAGAGCGAGAAATTCCTAAGTAAGAGAGCGAGAAATTTCTAAGTAAGAGAGCGAGAAATTCCTAAGTAACAGAGCCAGAAATTTGTAACTAAGAAAGCCAAAAATTCCTAAATATGAGAGCAAGAAATTTCTAAATAATACAGCGAGAAATACTAAGTAACAGCCCGAGAAATTCATAAATAAGAGAGCGAGAAATTCATAAATAAGACAGCGAGAAATTCATAAATAAGAGAGCGAGAAATTCATAAAATAAGAGAGCGAGAAATTTTCTAAATAAGAGAGCGAGCAATTCCTAAATAAGAGAGCGAGCAATTCCTAAATAAGAGAGCGAGCAATTCCTAAATAAGAGAGCGAGCAATTCCTAAATAAGAGAGCGAGCAATTCCTAAATAAGAGAGCGAGAAATTCTAGAGTAGGGACGAAAATTTGCAATGGTGAGAGTGATAAATTCCTAAGTACAGAGGACAAAATTTTTCTCACTAAAGTACACAAAAAAATCCTAAGTGGAGTGGATGAGAAATTTCAGAGAGGACATTAAAGGAGAAAATTCCAAAGTGAAATGATAGTGAAAATACAGACTCTGACAAAGTAGATAGTGAAATATGAAACAAAACCAAGTGAAATGAAATATTCAAATGTACTAAAAACAAAGTCAAAAGGTAAATATGATGTCATTTTAAATACCAGGCCATGAATTTGTATGAAAAAAAATACAGTACGCCATGTTCTTTCATATATTCACACAATCCCACCCACACAATGAATCAAATGTTAATAAGTTGTGTTAAGATGTTAGTGATACATTAGTAATGTTAATGTGTTAGTGAAGTTAATGTTAGTTTTTAATATATTATGCTTAATTAATTCCAGATTAATACATAACTTCTACAAACCCCTGTGTGAAATGAAATAACATGGATACTCAAATAATATCACTATTGCAATCAGTGTGAAATCAGAAAAATAAATATTTCAGTTCGGTTTATAAATTTTAAATAAAGATAAAAAATGTGTTTATTTATCAGAAGAAAATAATGAGGATTCCTACAAAATGATACGTAACAATGAAAATAGTAATGAGAGAAACAGATATGAGTAAAAATAAGAGGTGATTAAAAAGAGAATAAGAATAAGGGGTTGAAAACAGAGACGATGATTAAAAAGGGAAGAAGCTGTTGAAAAGCGAAGAAGCTATTGAAAAGGTAAAAATGAATAAATGGATCAAAAGTGACGAGGGGTATAAAAGACAGAAAATGGTTCAGAATGGAAGAGTTCTATGAAGAGTGAGGAGGTGGTACAAAAGAGAAAATGGTTGAAGAGTAAGAGATGGATAGAAAGTGAGGAGGTGATACAAAATACAGAAATTGGTTGAAAAGCAAAAACATGGATGAGAAGCGAAGACATGGATGAAAAGCGAAGAAGTGATTGAGGAGATGGTACAAAATATAAAATGGTTGAAAAGGGAAGATATGGATAAAAAGTGTAGAGGTGGTACAAAAGAGAGAAATTGTTTGAAAAATGAAGATATGGATAAAAATTAGGGAGGTGATACAGAGAGAAAATGTATGAAAAGGGTAGTGATGAATTTGAATGAGGTGCCGGAACAAAAGACAGAAAATGGTTGAAATGGGAACAGACAGATAAAAAGTGAGCAGATGGTACAATAGAGAAAATGGTTGAAAAGTGAAGATATGGATAAAAAGTGAGGCGGTGCATAAAAGAGTGAAAATGTTTGAAAAGCAAAGAGATTTATGACAAGTGAGAAGGTACTACAAAAACCAATAAAATGGTTGAAATGGGAAGAGATGGATTAGAAGTGAGGAGGTGTTACAAAAGACAAATTGTTTGAAAAGAGATTAGCTGGGTGAGCAGTGAGGGGAGTAGTACAAAAGAGAGAAATTGGTTGAAAAAAAGGAAGATATGAATAAAAAGTGAAGAGGAGATACAAAAGAAAATATGGTTGGAAAAGGAAAATGATTAACAAAATTGAGGAGGTGATTGAAAAGAGAGAAAGTGGTTTTAAAGGTAGATATGGATAAAAAGTAAGGAAGTGGTTGAAAAAAGAGAAAATGGTTTTAAAGAGAGAGATGGATAAAAAATAAGGAAATAGTTGAAAGACAAAATGATTGAAAAGGGAAGAGATGGATAAAAAAACTAAAGAGAAAATGGTAGAGAAGGATAAGGAATGAGAATTGATACTAAAGAGTGAATACGTTTGAAAAGGGAATAAATTGATTAAAAGTCAGATGGTGGTACTAAAGAAAAAACTGGTTCAAAACGGAAGAGATGGGTTAAAAGTGAGGAGGTGGTTCAAAAGAGAGAATGTGGCAGAAAAGGAGAAAGGTGGATTAAAAGAGAGGATATGGTACTAAATAGAGAAAATCATTGAAAAGGGAACAAATGGATGAAAAGAGAAAAAATGGCTGAAAAGTGATGAGGTGGTACAAATAAACACAAAATTGTTGAAAAGGGAACTGATGGATGAAAAGTGAAGAGTGATTGAAAAGGAAAGAGATGAATTCAAACTGAGGAGGTGATACAAAAGAGTGAAAATGGTTGAAAAGAGAATAGATGGATTGAAAGTGAGGAGCTCGTACAAAAAACAGAAAATTGTTGAAAAGGGAAGAGATGGATGAAAAGTGAAGAGGTGATTGAAAATAAAGAGATGAAAAAAAAAAGGTGAGCAGGTGGTGCTAAAGAGAGAAAATGGTTGAAGGGGGGGGGGATGGATGAAAATTGTGGGGAATTGTACAAAAGACAGAAAATTGTTGAAAAGCAAGACATGGATGCAAAATGAGGAAGTGGCTGAAAAGTGAGGGATGGATAAAAAGTGAGGGATGGATAAAAAGTGAGAGATGGATAAAAAGTGAGGGATGGATAAAAAGTGAGGGATGGATAAAAAGTGAGGGATGGATAAAAAGTGAGGGATGGATAAAAAGTGAGGGATGGATAAAAAGTGAGGGATGGATAAAAAGTGAGGGATGGATAAAAAGTGAGGGATGGATAAAAAGTGAGGGATGGATAAAAAGTGAGGGATGGATAAAAAAGTGAGGGATGGATAAAAAGTGAGGATGGATAAAAAGTGAGGATGGATAAAAAGTGAGGGATGGATAAAAAGTGAGGGATGGATAAAAAAAAAGTGAGGGAGATAAAAAAGTGAGGGATGGATAAAAAGTGAGGGATGGATAAAAAGTGAGGGATGGATAAAAAGTGAGGGATGGATAAAAAGTGAGGGATGGATAAAAAGTGAGGGATGGATAAAAAGTGAGGGATGGATAAAAAGTGAGGGATGGATAAAAAGTGAGGGATGGATAAAAAGTGAGGGATGGATAAAAAGTGAGGGATGGATAAAAAGTGAGGGATGGATAAAAAGTGAGGGGCTGGTACAGAAGACAGATAATTGTGGAAAAGGGAAGAGATGGATGAAAAGTAAGGTAGTGGTACAAAAGAGAGAAAATAGTTCAAAAGGAAAAAATGAATACAAAGTAAGATGATGGTACTAAAGGCAGAAAAACGATTGACAATGTAAGAGATGGATAAAAAAGTGAGGATGTCGTTCAAAAGAGAGGAGATGGTACAAAATATTTTTTTTCAAAACGGAATAGATGGAGAAAATTGACGAGCTGGTTCAAAAGACGGATTTTTTAAAGGGAACAGATCGATTAAACGGCGAATAGGTGGAACAAAATGCACAAAAAAGTTGAAAACTCAAGTGATGGTAAAAAAGTGAGATGGTAACTGAATTGAGAGAAAATGGTTTAAAATGGAAGAGATGGATAAAAAATGAAATGATGGTACAAAAGATATAAAATTGTTGACGAGGGAAGAGGTGGATAAAATGTATGTAGATGGTTTATAAAACACAATATAGTTGAAAAGGACACACGATTAAAAATTGATGAAGTGATACAAAAGACAGAAGGTGGTAGTAAATGAAAGAAATGGATAAAAAGAGAAGAAGTGGTACAAAGGACTGAAAATGGTTGAAAAGAGAAGAGATGAAAAAATGAGGAGATGGTACCAAAAACAGAAAATGATTGAAAAGATAAGAAAAGGATGCAAAGTTAGAAGGTGGTGGAAAAGGTAGAAAGTGGTTGAAAACGACAAGAAATGGAAAAAGTGAGGTGATGGTACTAACGACAGAAAATGGTTGAAAAGGGATGCGATGGATAAAAGTGAGGTGGTACAAAAGGCAGGAAATTGGAAATGGAACAAAAGAGATAAAATGGTTGAAAAGCGAAGAGCTGGAAGAAAAGTGAGAATGTGGTACTAAAGAGAGAAAATGTTTGAAAATGGAAAAGATGCATTCAAAGTGAGGATGTGGTAAAAAAACAGAAAATTATTGAAAAGGGAAGAGATGGATGAAAAATGAGGATGATATGCAAAACAAAGACATGGATAAAAAGATAGGAGGTGGTATAAAAGACAGAAAATGGATAAAATGTAAAGCGATGAATAAATAGTGAGGAGACTGTACAAAAGAGATAAAACAGTTAAAAAGGGAATAGATGGATAAAACGTGAGGAAATGGTACAAAAAACATAAAATTGTTGAAAAGGGAAGAGATGGATGAGAAGTAAAGAGGTGGCTCTAAAGGATGAATGGTGAGGAGGTGGTAATATAATTGAAAATGTTTGAAAAGGAAAGTAGTGGATTAAAAGAGAGGTGGTTAAAAAGGGAAATATGGATAAACAGTGAGGAGGTGGTACAAAAGATATTGTTGAAAAGGGGAAAAAATAGATAAAAAAAGGAGGTGGTACAAAAGACAGGAAATAGTTGAAAAGGGAAAAATTGGTAAAACGTAACGGGTTGGTACAAAAGACAGGAAATAGTTAAAAGGGTAAAAAATGAATAAAGAGTGAGGAGGTGGTACAAAAGACATGAAAAAACGAAAAAGGGAAAAAAATAGATAAGGTGAGGAGGGTGGTACAAAAGACAGAAAATGGCTAAAAATGGGGAAAAAGAAATAAAATTTGAGGTGGTACAAAAGAAGGAAATAGTTTCAAAAAGGGAAATACTGCTAAAAATTGAGGAGTTGTTACAAAAGACTTGACGTAGTTGAAATTGCGAAAATGTTTTAATTTTTAAACAGTGAGGAGGTGGTACAAAGCCTGGGAACAATTGAAAAGGGGAGGAAAATGGAAAAAAAAAGTGAGGTAGTGGTGGGTACAAAGGGCAAGAAATAGTTTTGAAAACGGCAGATAATGGATAAAAAGTAAGAAGGTGGTTACAAAAAGACAGAAAATGGTTGATGGAAAAAAGGGGGAAAAAGTGTATACAATTTTAAGCAGGTGGTAAAAAACACAGGATATAGTTGTGGAAATGGGAAAAAAATGATAAGAAGAAATGAGGAGGGGTGTGGTGGTACAAAAAACAGGAAATGGTGTTTTTTTGGCACAAAGGGAATAAATAGAAAATAAGTAAGGAGGTGATACAAAAGACAGCAAATAGTAGAAAACTGAAAAAAATGAATAAAAAGTGAGGAGGTGGTACAAATGACAGGGAATAGCTGAAAAGGGGAAAAATGGTAATGAGTGAAGATGTGGGAAAAAATTGATAAAAAGTGAGGTGGTGGTGGTGGTGGTGTGGGTGGTTGGTGGTGGTGGTGGGTGGTGGTGGTGGTAGGACAGACAGAAAATAGTCGATAAGGTGAAAAAATGGGATTAAAAAGTGAGGAGGTGGTATAAAAGACAGGATATAGTTGAAAAGGGAAAAAATGCATAAAAAGCGGGGATTAGGTACAAAAGACAGGAAATAGTTGAAAAGGTAAAAGTGGTAAAAAGTGAGGAGGTGGTACAAAACACTGGAAATAGTTAATAAGGAAGAAGTGGATGAAAGGACAGGAGGTGATACAAAAGACAGGAAATAGTTGAAAGGGGAAAATATGGATTAAAAGTGAGCAGGTGGTATAAAATACAAAATATTTGAAAAGGGAATAAATGGATAAAAGTGAGCAGGTGGTACAAAAGAAAGGAAATGGTTGGAAAGGATAAAAATTCATAAGAACGTGAGGAGTTGATTCAAAAGACAAAATAGTTGAAAAGGAAAAGTGAGATAGTACAAAACATAAGAAACAATTGATAAAGTAAAAAATGGATACAAAGTGAGGTGGTGGTACAAAATGCAGAAAATAGTTAAAAGGGACAAAAAATATAAAAATTGAGGAGTTGATGCAAAAGACAGAAGAAAATAGTTGTAAACGTGAAAAATGGATAAAAAAAATAAGGTGGGTAATAAAGAACAGGGAATAAATGATAATAGAAAAAAGTGGACGACAAATGTTAGGAGGTGGTACAATACACAGGAAATAGTTGAAAAGGGAGGAGAAAAATTAATAAAAAAATGAGAAGAAGGTACAAAGCACAGATTTCGTTGAAAAGGGGAAAAAGGGAAATGATGTGAAAAGGGAAATGATGGATAAAACGTGAGGAAGTGGTACAAGGGCCAGGAAATAGTTTGAAGGCAACACAAAATGAATAAAAATGAGGTGGTGTTTACAAAAGACGGGAAATAGTTGAAAAGTGTAAATATGGATAAAACATAAGGAGGTGGTATAAAAGACAGGAAATATCTTAAAAGGGAAAAATGAACAAACACGTGAGGAGGTTGGTACAAAAGAATGAAAATAGCGGAAAAGGGGAAAAAAATGAATTAAAGGGAAAGTTGGTGATATAAAAGACAGGAATAGTTGAAAGGGAAAAAAAATAGTAAAAAAGTGCGGAGGTGGTAAAAGATAGGAATAGTTTAATGGGGAAAAAATTGATAAAAAGTGAGGAGTTGGTACAAAATACAGGAAATATTTCGAAAAAGGAACAAATGGATAAAAAGTGAGGAGGTTGTACAGATGTCATGAAATAGTTGAAAAATGGAAAAATGCATATGAAGTGAGGTGGTGATACAATAGACAGGAAATAGTTGAAGAGGGTTAAAATGGATAAAAAGCGGGGAGGTGGTACAAAAGACAGGAAATAGTTTAGAAGGGAAGAAAATGGATAAAGGTGGTACAAATGGCAGGAAATAGTTCAAAAGGCAAAAATGGTAAAATGTAAGAGGTTGGTACAAAAGACAGGAAATAGTTGAAAAATGAAAAGTTGAATAAAAAGTGAAGAGATGGTATAAAACACAGGAAATTGTTGAAAAGGGAAAAAAATGGATAAAAAGTGAGGAGGTGGTACAAAAGACAGAACATATCTGAAAAAGGAAGAAAATAGATAAAAAATTACGATGTAGTATAAAAGAATGGAAATAGTTGAAAACGTAAAAAATGGATAAAAAGTGAAAAAAATAGTACTAAAGGCAGGAAATAATTTAAAAGGGAAAAATTGGATAAAAAGCTAGGAGGTAGTACAAAAGACAGGAAAGAGTTGAAAAGGAAGAATTGGAACAAAAGTGAGGAGGTGGAACAAAAGGCAGAAGGTGGTACAAAAGGCAGAAGGTGGTACAAAAGTCAGGAAATAGTTGAAGAGAAAAAATAGGTAAAAAGTGAGGAGTTGGTACAAAAGACAGGAAATAGTTGAAAAAGGGGAAAATGGATAAAAAGTGAGGAGGTGGTACAGAAGACTGGAAATATTAGAAAAGGAAAAAATGAATAAAAAGTGAAGAGTTGATACAAAAGACAGGAAATAGTTGAAAAAGGAAAAAAATGGATAAAAAGTGAGGAGGTGGTACAGAAGACTGGAAATATTAGAAAAGAAAAAAATTAATAAAAAGTGAATAGTTGGTACAAAAGACAGGAAATGGTTGAGAAAGGAAAAAATGGATAAAAACTTAGGATGTGGTACAAAAGACAGGAAATAGTTGAAAAGGAAAAAAATATGGTAAAAAGTGAGAAGGCGATACAAAAGATAGGAAATAGTTGAAAGGGGGGGGGGAAATTGAAAAAAAGTGAGGAGGTAGTTGAAAAGTGAGAACGTAGTTAAATAGGAAGAGGTAGTTAAAAGGAGACGAGATGGTTTAAATGTGAAATGATGGATGGTTCAAAAGAGAGAAAGTATTTGAAAAGAGGTGAGATGGATGAAAATTGAGGTGTTCAAACGTGAAAAATATGGCTAAAATTGATGAGGTAGTTCAAGAGAGAGAAAATCGTTGAAAATTGGAAGAGATGGTAAAAAGGTTAGGCGGAAGTTCAAAAGAGAGAAAAGGTATAAAGGAAGAGATGGATAAAAAGTGAGGGCTGGTTGAAAAGTGAAAGGATAAATGAAAGACAGGATTTGGTTTAAAAGGGAGAAAATGGTTGAATAGAGAAGAGGAGACGCAAATATGAGCATGTGTTTTTAAAAAGATAGAAAATGGTTGAAAATGAACAGATGGATGAAAAGTGAAGAGGTGTTGAAACGTCAAAAAGATGGATAAAATTGAGGAGGTAGTTCAAGAGAGAGAAAATTGTTGAAAAGGGAAGAGAGAAAAAAAGTGAAGAGGTTCAAAAGACAAAAAATGGTATACAGGAAAGAGATGGATAAAAAGTGAGGACATGGTTGAAAAGTGTAGACATTGATGAAAAGACACGAGTTGGTTGAAAATGTAGCGAATAAGATACGGCCCTAATCTAGTATAGTGATTAAGAAATATGATTAATGAATAAACAAAAGAATTAACTGAATATAGTATAAAAAGTAAATGAAGTAGGCCTATACATATTATTGGAAAAAATACCCACATAGAGCGATAGGAAAACCTAAGTAACAAGAAGTCATAAATATGTAACCCCTCAAATTAGACCTGAAATCCTTAAGCTGGGTCTAGCTTGAAAAATCACGTTTGTGAGAAAACGTCAAACTCAAAAATTTACAATCGCGGAAAGCCCAAACTGGTAAACATGCTCCTTAGCCGTGAAAATAAAATTACAAATGTAGGTGGGAGTTTAAATAAAATATTTACGCCCTTAGAATACATGTGATTGAATATTCTAACCAATCAGAGTTAGGGTGTACAATCATATATTGGAATAAAGGGTCCTGACTTCGATACGAAAACTCATGAGGACAAATTAACGGACATATTACTCAACACCTCGTAGGAAGAAGATCTAAATTATATGGTTAAAATATCTCGTAACAACGATTATGGACTTAGGGAAAATCTCTCAAATTCATAAGTCATTTGCTAGTCCTCATTAGTGAAATATCGAAGGCCAGGGACAGAAAAGTTTTATCTTCGCAGTGTAAAGTGCAGTTAAGTGGCAGAAATGAAAAATAAAATAATTTAAATAATTAGCTATTGTCTGCTTTCCACGCATTTCTCCTTCCGAACCCTATATAGATAGGAATCACAGCGCTCACCCTGAAACAGGAACCGACTAGCTACCGAGGTAGGGCATCAACTATTTACAACAATGCACAATAATTAAAACAGTGAATTCAGTGACATTACTCCCAGCCTTTAACGTACTGCCCCAAAAAGGGAGAAAATTGTTGAATAGAGAGGAGGTGATATAATGTGAGCATATGTTTTAAAGGAGAGGAAGTGGTTCAAAAGTGGAAAGATGAATGCTAAAGTAAAGAGGTGGTTCAAAAGAGAGAAAGTGGTTGAAAAGTAAGGGGATGGAGGTGGTTGAAATGTAAAAAAAAAAAAAAAAAAAAAAAAGGATGAAAAATGAGGAGGAGGTTCTAAAGAGATATATTGGTTGAAAAGTAAGGAGATGGATAAAAAGTCATTAGCTAGTTGAAAAGTGGAAAGATGGATGAAAAGAGAATAGGTTGTTTAAAAGAGAGGAGTTGATGGGAAATAAATGAGGTGGTTATAAAAGAGAGGGTGAGGTTGAAAAGAGAAGATATGAGAAGAGAGAGAAGTGATTTTGTAAAGAGAGGAGGTTGAATAGAGAGGAGGATGAAAACAGGGCAGGGTTAAAAGAGAGGAGAGGTTTAAAGAGAGGAGGATTAAAAGAGAGCCAGGATCAAAAAGGAGGAGGTTTTTATAGAAGAGAGGAGATTAATAAGGGAGAATTTTTGAAGAGGAAGAGGTTGAAAAGAGAGGTTAAAAGGACGAGCGTTACTAAGGGAGAATTTTGAAGAGAGAGGTTGAAAAGATAGGTTAAAAAGGAGAGGGGATGAAAGAGAAGGTTGAAAGAGGTGAGATAAAAGCAAGGGACGATGAAATGAGAACAGGTGGAATAGGGAGAAGGTTGAAAAGAGAGGAGGTTAAAAGAGAAGAGGTTTTGAAAGGAGAATTTGAGGTTGAAAAGAAGAGGTTTGATAAGAGAAGAGGTTGATAAGAAGAGGTTGAAAAGAAGAGGTTGAAATTGAGAAGAACAGGTGAAAGAGAAGAGGTGAAAGAGAGGAGGGTGAAAGAGATGGGATTAAAAGAGAACATAATAAAACTAGAGAGATGTGGTAAAAGGAAAAGGTGGACAAAGAAAGAGGTAGAAAATAGAGTAGGTTGAAAAGAGGGGAGGTTAGAAGAGCGGAGGTTGAAAAACAAAAAAGTGGTTGTATAAAAGAGGATGTCGACAGAAGAAGAGAATTTAAAAGAGAAGAGGTTTGAAAATAGATGAGGTTGTGAAAAGAGAGGAAGTTGAAAGTGTGGAGATTGTTGAATGAGTGAGTTGAAAAGAGCGGAAGTTGAAAGTGTGGAGATTGAAAGGTAGAGTTTGAAAGTGAGGAGGGTGTGAAAAGAGAAGAGGTGGTTGAAAGGAAGGGGGAATAATAAGGTCTAAGCCTCATCTTTAAACAACCCCAAAGTCCCCTTAAGGCATGTAGTGCTATTTAACTAACTAAACTAACTCACTGGCTCTATCGAAACCATAGGTACATAGCCACGCAGACATAAGCTCTCCATACATCCCTATCCTGGTCTTCCAATCATCCTCTGTATAATCTACTTCCCTCAAATCATGGTTAATGTTTTTCTCCCACCTCATTCTTGGTCTGCCTATCACAGTCTATGAGACTTAACTGTTCTTATTATATCTCTTCCTATCACTTTACAGAATCATTAACAATAATTATAACAAAGACAATAATAATAATGAAATACAAATATTTACGAAAAATTCACAAAATACACTCAACAAAATTTGAACTAAAATGTGCGAGTATTTTGAGAAATCTGCAACTTTCGAGACCTGTTTAGTCTGTCGGCAGGAGGGTAAGGGGATGATCATAAGTAATGCCACGAGTGATTTCCAAATTATCGATAAATTCACGACTCACGAAGTGAGGAGTGAATTTATCTAGAGAATTTGGAAATCAAGAGTGGCATTTGTTAGGACTATTTAACGAATAAAATTAAGCTGTTTACTCACAAATCATTATTTAACTGTAGTTATTTCAAAATATTTATATATTTAATGCAAACGGCGATGTTTGAAAACAAATGAGAAACGATAGGTACGCTTCTACTGCTTCTTTTGTTTATCACTGCAACCAGATCATACTATTTATTGCCAAAAGGAACGCAATATTGTAAGAATGCTCTCTAGTGGAGAAAAAAAATGAAACATCTATCTGTATATTAATTCATTTATGATGTCGTATGATGTAAATATTACAATATATTTTTCTGGATTATTACCTGGGAAAAAATACATTTAAGAAAAGTCAAACAGTGGTTTTCTTTTTTTGGTGGTATAATAAATTGCTACAAATGTTGACATGTATGCACTATATATACAATCTGGTAGCCGTATTTCTTATAGGCTCAGTCACTGCAAAATAACGGACAGACCTGTTCAGAATATTAAAAAGGAGGAGCTTTGTTTAATATATGGTAATTATAACACTGATAAATATTTCGTGAAACACGACTCTGATTGGTTGTAAAACAGAAATCATTGAAACGTGATTGGTCATTGACTCCCATTTGGGGCATGAGTTAAATAGTCATAGTAATTGGCTGTTGTCCATGATTGAACGCATTGCTACGGCAACACAATTCTCAAAATCTAAACTGTCAGAAGTTCAAAGAATCGCTAATTCCAAGTATATATTACTCACATTAGAAAATAAAGAACAATAATAATGAATCTAATAAACTTTTTTTAAAATACCAAATATTGATTCAATTGCAGGACAATGCTTGTAAAAAACCACTAAGTATAGAATGTTGAATGCAATCTTACAATAAAATTTACAGCTACATAAAATAATTATCTTTAAACATAAAACTGCAAAATTAAAAAAAACCCATTAAAATAATTAAATTTTATTTCCTACAACTACTATGGTGCAGGACCCACAATAGAAAATGTTTACTATGTACACAATATTGTGATCAAATTAAAAAAAAAAAACTTCATATAATTTATTTGTATCATATTATAAATTAAAATTTTAATTACAATTCGATACAGTGTGGTGTGAGGCTGGCTTTTGAATTTCGCAGGCAGTGGGGAGAGTTGGGGCACACTTTGTATGGTAAAGAAGCATTTGTGTGCTGATAACTTATAAATCGGTCGACCCAAAAAAAATTGCACACATGTCTGTATCTCCATTATGAGAAAGGTTAATTCTCGAGTATTTGACCCAAGAAGTGTCGCTGCTGTGATTCCAGATGGTTCTGACCATCACATATACAAGAAGATTTGAGGGGCAGACAGGTCAGTTATAGTTATGTTTGGCTTGTGAACCAGAGAAGTGATCTCAAGAACAAAGACAAGACGATGTTCTAAGTGAAACTGTCAGCGAGTGTAAAGAACAAGACAATCAAATAAACTGTAAGGAAAATACTATTAGCAGCAAATTACTTGTGAAGACTCAGTCAAATTCTGTGAAATAAATAATGTGAATTTCAAAAATCTTGTAAATATATGTAGAGATAATTTCAAGAAATTTCATCCAAATATTAGGTGACATCCACTCCTATACTTTTAAACTTGTATTTGATTTAGTGGCATTCTTTAACAGCCGAGGTCATAAAACACCACAATTATAAGTTACACGTGAAAAAGACCAATTTTTGGGCTCAGGAACCTCTTATTTCAGTTTTGGTATCTTTTTACATCCAGTATCCCTATAAGACTGAGATTTAACCTTTTTTTATATGCAATATGTCTAAAAGATTAGTTCCATGGCTTCATATCCCTTACAAAAGAATTCATAATCTAGATTTTACACCCAAAAGAATCATTTCCTACGAGGTTTGAACCTCTAAATAAAATTAAAGAGACAATCATGGCTCACCAGTACAAACTTTTAAATTAAATAATAATTCAAATTACATTTAAGCAAATAAGATAAACAACATTCAAACAAATAGAAAACACACATCTAGACAGAAAAATCAATCTACAAAACACATACAGACAGAAATAATTCAAAAATACATACAATCAGAAATTACAAAACACATACGTGCAGAAACTACAAAAACACATACGTGCAGAAACTACAAAAACACATACGTGCAGAAACTACAAAAACACATACGTGCAGAAACTACAAAAACACATACGTGCAGAAACTACAAAAACACATACGTGCAGAAACTACAAAAACACACACGTGCAGAAACTACAAAAACACACACGTGCAGAAACTACAAAAACACACACGTGCAGAAACTACAAAACACACACGTGCAGAAATTACAAAAACACACACGTGCAGAAACTACAAAAACACACACGTGCAGAAACTACAAAAACACACACGTGCAGAAACTACAAAAACACACACGTGCAGAAAACTACAAAAACACACACGTGCAGAAACTACAAAAACACACACGTGCAGAAATTACAATAACACACACACACGTGCAGAAACTACAAAAACACACACGTGCAGAAATTACAATAACAACACAACGTGCAGAAACTACAAAACACACACACACGTGCAGAAACTACAATAAACACACACACGTGCAGAAACTACAATAACACACACACACGTGCAGAAACTACAATAACACACACACACGTGCAGAAACTACAATAACACACACACACGTGCAGAAACTACAATAACACACACACACGTGCAGAAAACTACAATAACACACACACACACGTGCAGAAACTACAATAACACACACACACACGTGCAGAAAAGAAACTACAATAACACACACACACACGTGCAGAAACTACAATAACAATAACACACCACACACGTGCAGAAAACTACAATAACAACACACACACACACGTGCAGAAACTACAAAAAACACACACACGTGCAGAAACTACAAAAACACACACACGTGCAGAAACTACAAAAACACACACGTGCAGAAGCTACAAAAACACACACGCGCAGAAGCTACAAAAACACACACGCGCAGAAGCTACAAAAACACACACGCGCAGAAGCTACAAAAACACACACGCGCAGAAGCTACAAAAACACACACGCGCAGAAGCTACAAAAACACACACGCGCGCAGAAGCTACAAAAACACACACGCGCAGAAGCTACAAAAACACACACGCGCATAAGCTACAAAAACACACACGCGCATAAGCTACAAAAACACACACGCGCGCAGAAGACTACAAAAACACACACGCGCAGAAGCTACAAAACACACACACGCGCAGAAGCTACAAAAACACACACGCGCAGAAGCTACAAAAACACACACGCGCAGAAGAATACAAAAACACACACGCGCAGAAGCTACAAAAACACACAACGCGCAGAAACTACAAAAACACACACGCGCAGAAACTACAAAAAACACACACGCGCAGAAACTACAAAAACACACACGCGCAGCAGAAACTACAAAAAACACACACGTGCAGAAACTACAAAAAACACACACGTGCAGAAACTACAAAAAACACACACGTGCAGAAACTACAAAAAACACACACGTGCAGAAACTACAAAAACACACACGTGCAGAAATACAAAAACACACGTGCAGAAACTACAAAAAACACACACGTGCAGAAACTACAAAAACACACACGTGCAGAAACTACAAAAACACACACGTGCAGAAACTACAAAAACACACACGTGCAGAAACTACAAAAACACACACGTGCAGAAACTACAAAAACACACACGTGCAGAAACTACAAAAACACACACACGTGCAGAAACTACAAAAACACACACACGTGCAGAAACTACAAAAACACACACACGTGCAGAAACTACAAAAACACACACACGTGCAGAAACTACAAAAACACACACACGTGCAGAAACTACAAAAAAACACACACGTGCAGAAACTACAAAAAGACACACACGTGCGTGCAGAACTACAAAAAGACACACACGTGCAGAAACTACAAAAAACACACACGTGCAGAAACTACAAAAACACACACGCGCAGAAACTACAAAAACACACGCGCGCAGAAGCTACAAAAACACACGCGCGCAGAAGCTACAAAAACACACGCGCGCAGAAGCTACAAAAACACACGCGCGCAGAAGCTACAAAAACACACGCGCGCAGAAGCTACAAAAACACACGCGCGCAGAAGCTACAAAAACACACGCGCGCAGAAGCTACAAAAACACACACGCGCAGAAGCTACAAAAACACACACGCGCAGAAGAACTACAAAAACACACACGCGCAGAAGCTACAAAAAACACACACGCGCAGAAGCTACAAAAACACACACCGCGCAGAAGCTACAAAAAACACACACGCGCAGAAGCTACAAAAAACACACACGCGCAGAAGCTACAAAAACACACACGCGCAGAAGCTACAAAAACACACACGTGCAGAAACTACTAAAACACACACGTGCAGAAACTACTAAAACACACACGTGCAGAAACTACTAAAACACACACGTGCAGAAACTACTAAAACACATACGTGCAGAAACTACTAAAACGCATACGTGCAGAAACTACTAAAACGCATACGTGCAGAAACTACTAAAACGCATACGTGCAGAAACTACTAAAACGCATACGTGCAGAAACTACTAAAACGCATACGTGCAGAAACTACTAAAACACATACGTGCAGAAACTACTAAAACACATACGTGCAGAACACTACTAAAACACATACGTGCAGAAACTACTAAAACACATACGTGCAGAAACTACTAAAACACATACGTGCAGAAACTACTAAAAACACATTCGTGCAGAAACTACTAAAACACATATCGTGCAGACACTACTAAAACACATACGTGCAGAAACTACTAAAACACATACGTGCAGAAACTACTAAAAACACATACGTGCAGAAACTACTAAAACACATACGTGCAGAAACTACTAAAACACATACGTGCAGAAACTACTAAAACACATACGTGCAGAAACTACTAAAACACATACGTGCAGAAACTACTAAAACACATACGTGCAGAAACTACTAAAACACATACGTGCAGAAACTACTAAAACACATACGTGCAGAAACTACTAAAACACATACGTGCAGAAACTACTAAAACACATACGTGCAGAAACTACTAAAACACATACGTGCAGAAACTACTAAAACACATACGTGCAGAAACTACTAAAACACATACGTGCAGAAACTACTAAAACACATACGTGCAGAAACTACTAAAACACATACGTGCAGAAACTACTAAAAACACATACGTGCAGAAACTACTAAAACACATACGTGCAGAAATTACTAAAAACATACGTGCAGAAACTACTAAAAACATACGTGCAGAAACTACTAAAACACATAAGTGCAGAAACTACTAAAACACATACGTGCAGAAAGTACTAAAACACATACGTGCAGAAACTACTAAAACACATACGTGCAGAAACTACTAAAACACATACGTGCAGAAACTACTAAAACACATACGTGCAGAAACTACTAAAACACATACGTGCAGAAACTACTAAAACACATACGTGCAGAAACTACTAAAACACATACGTGCAGAAACTACTAATACACATACGTGCAGAAACTACAAAAACACATACGTGCAGAAACTACAAAAACACATACGTGCAGAAACTACTAAAACACATACGTGCAGAAACTACTAAAACACATACGTGCAGAAACTACTAAAACACATACGTGCAGAAACTACTAAAACACATACGTGCAGAAACTACTAAAACACATACGTGCAGAAACTACAAAAACACATACGTGCAGAAACTACAAGAACACATACGTGCAGAAACTACAAGAACACATACGTGCAGAAACTACAAAAACACATAGTGCAGAAACTACAAAAACACATACGTGCAGAAACTTCAAAAACACATACGTGCAGAAACTGCAAAAACACATACGTGCAGAAACTACAAAAACACATACGTGCAGAAACTACAAAAACACATACGTGCAGAAACTACAAAAACACATACGTGCAGAAACTACAAAAACACGTACGTGCAGAAACTACAAAAACACGTACGTGCAGAAACTACAAAAACACATACAGTAGAAAATCCACATAGAGGCAGAAAAACATACACGAACAAATAGGCAGAAAAACAGGAAGGAAAATAAAAGTAAAAACAGATGAGAAAGAAACAAAATAAATATTTGTAACATTTGTTCCAGTGAGCCAAGGCCAAATAAACTAGTTGCTGTTATTGCTATCAGGTGACAATCTAAGGAATTTCACATTCCTTAACTGGATTTACCTATTTCTCATATCAAGTGAATAGTAATGGAATCCATTACAGATGCTATACTCAAATATGCTCTGCTATAGACAGGAAAAGAATTCAGATCTTCAAAATTTTAAATAAGTCACTTGCACTATCTAACCCAGAAGTTCAAGGTCACACAGACAAAAGATATCCATGCATCCCTATCAGCTGTTTTACACTCATACCCTATATAATTGTCCTTTCTCAAATCATCCCACCTCACTATTGGCTTACCTACTGGCTACTTTCCCTCTGCTTTGTCCAAGATTAATTTCAAATTCTCACATCAACCAACCAACCATAACTGCTACTGACAATCAAGGCAGCATTTAATTATAATTTTAATGACAAATGCATGTTAAGTTGTATCAGGAGAGATAAGGTAAATAGTGTCTATTCAAACATTTCAAATAAACCTATTTTTCAAGTATTATAATTATGAAAATTTAATTTGTTTGCTTGCATTTTTACTCCTTATAGTAAATTAGATTTTAAGAATTCCAAACAAACTCCATGATGTGACAGGCCTATCAGCCACCTGCTGCTCTCACAGAGGTAGACAATCATCCTGCTAATGTAGGAGTGACATATGGTCATGCCCTGTATCCCAACTGTTATCTACCTGGAGTCACTACTTATTCTAACTACCAAAATGCCTCACTATGCTGGATGGGCACCGGTCCCATACTGGCCGAAATTCCATGACTCGAACTAGTGTAAGTCACACAGTTCTGTGCTAATGCATCTTGCCTTAACCACTCTGCCATGGCGCGGGACTTCATGAATTTCAGTATCCATAGAAATTCCCAGTGACAAACCACAATAGATGCCTCTGAGAAATACAGTGACATATGTCTCCTGTAGGAATTACTTCCACTTGAAAAAAGTATGCAAGCAGCTCACCACTTTTGTGTCTGCCTGCTCACAAATACTTCTGAGATTTTTCAGGCAAAAGAAAGAACTGTGTAGTGATTGCATAAAAATGCTTGTAGCCTACTGTGATAGTAAAATATGTTTTATTAAATGTGATTCTAACAAGTTATTTAAAACAATTTTAATTCAGTGTAAGAATCTGACGATTAACAATTTTCAGAACAAGTTTTGGAGAGACTAACAATAAAATAAATATGGCATGTTCAAGGGAATTAGATACAGACAGTGCTAATTTCAACCCAGTATATATTTTATTTTAAACCATCAATTTTCTTCATTAATTTTCAAGCAAGAGGTAAAGTGAATACTAAAATAATTCGTCCAGAGTTACATTTGTTTACATTAATTATTTAAATCCTAACTTTATTAATTTAGCATTTGTTTTGTTTAAATTATTTACCAGTTGTAGACAAGATTTACAAGAAAAGGTGATGTTAACAAAACAACACGTGAAGTGCGTAATTATACAGGAACTTGGAAGCCATGAAAGCAAGGCAAAGAAGTGATTAATGTCTACACAATTCACTTTTACACCCTCTGCCACTGCTTGTAATAAACTATTTTCTATTGTGGATACCAACTAAACATTAATTCAGCATCAATAATGCCTCTTACTAAAATTTGAAAATTCAATCAATATGCACTAAATATGAAAACATTTACAAAACTTTTACGAGTATATCACTTAAGACAAAATAAAAATATGAAGCAAATACAAAATACCTGTCCTCCTCACAGGGTGTTGTGAATTTAATGATAATGTTTGAAAAATTGTTGTGTGTTCTCCTTGTTTGCATTTTTTGCTGAATACAAAGAAATATGACAAGTTTTTGTCCACTGTATATCAATGTTACTATAGTCCAGATGCACTCTGCTTATGTGCAAATTCCTTCCCTTCTCTATACCAATTCCAAACCAAGTTCGTTATACTGTAAACAAACTTGCATATGATATTACTCCACCCATTGGTGGAACCATGGTACTACTTTCAACTGCCATATAATTGAACTTTGTATGGAAGTGTTAGGCCTATCAATAGAAACATTATTCTTAGATATCTTATTTTACGGGAAATAAGTCTACATACAAGGTAAGATGGTACCAATAATTACGAATTTCCTCCATTTCTTATTTATTACCTAATTATATGTTCAAGTTTTTTCCATGATATCGATAGATAATATTTATTTACAATTCCATTACAAGCAGAATTTATGCTTCGTGCTGATTCACCTGTAAATTCTGCTATTATTTTCATCGCTTCCTCAATGTCTAATATGGGATTTGTTTTACTAAACTATTTGAAAACATTCAAAATAATTTGTTTCTCTCCGTTTTAAAATGCTTTTCTTTCTGGTATTTTAGAAATTCTACCAAACACCAATTCTGAAACAACTGAAATTCTAACATATTCTTCATTGCACATGCATAACAATCTAACAATGCTCATTTAATTTATTAAAACTGTAATTATATACTTTAAGATTCTCCCATATTACTTATATAGACATGTGCTAGATAATATATATTTTTATTTTCTATACTTCTGAGTGTTAAAGAACAAACTACATTTTCTTACATGCTTAAAGGTAAAATCACTTTTCAACTAATGAACATGTAGTCTTACATCTTCTTTGTTTACATTACAAATGGAACTTAGCATGTAATTTGTGTACCATCATTCATTTGATAGCTACTCTGGGGTCCAGAAGTTTTTCTTTGCATCTCGTAAATTTCCATTCTTTGGTATTGTAGGAAAAATTGGGGATTTATCATATTCCATTGTATTGTTGCAAAATACTTTAACGTAATAATGGTTATGGGTATGAGTAACTATTGAAATTACAATTTTAGAATCATTCGATTCTATAAATTAGTGCAGTGTTAAAAGTTCAATTGGTCTCATACAGTAGACAGCAATGTTGTTGTAGTGAAAGAATCACCAAGTTAAATATATTCTTCCATTTTACTTACTAACTTTGAATTAGTCGGCTTATGGTTATGTTCCTTGCCTCTGGTCCCGAGTTTTGCAGATTCAAAACAGCCAGGGTTGATGTAACTTTTAGGATGGGAAAAAATGCAAGGATAAAGTCCTCTAGGACGGACTTTAAGTCATGGGTCTCAAGTCTAAAGATTTTCAGGCTCGTAAAAATACCACGAGCCTAAATAAACAGTGTGCATAATTTACCAACCTTCTTCATCCTAATAATACCTTAGTTGGCTATAAGATGTCTCATTGGCTCGATATGTTGACCACATACCATTTATGACATCTTTAGGGAAATAAGCATAACTACATTAACTTGGTCTAGTAACTCCTAACAAAGGAGAGTATAATGGCCCTACATAGGGCTGTTACACCATTTTAACAAACTTTAAATTATTTGACAAGCATTACAGTCCATCAAGAGTTTAGGACAATTTTTCAATGAGAGTGAGTTCAAAAATATGTCATTCGAACTCAAGACTTTGACAGTCGACTCAAAGCAGAACATTGAACCCACAACTCAGGGAATAAATACAAAATTGTTACTTTTTTACGGAAGCTCTTCTTTTAACCAAGAATATACACTATTCTTACAAGATGCCAACAAACAAACATCTACCTCATAAATATTTGTCCTGGGTTACCAACTTTTTCAGTGTGCAAAACAATTGAGAGATGATCACAATACAGTCTAGTCATTTTCACTTTTCCCTTAACAAAACTATATATGTGTGTTAAAATGCCTCTCCTGGCAGATTGTGTCACTGTAAAGCCTGAGTGGCATGGGGCATGCAAGGTGAGGCACTGAACTTCAAGGGAGAAGAAGGAACCTGAAATGTTTTCAACAAAAACTAAACAAACAAAAATTACCAACATGAAATCAGTTGTGAAACCTGTAAAGTCAATTCTTTTGTCTCATTCAAAAAATATTCCACAACACCCTGTTGTCTGCTTCTTCACTTGTGTGACATCTTGACACTCCAGGCCTTTCCTGCATCTGCCCAATGGTCTTATATTCTCTTGATATAATATGTGACCAAGTGGTCTACGTGGTGCAAGCATAAATCAGTTAACCACTGTACATGGTTGCAAGGGGAAAAAATCAGATGGTTGAAACTGGAGTTTGAATACGGGACCTTCAGAATATAATCACAAATATTACTGCTTGAGGTAATTTGCTAACTAGAGAATACATCTTGTCCAGTATCATATCTATAAATGATTTCAAGTTACTTATTTTTATTTTTGATTGTCATTTTGAAGAGTGGGTTGGAAGGCATGGTAAAATTGATTAGCCACCTAGATCACCAGACCTCATGTCATGTGATTTTCAATGTGGGGAATTTTGAAGGACAAAGTTTTCTGTACAAAACCACTAAACCTGCAACATTTACAAGATTTGATTGAACAAGAATTTTAAAATACTTTGGTAATAATGGAAAATTGTGTGATAACATCTGCAAATCAGTGATAAAACAATGTCATAAATGCTTAAATAACCATGGAGGTCACTTTGAACAATTTCAGTACTTTTTTTCTGTATAGATGCTGTAAGTTACAGAAATTATTATATTTCCATTTTCGGTTAACTGACTTTTGCTGCACCCTGTAGTTTAAAAATAAAATTAATAATGATTAAATAATAATGTATACCAAATAGAAATAAATATACAAATTAGAAAACATACAATTAAAAAATATATATATTCTTGCCAAAGTAATAAGAAATAAACCTGCACTTTGAACCCCTAACCTATAATTTCAATCATTTGGTAATGTAATATAATGGAAGTTAATGTAAGAACCTAAACTAACCTAAGGCAACACTCAGCAATTAAGATTCAATTTACAACTTTATTAATATGTGTTATCTCAGGTTAGTTTAGGTTCTTCGGAAAGATTCATTACATTGTGAAATTATAGGTTAAGAGCTGTAAATGGCCGGAATTAGCATTAATAAATGGATTCTGAAAATGGCTCTCGACTTGAACTCTTAGGGCAAGGAGAGAGAAAAGGAAGACCAAAAGGGGAAACAGAAAGAGATATAAGCAGTATGGAAAAACCTGCAAAAATAATAAATAAATTATAATGTAATACACACACCCACATCCACATTCACAGGGGAAAAGGCATTTTTTTTTCCCCCAGAGTTCTAGTGCAAATGACTACCTACTCTAATTTTTAAAACATCAGGAAAATACGAAATATTGTTGTAGATTTCCAGCAGTTCAGACATTTAAATAAGTGGATCCCAATACGAAGTGTGAGCTGGGAGATTGGCACATCTGCTCACTGCAGATGAACTACTAGCACCCACGACTAGAAAATTAGAACCTTCTTATTGGATAATCTGTTTTGCACTATAAATAGTTTTTTAACAAATTACACTCTATTAACTACAGTAAAAGCTCCTTATTCACAGTTCCGTTATTTACATTTTCATCATTCGCTTGTTTAAAATTGTAACACAGTTTGTATATTCACGACTAAAAATTTCTTTATTCGCGGATCCAGTCGGTGTATTAGAAGGATTAGGTATTTTTCATTAACGCATCGCCAATTTTCTTTATTGCAGACACATGTCAGGGCAGCTTTTACAAAGAGTGTTTAAAATCAAATGGACAAATAAATATCAAAGTAAAACAAACCTTATTGCCACTAAGCCTAAATTTCGTTGTTAAAAGCCGCCACTGTATTTCACGTGCCACATGTCCTTTGATAAACACTGCCTCACCACAATCGGTGTTTTATTGTTTCAACTTGTCATTCGTTGCAACAATTTTTATTGAATAACACGTGTCTCTTCTGCTTTGTACCCAATTTATAAAGTCATATAAAAGGACAGAAAAATTAGTTCCCAAGCAGAAAATGCAGGGTTGCCGCTTTAAAAAAAATAGAAATGCTTAACCTTTTATGCTTTGGCCAGTCATTTGCATCTATATCATGCTGTTTTAAAGTTAATGTATCAACTATATGATTCATCAATAAATCCTAAGACAGAACAAGGAATTCTATCACTGAATTCACAATTCAATATCAATCTGAATTGAAGACATTTCACGTAAAAGCTGCAAAACAGAAAAAAAATTACGAAGTTCTTTATGTCCTTGTCTAAGCCTGACAATAATAATTAATAGAAATAGTAGAAATTCTCTCAATAAATTGATTTTATTTACATAAATTTTATTTTGGAACCTTGGAACGTATCCCCTATATACCCAAATAAATTGCTATTCCATATTCATGGTTTCTGTATTTGCGGCATATTTACGGAACTTGTCCCCCGCGAATAAGGAGCTTTTACCATACTGAAAAAAATTAAATAGAAGTGCATATTGAAATAATCTTTAAAAAGTTATATAAGCACTGCACATACCCATGGATTATGGTTAAAACATACTATAATTGCAACTTACAAAGTGTTGATTAATATCTGCCAGCTATGCTGACTCAGTCACTGTTGGTCTCATGTTGTATTCCATCCTCATTCATGTGAGCACATGTTTATTAACCTATCTACATTTCAATGTTATATTTAAAATTAATGCTTCCCAATATTGAACAATTTTATTTTGAAAAGAAAAATTAATGCTAGAACCGGGATTCGAACCCCAGACCTCTAGCTCTATACACTATTGCAGTCCATTATACCAATCAAACCACCGATGCAACCATAATTTCTTTCCCCCTCATATACCATTCTCTAATTGTCAGCGCTACTATTGCCATCTGAGATCTGACAGCTTCTATTCAAGTAAGTACTTTCAATCAGAATTTTTACACAAAACTATCTACAGACAAACTAATAATCTAATATAATTTAAGCTGACTTTCATATAATGTATAATACTCTGAATGTTAATTGCTGAATAATATGTGACAAAGTAGCATGTTGTACCAAATATCAGCAATGTTGCAATAGGGGTAAAAGAAAGAAACAAAGAGAGAGAAAGAAAGAAAGAGAAAGAAACAAAGAAAGAGAGAGACAAGAAAAAAAGAAGAGAAAAGAAAAAAGAAAGAAAAAAGATGAGAACTAACGAGAGATGAGAGAGAGGAGAGAGAGAGAGAGAGAGAGAAAGAGAAGAATGAAAAAGATGAGAACTAAGAGAGAGAAGAAAGAAAGATGAGAACTAACGAGAGAGAAAGAAAGAAAGAAAGAAAGAAATAGAAAGAAAGATAAAGAAAGAAAAAGAAACAAAGAAAATAATAACAATACAAAAGAAAACGAAATAAATAAAGAAAGAAAAAGGACGGAAGAAAGAAAGAAAGAAAAAGAAACAGAATGTAAGAAACAAACAAAGAAACAACATGTTGGCAGAATAAGATGGAACCGAAGTTAAACAATATATTTTGTAACATTCTTATCTACATCTTGTATGGATGTGAAACTTGGGCTCCAGTGAAAAGACAGAAGGATAGAATACAGACGGCAGAGATGCGGTTCCTAAGACAAGTAAAAGAATGTACAAGACTTGATAGAATAAGAAATGAGGATATAAGAGAAGAAATGAAAGCACAGCCTTTATTGGATAAAGTCACAAATTACAGACAGAAATGGATTGATCACATGGATGGAATGAGTAAGGAGAGATATCCATTGTTAGCCAGAAATTATCAAGCAAGAGGAAGGCGTGATGTTGGAAGACCTAGAAGACGATGGGCTGATGTTAATATGAAGTCGGAACGGGCAATTGCCTAATCCCTGGAGTGATGATGATGATGAACATTCTTATCTAGCTTTTGCACTTACTCTTCTTCCTTCTTGACAAAAACATACCTAAGACTATCAGGCATTTGTTGACCTTCCATCAAAATATGTCATCACAGTGATGGTAGTATAGGGGAGTAACATATGAACCCCAAAGTTTATTTTCTCAACCTGGAGTAATTTCTATTAAGTAAGCTGAAATTCTACAAGGAACTTCTTTTTTTCCCACATAAGGATTCATTCAGCGCTGAGCACCAAGACATGATTCCTTAAACCATTAATTTATGGTATTCTAACTTTCTCAGGTATATTGGTATGTTTTCTAAATACTTATTCTGTAACTATATTTCACTCTAATACAAACAATGGGGATTCTAGTGCATCATCATCCATTCAAGTATTAGGCCATGTGGCCTGTTACGGTCTCAAAGAGGAGTTTTCCATCCAGCGCTCTTTTGGACGGTCCCAGCGATCTTTTGCCCTTGTTGGCAGTAACGAAGTATGGCTTTTGGAATTCTATGAGATGGCATTCGTTGAAGATGGGCTTTCCAGTTGTTCTGGTAGTGTTGTATGTAGTGAAGAATGGTTCTACATCCAACTCTTCCATAATTTCCTCATTTCTTTTATCGTCCCACTTTGTATAGCCTGCTGTATGGCGCATAAATCGCATTTCAGTTCCTGTTATTCGGCTTTCATCTCTTCTTCGTATTGTCCATGCTTCACTACCACCTCTTAATACTGGTCTTGCGTGAACCTAATAAAGCCGTATCTTGTGTTCTTCTGTACTAAAGATGGTTTCATTATACTGTTAATTATCCCCGTTGTTTTTGTGAAATTTATTTTCTTTTATATATCAGCTTCATCTTGAAATGTTAAATTATAACCCAAATAATTAAATTCATTTACTCGTTCTAAAATCTCATCATCCAAAACAATTTTGCTAGTTTTCTTTGTACTGATTTCCGTGTTGTACCTTTTTGCAATTATATTAAAATTGTGTAAAGAATACCGTAAATAGGCCTATGTTTTTGTTGGAGCTATTAATACCAAATCACCTGCAAAAAGCAAGGAGTCTATTTTTAGGTTTCTATTAATTTGGATAGAACCATGTCTCATCTGTCGCCAATCTTGGAGTATTCTATCCAAGTATATGCTAAAGAGCAATGGCGAGAGGTAACATCCTTGTCTTACGCCCCTATTAATTTTGGTCCAATCTGTTTGTGTGTTATCGATTCGAACTGAAATCAAATTTGTTTTATAGATATTGTATAAATTTAAAATATGCTGTTGTGGTAGATTGTTGTCAGCTAAAATTCCAACAGTTTATTCCTATTGATTTTGTCGAAGGCTTTTTTGAAGTCCACAAAAGCTAAATGTGTTTCTACATTGAACTCCCTGTGTTTTTCTATTAATAATTTAATGGAGAAATAACCATCGCAGCAGGATCGACCTTTACAAAAGCCATTCTGTTCTTCGCTGAGGAGGCTGTTAAGATATTTGTATAATTTGTTCTTAATTATATTGGCGTAAATTTTGTATCCAGTATTTAGTAAGCTGATACCTCTGTAATTTTCACAGTTTTTCTCGTCTCCTTTTTCAAATATTGGTATTACTATAGATTTTGTCCAACTTAACAGGAATGTCTCTCCCTTCCCATAGTTTATTTAAGAATGTTAGAAATCTGTCTAAAAACAGAGGATTTGCATTTTTAAATAGTTCAATACTGATTCCATCCTTTCCAGGAGCTTTGTTGATTCTCATTTTCGTTAATACTTCTGATAGTTCATCCTCTGTGATCAAGTCTGTAGAGGTGTTATTGGATGATGGATGGTTAAAGTGAGAGTATTTGGAGTTTGGGTCCATAGATTTTGAAAATAATTTGACCATTGTTTGGCTGGGATGATGACATTAAGGTTGAGATTGTCTTTCGTTTCACGATTCAAATTTTTCAAGATTTTGTATGTTTGTGATGCAGGTCTAGTAATATCATCTAATTGTGATACAAATTCCTCCCAATTTTTTCTATGTCTCTTCCTGGTTTCTCTTTTCGCTATAGCTCTTGTTTTGTGGTAATTGATTTTGTCTTCTGATTTATTTGATGAATACTTGTGGTATGCTTCTTTTTTTTCTTCGAAAATTTGCGCTATTTCATCATCCCAATGTCTTATGCCATTTTTTTAACCATCTCTTTTTTGTGATTAGGCTTTCTTTTGCAGATTGTTTTAAAATGTAAATGAGTCTATACTAATTTTAAAAAAGTAAAAACTATAGTAGCTATGTAAATCTAAGGATATTATATATATATATTTTTTTTTTTTTTCGTGCTATGCTTTACATCTTTTCTAGGGAATTATAGATGTGGTAGCTTCCCGTTATTTTCCACGCCAGGGATGATAATTATGATGGCAGAGACCATTTGGGCCTCAAAACTTCCTGACATTTGTCTTACTGGTGAGGGAAAACCCCGAGAAAGCTTGACCCGACAGGGAATCGAACCCGGGCCTGCTGTGTTACAGGACAGCACGCTACCTTGATACCAGCAGTGGACATATATATATATATATATATATATTACGTCTAATGCAAATGATAATCTACTGTATTTCCAAAAAAAAATAAGCGGCGAGAAAAAAAGCTATTTATGGCAGTATTATTGTCACAGTATAATGTAGCATTCTCGACTTTTTAGCATTGTACACTTTTTTGCAACAAAGAGGGAGATAGACATATCTGGAGGATGAGGGCTCTTATTTCAGGATCTCCTTCCCCTGGAAACATAGCTTTCACCACAGCTTACGGGACACTATCTGACCATCCACATTACCGCAGGAACATGGCTCATTTCCAGGAACTGACACAGACCACTTGGGCCTGCATTTGGCCAAAAATAAATTGGATTGATGGTGTTTTATGCAGCATGGGAGAAAAAGGATTGGATAATGGAGATTGGAATGACATGTGGAGGTTAATGACATTAGATTAATTGGTGGAATTAAGAAGTGAAAACTGCTGAATAAAAAAATTGTAAAATTATATAAGTAATGATCTCAAAAGTCCTACTTGTGGTATTAGTCTACCTAATACAAATCACATTCTACAATAATTCAAGGGAAAAAATTACAAAAATGCACAAACTATTGTAGCAGTAAGCAAATCACAAAATGAGAATGAGTGTGATTTTCCTAAAGAAACTATGGAAAAATACTTGAAAAGAGAATGAGAAGTTCATAGAAATAACCTAAAATAGCATAATTACAGGAATAAGCTAGTGATTTAAAACAAACCACACAAGTCAAACTAAAAAAACTCACTCTAATCTTTTGTGTGTCCATTTGTGTAGCATATGTTATTGTTAAGAATTAAAGTACAAATGGCATTGCAATATCTATGTGAAAGGTACAATATCTTTCAAAAATTAAACTGAAAATATGTAAAACTGTTATTCTCCACTTATATTATAAATGGATCGAAAATATGACCTCTTACATTAAAGGAGGAGAAAAGAGTATGCATATGTTAGAATCAACTTAATAAAATGTTGGATCAAGAGAGAGACTAACATTGAGAGAAAAAAACACAAACAGGAGCTGCATGATCTTTTATAGGAAACCAAATGTAATAAAAAAGTTTAAGTCTCAGACTGCAATGAGCAGGATATGTGGGATGAATGGGGAATGAAAGAGGGGCATGGAAACTGTATAAAAACCAGAGGGAAAAATGGCCAGTTGATAGGTCAAGCAAGAATGAGGTGGGAGAGTAACTTCAACCATGATCATCAAGGGATGATTGGAAAACATAAGCTCAGGACAGGATGTAGATTGAGCTTATGTCTGCCACAGTCACGAACCTCAGGTTTGATAGTGCCAGTGGATAGAATGTATAGCAATTTCTAAAATAGGGTTTGCAATAATCTTATGATTTACCAGTAAAAATGTTCTATTTTTTCTGAAGTTTGGAAACATTAATGGCTGAGTTATGATTTCCCCAATTTAAAATACTTTATATTGATTTTGTTTGTTTCTTGATTCACCTCATACTTCTTAACTCCCTTGCATATCTAGATTTTGTCGCTATTTGCGACATTCTCAATGCTGTTCACATTCACAACTTACATCCAATGGTCTCCTCTCCTGCAGACTGACCTCTGCGCCATCTGATGGTTGACCGACGAACTTCCAAATCAATTCCCTCTCCTTATCATTGGGTATTTCAAAATTCATAGTAACTATGAATTTTGAAATACCCGGTGATATGGAGAAGGGATTAATTTGGAAGTTCATCGGTCAACCATCAGATGGTGCGGAGGTCAGTCTGCAGGAGAGGAGACCATTGGACGTCAGTTGTGAACGTGAACAGCATTGAGAATGTCACAAATACAGTGACAAAATCTAGATATGCAAGGGAGTTATGAAGTATGAGGTGAGTCAAGAAATAAATAAACAAAATTACAAATAAACCTCATAGTGCTATTTCCTACCTACATAACTTAACCTTATATTGAAATTAACGTTGGGAAGTAAACATTATGAGGTATATTATCTGAAATACATAAGAAATTTCAAAAAAATTTTGACAAATACAATATTACTTTGGCACCAATAAATACATTTTGTCTGGGGAATCTTCTAACTGCCGGTACTAATAAAGAAGTTTATGTCCCACACAGTAAGAAATCTGGAATTTTTCAAATAATTTGTAATGATTGTAGTAAGGTTTATATAGGAAAAATGAAAAGGAATTTGGAAACTCATACTAAACAACATTTTAGAAATTTAAAAAAATGTGAAATCCAAAAATCTGCAATTGCTGCACATAGTTGATTAGAATATAATAAAATTGGAAGAGAAGCAAAACTTTTAAAACAATTTGAAAAATCTCTCGACTTGACAATTTGGGAGAAGATATATATTCAGAAAAATATAGATTGATGAATTTTGATATTCCTAACAAACAAAATTTGATTTTGAAGTTTATAAATTCAACCATAGATGGCAGCACAGAAGATGGTGACAATAGAAGGTTTGACAGTGTAAGTACTTCATCAGAGTTTTGACTGAAGATGGATGAAACTTCATCCGAAACCATGGTTTCGTGAAAAGCACAAAATTTATGAGGTGAGCTTTGAAAAAATTTTCTCCAATTAATTTTGTAAGTAAAATACCTTATTGAAAAAGACAATGTATACAAACATAGTAGACACACAATAATTAAAAGAAACTGGAACTTTCATCAGACAACTAACCAATATAGACAAGTTCACTTCCAGTGTATCCCTTCTCATGTAAGGACAAACCACATCCCCTTGTAAGGAAGAGGACAAACAGTATCCCTGAAAAAAACATTTTCAATAGAGCCCCGGATTAGTATGCAAAATAAAGTAGTAAATATGTATGCAAATATGCATGAAAAATGTAGAAAATATGCACCCTAAATATGCAAAAACAGATTGTAATAAAATCAAATAAGTTTATTTAACTTTCACAGAGAAAAAAAAACGAGAAAACCACCAAGAAACGACATAACAGAGGCTACTGATGATGGAGATAAGCTCCGAAACTGCAGTCTAGGAGAAAAAGGATATGAAGTGAGGTAATAAAAACATTAATTTAATTATCAAATAAGTTATTTGCTTTGTGGGTAATCTTATCTTATTCCTGGCTATTACAGTAGATAAGGAAGGTTTTCTTGGGTGAAGCTCCTTCGTCTGTCAGTAAAGAAGGGTTTATACAATGAAAATGTTCTTTCTACATCACGTGATGTCACATGTGCATGTGAAAAACGCCAGAGTTGTGAATTTCTCTTTGGTTACAGTTTTTTCACTATCACCAGAGAGCATTTTGCTAATTTGACAAATTCTATTGTAGCCAGGATTTTTATTTAATACTTCACTAAGCTTATCAAATGCGATTTTAGCAATACCATAATATTATTTCTCAAAGCCCTCTTAAACATATGTAAACATATATGTTACGCTTATAACTGATTGATTGCAGAGACTTTATTAATTTAATTTGTTAACATGTCTGAAGAAGGTACAGTGTACCGAAACACCTGTCACTGAATTATATAATAAATATGACTATTTAACTCATGCCCCAAATGGGAGTCAATGACCAATCACGTTTCAATGATTTCTGTATTACAACCAATCAGAGACGTGTTTCACGAAATAATTATCAACGTTAGGATTATCATATATTAAGCAAAGCTCCTCCTTTTTAATATTCTGAACAGGTCTGACCGTTATTTTGCAGTGACTGAGCCTATAACAAATACGGCTACCAGATTGTATATAATAGTGCTTACATGTCAACATTTGTAGCAATTGATTATACCACCCAAAAAAAGAAACCACTGTTTGCACTTTCTTAAATGTATACGACATCAAAAATGAATTAATATACAGATTGATGTGTTTCATTTTTTCTCCACTAGAGAGCATTCTTACAATATTGCGTTCCTTTGGCAATAAATAGTATGATCTGGTTGCAGTGATATAAACAAAAGAAGCAGTAGAAGCGTAGGCTACCCTATCGTTTCTCATTAGTTTTCAAACATCACCGTTTACTTTAAATATAAAATATATTTTAATAAACTGTAGTTAAATAATGATTGTGAGTAAACAGCTTTATTTTATTCGTTAAATAGTCCTAACAAATGCCACTCTTGATTTCCAAATTCTCTAGATAAATTCACTCCTCACTTCGTGAGTCGTGAATTTATCGATAATTTGGAAATCACTCGTGGCATTACTTATGAAAATCAAATAAAACTATGTTTTATTTTTATTTAATTAATAAAAAATATTAATTAATAATTAATTACTAGTAATTAGCTGAAAGGAAAATTATAATTTAATACCACTTTTAGGAGTAAAATATTCATTTATGCATTAAAAATCTAAAATAAGCATTTTCTCCCCAAATATGCATTTCCATGCATTATCAAATACCACTCAAATTGTCTGTGAAGGCACCACTTAACATGTTAACTATTTCTGCATACTTTTTAATGCATAAAACAAAACATGCATTTTGCATACAAATCCGGGCTCTAGTTATCAAACTTTGAATCTGCTAAAATAGCTACAAAATTTAAAACACAAATTTTTTAAACATGCACAACAAGCAATAAAAGTCAAGAGATATTAAAGAACTATGGGATCAAAACAAAAATAAATGAAGAAACAAAGCTGTTGCAATATTGACTTAGGCCATCATCATAACTAGTTTCACAGCCGATTATCTTTCCATCTGCCAGCTGTACTATATGTCAACAAGAGGACTCTGTAATGGACGTCACCCATGTAAAACAATGTTCTAAACTTAATCCCAACAACAAGAATATTGTACAATTATACTGGAAAGCCAAAAGACCAATGGAATAACACCATGTCTGCCATTGGATACGGTACTAATATATTATAGGTGATCTTCCCTTACCCAACACAAGGTTACAACATATGCTCCAACTCCATGACACAACAGGCCTAGAACACTCTTGGCCTACCAGCAAGCTGCCAGCCTAACATCCACATGTATTAATCACAGAGATGGATGATCATCCAGTCAGTACATAGATAACATGTGGTCAACATGGCGGGCCTTTCAGCCACTATAGCTGGATTTCTCAATCTGGAGCTGCTACTTATTGTAGCTACTCACAATGCTGGGCAGGCACCAATCCCAAATTTTCCCCATGGGACTTCAATCAGCACAAGTCCCTTAGCTCTGCTATAAGGCATCATGCCTTAAATAGCTCTGTTCCAGCACAGGACGTATACAATATCTACACTAAAAAAAATGATTTGAATATTCTCAATAACTTCCAAAGCTTATCTGAGACCAAAATCAGCTCAAACTCTACCTATAATTTGTGTAAGGAATGCGATGGTGGTGGTGACCACAATGACAATGAGGTTATAAACCATTAAAATTTAATTTAGCTGAAATCAAAATCTAATAGAGCAGAGAAAATTTATATTACACAATGCATGCAATGTAATTTTCAAGTTTCTCCTAGATATTTGTAGAAGATAAATCTTAAATCTATTTCAATAAATTTTCAGGGAAAATAAATATAGAAATTACACATGAATTAATGGAACAAACATTTAATTTACATCATAGAGTTACTGGTTTCATTCAGATTTCAAAAGCCAATTTGTTTTGCACTGGGTACAATTTAATTCAGACCAGCCTCATGGGCTAGTGGTCAGCGTTTCAGACTACATTTTATGAGGTCCCAGGTTTGATTACTAGTTATAGACCATACGGATTTTTCCTTAAAGGGATCATATCATTGGGGTGACATAACTCTGCCTTCCAGGTGGCTCAATCTAAGAAATGGATTACAATTCCGCCAAAGACAGGGGAGAAAGCCAGAATTGTCATAAAAGACAACCTGGTGGCATTGGAAAAAAGAAATGTAATTGACATACATACGTTTTCCAGGCGTTACAAGGATTTCATTGCCAACAACAATATGTTGAATGAGAAAATTGAACAGAAGCTGAAATAAACCAAGTACCAGCTCTGAATCACAAGTGGTTGATCACTTGCCATCCACCTCTGAATCCTAAGTTTGCATTTCGGTTGATCCATGTGCTTTAATAGTCCACAAATTTGGCACATTATCTTCAGGGTTACTCCCATTTCCCCTACCAAAAATGTTATTTTACCACTTCTGCATAATCATTCATTTTGATTTATTTAATTGTATTTCTTGTAATGGTGTAACAGGTCTCGTATATCACAGACCTTCAATAAAGAGGTTTCATTTCATCTCATCCCTTGACCTGGTATTATGCCAGTCATAACTAGAGATTATTTTTTTCTGATTATAAACTGAATTATATAGTATACAATAATGCATGCATGTTAGTCACTCGCTGCACCTTATATGCTATGGATTCTGGGTTAATGTTGTCTATTTGCAATTTATGCACTACTTCGGCAGATCATGTTACATAGCTGACATGCATTACTATTGTGTACTTAGATAAGTTTGGTATAAATTTATGTTTAAATGTGTGTGTTGTGTGAGGGTGTGATGAACCCAGGTGCTGGTACATAGCCTACTTCTCTCATAAAACACCGAAGTTACTGCCTGATGTACAAATTGTTTTCAACACCACATGCCTTCTCAACATGTATAGGCTACTGCAGAAGAATTTAATTTAATTCAAGCATCTTATGGGCATATGGGGTTTGTTAGTCCTACAAGACAATCCATCTAGCAGATACAACTCCAGAATAAAACTAGGCAGGCTGAGCTCTGGAGCTGAGTAAATGCAATCGTTCTACGGAGGAAACCCCAAATAATAAATCTGCCATGAAAATGGGCTAGCAACCCACTTCAAGGTGTATCTTACACATTACTCGCAGTTCCAAGGATCAATCCTCGGATCAAAGAAACCGACTTTCAAAAAAAAACTAAAGAAGATAGAACCAATGGACGGGAGAAGAACAAGAGGAAGACCAGTCAAGAGATGGATAAGACAGTGGATGCACATCCAATATGTCTTACTCCAAGGAGTGATTTGGGAAATAAACAGGATGAAAATCGTAAATATTACGAATAAAAAGATAATCTGGTGTACAACCTAGTCATTAAAAATTAAAAGCCACTATTGCTCCTAGATTCAAGATTAAAAATTGTACAATTAAAAATTTTGACCCAGGTATCGGACTCGCTACTTAGGAGCAAGCACATTGCCACCTAACGTAACATACAGATATGTTAAGACAAGCTGCAAAGAGATGCTGTTAGCATTTCAATGTGTCATGAAAACTTGAGCAATACAAGTTTTTAATATGAAATTTAGTAGTAATGGTAGTCTAATACCCATTAGATTGGATGTGTTCCAATATGCTAATATGAAATTTAAGAAACAAAAAAGTTACGAGTAGATATATTTTGGGTATTCTGCCTCAATCTCAAAATCTTATTTTAATTACATAAAAATTCAATATTTTCTTCCCTTGTTTTAGTTAAAAGTGTGTATAAATTTCCTGCATTTATCAGAAAAAAGAAAAATATAGTATGTAAACAATAAAATTTAAAAAATCCAACTTTATATTAAATTGGAAACTTCACAGCAAAGACAATGTGGTATTTCAAAATTATTTTACTGAATGAAATGTTTAATAAAGAATATTAATAAAATGGAAATAAGTTACATATTCTACAGTATCATTTACTTAAAATTATTGGTACAATGGCTTTCTGTGTTTTTTACTTCACAAATCAGAAACATTTGTAGAAGAGACCAGCCTTCTTGCTAAATATTGAAGTATAAGAGACCAAATGATTCCATTATCAAATGCTCAACATCAGATACCAAACCAACAATTTCCACATGATTGTGTATCAGAGAATTGTAAGAATCATCAAACTGTAATCATTTTTTCAAATCTTTCCAACTAAATATGTATTTATGTTTATTTTTGTAATTCTTGTTTATGGAATGTTCCAATTAGCTCTGAATTCACTTCCAAAAATACCTTTTTATCTAATTTATTCTAAATAATTCCAAACACCCTTCTTCCTTAAGACTTTATCAGCTAAATAATGCATCTGTATTTCTTGTTTATTAAAAGCTCAAATTAACTACATACCTCTTAAAAACGGGGCACGCCGTAGCGTAGTGGTTAAGGCACTGAGCTACAAGCCGGAGGGTCGAGGGTTCAAGTCCCGTTGGGGTCAGGATTTTTAAACTGGCCCAAACCCTCTGGCGGCACTATGGCCCTGGGGTCGACTCAGCCTCTAACGGAAATGAGTACCAGACGCTTGTTCTGGGGTAAAGGCGGCCGTCACGCAGGGCTGACAACCCGGCTGACATAAAGTGCCGATTGTCTAGAAAAAGTGGGAGCCTTAACCTCCTACTACCCCATGGGCCTCCGGGTCTGTTGTGGGATCACTTTACTTTACTTACCTCTTAAAAACACCATTTATTTTAGTTATTCTATCTCCGATTTTTACAAATATTGTATCACTTTTCCTTGAAGTTTTACCTCAAAAATGTATATAAGTATCTACTTTTTGTATTTCCTCTTTATATATACCTAATTATTTGTATTTTTTTAATACCCTTCACCTTTTTATCATAACTTCTTAAACATCTACAAATGTTTGATTGCCTTTTTCCTTGAAACTTTATCAACAAATCCATTGGTATAGACAGACAATTTCATCAGGATAAATGTTACTAGGTGTTTATGTATTTTTTCCACTCGATTGATTTCTTATATTTGTTATTATGTTATATTTTTATGTCCCGCGCCGTAGCCGAGCGGTTAAGGTAGGAAGCCTTGGCGCAGAGCTACGGGACTTGCGCTGGTTCGAGTCTCCATGGGGGAAGAAATTTTCTCATGGTATTTCGGCCAGTATGGGACCGGTGCCCACCCAGCATCGTGAGGCAATTGGGTAGCTGCAATAAGTAGCGGCTCCAGGTTGAGGAAACCAGCTATAACGGCTGGGGGACTCGACATGCTGACCACATGTCACCCCTACACTGGCTGTTGATCATCTACCTCTGTGATTGACACATGTGGATGTGAGGCCAGCAGCCGGCTGGTAGGCTAAGGGCCTTGTAGGCCTGTCGCGCCAGGAGTTTTTTTTTTTTTTTTAGTTATATTTTTATATCTTATATAGAATGTTTTCTTGTGTTCTGTTTAGTTTTTAATGACAAACTTAACTTTTAAGAAAGTAAATAAATAAAAATAATATATCTGCTGTTTTTTTTTATTTCCTGTTTACAAAATATGTAATTATGTGTCTTCTTTTTAATACCTCCACTTTTAAAAATATTTCAACAAGCTTTTATCTTAAAATTTTATCAACTAAATATATACCTTCTTTTTGTATTTCTTGTTTCTAAAATATTCTAAGTGTAGCTTTTTTTTTTCATTTTTTACTTATTCTATTGACAACTTTTATACCAATCTTCTTCCCCAAAGCTTTCTGAACGATATATATATATATATATATATATATATATATATATATATATAAACTTTGTAATTCTTGATGATTTTTATTATTAATTTAACACTTCTCATAGAAGGATAAATTATATATAAACTTTGTAATTCTTGTTTATAACATCCTAAGCTTTTATTTTTTTTCAAAAATATGCTTTTACCTTACATATTCCATTTCAAACTTTTATGTATTATTGTTTTTCCTTGAAATTTTTTTTCAACCAAACATGTATATGCTATTTTGTCATATTTTTATAAAATACTTCTAAAAATTACGTATCTTTTTTGAAAATACCTCTTATATCTCTTATTCAACTTTATTGTCAAAAGGACTTTAATGCTTCTTTATTACTATTCCATACTGTGACAGAACAGAAGGTCCATGACCCACCAGCCAGTTCCTAACCTCATATCCACATTTTCCATTCACAGAGGTGGATGATCATCCAGACAATAGAGAGGTGATATGTGGCTAGCTTATTGGGTCTCCCAGCCATTATAGCTGGTTTTCTCCACCTGGAGCCATTACTTATTGCAGCTATCCAAGTTCATGTCAATACTGAATGGGGCACTGGTCAAATACTGGCCAAAATTCCATTAAAAAAATGTTCTTTCCCTATGGGAACTCGAACTAGCATATGTCCCATAGCTCTACACCAAGGCATGAACCTTAGATGCTCGGCTATGAAGCAGATCTGCTTCTCTAATAAATTCAACAACATAAATTTCATATATTTCAATTCTAATTAAATTCACTGATCATTCAAACAATATTCATAAAGTCCATGTAATTTTATTTTTATTAAATATTATTTCCTAACTATTTTATATTCTTAATTTCTTCACCATCAACTTACTAAGATATTTTTCCTCTTATACAAAAAGTATGTTCTATCATCTTTTCATTAGATTCATCTTTCATTTTTTCTAAATATATTTATGTATATTATTTTAATTATTAAATTTTAGATAATCATTACATTGTGATTTCCATATTTTCATATATGTCTATAAACTTATAAAAGTATCACCATCCACATCTCAGGCTGATGAAATATTATAATTATATAATGTAACACAGAATATCTTAAACTCCTTTCATACTATTGTAATTCAGTACAAATATAAATCATTGAGCTTTTAGTTAATAGCCTTTTTGAACCAAAAACTCACATTTCTAAAAGCTCTACCCACTGTACTATTTCAATTTTAAGAAAGCATCTTTACAAAATTTCTACTTTATAGAATACTTCAATTACAATTTGAATTGCCTGTATTACTTTGTCCTTATAGTAATCCTGTAATGAGGAAAGTTTTATGTAATTAACTTTTTATCATCATAAGTTAATTCATTAAACACAACATTTATTTATAACTCCTGGTATTTAAAAAAGTACTTTTAACTCCAGTTAGGTGTTTGTGGTTTTTATATTATTTTCAGATTCCAAATGCAGTGCATAAATGCATTTTTGTATATCTTACTTCACTAGTTACACCCTTTACTCTTCCAGTTTGAATATTTTTTATTATTATTATTATTATTATTATTATTATTATTATTATTATTATTATCATCATCATCATCATCATTTATATTATGTTTAATGTAAAAAAAAAAGAAGGGCTATACATGTTATGTATGTTATTTGCCACAACTCTCTCAGAATAAATCATCATTATTGATATTATTATTAATATTATTGATATTATTATTATTATTATTGTTGATATTATTATCGTTATTATTATTATTATTGTTATTATTATTATTATTATTATTATTATTATTATTATTATTATTTAATATAGGTAATATCCTTACTATGTTTTGGTAACTTTAAAAATATAGTGAAAATCATACATTGTTTTAGATGTATTTATGTTGATATTGTTATAAGTTATTATTTTATTCACACGCATGGTAACTAAATTTTCTGTAATTGTAATAGTGCCATTATAATTTTAGTTTTGCTACAAATTTTTCTCATTTCTTTCCATCACTTTTTATTTATATGTTTAAATACTTTTCTTATATTCTCTATAGTTCTGCCAAACCATGAATTGCTCATCAACTTTAAAAAAATGTTTTGTCAAATTCATTTTTCGCTTTTTCTGAATTATGTATTCAAATGTATATATATCTCTGTAGCCAGCTTAACTGATTAAATTTTAAATCTATATAATTTCTTTGTGCTCAGATAAGGTGCAGTCAAACATTAAAAGATCAACTGTAAATAATGTAACTTCTATCATTGTAATGTATATATTTCTTTTTTCTATTCATGTCTATTTATACAATTGACATTCATCCTTTGCATTAGTAGTCACTGACATCAATCAAATATCTCTGCATTAAATAAATAAAAGTTATTTATATCAAGTTTTATACCTAAAGATAAGAATATATTTTTAAATCTCTGTAGATTTTTTTTTCTTTTTGTTGTATAAAGTTTTTAGTTTAATTTCATATGAAGAAGGAATGTATTTATTTCCTGAAACCAATGCAAAAACTTTATCCTTATCACATTATTTTGTATATTCCAAATTTACTTCTAAAATACAACCTCAATCAGTAAACACCTAGATTTAAAATTTGCTTTTACAATAAGCAAGCACACATTCTTTTCATCCATGATATAATATGCCTATAAGGCCCTTGGCCTACAAACTAGCTGCCCACATTCACAAATATGACTGAGCCAGTATGGGGTGACACAAAGCCAGTATGTTGGATTCCCCTACTTGTTTTATGAACCTAGAGCTGCTACTTATACGGTAGCTACCAGGAAGCTGTGTGACCACCAGGCCCAAACAGTGGCCATTATTCTATTTCTTTAAGAAACGTTCCTAAAATAATGCAGTAAAAATTAATAAATGATTGTTAAAAGAAAGTATTCAATAATACATGGTCAATTCCTTAAATTTTAACAATGGTGATAATTTTACAACAATATATTTATTTGACGATTTTTATTATTAATTTAACACTTCTCATTTGCAAAGATAGAAGCTATGGTTTCAAGCATTTGGCGCGAGGGAATTACAACGTACATAAGAGAAAAATTTGCATTTAGATCGTAACTCGCCTCGGTAGCTCAGTTGGTAGAGCACTTGGCCCGGAAAGCCAAGGGTCCCAGGTTCGAGTTTCGGTCTAGGCGAAAATTTTTCTCTTCAAATATAATATATTTATTTATTTATTTATTTATTAAATCTCCATGATATGGAGCCCTATTTTACAAATGTATGTTAGGGCTGTAGTTACATATAAAAGGAAATTGAAGAAACACACAATTACAAAATATAAATTAAAGAAAAATAACAAATGAACAAAACAAGAACAAATGAAATTAAAACTTAAAAATAAGCAGTAATAATTTAACTTTCACAGGGAAAGAACACTATGAGGTTTAATTTAAGAATTAAATTGTTTTTATTACCTCACCTCATATCCTTTTTCTTCTATACTGAAGATGGAGATAAGCTCCGAAACTGCAGTATAGAAGAAAAAGGATATGAGGTGAGGTAATAAAACATTAATTTAATTCTTAAGCAGTAATAAGATGAATTATAATGTGGTGAAAATAGCCTTTACAAATGTTTTAGTTTTAAATGCTGTCTTTTATATCCCTCCTCATCACACTACCTTTTACTTGAAATCTTTTACAGTTTCTCTTGCTAGAACATGGAATTCTCTTCCACCCTATGTTAGGGATTGCCAAATTTTACCATCTTTCAGAAACAAATTGGAAATGAAATTATTAACAGAAACATCTCGCTAATATTACTTTTTTAACAATTAATAATTTGTTTTTTTATTACTTAATATAAATAGTATTAAGATTTGTCAATATATTTACCTAATGTCTTATATATAAGCGATAGATCAATTCATTAGAGTTTATTACTTTCTTTGTATATTTTTTCTTTTCTTTTTATGTATAGTAGATTCAAGCTGTTATTCCTTAAGTATGCATTCCTCCATTAGTTTAATTTTAATTGTATTGTATTATTAGACATTATTTTCATTGTAATGACATATTTTCATTATTGTTCAGTTTAAGCAGATAATTTATTGTTTAGAATGTACTATTATTGTTTTTTTTTTGTATTTAAATGTAACATATGTGTTTTTCCAGGTGAGTGGAAGAAAAGGCCTCATGGCCTTAACTTCACCAGGCTAAACAAATATCTTCTATTCTTACAATATTTCCATTTTAAAATACCAATTATTGGATCATGTAATATTTGGTTACATTCAGTTAAATGAATATCTACAATGTATTGCTTACATCCACGAGATGGACAGTCTAAAATAAGCTGTTCAACAGTTTGATCATTACAACATATTGTTATAGAACCTCTCACTGTGAAGTTTCCAATTTTTAAATATAAGTCAGTTAATAATAATATTACATAAGATGAAAAAAAAAACCATTAAATCCTTAAAATATATCTACTCTATGTGAGTGTGACAACCCACTGCTTCATTGTGTTCTGTGTTCCACACTCACCAACTCTATCCAAAATAAAATCCATTCTGTGTGTGTTCTAATCCCACTGCACTTTATGTGCTTTGGGTTCAGCATTTGGCAAATAGATGGCATTAATGAGGTCTGTTTTTAAACTGTACACTACTTCGGTAGACCACTTTACATAGAAGATGTATTCTTGTATTGTGAACAGAGAGGAAAGTATGTTTTATGTTTATGTAGTGTAAAGTGTGTTGTATAACACATGATGAGGAAGGAAAGGGAGAAGGTGAAACCCAGTGCTGGCGCATAGCCTACTCCTGTTGAAAAGCACCAAAGGGACAGCTAGGCTTAACGTCCCCATCTGACAGACTAATCCCTATCAACAGCACCACATGCCTTCTCAACATATGTACTGAGGAGAGGTTTGCAATTTAATGCAGGAATCTGTTGCACAATCTAGCAATTAAAAATTTACACCACCACCTCTACTGGACACAAGATTGAAAATTTAAAAATTAAATTAACAATTTTAATTTTCAACCCCACTAGTTATCGAACCTGAGTCCACTGGTCAGGAAGCAGACATGTTATCACTTGAACCAGAACAGTGGTATAAAATCCATTCCTGAAATAAACATTCCCCAAAGTACAACATTCATTGCTGGTACAAAGAGAAGAAAGAGTCCATAGCATTTAAGTTATCATTTGTTAAACACGAATAATATTAACATTGAAAGAAACACTACTGGCTTTATAAGTAATGTTTAAATTCCCAATAAAAAGTCTTCTTAATAAAGAAGCCGCCATTTGCAAAAATCGTAGCAACGGCTCGTAGCATTTGGGGTTAGGGAATTAACTATGTGTAAGAGAAAAATACGCGTTTAGATTGGAGGCCTAGGTGGCTCAGATGGAAGAGCATTGACATAGAAAGTCAAAGGTCCTGGGTTCAAACCCCAGTCTAGGCGTATATTTTTCTTTTCAAATATAAACATGATATTATTTATAAATAAATAAATATCCTCATCTCATATTCAACTCAGGGTCGGGTCAAGGAATGAGATGAGCCCCTATATAGAGAGGTCTGTGAATGACAAGGGTGTCAGCCAACCATACCTGATGCACCATCACAGGAGCAGATGAATGAAATTAAACTAAATGGATGAAATGAAATTGTGGGAAGGGAAAACGGGAGAAACCCCAGAAAAATCTGTCCAAGCTCCATTTCGTCCACCACGAAACCCACATGGAGTGACCAAGACTCGATCTCAGGACTCCAGCAGCGAGAGGTGAGCATCTAACCGCTAGCACCATGAAGCCACCTATCATGATATTATTTATAAGGAAAATAAATTATATAGCTTTATTCTTTATTATAATTAATTATGCATCCATCCATAGTATTTCTGCCCAAGGGCAGGTCTTTCGCTGCAATCACAGCATTTTCAAGCTATGCTTTGCAGCTTTACTAGGGAATTTTACATGTGGTAGGTTCCTGTTGCCTTCCACACCTGTGAAGGATGATGATAATGATAAGGATGATGGCTGGATGATTTTCGGGGACCGTTGGGCCCTAAGCTTCCTGACATTTGTCTTACAGGTGAGGAAAAACCCCGAAAAAACCTCACCCAGGAGCCTGTCCTGACCGGGAATCGAACCTGGGCCTGCTGTATGACAAGGCAGCATGCTACCTTGAGACCCAAAACTTTCCCTAAAAATTTGAGGCCAACCGGAACCTTTATAGATATTATAATAATTACACATATATTATAGGAACATTTTACGTTACCTGTGGACATAATTAATGATGAAGCCAACAAAAATGTAAAAAAAAAAATTTCAGAGCAACAGAAACAAATATTGTATGGGGTAACGTAATTCCACACAGACATACGTAGACAGAACACTGGAGTTGTAATGTTGAACCTAATTGTTCAAACTACACATGGAGCACAAGATATACTTATTAAATATTATGACAACATAAAATGCTATAATAACAATAAGATATGTCAATATACAATATAAATATGTAAATGCCGTGCACTAATTGAAAATTAGGGAAAGCTGTAGTATAGTTGGTTAAGGCAGCTACAAGCCAGAGGATTGAGAGTTCAAATCCCAATGGGGCCACGGTTTTTAAAGTGCCCAAAAACTATTTGCAAGTATTATGGCTCAGGGGTCAATCCAGCCTCTATAAGAAATGAGTACTAGATAGAAGTTCTGGGGGTAAATACGGCCATCAAACAGGGCTGACATCTCATACTGATTGTCTATTAAAGTAAGACCCTTAACTTCGTACTATCGAAGGACTTCGTAAGGCCTATAGCGGGTTCAGCTTACTTTTATAATTGCAAATCACAAAATATTATTTTGTATAGTAGCCAGGTCTTGCTATAAATGAAATGACCTCTTGATGACATGTTTCAATTTAACATGAGTATACTAGCCCATGTCTAATGAAATTGAGACGTTTGATCATGTCTTCAGAAAGCAGTTTTTTTGTTTCATATTTTTTCCAATATGGAAGATGGAACATATATTTATGTAAAGAGCAGGATGGACAATACACAACATTATCAGAATGTTTTTAACTTTTAAGCCTCCGATTTCAGATATTGGGAAATAAGAATGATTACTGTGTTAAATTCAGAGCATTACAATTCCAATTCTAGACAAGCCTCATGATCATGCGGTCACCACAGATTCTCATTAAGGTTTATGCAAATACATTAGTCCCTACTCAAATTACTTCTAATCACTGGTGAGCTGACTCACCGTGAGCAAGTGCAAATATCAAATTAGCTACCCACTAACTGGTCATGCATGAAAGTAGTCGTTTTCGTAATATTGGCAAGAAATTACCCAGAATTCTCAGCGATAAAACCACTTCCATTATTTTTGTCTGCTAGAGGCACGCATTTATGCTTGCGTCCTGCAAATAATACCGTATACAACGACGTCTGCATCGTGCAATACTACGCCGATTCTCCTGTTCTTCCAGTTGAATTCTTTGGTAGACTCTATCAAATTACTCTTCTCCGCATATACCGAAAACAAGATTGAAGTCTTCAAGGTCCGACGTCTTGGATAAAGCAGCAAGATATGCAGCAAGGTTTCAAACTACATCGGTTACCATCGGTTCCCTTCGGGATTCTAACTTAAGTCACCTCGTCAGGTAGCTTACGAATTTCAACAATTATTATCGCATGAACAGATTTCTGAGTAAGCAAAATCGTATTAGGATGCAACTTTCTCAGCAGAGAATGCCTTTTACGGTCTAATCCGTTCATAGATTCGACCCTAAGTTTGATTCCCAGGTGAATCCTGGCATTATCCAGTCAGACAACTGGAAATTTTCCTTGAAGGGAATTATTTCTGTGGTTGCCCATGGTCTGAAATTTAGGCTAAGTTTAGGTTTAAGGGCTCTCCTGAACCTTCCATTAGCATTTATTACTCATCATATCATAAGGGTAACAACTGTTTCCCGGAGCTCCAACCTCAGAAGTGGGTTACATTTCAGCCAATGTCAGGAGTTAAAAACAAAAATATCTTAAGACAACCTGGTGATATTTACATTTTAAAAAATCCAATTCCTAAACCACTTCATCAGATCATGGTATTATTTGTATTCATAGACAGAGGTTTCTATGAAAGCATGAGTAGGTTTAACTGCAATGTAGGTGTGAGGAATGATAAAAAGATCATAAATTCTAGAAACTGAATGCCCGACATAAGCACATTGTCCACGTTGGATTCTTTATCAAGTCGGGCTTCTTAGTAATGAAAAAGTATGTTTGAACTTTATGATTTTAGCCGGTGATAGATAAGGAACTATATAAGGTAATTAGTGATAAAACTAATTTTAGGCGACATGATAAAAGGATTTTATTAATTTTTACCATTGAATTACATTTCTGGCAGGAATAATACGTTCATCGATTTGCTGTCAAGGTTAGATTACGTGACAGGCATACCAGAAAACTCATAAACTCCTAATAATGATGTCAGAATCATGGGAATAACCACCCACATAAATAAATCATTAGCTAAGAAAATTCATGACATAGGAAAATATCAAGAGATCGACCCAAGCCTCTCTAAAATAAGAGAACAGGCTAAGGACATACAATCAGTGAGCGACATGGACACATACGGATTGCTTAATAACATCCTATATAAGAGATGCGGTAAGGATATAATAGCCTGGAAAACTGTAATCCCCAAAGAGTTGGAAACGCCAATCATTAATGAGTTCCACACAGCTCTAGCACACGCTGGATGCAAACGGGTCGCAATCAACATGTCTCAATACTTTTACTGTAAGAAAATGTGTAACAAAAATAAATAGAAATAAGGGGAATCAATGTATCACAACAACTCAATCTATCAAAACTTCTGCATACAGAAATAAGACAAATTAAAACCAAAAATTGATCAAACACAACAAAACAGAATAAACCACAGCAAGCTTCAAGATCAATAAGTGAACATGACTGTCTTGTGGCTCATATACACAAAATAGGCATACCAACTAACTGGAAAGAAAAAAGAAGAAAAAACTAAAATGAAGATGGATCACCTAACTAACTGGCATTATCAACCCGAAGAGTCATGACTATGCAGAGTTACATCCCTATCCTCAGCTAATGTTTTCCTATCATCCCCTGTACAATTCACCCCTCTCTAATCATGGTTAATGTTATTCTCTCCCCTCATTCTTGGCGTATCTATTGGAATATTTCCTTCTGGTTTTCCTACAGATAGTTTCCACACCCCTTTTTCATTCCCCATTCGTGCCATATGTCCTGGCCATAGGAATCTAGATATTTAACTGTTTTTTTTATTGCAACTGGTTTCCCATAAAAATCATCTACACCATTATTAAGTAGTTTTCTCCATTCACCTGTCTGTCTGTCTCTCTCTCTTTCTTTCTTTGGTCCAAAAATTTTTCTAAGAACTTTATTCTCTAGTTTGAAAAAAAAATTAACATAATCTACAGAAAAAAATCAACATCACTGCACTCTACTTGATAAAACAGAAGCTAATGGTGCAATCACTCAATGCAGGCCATTAGAAGAAGATTATAAAGATACAAAGTAAGTAAGTAAACAGATACAATAAATAAAAACCAAGGATTGTAATATGTATGGGCAAATAGCTTAATTAAAAAAATTAAGCAGCAAAAACAGAGATATTACTGTTGTAGAATGCAAAAAGCAATCTGAGAAATATATATACAATTTTTGGGCAGAATAAAGTATAATTTTTTTTAATATTATAAGTTGAGACAGAAATATCCTAAAAGACTTCATGTACACATTATGTTTTATGAAAAGATACCTAAAATTATGCTTAGAACAGGGCTACCAAACTAAAAGAAACTGCAGGCTATAGCAAGTTGCTCTTGATGTCTTGAATAGTTATGTTAACTATTTTAACTAACACAAGTTAACCTAATATCTAACTTAAATGTGACTGTTCTTAAAACCATAGTCCTGTGCTATCAAGAACAAGTGACAGTATGATGATTCATTTTTATTTTATTCATTTTAAGGCCTCATAATGTTAAGTCTGATCATAACTTTTATCAAATAAATACAGATTTATATTAACAATGTACTATTAATTTTATGTTTGTTAAATATCAAAATAATATGTTTCAAAAACCATATGACTTTAGGATGTGGTATCAAATTATGTCATTAAATATCACTCCAATCTCCATAGCATGATAAGCCTAGAAGGCTTTGGCCTACTACCTGGCAGCTGGCCTCACTTCCACATGTGTTAATCACAGAGATAGACAATCATCTAGCCAGTGTAAGGGTGACATGTAGTCAGCATGTCGGATCTCCCAGCCGTTATGGCTGGTTTTCTCAACCTTGAACTGCTATTTACTGTAGCTACCCAAATGCCTTATGATGCCAGCTAGGCACCAGTCCCATACTGGCCAAAATTCCATGAGAAAATTTTTCCCCCATGGAGACCTGAATCAGCGCATGTCCCGTAGCTCTGCGCCAAGGCATCTTGCCTTAACCACTTGGCTATGGTGCAGGACCATTAGATGTCATAGTAAAAGGGGGAAAAAAAAGATATGTTTGGCAACACAAGGTGTAATCCAAGATAATCAATGGCTACCAAACTACAATTAAATTGGTAGCCTAAAATTAAATTTAAAAATTATGTACATTTTTTCTTAATGTAAAACATATGTAGCACTTTCCTGGATTTCATTTTCATGTTGTTTCAGTGTAAATGAACACAGATTTGAAGTAAAATCTCACAAAACACTTAATTTTCTTCTACAAATTATCAGTAAGGCTGCAAAGGGTTATTGTTTCAAACAGGGAGGGGACCCTCTAATTCTTTCTAGATTGAAAGCTTACAGGAACCAACCTGGACAATAACCCAGCGTCCAATCCCCACCTTCTCATGTTGCAGCTGTTAACATATTGTTTATGCAATATGAACCAAAGGGATGGGCTACCCACCAATTAGCACTGGTCAGCTTGGTGGGTTATAGACCAATCTGGTATTTCTTCCTCTCCAGAACCAGATCCCTCTTTTTACTTTCCTATCCAGTCTCCCTTAACTGACCTCTTGTTTTCTTCTTCCTTCGACCCTGATGGTATTAGAGTATTCGAGGCCAAAGGGTTCATTTCTGTCTTTCCTATCATTCTTTCTTTTAACCTCATGGGCATTTAATGCCCACATAAGCTGCATGTATATGCAGCTCCAATGCAACTTATATACCTTAGTATGCAATGGATTTGTGTCATCAGCTGGGATGGATACACATAATGAAGAATAAATGAAATTATCAGTAATAAATTAATCAATTTAATTAAACTTGATTCAAAGTTTATCTTACACACAATTATTTTACACTCACTGTACCTCTTTCGTTGTTCACTACTCGCAGCTAATTCACAACTAACTGCTATTGCTGTCAAACAAAGACTGACTGACTTCTGTCCTCGCCGCATATTATGTAGGTGTGAAGAAATTTCTAGGCTTAGGTTCGGGACACTTTGAACCATAGAAGCCTCTGGCAAACCGATCTTTCCCAAAGGGGAAAGTAGACGTGCATAGAATTATCTGAACTGAGGGCACAGTTACTTCGTTGTTAATGCAGGTCTTTAAACTCGAAAATCTATTCCAACCAATTCTATACCAATATCCTCGTCTTGTCTGCATAATTTAAACATCATTATGACATGTCACAATATATTTACAGAGGAATAAGAATACTCATGAATATTGAAATTCCCGGTGAAAGGGAATAAAAATTTATTTGGAACTTCATCCAACAGAGAGTGCAGAAATCAATTTGCAGGAGGGATAATCACAAGAAAACAGTTGTGAAGAATCAAGAATGTCGCACAGATAGTAACGAAATCAGTCTGCATAAAAATCAAGAAATATGAGGTGAGCCAAAATAAACAACTCAAATATAAAGAATACTTAATTGGGAAAAATGTGGTCCTAACTGGGTTCTATTGTATGCAAAATTATACCTCTGTCTTGTAAAACTAACAGTTCATTTGTTGAAGCATGTTTGTATAACAATTTATATTAAATAAATTGTTAATACTTTTTTGAGAACTTCGTAAATAAATAAGCATTTAATCAATATATTAGACAAATAGTCAAGATGGGATTCCCAGCCTAAACCATAATCCATGTATACATATGCTGAAGTTTAATATTGAAAATCAGTATTAAGGCAAGATTCAAGGATATACAAAATCATTCATAACCATTCATTCCAATTTTACATAGTAAAATATTGCAAATATTGTAATTTACTAGAAGATGTCATTCCTTTATATCTAACTGAATTGTGACCTATAACCTAAGGAAAATGTATGGCTAGGGTGAGTAATTTTTGTTACAGGGTTAACCTATCAATCATTCTGATTTTCATACATTTTATTTTTAATTTTCTTAGGAGGTATACTTGTTCTATTTATTTATGTAACAAGATTAGCATCAAATGAAATATTTAAATTATCCACAAAACTAATATTAATTACATCTATTATGATTAGGATTTTAATAATATTAATAAACCAGCCTGATGGACTTGTACTTAATCAGAGGTTCTGACTACAGTTCATGAGGTCAAGGTTCAGACCACAATTTCTTCCAAAAAATGAACTATTCCTGTGGTCACCGAAGGTCTGAATTTAGGTTAAGTTCAAGCACTCAGTATCATTTATCACCCATCATGTCATTGGAGTAACTGAACTCCACCTACTAGGTCCTCAACCTCAGAAATGGGTTTATAATTCTACCTAAACTAGGAGAGAATACCAAAAATGTCTTAAGATAACCTGGTAGCACAGAACAAAAAAATTACATGTTAGCAGGTGACAAATATATTATACAGAAAAATTGTATATGATCATAACATAGAACATATCATTTTAAGTAAATATTTATATAAATTGAACTGAAATTAAAATAAATCAAATTAATATTATTAAAGAAACAAAAAGATCAAAAACCATCAATAAACCTGCTGAGAAATCAATTACAAAAGAAAGATATTTACATTTTTAGGTTTAATTCTAATCAATGTTACTATTCTTGGAGGACTTAAGTAAATTCTGGAAGAAATTTATTTGTATGTTTTTATTATTAATTTAATACTTCTCATTGAAGGATAAATTATATTTGAAGAGAAAAATATATACGCTCAGAATGGAGTTTGAACCCAGGACCTGTAGCTTTAGAGAAAAATTTGCATTTAGATTAGAGTGCCCAGGTAGCTCAGTTTGTAGAGCATTGGCATAGAAAGCTAAATATCCAGAGTTCAAACCCCAGTCTGAGTGCATATTTTTCTCTTCAAATATAAGAGTTTATATGTTCAACCAAAATTGGCATAAAGGACAATCATCATCTCGTAAATTACAAGTATCTAAATATCTTAAATTAAGAATACAATAAAAATTTCTACACCTACCTTTACACAGGTTCTTGTGCACCAGATACTTGCATTTTCATTTTGCAGTTAAAAAGTTCATTCCTGCTCCATGGTATCATCAATACACACACACCTACAAAAAATAAAGTACATTGTAGAAACTTGAGTGGTATAGAACTTAATCTATCTACACAGGCGTAACAGTCTAATGTTAGGCCTTAATCTCTCTTCTGTTAGGAGTTACAAGACTAAGTTTATTAGTGTTGCTTATTTCCCTACAGATGTCATGAGTGGTATGAGGTCAACATACCGACCCAATGAGACATCTAGTAGACAACTACAGTATTAAAGAATGATGGTCAGTAAATTTTTGCTCAGAGACCTCTTTATTCAGGCAAAACATTCTTTTATAGGCCTGAAAATCTTTGTACCTGGGACCCACAGCTTAAAGTACCTCTCAGAGGACTTGCTCCTTGGATTTTTTCATCCTAAAAAATCTAATGACCCGGCCAGGTTTGAACCTCCAACCCTTGGGATCAGAGATAAGAACATAACAACTAGTCCACTGCAGCTAACTATAGAGCTTAATACATCTTACATAAAAAGAAACTGTCATCTAGATAAATTCAAATAAAAAATGGAAAAACACATTTATTTTTGCAGTGTGTGAATAATTATATAGGTATATATATATATATATATATATATATATTAGTTATAGTTCTGAGTTCTGATAATGTAGCCAACTTATCACAAAAACACTATAAGTGAACGCTAAATTAATCTGGTGTACACTCTGCTCGCCCATTTTCTCACTCTAATTTGCCCAAACCAATACTAACAGCCCCATTTTCTCCCCCTAACTTGCCCACTAATGTAGGTATGCTCCTGGGATACAATCCCATTACATGAGAGTAAACATGTTGGCAATTGGCTCTAGCAGGAACTTGTGTTATTATGTTGGCCAAACATGACGCTAGCAGTCACTTGTTCTCCAATCAAATAATCATAGGTGGTATGTCATAGGATACATAAAAAGTTAATTAAAAAGGATTATTTCTTATGAAATGCCCACTTATGAATCTTCTAACAGATCAGTTAAGAACTATATCAACAGTTACTGCCAGTTGCCAACATGTTTATTCAAGTTATGTTAGGTAGGTAAGATTAGATAATTTATTAAATTAATATTGAGAAGCTAAAGCTATTACTATGATAGAAATAAGTAAATCAATAAACACAATTAAATTATTGTAAATCAATGGTAAAGAGAAAAATTTTTGCCTGAACCAGGAATCGAACCCCGAACCTTTAGCTTTCCGTGCTAATGCTCAGACCACTGAGCTAATCCAGGCTTCGTTCCCATCCAAGCAGAAATCCTTCCTTTTATCTTTACCATTGATTTAAGATTAGATAAGTTATGTCAGATTAATATAATGATATGGGGAAATTAAAAAAAATACCATAGAACACAGACTTGAATGTTGTAAAAAGGTTGCAGAAGAATATGGTTTAAAGATAAATATTGAGAAAATGGCAGTCATGAAAATATGTAGAAACCAGAACGATGATTGGAATATTAAGATATCAGGCATAAATCTACAAAAAGTTAAAAAAAATACATATTTAGGAACAGTGATAGATGTAAATGGAAAAATACAGACTGAAATCAGTCAAAGAATAGAGAATAGTTTAAAAGTCTACAATTTAACTAAACAATCTGGAATAAAGATATACCCACCAAGAGTAAAATGGCAATGTATAAAACTTATTTCAAACCAGTTCTAACATATGCATCTGAGACTTGGACATATACAAAGAAGGAATTGCGCAGAATCCAAGCTACAGAATAGTATATAAAACAAGGAGAGATAGAATAAGGAACGATAAAATCAGGGAGACATTAAATGTAGAAAAATTAATAACAGATACAGAAAAAAAAAAGACTAAAATGATTTGGATATTTAAAAAGAATGGAAAAGGAAAAACTACCACAAAGACTGTTAAATTTCAAGATACAAGGAAAATGACCACGAGAAAGATGGATTAACCCTTCAGAGCGGATGGATTTAAATGGCCGGGAATACTCTGATGTGGGAGGAAGTTCACCGGTATTTAAACTCAGCCGTTCAGTGCCAGTATTCCAATAACGCATTTAAATTGATATATCTTGAGTAATTTAAATGTTTTTGGAATTCGTTTATGGTGAACCCTTAATATAATATTTAATTAATTAAATTTGTTACGGTTCTCACGTAACATCTCTGCAGACATATTTATGGTTGTTGTGCCACAGTTGAAATAGGTCCTTTTTGTAATAAGTGACACAGTGTATTGCACTAGGGATTCTTTGAAGAATTCAGAGAACCGGCTTTACCCAACAACAAAACGAAATATTTACACAAAGAGAAGTGTCTTAAAAAAAAAGCATGAACTTCAAAAATTGGTGTGATAAATCTTCAAAATGTAAACCAGCTGTTTGACACTCAGGCAACAATAAGTGAATTTTTTTTCCCTTGTGTTTACTTTGTTCATGTTTATTACAAACACATTGCTTCTATGCGCTGACCTTCTTTCTTGTAGGGGGGGGGGGCAGCCTTCTCCAAATGTGTCTTTCTAACACTTTGGAAACATTACTTTAGGTCGTGTGCCTTCAAAAAATTGTTTTTCTACACATCAGACCTGTTGTGCTAAAAGACCTTCATCAACCCTAAATTTCAATGTCTTTCTTCTGGTTTCCAAACTGAAACCAGTTGATGAAATATGACTATAATAGTTTCACCGGAGGTGTGGACTTAAAAGATCAACATGCTACAAGCAGGAAGATCGAGGGTTTGAGTCCCGGTAGATCAGGATTTTTAAACTGAACCAAACCTTCAGGCGGCACTGTGACCCCGGGGTTGACTCAGCCTCTAACTGAAATGAGTACCAGATGCTTGTTATGGGCCGTCAGACAGAAATAAGTAGTCGGCTTACATCAAGTATGGATATTCTAGAAAAAGTGGGAGCCTAAACCTCCTAATATCCCAAGAACCTTCTAAGGTCTGTAGTGGACCACTTTACCTTTTTAGATACTGAGTGAATTGTAGACTAACTACCTTTCCATAATGTAAGGATATCGTCATTTGAAATATACATATATCTGAAATTTACTGTTGTGATCCTGTACTATAGCGTAAATCGGAAATAACTTTGTTGGGCCTTTACATGAAGAGATTTGTAAATAGATTCAATTTGATAGACAAGCTAATCTACAAAAAGAGGCGAATTTAGTTTTATAAGAAATCCTTTGTCAAGTTATAAAATTTAAGAAAAATTTCAGAGACCGCAAGAATAAATGCAAATATAAAATTATTTTAACTTGTTACTGAGGGCCGTAATCAGTTAATATACGCACTAATATAAACTTCGAAGTCTCTACATAAAATTTGTATAAACGGTAAATAGTTAATGTAAACACAAAGGTCATAATTACAGTTTAAAGCAGTGCGTGTAGCTAGCGTACACGTCACGTCGTTCCGCATTTGCTGAAGAATTCAACTTGCGTACATGTCACGTCGCTCCACGCTGACGGGTTAATCAAGTGGAGAAAAATTTACAAGAAAGAGGATACGACTGGGAAGAACTAAAAAGTAGGAAATTATGAGAAGACACAGATGGTTGGAAGCATATTTGGAATCTACCTTGCGAAAAGAGGTCACAATAAGAGGATGATGATTATGTCAGATTAGATTACATTACATTATATAGGTAGTGGTGACAATTTTTACCGGCATGTTTTTTCAGAAGTTGGGTGTTCTCTTTAGCAATGAATGCAGACATGTTCCAACAATAGTACTGCATATTTTAAGTTAGTTTTACATCAACTTCTGATTCAATTTTCAGGCAAATTCTGTACTTTTTAAAAAAATACCAAGTACATATATACTTTGTTGAGGTAATTATTTACAAACTTATAAGGTGTTTCTGTGTTTTCTTTTTGTATTTTATTTGAATTTATATATGTGTTATGCATTACAGAGACTTTTGTCATCCCAACTTCTCCCAAAAAAATGTAAACTGAAGGTATATAAAATAGTTTTACTTCCAGTAATAACATATGAATGCAAAGTATGATCACTTATGATGATTTCCATTTAAAAGTCTTCTTGTTTAAGAGGTCGCTAGATGGTGTTGGTGGAATCAAGTTCACTGCTATCTGGCATGCAGGAATCGTATTAGTATAAGTGAAAAATCTATGTGTAAATCGGAATGCCTAATAGCTTAAATTGTTAAAGCAGAACCAGAAATATTGGGTTGAAATCCCAATTAGGTATATATTTTTCTCTTCAAATTTTATTTTATGATCACTTACTTTAAGAAAGAAGAAAATATTGAGAGTATTTGCAAATAAAGTCCTTAAATTTTTGGAGCAAAGAGATAAACAGGTGAATGGTGAAAACTTCATAACATTGAGCTGCAAGATCTTTATGGGAAATTTTCGATTTTTTAAGCCATTTTTCGAAAATTCATGCATTTTTTCGGATTTTCGAGTGCATCAGAATATCCTCCATACTGGACTTAAAATAATCTACTTTATTATACGAGTTCCATAACCTATAAATTACCTCTAAAAAATAATAACAGTTAAGTCTGACATATTCTGATGGACATGACGTGTGGCACGAAAACTCCTTATAAGGAAACCAGGAAGAAAGCATCCAGTAGATATGCCAAGAATGAGTTAGAATGAGATGAATTGAGGGAGAAAACATTAGTTCAGGATAGGGATGTATGGAGAACTAATGTTTAAGTGGTCATGAACATTCAGGTGTGAAAGTGCCAGCAAATGAATGAATTAGTTATAACAATAAGTTGAAAACATACTAAATAAGTGAAAATATGTCAGCAACTTCTTCGATAATAACCATTAATAATTTCAATTTTTTATAACCTCTAAAATAACGAAGGAAGTAATCTTAGACAATATTATTACTTCAAAATTCATTATTACCAGCACCTCAAATGTCAATGAATTATTTGTTAATATTCCATCTGATTAATCCATTTAAATTTTTAATTCTACATATTACTATTTTATTAAGCAACGTGGGTCAAGCAATTGGATTTGAGGTTTGTATTTAGGTGGTCCCAGATTCAAATCCCAATGTTGACAATTTTCCTTGCGATTTTTCAGTCAAGTCGAATGCTAAATTCCAATTTCATTACCAGCACCCATTTCAACATCCACAATGACATAACAGCCTAATGTAGGACCTCAGCCTCTCCTTTGTTAGGAATCACTAGACCAAGTTAATTTAGTTATGCTCATTTCCCTACACATGTCATAATTATGCAATCAATATACCAACTCAATCATACATCTAGATATTCTAGCATAAAGAAGTCAGTAAATTTTGCACTGAGGCCTTTTTTAGTCAGGCTTGTGGTTCTTTAATGAACTTGAAAATCTTCAGATTCAGAACCCATGGTTTAAAATCTCTCCTGGAGGACTTGCTCCTTGGATTTATTCATCTTAAAAAAATCCATTGACCCTGGCCGGGTTTGAATTTGTGACCCTCGGAACTAAAGGCAAGGAACGTAATCACTAGTCTGGCACAGTCAACACCCATTCCAATATATCCACCACTTTATTGTGTAATTTTTAAAAAATGAGGATTCTGTACAGGATGCAGTCAATAGTAAAAAAACAAATTATTTTAACAATATGTGAATAAGATCTGATTATATATATCTGAACAGAATATGAAAAATGCCTGAAATTGAATAAGAAGTTAATATAGAAATAACCTAAAAAAGCCACATTAATGTTACTTAACGCTTGATATACCGGTAGCTATAAATTCTAGGTATAACTTGGGAACAAACTAAAAACTAAGATAATATACACCACTTGAGCTTAAAAAGTTAACAAAAATAGCTCACTTTAACCTTACAGTTGACCATTCTTGGAAAGTATAAATGGGGTTCTATATAATTACATAAATTTAAGAAAATTATTACAATAGTGCAACTGCCATTACAATTAAATGAGGTGGATGGAAACTTCATGTATCTTCATCAACTATATTTTTAATTGAATTTTAAGAATGCAAAAAAAAATCCACTAGCAAGCATGGGCAGAGCTCAAACAAAGGTGTCCAAACATCTATGTGACATCACAAATCAGAAAATGCAGATCCATCTATATACAAGATATATGTGAGATACGAGAGAGACATAATTTGTTTTGTTTCAGTTTTATGTTAGTGTTTCTGTAATTAAATTAATAGAAAGACATTCTTTCTGATTAATGTGGAACCTGCAGGACAAGGAAAATTTAAGTGTAATTTAAAATGTACATCCAGTGAAGGGTCAGTGCCCATAAGTTTTTTTATTGAAATCTATCTACATAAAAAATTAATGCAGTTTTGAATATGTTGTACAACACTGAATTATCTTCATATTTCTATTAAACTGCTATTTTTAAATACCGTACATAAGTAATACCCAGGATAAAGCTGCTTTTACAAAAGTTACCCAAAACACAAGTACAGCATCTTACTACCATAAGGAAATAAATTTCTCTGATTTTTAAAGTCATTTGACTTCCTTAATCCCGTTAGCATTAAGCAGCCATTCTAATTGACCCTGCTATAATTGCTTAAAATGCCATGGGTCATTCTAGTAGCCATCAATTTCAAATTAAAATATGTGACATCTCAAAATTTGGGATGAATTTGGGAAAACATCATTATACGGAGCATTATGTTTCCTTTTCTCTATCTCTTTGTTTATATATATATATATATTTCATAAACCATGTAATTTTTTATAAATATTTAAAGCACTGTGTAGCAATTTCCCACAATTGCATTCTGAAACCACTAACTTGATTCTCTTCTATTACCAGTTTGCTTAATTTTCATCAGAGGACAGTAGGTAAAAATCAGTGTGAAGGCTAAATATATATACAATCTGTTAAAGACATAAATTTTGTGTGTTTATGCTGCTTGGAAAAACAGTACTTTACCGTTCCCAATATATGTTTCAAGTCCTACAGAATAACAGTGTGCATGCACATGGATTTATAGGCACATCGCTAGATGGAACCATATATGTTTAAAGTCCTACATAAAGTTTATAGAGCAGTTGCTAGATGCCAACAGGTGTGGTATGACCAACCTTCAAAATAAACCCAAACGTTTATTATAAGTGGATGTAGTCTTTCAAAAAAATTATGGCACAACTCTTGATGATGGAAAGTTTAGGGTTTTGAAGAGCAATTCACACCAGTACGTTGTTACATGTTCTGACTCGTTTGAGTATAAAGTAGATGGTGTAAGTCTCTCTTCATGCAGTATTCCAGTCGTTTCAGTGGAGCAGTCAGTAAAATGCTCATTTTCCAATGACGTGGGCCCATGTTCGATTCTGGTCAGGTAGATTTTATATCTTTTTTATTTCATTTATTATTATTTAATAACGTCGTTAATTTTCATAATGCCTACATGTTACCAGGTTTCGTTATATAAATAAATTTGTACATATACGGAAACATTCCCAGTTAGGGACAGGCTTATGGGTGAGATAAATGTAAGATAAATATCAGGAAGATTAGGGCCAACGCTCCCTGAAAATCATTCAACCATCATCATCATCCTTATTATCATCATTCTTGTCAGGAAGATTAGGGCCAATGCTCCCCGAAAATCATCCAACCATCATTCTTCATCGGTGTGAAAAGTAATGGGAAGCTACTACACCTACAGTTCCCTAGTAAAGCTGTAAAGCATAGCATGAAAATGCTATGATTGCAGTGAAAGACCTGCCCAAAGGCAGAATTACTATGGAATGGAATATAAATTAATTAAAGGAAACAGCTCATATATATATATATATATATATAGGAAATGATAATGATTATCACTTCATACAGACAATTTCAAGGAGAGATGGTTGTGGTCTAATGGAGGGAGCTTCTTTTTCCCATGTATGAGGTTGCATGTTCGATCCTGCTGTCACGATTTCTTTTTCTCTCTTGTCCTTATTTCAATTAATTTTCTTTCTTTTGCTTTGTTTTATTTTCAGTATTTACCGCACTGCTTGTTTACCCAAAATTCTTTTACATTGCACGACACACAACAAAATAGAACTGATTTATTAATTAAATAGAAATAAAACTTAGTTTTACTTGATTTTCATATTTATTAAGATACAGAACTGATTTAGTTTCTCAAATAGTTGTATACTTGAGAACCAAATAGCTGATCTCTAATCATGCACAGTAGCTTCGTTCTGAGACTTGAAAATTATCTGTGTGCCATCAATTATTCCAAAGGCTGTACACTAACTACTCCCTTCCTAACCTATCATAATAAATTACCTGCATATTATTTACTAACATGTACACTAATCTGATGTACTCTAACATTAACCTAACAAAAATAATGTAATTGAGTTGATGGTGGTTACATTGGAAGAGGATGAAAAATAATTATAGTATCACAATATTGTCTAAAAATGTCGTAATGTTAGTCTTTTTTGTAAATAAATATGTAAAAATTGTAAAAGTATCGTTGAAGAGACGTTTAAAATACTACAAAACGTTAGAAAAGACAGAAGTAGTACATAGAGTAACAGTATTACAAGAATATACTATGAAAAATGAAGGGAAAGGTTTCGTTGAGTTCAATCTGCCAAATCAACAATAATTAAGAATGCATTCTATTGTTCAAACTGCTACTTTGTGTGGTGATAAAAACAGATAAGCTGCGACAGTGACCTTGACATTGAATACTGGGTTGAAGAAAATGATGAATCTCCCGTCCCTCATTTCAGTTATCATGAACTCCAGAGACCTAAAAATGCATCACACCAAAACTCTTTTTCTATTTCATAATATTTGCTACAATTTGTGCTTTTATGCATAATCCTATGTACATAAGTGGTTTATTCAAGTGTGTCCATAAACAGAATTTGCATTGAGAAAGTTAACTCACAGATATAAATTAAAGTATAATAATATAAATATTATTTAACAAAAGCTTGTCTGGAAGAGTACTCGTTTTTCTCCAAATTGGAAAAATATATATATGATAAAATAGTTAATTTTTTTTAAATTTTCTTCCCTTGAATTGATATATTTTTTATGTTCAAAGATAAACATTAGAGAACGAGCAGTAACGTCATACGATCGTCTGCTGCAATCGAAATGGCGGCGGGCGATTTCAAAAACTAAATTTAAAAATTCGTTTTTCTCGGTAACTACTTTTCGGAGAAAATTACTGTTTACATCATAATTCTTGATTCCTGCGCTCTTTCAAGAAATACATACTTTTATTTTGTGTATGGAGTCCCATTCTTAAGTGTTATTCAAACATACTTGCTTACTGGCACTATTGAACCCGTAGGTTCGAATACTTATTTGCACAAGAATAGCCAAAAAATAAAGACGTGATAGGTTTTAGACGTTACAGCATTTATAGTATTAAGACAAATAATGTTTTGATCACTGAAAGTAGAAAAACTATCGAAAGTTACCATTAAACTTACTTGACAAAACGACCACGCCCATTCTTCAAACCAATGAAGGGTCGTGTGCTCAGTTACATTTTTCTTTGCTTCCTGGTGAATACGTTAAACTCACATGTTGCAGCAGCATAGGAATAAAAACACAAAATTAACCAAATTAGTTGTAATATTTTAATAAAAAAGCTAGGAGTCAAGAGTCCACATCATCAACAGAAAGCATGACACTCTGACAAAAAAAAATCGAAGAAATAAAAACTACCTACACAGGACGATGTATTAAATGTATTTATAAAGCCGTAAAACTCATACAAATGTGTTTTAACTATCTGTAAATATTGAGATAATTATTTTTGAACAATTTTCAATGCCAAAACTAAAAACTAAAAACTACGTATAAATTATACCGGTATCGCAAATTCGTAAAGCCGTCTGATTTCACAACTTCTACCGGAATCTATTTAAATTATATACCTCTAAAACCCTAAATCAATATTTTACTCACATTCTTATACTAACAAAATATATTTAAATATATATTAACGTTTAACAAAGACAATTGAAAAAAAAATCGCGGAGTATACTTACATCGCTTCCCTCTCCTATCAAGAAATAGGATAAATGTAAAATGGCGAAGAAATTAATGTAAATTCCACGAACTTATTATGAGAACATACCCAACGTCTAATGACGTCATAGCATCTAAAATAAAGACGCAAGCACAGAGTACATTATTAATATACATGTTCCAGAGTTTTTAATGTTATTAGGACTTCATTCGAGAAATTATTCAGTTATTAAAAAGAAAACTTGACAATAAATTACTCTTATAACAAACTGAACTTTATTTTACCTGTTATTTTTAAAATCAATTAATTTTGATAAAATGCTCATTGCATTCAATTATAGAGGAATTTATATTTCTAGGGTAAAAGTTATAAGGGTGGTATTGATATTGGGGACAAATATGAAACAACATTTTAAAATAAAAAATACTAATTTAATATTTAAAGAATAATTAAAATTATCAAAATATATTGTTTAGATTGTATAACTATAGATACAATATATAAATAATTATTCTATTATCAGTTATAATTTAAAAATTAGGTTAATAACTGAACTAATAAACGATTTTTTATGATGTACCTTGTTAATGGTATTCCTGCAGTATAGCCACAACATGTAAAATTTATTTATCTTTTTAAAAAAATGTTCATTAGGCAACATGAATAATTAAAATACTCACTTTCTGTGCTTTTCTTTATATACAGAAAACATTATTAAGAAAGTGCAATTTATTATATAATGTCACTTTTAATTTTAGCTAATTTTAATAAAAAAAAGTCCTTTGCATTGAATTGTGGAGAAATTATTATTTCTAGGGTAATACCACAACATGTAAAATTTATTTAACTTTTTAAAAAACTAGTTCATGTGACAAGCCAAATAATTAAAATACTCACTTGCTATGCCTTTCTTTATGTAATGAATACACTATTAAATAAGCGTAGTATATGTTACTTTTAAAATTAACTAATTTATAAACAATTTAGTATTTAAATAATAAATACCTTAATATTACTAAATTCAATTTTTTAGATTGTATAACTATAGATACAATAGATATTTAATTATCTTATTATGAAATTATAATTAAAAATTGGGTTAAAAACTGAATACATTTTTTTGTCGATGAACCTTGTAATTGGTGCCCCTGGTGGCAACTGCTACCGTGGGCATAAAATATAGATTTCATTTATTTTTTAATGAGATTTTCTGTCTTTCTCTAAATAATTAAATTCATAGTAAAATTCCTGGAGTGATATGAACTATGAAGAACACTCATGTAAAATTGATTGCCTATGTATTTTTAAATTTTGATGTAACTGCTCTACAAGTCTTTCAGTGCAGTGTGTACCAAGATTAATATATATATTTTTTTTTTCTAATGCCCCAGGTTTGTCTTTTGACATTCCTGGTTTCTCTCCTGGCATGGCATACTTGTAACCCACTCTGAGGTTGGGGCGCCTGGAAGGCAGGGTTACATTGCCCCGATGATATGGGTGATGATGATGATGATAATGGTGCGCCAGGAGAGTCCCTAATCCTAAGCTTAGCATAAGATGAATATGAATGATGATGATTGCGATGGCCATATGATTTCAGGGACCGTTTGGGCCTTAAAGTTTTCCTGACATTTGTCTTACAGGTGAGGAAAAACCCCGATAAAAACCTCATCCAGAAAAACTGTCCCGACCGGGGATCGAACCCGGGCCCGCTGCGTGACAAGGCAGCACGCTACCCCGAGACCACAGCAGTGGACAGATTATATCCAAAACATTAAAAAAATGACGTTTTTTTAATATTTGACTCTGTACTTATTTTCAGGTCCCTGTACTTTACAAAAAAATACAATTTGTATAAAAAAAATGTTGGCTATAACTTATGTCAATTTTTTTTCATTATTAAAATTTTGGACACATTCTATGGAATGCTTTTGCAGTTTTTAGAATTTTTAAAATGTTTAGATACTTGGGATAGAAACACCAGGGCTTATTGAAAATTTTGATAAAAAAGTACATACTTTTTTTAATTTAGAGAAATACTTAGTGTAAATATATAGCATTCAAAATATGACTATTATTTTATTTTGGGCTCTTCTAGTTTTAGGTTTCTATACTTTTAAGAAAAGATTTGTCCAAATAGTTTTATCTACAAGTCCATTTTTTATTAAATAAATTCTGAACATACTCTAATGAAACAATTTTCGTAGTTTATAAATATTGAGATTTTTGTCAAATCAGGAAGGCTATAGACAACACTCTCCAATTATAAGTTTTTATAAATTACAGCTGCCAGAAATGTATAGTATAATGGAAAAATTAGAAAATGGATGAATGCAGAAAGAAGTATAATGAATGAGATTGAACACAGAAAACTAAAATGGTATGGACACATAAGAGAATGCAGGATGGAAGACTACCAAAGGCTGTCTATGCATGGAAAATTGAAAGAAAGAAAAGGAAGACCAAGAAGAATAACATTCAAAATTCAATGAGATGAAGACACAAAGGATAAAGAATGATGGAGAAATTTAATTAAGGGAAATTTGTGAATGTTTGTTGCAAAGTGATAGTCTATAAGTCTGTAGTCATTTAAGTATTTTTTTAAAATTCATGTTAATTACTAAGATTGGTTGGATAAACTCTCAATAATGAGGCAAATTCTCAAAAATGAATGATAAATTATTTTCTTTTATTTACAGATAATTTCTCTTCTCTTAAATATTTTCTTATCAACCAGGTTCGGGTCCTGGTCTGGGCAAACATTTTTTTCTTCAAATTTAATTCTTTTAAACTGTTGATTGGTTGTCATTGCCAATTATATTGTAATTAAAATTTCAATATAACCAACTAAAATGAATGTCTGTCAGCAATCCCATATTTAAAAATACAAATATACTAAAAATTATTCTTATTATTATTACTATTGAATCTCCAAATATTTTGAAGCTCTATTTCGTCACAAAGGCATATAAGGGTTGTAGCTTACTATAACAACATTATTCTATACATTGTAAAACAAATATTACCTTATGGTTTTGAATGAGTGTTATGAATTACATAAATTGTCTGTAAGTGTCTTAGAAAATACTACATATTGTTATGAAGTTCATAAAATGTTTATAATAATTTTGGTTCTTAAAAATCACTTCACTCATCACTACATCATCATTTAAAAGTAAGTTTAACCAGATTCATTGTCTTTTGAATATAGGACAATCAAATAAAACATGTTTTACAGATTGTATTGATTCTTGACATTTATAATGATGATCGCTGTCTGGGTTAAAAATCTCCTAAAATAACTTCCAAATTTTCCATGGCCAGTCATAAATTGTGTTAAAATGAAATTTGGAATAAAATGTTTTGGATTTAGCCTATGGTGTACTGTAGGAAAGAGGAGCTCTTTAGTCAGCACCATTTGCACTCCTTATCCAATGTTCATTCCAATCAGTGTTGATATAGTCCAACAGTTTCTCTTTAACGTAGGATATTGGACACTGTGAAATAAATAATGAAGCTCAGAAGATGCTGAGGATTTAGCTAATGATCAGCACATTCATTTCCTACAGTTCCCTGGTGCCCTCGTATCCAAGACAGGTACAGGTGTTTGTGTAAGTTTTTATGTTATTTCTGATTTCTACTGAGTTTGGATTTAAATTAAATTTATCTGAAATCGATTGAAGTGCAGCCTGCGAGTCACTAAAAATGTATTTATGTTGAAGACACCACTGTACTGTTTCTTTTATAGCATATAGTTCAGCTTGGAAAACAGAACAGGTAGGGGAAAGTTTGAAGAAAACTTCACTGTCATCACAATAAACTACATAAGCACATCCAACTTGTACTTCCTCTTCTCCTGCAGCAAATCTTGATCCGTCCGTGTAAATGGTATAGGCATGGGTGTTTCCACAGCTTTGCACGTATAGATTGTCATATTCTGTGGCAGGATGTCAGCAGCCATGAAAGACATAGCGTAATCAATATCAAAAGTAAACTTTGGTATGATTTCTTTTAATATTGTTCAAGCCAGCTGAATAAAGTGCACTTAGATGTAGATGTGGGGGTTGAATTTTAGTTTATTTTCTTCTCCCCAATGGAATAATTTAGAGCCATATTGCCAATTTGAACAAGTGTCAGCGCATCAGTACTTCTGATAAGTAAAGGCGCATCATCTGCATAAGCAAAAACCTTACAACCATTTGGTAACTTGTTTTAGTAGCCCATCATACAGAATATTCCATAATCCTGGGCTGCAGGCAGATCCCTGGGGGCATCCTGGAGATACCCGGTTTTAAGAGATTCATCACATATAGTAATCTGCACTTTGGGATTTTGAAAATAATTTGGATGAGTCTATACAGATTTTTGGGACTATACAGATTTTTGGGACATTTTTTTCTGCTTAAGCTGGTACAATATTTTGGGCCACCTGGCATGGTTAAAAGCCCCAGATACTTCTAAAGAAATAAGAACACCCAGCATTTTCCTTCTTTATCCCTAATATTTAAAGGAAGTGACACTATAAAGTTTATTTTAATTATACTAAAAATTAGTTACTTACTTCAATTTTTAATGCAACATTGCAAAAAAAAATTATAAACAATAACTATGTGTAATATAACAAATTAACTCACTGGCAATGTTAAACCTACATGGACATAAGCTCTTCATGCATCCCTATCTCGATGTCTTTTCCAATCCTCCCCTGTATAATTCATCTCATTTAAATTAAGGTTAGTGTTTTCTCCCACCTCATTCATTGCCAACCTATTAGGCATTTTCCTTCTGATTTTTCTATAAGGAGTTTCCATGCCCCTCTTTTATTCTCCATGCCACATGTACTGCTCATTGTGGTCTATGAGACTTAACTGTTATTATATATGGTTTCCCATAAATATGATGTAGCTCATCACTGTTGGTCACTCCATTCACCTTATGTTCTTTTCTCATTGGTCCAAACACTCTCCTAGAAACTATTCTCAAATACTTCTAATCTTTTCTCCTCCCTTAAAGCAAGATTTCATATTTCACATCCATATAACACAAAGAATAACAGTTTTATATACTGTATTTTTAATTTAACATTTTTTGAGAGAAATTGGCATGACAAGAGACCTTGGTAATAGTTAACAGTCTTCCGTAATAACATCCATTTTCATAATTGAGCCTAAGTTTATTTTTTTCTGTACCAATACTTCATTCCTGTTTGTAATGACTGTTCCTAAGAATTTGAGATGCATCAGATTTTCAAATCCTTAATTTGTCATTAACTATCCATTTCCATTATATAAATTATGCATTTCTGTGTGTGGCTATCTAATAGGGGACATTATAGATTGTCCTGAGGACATTTCCCAGGGAAAGACTCCTTTGTTAAAATTTGCCCCTCAAATCAATTGATGATAGGTAATTTTCCGCTTATAACAACATTCTACCTGACAAGCGGTATTTTACACTGAAAACATAACTATACACCATATCCTTAGAGTCTCATAACACTTTTCTTATTTAATTACTCAAAATCAGACAGGTTTCGTTTATATGTCATATGAAAGAGTATCTCAAATAGTTTTGGCCCCACCCTATTATCATAACAACATTCGTGGGGATCCCCAGATCTAACTCCTTGTGACTTCTTCCTATGGGGATACATAAAAGATGTGTATGTGCCACCTTCATCACAAAATGTACGAGACGTCAAGCGCAGGATTGAAGAAGTTGCTACCACTCTATCTGAGGATATGCTACCAAGAGTATGGCAAGAACTGGGTTACCGTGCAGACATATGCCAAATTACACATGGTTCCCAAATTGAGGAATTGTGAACCCAAACATTTGAGATATTCTTTCATATGACATATAAATGAAACCTGTATGTTTCATTTTTGAGTAATTAAATAAGAAAAGTGTTACCGGACTTTAAGGACACGGTGTATATTAGCATTTATAAATAATTATATTGCGTGACCTTGTTTGGAGGTTCTTTGGCCAACCACAGGATGGAGCTGACATCGATATCTAGGTGATGCAACATAAATCAAACCAGTCTGGACAAGCTGACGATAAAACAGAATTGTTTTGAAACATGTTCAAGAACAAATCAACATTAATATTGAGGTAAGATGATCAGACTAAAAATAATATAAATTAGTGTTAGTTTGAGTAAGTTAGGGTGAGGAAAAAAATGAAGTTATATATTGAATTGCACAATAAGATTTTCAATGTAAATTAAAAAAAAATAATACTTTTATTATTTTGGTTATGCCGATGACTTTGTATTGATTGCAGAAATGGAAGAAGACATTTAACACTTATTTACATCCTCTATATAGTTTTTTTTTTTACTCCCAATGTGTGAAGTGGCCTTCAATATCTCCTCACTATGCCTAATAATACATGATCAGCATATAAATTCCTTTGAGTTGTATACCTTCTTTCGACTGCAATGCTAATGCTGGGAGAGTACTCAAAGTTATTAAGCATACAAGCCAATCTACTAAGATAAGATAAAGATGACATCGGAGGGCTCTACTTGATTTATATAGCATGTTTAATTATATTTTGTAGGAAAACAATTTGCATAACAACATTGATCTGCCGGCATTCCTGTAATATGTTCGTTGAAGTCATATTATGAATTTTAAATTTGAAGAGAAAAATGTTCGCCTAGATCAAGACCCAAACCCAGAACCTTTGGCTTTCTGTACCAATGTTCTACCAACTGAGCTACCAGAGTGAGTTCCAATCTAGACACAAATTTTTCTCTTATATATGTTGTAATTCTCCACCTAGGGAGTGCATGACCTTATAGTTGGGGTGGAGTTTGAGTACCTCGATGACTCTGAGAACTCGGCGTAGCATAGCTACTGGTAGGGTCACCCTTGCCGGACAGGTCAAAGAGAGAGTTCAGACTAAGAAGCACTCCAGAAGAGGATGTCCAATGGCTTCATAGGCAGATGAAGAGCTTGCTCCAACGGCGAAGAAGCCAGATGAGACTACCTCAAAGTTAGGGAGCTGCTGCCTTGCAGGATGGGAATTGGCTTTCTAAAGGCTATGGGAAGAAAACCCAGAAAGAGAATCACCTGGTTCTCCAGGTTGGGGGTTGAGACACGGGGCTGACAACCCCATTCTCGTAAAAAATTTATTGTTGACAAACTGTTTGGAACATTAGCGGCTGCCTTCCTGTAAAACGACCTTTGGCGAGGATGGAGAAGGAGGGCGTTGGACAAGGATGCATGGAGTAGTGTCCTAAGAGCAGCTAGGGTTCATAAAGGGCTGTAGAGCTGGAAGAAGAATAATATGTTGTAATTCCCGTGCACCAAATGCTTGAAGCCTTGGCTTTTATCTATGTAAATGGCGGCTTAAGAAGACATTTATTGGGAATTTAAACACTACTTTTAAAAGCCAATAGTGCTTCTATTGAAGTTTTTATTATTAATTAACACTTCTCACTGAAGGATAAATTAAATTTGAAGAGAAAAATTTTCGCCCAGACCAATTTCATATTTTGAATTAAGTGCAGGTACATGTACTGATGATAATGATGGTGGTGATATATCTAATTATTCATGGTGATTGCCCTCGAGAAGGTAATAAAGGATCCCCAACTGAATATTAAAGTGTCTCTCTCAAGTAGCTGTAAAATTAGGTCTGGAAGCAAATGAAAATAAGATAAAATTCATCCATGTCACCAAAAGACCTATAAACACTAAAAATAGTAAATGGAAATTATAATTTTTAAATCTTTGAGGAATTTAAATACTTAGGTACAATTATTATAACTAACTCACTGGCACTATCGAACCAGTAAGTTCATGGCCAGACATAAGCTCTCCATATATCCCTATCCCGAGCTAATGTTTTCCAATAATTCCCTATATAATCAACTTCACTCAAATCAAAGTTGTTATTCTCCCACCTCATTCTTGGTCTACCAACTGGGCATTTTCCCTCTGGTTTTCCTAAAAGAAGCTTCCATGCACACCTTTCATTCTCCATCCGTGCCACATGTCTTGCCCATCGCAGTCTATGAGACTTAACTGTTATTATATCTGGCTTCCTATAAGACCATGTAGTTCACTGTTATGTAGTCTTCTCCATTCACCTGTCACAATTATTATGACTAGCAATAATAATATAGAAAATCATCATCATCGTCCTTTCAAGTATTAGGCCCAGTGGCCCGTTACGGTCTCCCGCCATCTCCGAAAAGGTCGACCCACAGATCTTCTGCCTCGAGGAATGTAGTGAAGAATTTGTTTTGGTATTCTGTGACGATCCATGCGCTGAATATGGGCTAGCCAATTGTTAATAATATAGAAAAAGATATAAAAATAGAATTTTCTTGGCTAACAGATGCTTTATCCTTTCAAAGACATATTAAAATCACATTTAGTGAATTTAAAAAGTAAATTGAACTTACATAAATCTCTATTAAGGTCTGTTCTTAAATATGATAGTAACTTACTTTTTTACGGATTAACACTACGAGGTGTTATTTGTAACAACTTACCTCATATTCTTCTTCCTTGGACTGATTTTGGAACTTTCTTCTTCAGTTCCATCCTCAGTATTTTCATGACCGCTGTTTTGTCGTCTTCTGAGCGACCTCCTGCTCACTCTGTTAATCTGAAGAACCTCAAAATCAAATCATTTTTCACAGGAATTTCAAGTTCATTCATTTCTCTTTTCCAATTTTGAATATAGATTTTTTTTCCCCAAACCGTGAGTTCTTTGGGTTTTTATATTTGTTTTAATAAATTAGCCTTTTTTTTTTTCAATAAGATGCATGCATGGTCAAAAAAACATCTAATTGAAAGGCCAAATTATTAAAACAAATAGAAAACCCAAAGAACTCATGGTTTGGGAAAAATCTACATAAAAAAATGGAAAGGAGAAATTAATGAACTTCAAAATTCCCAGGGAAAATTTTGATTTTGAGGTTCTTCAATCTACCAACTGAGAGAGCAGGAAGCAGCTCTTCAGTGCGACAAAACAATGGTCGTGAAAGTACTGAGGATGAAACTGAAGATAAAGTTCTGAAATTGGTCTAAGAGATGAGGTGAGGCGTTAAAATTTTACTTTAATGGTTTGTCTTGGACACACTTGAAAAGAAAGAACTCGGGATTTTTTAGAGGAGAGTCCTTAGGGGGATATCTGGACTAACGAATTAAAATGGAAGGTGGCAAATAAGAATTCTATTATATTATTTTTGGTCTGGACATCTTACCTCAATATTAATGTTGATTTGTTCTTGGACATGTTTCAAAACAATTCTCTGTTTTATCTTCAGCTTTCCCAGAAGATAAAACAGAGAATTGTTTTGAAACATGTCCAAGAACAAATCAACATTAATATTGAGGTAAGATGTCCAGACCAAAATAATATAATTAAAATAACCTCAAATATAACTTCCTAAAATTAAATAAGAATTCTATTATATTTAAATTAATATTGGGAAGTAACATTATGATGTTATATCATTAATAGTGAGTGGAGAACATATTTTTAACGACTCACTTCATATACTTTAAATTTCATTGATATTGGCGGTTTGAGACAATATCTTGTCCCACTTCAGTCATGGCTTCAAGCTCTTCAAGATGACAGAACAATGGTCGTGATGATACTGAGGACGGAACAGAATTCTACCTTACTGTCACTACAACCTGAGACAAGGGTCTACTACCTCCAACCTCTAATCAGTCTCACCGAATTCTTTTAGTTCGCCGTTTTTCTGCATTGGAAGTTAACGTTGTCGAGTAATAGAAGGATAGGCAGACCAAAGTTGAGATGCTTAGATGGAATAGAAGATCTTAAGAAACTTGGCATAAAAGTGAAAAAATTGTCAAATTGCTTTTGTAATAATCTGTATTCATAATAAACTTAAAAATTAAGCAATAAAAAAAAAACTGGAAATTTTGGACAATCTTTTACAAATTAACTGTTGAGTTAAGTAATTAAAAGTACTTCCATATCCCTTGAAACATTCAACACAAAACATGTAAAATGGAATATACAGTAATAATGCTATATTTATACCTGAAAGCATAGATTTTTTTTCTTCAGTTACATATAAATTTATAAAAATCAATGTAAGCATCAGTGAAAATAAAATTCATTATACCACGTATTTAGCACACTGCAGTGGAATTAACGGATGTTTGAACTCATGACAGTTTATTATTTGAGAACTGTTCGTCTGTGTTGCCATAGCAACCTTAACAGCAAATCTCTGTGATCACCCTTCCTGCCCACAAACTCAAACAGTCCTGCAAAATGTTTTTTTAAACAAAATTACTCATAAAAACACATGTTGTTTCACTACAGATTTTGTTAATTGTTTATCACCTCACCTCATATATTTCTTCTTAGACTGGTTTCAGAACTTTCTTCTTCAGTTCCATCCTCAGTATTTTCACAAGTGTTTTGTCATCTTGAAGAGCTGCCACCTACTCCCTCTGTTGGTAGACTGAAGAACCTCAAAATCAAATCATTTTCTCTCAGAATTGAGAATTTCAAAATACATTCATTTCTCCTTTCCATTTTTTAAATGTATATTTTTTCCCAAACTGTGGTTTTTTCTATTTGTTTTAATAATTTAGCCTTTCTTTTGATAAAAATATATATTTACATCAAAGAAAGGCTAATTTATTAAAACAAATAGAAAAACCCAAAGAACTCACAGTTTGGGAAAAAATCTACATTCAAAAAATGGAAAGGAGAAATGAATGAATTTTAAAATTCCAGGGGGAAATGATTTGATTTCAAGATTCTTCAGTCTATCAACAGAGGGAGCAGGAGGTATTAGTGATTAGGCTTGTTTTTGCCAATTAATAAATGACAACAGGAGTAACATTGTGAGGTTCTTCTTAGTAAATAAGGTGAATCTGGAGCATCTTGCCACATAAATATTTATGTTTCAATCAAGTTTTTTTGAGTCTATAATTATCATACCTCAATTTAATGTTGATTTGTTCTCAAACATGTTTCGAAAAACAAAAATAGAGTTATGAATTTCGAAATTCTTGCTGAACATAACCTTGTTTGGAGGTTCTTCGGCCAGCCAGAAGAGGGAGCTGATATCGACATTCAGGGTTCAAAACATAAAACTCATCATATTTAATTAATGTTGGGAAGTAAACATTATGAGGTATGATGTTTTTATTATTGATTTAACATTTCTCAATGAAAGATAAATTATATTTGAAGAGAAAAATTCTCGCCTAGACCGGGACTCGAACCCGGGACCCTTGGCTTTCCGGGCCAAGTGCTCTACCAACTGAGCTACCGAGGTGAGTTACGATCTAGACACAAATTTTTCTCTTATATACGTTGTAATTCCCTATCGCCAAATGCTTTTGAAACCATTGCTTCTATCTTTGCAAATGGCGGCTTCTTAGTTAAGAAGACATTTTTTATTGGGAATTTAACATTACTTTATAAAGCTAGTAAAGCTTCTAATGATGTTTTTATTATTGATTTAACATTTCTCAATGAAAGATAAATTATATTTGAAGAGAAAAATTCTCGCCTAGACCGGGACCCTTGGCTTTCCGCACCAAGTGCTCTACCAACTGAGCTACCGAGGCGAGTTACGATCTAGACGCAAAATTTTCTCTTATATACGTTGTAATTCCCTATCGCCAAATGCATTTGGCGATAGGGAATTACAACGTATATAAGAGAAAAATTTGCGTCTAGATCGTAACTCGCCTCGGTAGCTCAGTTGGTAGAGCACTTGGCCCGGAAAGCCAAGGGTCCCGGGTTCGAGTCCCGGTCTAGACGAGAATTTTTCTCTTCAAATATAATTTATCTTTCATTGAGAAATGTTAAATCAATAATAAAAACATCATTAGAAGCTTTACTAGCTTTAAAAGTAATGTTAAATTCCCAATAAAAAATGTCTTCTTAACTAAGAAGCCGCCATTTGCAAAGATAGAAGCAATGGTTTCAAAAGCATTTGGCGATAGCGAATTACAACGTATATAAGAGAAAAATTTGCGTCTAGATCGTAACTCGCCTCGGTAGCTCAGTTGGTAGAGCACTTGGCCCGGAAAGCCAAGGGTCCCGGGTTCGAGTCCCGGTCTGGGCGAGAATTTTTCTCTTCAAATATAATTATGAGGTATAATCATTAAAATTCATCGGAGAACATATTGTTTAAACAACTCACCTCATAGGAGTTATGGCTGACGATGAACATGACTATGTTTGAAATCGCGATATCATGGAAGCATGAATCCTATGAGGTGAGTTGTTTAAACAATATGTTCTCCGATGAATTTTAATAAAACTCATCAGTCTGGCCAAGCTGAGGATTAATAGAAGATTATATCAAAACATGTTTGAGAACAAATTAACATTAAATTGAGGTAAGATGATTACAAACTCAAAATAACTTGAATAAGAGAACCTCAAAATATACTTCCTAAAATAAACAATTTATGTTTCATTACATTCTTCATATCATAATCAGCTTTTTCAGACTGTTGAATTCTATGTTGTCGACTCCCACATCATCTTTTGGTTGATAACATAAAATTCAACAGTCTAGAAAAGCTGACAATGGTGTGGACAATATACCGAAACGATACACAATGATTTATGATGTAAGATGCTCCAGACTCACCTTATTTATTGTTTTTTCTATTCATGGTAAAATGTTACCATTTCTGGATTACAAATTCTGAAAAGCTAATTCTCCTCCACTATCACATCAATCACTTCTCCTATGAGCAGCATCATTGTATCCTTCGTTTCGTCTCCAGTTGTAACTGTCATAAGCCCAAATATCTATTAATTATCTTTTTGTTTTAGTATCTACTTACATTAAAGAACAAATTAATATTTTAAGAGAAAACTAATGCTCAAACTGTGATTTGAACCTAGAATATCTGGAATTCTGTTCCAATGATTTATCCATTAAGCTATCTAGGCTCCTGATTAAGACATTGATTTTTCTCTTACTTATATATGAGTGCGCTTGGAGTTGAGAACCTTCATTCTACACATTTCCTAACAGCAGCTAATTCAAGAAGACTTTTTTTGATGGGATTTTAACATTACCTTTATGACTATTATAGCTTCATTTTCGGTGTTATTTTCTTTTTTGACATTAACTTATTTCCTAGTAAAGCTTATATTTTTGGTGTTTTAACATTAAATTTGTCATTTAACCAAAAATATAAGCTTTACTAGAAAAACAAGTATGTTAACAAAGATAATAACATTGAAAATCTATTAACTACACTATAGACATTCTAACAAGGAAACTACCAACCATTACATGCCAAAAGCTATCTTGAAATTTCTTTCAGAGAAGTATGATGTACCAAGGCCAAAAAATTATCTGCCACTTTTAACTCCAAGGCACTAAAATCTAGCTCCAAATCTCTCATTCAAGCAACTCCTGACTTTGGCAGATTGGTTAAACCTCACAACCTTCTGACCGCACTCATCCTGCCTTACTCCCCTCCATCCTAGATCAAGTAAGGAATCCATTGGTTCACAGAGTGGGTTGCCATTGCTGGATTCTGACTTTGATTGCTTTACCTTGCAGTTAAAAAAAAAAAGGCAAGATCATTATTTGTATATGACCTTGTTACTTCACAACGCTTCTCTGGGAGAAATTTCAAGGTAGGTTTCGGTATGCAATGGTTGACAGTTCCCTTGTCAGTATGAAAGTGAATTTTTAACAAAATGAGAGATATGATAACTGACATTCCATAAGGATGTCCTCTTGAAGCTGACTGGACTCCAAAGTTTTCACTAAACTTATCTTTCAAATATAATAAAAATTATCAACCTACTGAAACAATAGTTAAGTTGCTAACCATATCAAAAAATACATGCATATGAGATTCTGATTGTTAAGAGAGAGATATACAGAAAAAGCTCCTTATTCTCGGGGATACGTTCCACATATATGCCACGAATACAGAAACCGCAAATACGGAATGATAATTATATTATTTTCAGTCTGATCATCAAAATTTAATGTTGATTTGTTCTTGGACATGTTTTTCAAAACAATTCTGTTTTATCATCAGCTTGTGTGGACAAATCACTTGACGATAAAACAGAATTGTTTTGAAACATGTCCAAGAACAAATCCAACATTAATATTGAGGTAAGATGATCAGACTGAAAATAATATAATTAAAATAACTTCAAAATATCACTTCCTAAAATTAAATATGGAATGATAATTTGTATGGGCATATAGGGGATACGTTCCAAGGTTCCAAAATAGAATAAAAATTATCAAAATAAAATCAATTAATGAGAGATTTTGAACAATTTTGCTTTTACTCGACATAAATTGGCAACAAAGCTGAAGAGGTACATGTTATTCAATCAAAATTATTGCAATGAATAACAAGTTACACTGATCGTGGCAAGGGCGGCAGTTATCAACAGATATAGCGGCACCCTGAAATACAGCAGCGGTGGCTTTTAACCACGAACTTTAGGCAGAGTGACAATATTGTTTTACTTTGATATTAATTCGTCCATTTGGTTTGAATCACCCTTTGTAAAAGCCGCCTTGACACGTGCCTGCAGTAAAAGAAGTTGCCGATGCATTAATAAATGATACTAATCCTCCTAATATATCGACTGGATCTGCAAATAAAGAAATTTTCAGCCGCGAATACAGGAACTGTACCGCAATTTTTAAACCTGCAAATAAGGAGCTTTTACTGTACTCATTGCCATAAAAAAAACTTTCATTAATGTAATATAAAAGCTTAGAAAATGAGATACCTTCTAAGTAATAAAGTTATAAATGATATACAAAAATACTCTGTTTCAACAAGTCCTCAGTCCCTTACACTACCAGACTCCATGGTCTGGCTGTACACTAAACTACAGTAAAACCCCACTTAACCAAAAAGGTAACAGTATAAAAAATAATAAAAATACAAATATTAAAAATTGCAAAATTCAAAAAACTGCAATTGCTGCATATAGTTTACTAGAACATCATAAAATTCGAAGAGAAGCAAAACTTTTAAAATGATTGGATAAACCCTTAGAACTGACAGTTTGGGAGATGTATATTCAGAAAAATAAATATAGATCGATGAACTTTGATATTCCTAATGAACAAAATTTAATTTCAAAGTTTATAAATGGCAGCACAGAAGATGTTGACAATAAAATAGTTGCCGGCTGAAGAATTTAATCAGAGTTGTGACTGATGATGGACGAGATGTTGTCTGAAACCACGGTTTCGTGAAAAGCACAAAATTTATGAGGTAAGTTTTTAAAAAATTTTCTCTGATAAATTTAAAAGGTACTATATTAAATAGTCCTGCATTCTCAAATTACAATTGACATTTTTGTCTGAAGATGAAGAAAATGTCCTTTGAAACATGCCCTAGATTAGAGAGCAAAATAATTCAATTCCTATAATACAAATGACAGCACATGGGAAAAAAATATGCCCTTTGCATAAATAAATATTAACTGACCCTTTAGGATTGCATTAAATCCGATTTCCACATAAATTATTACTATATATATAAGTTAAAGCTATATTTATTACATAAACCTAAATTATATCTGGAAAAAATTGTTAAAAAAAGATGGAGTGAGGCAATGTATGGAGCAGATATCTGGACAGTAAAACATGATGAAGAGAGATGACTGGAAGCGCTACAAATATTGATATGAATAAGAATGGAACATGTTAAATGAGCATAATAAAAAAAAAATAACAGTAAGCAGTGGATGAAAGAAGAATGATGATGCATATGAAGAAAAATGGCTGGGCCACTGCCTGTTGAAAGATGCTCTTGATGGTGGATAGAATAAATGCCCTGAGAAGAAGATAATTGTATGTGTGCAGACATAATGAGAAAAGCAGAATAGGGAAGAATGGAGGAAGCTGAGTTTGCAGTGAAGGAACCAGCACTTGGGCAGAAAATCATAGACATGAATTAATACTATACTAAACATATCAAAATAGATCCCATACACTATCCCAAAAAAATTGTTACCCAAAATAATTCCGCCTCATTGTTTGGATAAATAGAGTTTTACTGTAAATTATAAAATAATTAATAAATGTTTTGATATTTTTATAGTCAACATTTAAAAATAATTTTCATATATATAATCAGAGACATAAAGAGATTGACTGCCAATGTTCTGTTTGTTCCTGTATCCATACTGAATGTGTGGTTTCCAATTGAAAAACATAATTTTTAAAATTGAGAGAAAAATCCCTATTCAGGCGCATATTTTTCTCTTCAAATAAAATATGCCATTCAGTGTGAAGTGATAAATTAAATATCTAAGATAGAAAGAAAATGCCTGAATTGGGATTTGAACCTGATATATCTGGTTCTATACACAAGCACTAAAAAAAATATGCCTAGAATGAGGTTTGAACCCAGATCTTTAGCTTTATATATTAATAGAGCATTTGCATATAAAGCTAAAGATCCTATGTGTACATTTTTCTCTTCAAATATAATTTGTCCTTCAGGAAGAAATGTTAAATTTATAATACAAATAAAAACATCAAAAGAAGCTCTACTGCTTTATAAAGTAATGTTAAAATTCCCATTAAGTCTTCTTATATAAGAAGCCACTATTTGCATGTTTCAAGCATCAGTTCATAGCCTTTGGCACTCTCAGGAATTAAAATATATGAGAAAAATGATTTTATTATTCTATGCCCCAGGTTGCCTCCCCTGGCATTGGCGTAATTATAACCCACTTCTGAGGTCTGCATTTAGATTGGGGGTCTAGGATATCTCAGACAGGGTATATACAGCTGAAGGTCCTCTGTTCAAATCCCAGTCTAGGTGTGTATTATCTCTTCAAATATAGCTAGATTACTGGTCATATTATCAAGAATGCAGAGGAAAATCCTATTAAAAAACACATACTACTGAAAGCTGAAGGAAGTAGAAGAAGGCATAAAAGTTGAGATGGAATAGATGAGAACTTTAATATAAAAAAATCACTATGAGATTTAATTTAGGATTTAAATTAAAATGTCTTATACCTCACCTCAAACCCAGTCTTCTAATTATACCGGTTTCTTCATTTTTTGTCAAATTTAGATCTAAAAAAGGGATTTGGAACTTATGGGAATTGGAAGTCTCGGTTTGGGGAAAAAATCCACATAAAAAAAAAACAAGGGAGAAAAACTTATCAACTTCGAAATTCCCAAGAATTCCCATTTGATCTGGAATACATGATAATAAGAAGCTTGGCATAAGAAGGAGAAGGAAGGTGTTGGACAGGGATGAATAGAAGATCATGTCAGCAGCCAGAGCTCAAAATGGTTTGTAGTGCCATCTATAAATGATGAATAATATACCTATACAATAGCTAAGCAATTGTAATAAATTGTGGTAAAGAGAAAAATGTTTGCCTTTGGATGGGAAGGTAGCCTGAAATAGCTGAGTGGTAGAGCAACAGCATTTAAAGTTGAAGGTTTGGGGTTAAATTTCCATTTCACCCAGAACATTTTTTTCTGATTACAATAACACTGCCAATGCATAAATCGCCCCTTTCTGTTAATATTCTCAATAAATTTTTAATGTTCAGGACAATCCAATTTTATTGAAATAACAAAAAATTTACAAATTGACATACAAATCTCGGTCTTGAATACAGCAATGGCTATTACTTCCTGCTTCAACACTAGATGGTCTGTTGCCAGTCTTATCTCTCTATGTCTATGCATACAATGTATTTGTATTTAAATTGGTCACTGCTAAAAGGCCATTTCTCCAATATTTTGCAGATTCAATATCCCCATATGTAAATAGATACACATTCTGTGCATAACCTTCCTCTAGTCTTCATACAGAACCACAGTTTCATGCTAAAATGCCGTTACTCCAGATAGAGGGTCTTCTAGTAGTGACCTTATCAATTTGCTGTATTGGAGAGAGGGCCTTTTAGCAATGATGAAATTAATTTGACATGAATATACTCCTTAGATGCCTGCAGAATCACTGGCATTTACACTAAGCGGGCTGCACACTTTCTTGATGTAAGGGCTATTTACACTTTTGGGGACAAGTCTACATTGTTTCACAAGTCTCTGGATCACTACCATTCAAGTTTCTCTGGATAGATCCCTGTAAGACAAGCTGTACAGTGTCCAACCTGGCCCACTGACTTTGGGATTCCATGTCTTACGGCTTGAACTAAACCATCGACAGAAAGATATGCCAGACTATCAGCTCCTGGAAAGAAAAAATGAAAAAAAAAATTAGTCGGTAAAGCCGGATATTTACCCGTATTTAATAATAATAGGGGTTACTTTATTTAATACATATATATATATATATATATATATATCTTTAATATTATATTTTTTTGTATTCAAGGAAAATCAGTTAAAATGTCATAAGTACGAATATGGAGAAATTCATATTTTTATATCATATAAATAATTGTAACTGTAAGTATTGTTGAGAATTAACCTTTTTTTTTTATATAGGAATTATCACTGTGAGGTTCAATTCAATATTAAATTAAAAGATTCTTACCTCTCCTCACATTATTCTGTTAAGTAGATCGCGATTTCAGGCCTATAGCAGGCCCATCTTCAGTACACTGTTGTTGACCGGTGTTATGTCGCTCGGAAAAAAAAAAGGTTAATTTAGTGACGACTCAAGTCTTAATAGGAAACAAGATGGCGGACCTTGACATAACCTCAACCATAGATTTCAATACAAATTTATCAGGATTAAAGCTTCCGAGCGACATAACACCGGTCAACAACAGTGTACTGAAGATGGGCCTGCTATAGGCCTGAAATCGCGATCTACTTAACAGAATAATGTGAGGAGAGGTAAGAATCTTTTAATTTAATATTGTTGAGAATATTATGTGGTTCAGGAAAAGTTCCCAAAATCAGTTAAGAATTTTGAAGGAGTTTTGAAATATCAACTACCAGATTACTTTGAAGTGATTGGATAACTTGGATATGAGTCAACCAATAGCACTCATAGGCCAGGTTAGTTAACCAATCAGATTTGAATGGCTTAATTGGAATAGTGGATTGTGGGAAGCAGATTCTTCTTTATTTGAACATTGTACTTGAAGATGTCATGGCGACAAGTCCTACATAATAACGGCCACTCATTATTTTTATATTTACAAATTTATTTATAAACAAAGGAACAGTGCATCACATTACTGCATATGAAGTATAACACATGTGCAGTTAATTTCAAGTCGAAATAATAGATTTTGAATGGTATAATTTGTGACAGTTGACACTCCAATAGTAATTAGTACCGCCATATATAACGGTCAATATGTTACTGATATTAAAGTGCAGAAATACAAGTTTCATTTAAGTAAAAAGAACTAAGGTCGAATGTTTGAACGCATTAGACAGTAAAAGGCGTTCTCTGCTGATAAAGTTTTATTCAAACACATTTTTCTTACTCAGAAATCTATTCACGCGGTAATAATTGTAAAGCTACCTGACAAGGTACCTTAAGATCGTAGTTCAAGATATAAACTAATGTGAAAATCCCGAAGGGAAGCGATGGTAACCGATGTAGTTTGAAACTTATCCAAGATGTCGGACCTTGAAGACTTCGATCATGTTTTCGGTATATGCGGAGAAGAGGAATTTGATAGAGTCTACCAAAGAATTCAACTGGAAGAACAGGAGAATCGGCGTAATATTGCACGTCGCAGACGTGTTTGTATACGGTATTATTTGCTGGATGCAAGCATAAATGCATTCCTCTATAGCAGACGAAAATAACGGAAGTGGTTTTATCGCTGAGAATTCTGGGTAATTCGTTGCCAATATTACGAAAACGTCAACATTCATGCATGACCGGTTAAGGCGGCCGTTAATTCGATCTCAGATCACCAGTGATTGGAAGTAATTTGAGTAGAGACTAATGTATTTGCATACGACCCTAAAAGTGTTAATAAAGCGAAGTGGTGGCCCAACAACAACTTCAAATGGACACCCACAACCTGGACCTGCATTCTCCTTCAAATCGACACCACAAGGTGGTACAATCTACTCCTTTAAATGATCGCCTCAACTTCTTTACTTGTTGATATCAAATGTGAGGAGACCGAACTGCAAGTCTTTGTGAAAATATATTGGGAAGCTAAAAGGAAAACAGCACAGCCAGATGTGTTATTTTATACTTATTACATTTCTCAGAGTTGTAGAGCATACTTAGTAGTTGAGAGATTTGATTAGGAACCACGTCCTAAAATGCACTGTTTTAGTTCTCAATGATGGCAAGATCAACTTAAATCTTCCATTTCACTTTGTTCAATAACCAACTTGGCAATTACATTCTTCAAATAACTATATAGGAAATAATAGAATACTTTAAGCTGAATAAATTTACATTAAAAATACAATGTTGAGGTTATGTAATGGTTGGCCATTTTGATTCCTAATTCAGGCTTGAGTGGTCATTTATATTGAATTTTAATAGCCCAGTCATTTGGTTCTAAAAAAGAGGTTACCTGTAAAGTTTTCCGGGAGTTTTGAAAATTTGTAATACTTTGGATTTCGATGTGCTCTTTCCGAATTTCAACTTGGCACCTCGTATCTTTGCCGCTCGCGCCTAAAAGCAGTTTTTTACAATATCTCCTTCGTGACTCATTTCACAATAAAAATATTTATATATCCCTTGTACAAAAGAACACCAGACTTTTGGCTAGACCAGGGTTGACCTATGGTAGTGAAGTTTGGACTCTAAAAAGACAACATGAAAGCAGAATAACGGCTTCTGAAATGAGATTCATGTGCAGAACAGCGGGTTACACCAGATGGGATCGGAAAAGGAACACCGACATCTTAAAAGAATTGAAGACTACGCCAATTTTGGAATATATTATACAGTACCAACTAAATTGGAAACACCATCTTGAAAGAATGGGTTCAAATCAGATCCCCAAAGCTGTTTATAATTATATACCAAGAGGACGAAGATCTCTGGGACGTCCTATGAAATGCTGGAGGGAAAATTTTCTATAGGATCGTAACAGGCCTTGGCCTAATACTTGGAAGGAAGGAGGAAGAAGACATTAAGTTTATAAAGATAGCTAGATAATTGTTTATTTTTTATTTCACTCACCTCATACTTCACAACTCATAGCTAGATAACATTGAACTGGCCATATTATCAAAAATGGCAGAGGACATGCCTATTAAAAAAAGCTCACACTACTGAATCCTGAAGAAATAGAATAATAGGCAGACCAAAGTTGAGATGGTTAGATGGAATAGAAGATGTTAAGAAGCTTGGTGTAAGAGGATGGAGAAGGAAGGTGTTGGATAGGGATGAATGTAGGAACATCTTGTCAGCAGCCAGGGCTCAAAATGGGCTGTAGTGTCATCTATAATGATTACATGACGTAGAGATAATTATGAACCTACACTTACCGACATGTTTTGCTAACTTCACGGAATCCAACCTGTTGGCAATCAGTTCCTCGGATGTTGGAATGTTGATCCCCATGTAACATGGATACATAAGAGGTGGTGATGCAACTCGAATATGTACCTGAAAATTATAACTTATAATCAGATGTGAAACTGCAAAAGGGTTATTATGTAATACAGGAAGGAGCCTCTTTATTTGCCTGTATTGAGGACTTATAGGATAATACCTAGTGTCCAATCTCTTGGTTTTCATATTGTTTCATTTTTTAAATAATGAGTTAGAAAATATACAATTAAATTATTGTAATCAATGATAAGGAGAAAAAATTTTCCTGAACTGGGAATTGAACCCCAACCTTTAGCTTTCTGTGCTAATGCTCTGTCCACTGAGCTAATTCAGGCTTCCTTCCCATCCAAGCATAAATCTTTCCTATACCTTGCTCTACTGGTCTCACATTCAAATGCAATGAATCATCATTCACAAATACACAATGAATGGCTTCTACATTAAGAAGACATGAAGGGACTCCACACAGCTATAGCATTATTTTTATTAAATTAATATTGAGAAGCTAAAGCTATTACTTTGATTTATTCTTCAGTGAGAAGTGTTAAATTAATAATAGAAACATCGATAGAAGCCCTACTGGCTTTATAAAGTAGTGTTAAATTCCCAATAAATGTCTTCTTTACTAAGAAGCCGCCATTTGCAGAAATAGAAGCAAAGATTTCAAAGCATTTGGCGCAAGGGAATTACATCATATATAAGAGAAAAAATTTGCATCTAGATCGTGACTCACCTCGGTAGCTCAGTTGGTCAAGCATTCGGCCTGGAAAACCAAAGGTTCTGGGTCAAGTCTCGGTCTAGGCGAGAAATTTTTCTCTTCAAATATGATTCTTTCTAACTGTTGAATCGGCAGTTGGGGATATTGTAGGTTGTTTTTTGCTCCCTCTGTTGACTGACCAATGAACTTCCAAATCACACTTTCCCCCCCCCAGGGAATTTCAAAATCCATTATTTTCTTTCAATTTTTGTGGATTAAATTTTTCCCACATTGTGATTTCCTTAGATTTATCTGTTTCAGTAATTTGACTTTTGTTTCAATTCGTGTTTTTTTGACCACATTCTTTTCATTTTTGTTGGTTTTAATTAATCTATTCAGGCTATAATAATTTTTCAGTGCTAATTTAATGTTAAATTTTCTGAAAATTTGTTGGAAGGATGGTATATATAATTCTTTAAATTTTATTCCTTTATATCATTTATCAACTTTTGTTTTTTGAATCTATTTATTTTCTTATGAATTATCTTTTCAATCTTACGTCATTCATTATTACATTAAACAGTAGTGGAGATAATACACTGCCTACTTCAAGGGTCTAACTGCAAAACTCACATTCTCCACTTTTTAAAATTTTAAGTAAACAGCAAAAGAACTTGTACCAATGAAAACAAACATTAATTTGATCTTATTCTGTAATTTTCATGAATTTATCTATATAATTTGACTTGATTCACATGGAGATCAACACTTAGAGCAGGGATACAACAAAAAAAATGCATTTAACTTTTATAGGAATTAATCACTATGAGGTTTAATTTATGGTGAAATTAAATGTTTCTTACCTCTCCTCATACACAACTTGGAAAAAGTATACAAGGAGAGGTAAGAAACATTTAATTTCACCATAAAAAAATGCATTTTGCCCAAAAGTGGAGAATGTGAGTTTTGCAGTTAGATCCTTCACTTTTGGTTTCAAACCATTCATTCAAACAAACTTCAATAAATATACTGCAGACGGTGGTTGGTTAATTATATATATGTTTCCTCCAAGTATTCATATTCGAGTACAATAAACTAGTTGTAATCGTTTAGTAGTAGACATCACATGTGGAAGTTACTTAATCCATAGAGAGAATGTAGGAGGTATAGGAAAGGAAGAGAAGTGAACTCCTAGGCCTCAAATACTCTAATACAGTGATCCATGAAAGTGTTTTTTTAAGGGAAAACTGGTTTTAAAATTTCAAAATTTTGATGTTATTAAGAATTTGGCAGTGTTATTCTAAAAAAATGTAAATCTGAGTCTTTTTAATCCCGGGTTCGAGTCTTGGTATAGGCGAAAAAAAAAATTCTCTTCTAATATACTTTTTAATCCTAGTTTAATATATTAAACCCAATACGAATGATGTATCCAGTAAGGTAGAATTTTTTTTTCACTCACCTCATATTGTTCTTATTTGACTATAAACTAGTTTCGGAACATAGTTTCTGTTCCATCCTCAGTATCGTCACGACGGTTGTTATGTCGTCTTGAAGAGCTGCCCTTCACTCCTTCCATTGGCAACCGTAGTGACGATACTGAGGATGGAACAGAAACTATGTTCCGAAACTAGTTTATAATCAAATAAGAAGAACAATATGAGGCGAGTGATAAAAAATTCTACCTTAATGAATATACCTCATAGTGAGAATTCCTAAAATAAGTATGTATGTATCCAGTAAATTATTGTAATCAAATGGTAAAGAGAAAAATTTTTATGCCTGAACCGGGAATCGAACCCCGAACCTTCAGCTTTCCATGCTGATGCTCTTAACCATTGAGCTAATCCAGGCTTTAAGAGCATCAGCACGGAAAGCTGAAGGTTCGGGGTTCGATTCCCGGTTCAGGCATAAATTTTTCTCTTTACCATTTGATTACAATAATTTAGTTGTGTACTTTAATATACTTATTTCTATCATAGTAACAGCTTTAGCTTCTTAATATTAATTTAATGTATCCAGTAGTTTAAGGTCAACGTTTAACTTGTACAATTGATATCAACTTTAATACACTAAAATGCGTAAAATTTTAATCCTAGTCACTAATTTGTAAGCAAAATTCACATTTTAACAAAACGCAACCATGGTATCTCTGCATTCTCAGGTTTCAATCTCCGCCTTCGATCACTCACCACAACACCATACTGAGAAATAGATCTTTTTGAGTCAACATTTGAAGTTGGAGACCAGATGGCTTCAAGAGATGTCTTGACAAACTCGGTATACTCTTCCCTCAAAGAGGAAATCATTTTGCAAATGTCTACATGGATACACTCTGGTTGTTTCATCCCTTCTTTTATGAGGCCTTGGAGAACAACATAGCCTTTGTAGAATTTAGAAGATTCAATGGCACTTACATATGACAATTTCTTCAATTCCACCATGATATTGTCAGCACTGAGAATATGAATACTAAGCGTCCTGGGGTCAAATAATTTACTAACTGCTGCAAACACCAATTTTGAAGGGTCTTCCACAATCAAGTTTTTCAGCTTTGTAAGCCTCTTTTGTGCTGTAGTCTTCAACTGGTTCACCACTTCAGCTTTCCTGAGAGCTGTCATCTCTTGCAACAAAGTTGTGAGTTGTGTCGAGAATACCTCTTTTGTTAATAAATCAAGCATGTTCTCCATGAGCTGTGGGATAACTGTTACCCTCCAAGAAGGTAATCAAATTAACAAATCGGTTGCAGTTATCAGCAACAAATTGAGCCTGAACTTTTGTGATGGTTAAGAATTGGGGACTTACATCTTTATAAGAAACGTCACACCACTGCTTTCTTCACCCAGCTGCTCCATAAATTCAAATATGTCATCAAGATATTCATGTATATACTTTGCAGCTTCAAACCATGTGTTCAATCTAGTTTGTACTGGCATGGGAAAATACCTAACTTTTCTAGGGTCATTCTCATATCTCACAAAGAAAGTCAAGATTCAAATGTTTCCTGTTTCTTGTATTGAGAAATGCAGCTTTTGTTTTACCAACAGTTATGTTCAATTCATCTAGGCTGCACTGCCAAATCTGACCCACCAAGTTGATTTTGTGGGCCCAGCATTGAATATGGGCAAGTTTTTCCCCCACTGAGTATTGGAACATAAAGTTTGGTAATAATCCCTAACACATTGTCATATCCAACTTCATATTTATTTAAAGTGTCCACAATACTTTGAGTGCATGTTGACCGGTGGCTTTGTCAAGCACAACACTGGCAGCCAAGTAAACTCCTTTAATTATTATTCTGTTTTGTCTTTGGGAGGCCACGGATCAGCAAGGAGTTTTAACAAAAACAGCTGATGATGACGACAATGTGTCGCCGATACTGCAGTGCTGTGTTTAAAAAAACATAGAAGTATGAGGTAAGAAGAAATCACAATTCATTTAATTATTATTCTGTTTTGTCTTTTGGAGGCCACGGATCAGCAAGGAGTTTTCACAAAAACAGCTGATGATGACGACAATGTGTCGCCGATACTGCAGTGCTGTGTTTAAAAAAACATAGAAATATGAGGTAAGAAGAAATCACGATTCATTTAATTATTATTCTGTTTTGTCTTTTGGAGGCCACGGATCAGCAAGGAGTTTTCACGAAAACAGCTGATGATGACGACGTGTCGCCGATACTGCAGTGCTGTGTTTAAAAAAACATAGAAGTATGAGGTAAGAAGAAATCACAATTCATTTAATTATTATTCTGTTTTGTCTTTTGGAGGCCACGGATCAGCAAGGAGTTTTCACAAAAACAGCTGATGATGACGACAATGTGTCGCCGATACTGCAGTGCTGTGTTTAAAAAAACATAGAAATATGAGGTAAGAAGAAATCACGATTCATTTAATTATTATTCTGTTTTGTCTTTTGGAGGCCACGGATCAGCAAGGAGTTTTCACGAAAACAGCTGATGATGACGACAATGTGTCGCCGATACTGCAGTGCTGTGTTTAAAAAAACATAGAAGTATGAGGTAAGAAGAAATCACAATTCATTTAATTATTATTCTGTTTTGTCTTTTGGAGGCCACGGATCAGCAAGGAGTTTTCACGAAAACAGCTGATGATGACGACGTGTCGCCGATACTGCAGTGCTGTGTTTAAAGAAACATAGAAGTATGAGGTAAGAAGAAATCACGATTCATTTAATTATTATTCTGTTTTGTCTTTGGGAGGCCACGGATCAGCAAGGAGTTTTCACAAAAACAGCTGATGATGACGACAATGTGTCGCCGATACTGCAGTGCTGTGTTTAAAAAAACATAGAAATATGAGGTAAGAAGAAATCACGATTCATTTAATTATTATTAATTGAACCTCATAATGTTAAAAATTCCCAAATTTAATATATAAACAAAACAGAATATTAAATATGCAGTTCCCAGACTTGTCAGTTGTTTAATCACACATGAAAAGTTTTTTTGTCCTTTACTATTTCTTTGAATTCCTCCACTTTTTTGTCCCAATAATTGGTATGTAATGTTGCAGAATTCTATATGCAGAAGGCATGTCACAACTGCCCTTTATATATATTTGCCCAACCATTCTCTCATCTTGGGATGATCTTAACTTTTCCAAAGAAATTCCTACACTCAAAAATTCCTCCGTAGTGTCAACAATGAACTCTGTTTTGTCTTCTTTTACTTTTTTAGCCTGTAAAAAGGACCCTTCAACAGATAATTGGTGCTTCGTTGATGTCTTCTTATTCTTACCATTTTTGTGAATTTCACTGGCTATATGTTTTAGCAACATGTCCTTTCTTTCACATTCTAGTCTTTTGTCACAGTACCGGCACATCAATATTTTTTTATCATTTACAAAAAAAACTTTCACTGCTGAATTTGTGTGCCCTACTTGTGGCTAACACACTTGGTTATGCATGACACTAGATAGAAAATTAAAAAAAAAACAAAAAAACAAATGATAATGAAAATTACTTGAGATTTAAGTAAAACACAAACTAACCAAGGTATACATTTCATGTTCTCTGAATGTATCTGTCGATTGAAACAAAGTTAGAAGGGCGAAAGAGGGGGAATTAAAATTGTGTGTGACCATTGTTGTTCAAACTGTCAGTATTTGTTTTGTTACATTTTGTTAAAAATCCATGTTATAGATCAGCATGCGTGTGCGAGTTTTGTGAACTGTCTTGCGATCGTTACGTCACAGAATGTAAAAAAGACCCAAATCATTAATTGAGACCTGCACAGATTCATAACGAATGCAAAAGCAAAGTGAACTAATAAAACTCTAATGCACAACTTATGCACATTTTCGTTTATATATAGATATGTAATCCAATAAAAAAATTAATTTATGTAATTAAATTGTTTTAATTAAATTAGGAATAATAATATCAATGATATAATTACTCATGGTCATTGTTGTCTTATTCAAATTTGGCATTATTGTCAGGTTACAGCTTATACTTAAAGAAATGTTTTCTTCAGATCTGAACATACCATTACTTAGTAATGATTGATGTAAAATTGATAATTATGTCTGCAAAAAATTAGGGGGAAAAACTTATCTTACACATTAATATAATTCATATTTCTTGGAATTCATATTGACCATAGAACTTAAAATCTATCTTAATTATTAAATAAACCTGTTAATGTTACTTCCTATTTATTTTTAAAATAGTCTATGGATATTAAATTAATATTGAGAAGCTAAAGCTATTACTATGATAGAAATAAGTAAATTATTGAACACAATTAAATTATTGTAATCATGGGGTTCAATTCCTGGTTCAGGCAAAAATTTTTCTCTTTACCATTGATTAGTCTATGGATAATTGGATTCTTTGGACATGAAACCTTCTATTGGAATTTTTCTTTTTTTGTCAAAATTTTCCTGATAATACTGAAAATACTGATGGACTAATTCCAAAACCGGTCTTAAAAAAAAACAAAATATGAGATGAGGTGATACATTTTAACTATTTAAATCTCAAGCAACAATATATGGACATTAAACTCTACAGCCACTCACAAAACAATACAATTAAGATATTATTGAAAGGAAACTCAACAAAGAAACAAACAAATACTGTAAATAAAATGTGATCTAAATTCTATACTCACTTCTTTTGCTCCTGCATTCCTTAATAATTTGATGATGGGCCCAATTGTGTTCCCTCTTACAATGGAATCATCAATCAGGATTATTCTTTTCCCTTTAACATTTCCTGAAAGTGCTCCAAACTTCTTAGCAACACCTAACTGCCGCAACCTCGTACTGGGCTGGATGAATGTCCTCCCAACATATCTGTTCTTGCACAATACCTCAGCAAATTTGATTTCCGACTGAAAAATAAACAAACAAATTAAAATCTACATATTGGGTAGATGTTCTCCATTTTTAACATTTCTAAGGCGTTCTTTCAATCTTGTATTCAAGTACTTTTTTGTCTTTCCTATGTATATTTTTTACAGTCTTTGCAATCAATTCGATAAATTCCTGATTTGTTACCTTCATCTATCTTTTCATTTTTGTTGGTTTTAATTAATCTATTAAAGCTATAATAATTTTTCGGTGCTAAACTTCCAAATCATATTTTTTTCTTTTTCCTCAGGAATTTCAAAGTTCTTCAGTCAATCAACAGAGGGAGCAGTAATCAACCTCCAAGACCACCAACCGCTGATTCAACAGTTAGAAAGAATTGACATTGACACCTAGTATGTTAAAACCCTGGGTCTTCAAGAAACTACAAATATGAGGTGAGTCGTGCATTTTCCAATTCAAATTATTTAAAAAAAACCTCATAGAGTCACTTCCTTTAAATATTAAATAAAATTGAAATATCTTATATTTGAAGAGAAAAATTTTCGCCTAGACCGGGACTCGAACCCGGGACCCTTGGCTTTCCGGGCCAGTGCTCTACCAACTGAGCTACCGAGGCAAGTTACGATCTAGACGCAAATTTTTCTCTTATGTACGTTGTAATTCCCTCGCGCCAAATGCTTGAAACCATAGCTTCTATCTTTGCAAATGGCGGCTTCTTAGTTAAGAAGACATTTATTGGGAATTTAACACTACTTTATAGCCAGTAGGGCTTCTATTGACGATTTTATTATTAATTTAACACTTCTCATAGAAGGATAAATTATATTTGAAGAGAAAAATTTTCGCCTAGACCGGGATCGTAACTCGCCTCGGTAGCTCAGTTGGTAGAGCACTTGGCCCGGAAAGCCAAGGGTCCCGGGTTCGAGTCCCGGTCTAGGCGAAAATTTTTCTCTTCAAATATAATTTATCCTTCTATGAGAAGTGTTAAATTAATAATAAAATCGTCAATAGAAGCCCTACTGGCTATAAAGTAGTGTTAAATTCCCAATAAATGTCTTCTTAACTAAGAAGCCGCCATTTGCAAAGATAGAAGCTATGGTTTCAAGCATTGGCGCGAGGGAATTACAACGTACATAAGAGAAAATTTGCGTCTAGATCGTAACTCGCCTCGGTAGCTCAGTTGGTAGAGCACTTGGCCCGAAAGCCAAGGGTCCCGGGTTCGAGTCCAGGTCTAGGCGAAATTTTTCTCTTCAAATATAATTTATCCTTCTATGAGAAGTGTTAAATTAATAATAAAAATCGTCAATAGAAGCCCTACTGGCTATAAAGTAGTGTTAAATTCCCAATAAATGTCTTCTTAACTAAGAAGCCGCCATTTGCAAAGATAGAAGCTATGGTTTCAAGCATTTGGCGCGAGGGAATTACAACGTACATAAGAGAAAAATTTGCGTCTAGATCGTAACTCGCCTCGGTAGCTCAGTTGGTAGAGCACTTGGCCCGGAAAGCCAAGGGTCCCGGGTTCGTGTCCCGGTCTAGGCGAAAATTTTTCTCTTCAAATATAATTTATCCTTCTATGAGAAGTGTTAAATTAATAATAAAAATCGTCAATAGAAGCCCTACTGGCTATAAAGCAGTGTTAAATTCCCAATAAATGTCTTCTTAACTAAGAAGCCGCCATTTGCAAAGATAGAAGCTATGTATTAAATTAATATTAAGAAGCTAAAGCTGTTACTATGATTGAAATAAGTATATTAAAGTACACTACTAAATTATTGTAATCAAATGGTAAAGAGAAAAATTTATGCCTGAACCGGGAATCGAACCCCGAACCTTCAGCTTTCCGTGCTGATGCTCTAACCATTGAGCTAATCCAGGCTTCCTTCCCATCCAAGCATAAATCCTTCCTTTACCTTACTGTCTTGGTCCCACATTCAAATGCTATGAATCATCATTCACAAATACACAATGAATGGCTTCTACCTGAAGAAGACATGAAGGGACTCCACATAGCTATAGCATTATTTATTAAATTAATATTAAGAAGCTAAAGCTGTTACTATGATTGAAATAAGTATATTAAAGTACACTACTAAATTATTGTAATCAAATGGTAAAGAGAAAAATTTATGCCTGAACCGGGAATCGAACCCCGAACCTTCAGCTTTCCGTGCTGAAGCTCTAACCATTGAGCTAATCCAGGCTTCCTTCCCATCCAAGCATAAATCCTTCCTTTACCTTACTGTCTTGGTCCCACATTCAAATGCTATGAATCATCATTCACAAATACACAATGAATGGCTTCTACCTGAAGAAGACATGAAGGGACTCCACATAGCTATAGCATTATTTATTAAATTAATATTAAGAAGCTAAAGCTGTTACTATGATTGAAATAAGTATATTAAAGTACACTACTAAATTATTGTAATCAAATGGTAAAGAGAAAAATTTATGCCTGAACCAGGAATCGAACCCCGAACCTTCAGCTTTCCGTGCTGATGCTCTAACCATTGAGCTAATCCGGGCAAATTTTTCTCTTTACCATTTGATAGAAGCTATGGTTTCAAGCATTTGGCGCGAGGGAATTACAACGTACATAAGAGAAAAATTTGCGTCTAGATCGTAACTCGCCTCGGTAGCTCAGTTGGTAGAGCACTTGGCCCAAAAAGCCAAGGGTCCCGGGTTCGAGTCCCGGTCTAGGCGAAAATTTTTCTCTTCAAATATAATTTATCCTTCTATGAGAAGTGTTAAATTAATAATAAAAATTGAAATATCTTGTTTTCTTTTCACCGTTGGAGGGGTTATTTCTTTCAAACAACATACCATATAAATTTAACGACCAGCTTCTTTGAAGCTAAAGTTTCTACTGATTATGTAACTGTGCTCGTGAAATATTTTGTACACGTCAGTGGCAGATTTTTAAATTATTCCCTTAAATATTTTAACAAGGTTTCAAATAAATAAAACTATTTTTTTCAATAAAGTATTTAAAATAATTAATAATGCACTCTTACATTTTTTCCTTTAGAAGTGTTCTGTGTACACAACTGAATCTTAAGTGGCGGATTTTAATTAATAATTTTATTTTATTATATATATATATATATATATATATATATATATATATATATATACAGGGTGGACCGCTCGAATGGACCTAATTTCAATTGCTTGTTACTGGCAAACGGTTGAAGATAGAAACTTAAAACAACGTTCATAGTACAGAAAAACTCACCAAGTTTCGAATCCTGTCGGTAGATGGCACAAAGATACGTTTCTCGTTCTTAGATTTAATTGTTTGTGAAAATGGCGACTCCGCAGATGAAAGCGCAAGCTGGACCTAATTTCAATTGCTTGTTACTGGCAAACGGTTGAAGATAGAAACTTAAAACAACGTTCATAGTACAGAAAAACTCACCAAGTTTCGAATCCTGTCGGTAGATGGCACAAAGATACGTTTCTCGTTCTTAGATTTAATTGTTTGTGAAAATGGCGACTCCGCAGATGAAAGCGCAAGCTGTTTTGTGGTATGCGGAGTTTAAATCAATCATTAGAGTTCAAAGGGAGTTCCGGCGTGTGTTTAACCGTGATGCTCCAACTGCTAGAAGCATAAAGAAGTGGCGTGATACATTATTAGCTACAGGATCTGTGTTGAAGAAGCATGGTGGTGGTCGCAGAGCATCCGATGAAATGGTAGCAAATGTTCAAGCCGCATTTGAGCGAAGCCCCCGGAAGTCATTAAGAAGAGCTTCGCGGGAACTTCAAATACCAAAATCGACATTACAACGGATTGTCCACAAACGCCTCAAACTGCACGCATATAAAGTGCAGTTAGTGCAACGTCTGGAGCCGAATGACATGCCGAAACGAGTGGAATTCGCCAATACGATGCTGGACCGTCTCGGCGCTGATCCTGACTTCATGACCAAGATTTTCTTCTCGGACGAAGCCACTTTCCATTTGTCAGGCAAGGTAAACCGGCATAATGTGCGGATCTGGGGATCGGAGAATCCTCACGCTATTCAAGAGCATGTTCGTGATAGTCCGAAGATGAATGTTTGGTGCAGTTTGTCACATAATAAGGTCATTGGACCGTTTTTCTTCGCCGAGAAAACTGTTCGTGGTACCACATATCTTGACATGCTGGAGCAGTTCTTCTTTCCACAAATTGAACAACTGCAGCCTAACATCGTTTTCCAGCAAGATGGTGCTCCTCCCCACTGGTCCAATGAAGTTCGTACGACTTTGGACAACATTTTCCCTGGCCGTTGGATTGGTAGGGGAGGACCAATCGCGTGGCCCCCGAGATCTCCCGATTTAACACCACTGGATTTCTTTCTCTGGGGCTATGTCAAAGATAAAGTTTACACCACCCCAGTCAAAGACCTTCGTGAGCGCATCATAGAGGCTATTGAGAACATTCCAGAAGACATACTCCAACGTACTTGGCAAGAAATTGTTCATCGCTTTGATATCGTCACAGTGACTGCTGGGGCTCATATAGAGATGTGGTGATCTGGATATCAAAACTTGGTGAGTTTTTCTGTAATATGAACGTTGTTTTAAGTTTCTATCTTCAACCGTTTGCCAGTAACAAGCAATTGAAATTAGGTCCATTCGAGCGGTCCACCCTGTATATATATATATGTGTGTGTGTGTGTGTGTGGATCTAGTGCCACAAAATTTAGTTGTTCAAACAATGAAACCTCAAAAAAGAACACAGTTCTTTTGTCAATCAACAATATTTGTGTACATTATTTTAATCAACACACTTGCAAATTAAAATTAATTTATTCATGTATCTTAACCTATTATTACTATGAACATTTTCAAAATAAAGAGTGATACCTTATATTTGAAGAGAAAAAAATGTTTGTCTAGACCGAGACTTGAAGCCGGGCCAAATGCTCTACCAACTGAGCTACCGAGGCGAGTTGCGATCTAGATGCAAATTTTTCTCTTACATACATTGTAATTCCCTTGTGCCAAATGCTTTGAAACCCTTGCTTCTATCTTTGCAAATGGCGGCTTCTTAGTTAAGAAGACATTTAACACTACTTTATAAAGCCAGAAGGGCTTCTATTGATGTTTTTATTATTGATTTAACACTTCTCACTGAAGGATAAATTATATTTGAAGAGAAAAAAAAAAAAAAAAATATATATATATAATTCAAATATAATTTATCCTTCAGTGAAAAAAAATATATATATACAAGGGTCATACTGAAAGACATGAGCAACATTTTTTTAAACAATCATAATATTTATTTTAGACAAACCAAGTACACCATGTTAATCTACAGCCCTTTGTGCTACTTTTCAACATAGTCTCCATTTCTTTGCACACATTTTGTCCAGCGTTCTACAAGCTTGAAAATTCCCTTATGATAGAAGTCCGTTCCAGCTGCTCGAAGACACTGATGCACTGCTTTCCGAATATCCTCCAGCGTCTCGTAGCGTTGGCCTCTCATCTGCTCCTTCACAGAACCGAAAAGATGGTAGTCGGAGGGTACCAAATCGGGACTATAGGGAGGATGTGGAAGAGTTCCCACCCAAATGTCCTGATCTTCTCCACAGTGGCACGAGCAGTGTGAGAACGTGCATTATCGTGTTGCAGAATGATTTTCCTTCCAGGGCGTTTGTCGTGCAATGCACGATGGAGCTTCACAAGTGTCTGGATATAGCGGGCAGCATTTATGGTTTGTCCAGGTTCAAGAAATTCAACCAGAATGCAACCTTGCACATCCCAGAAGACGCTGCCCATAACTTTCCCAACATATTTCATGGTCTTCGCTTTTTTCTTTGATGGCAAATTCAAGTGGTGCCATTCCATACTCTGGCGTTTTGTTTCAGGCTCGTAGCAATGAAACCAGCTTTTGTCACCTGTCACAATATTCGTCAAAAATCATCACCTTCATTTCGAAATCTCTGAAGAAGGTTATGGGTGATGGTTCTTCTCTGAAGTTTGTGGTCTTCACTCAATAAACGTGGAACCCAACGGGCACTAACTTTTCGGTAACCTAAGCTGTGAATCATTTCTTGCACTGCACTGTGTCCTACTGCAAGTTTTGTAGCGATTTCATTCACTGTGATACGCCTGTCATCTCTAATGAGCGCATTAACTCCTTCCTTGTTGCAATCCGTGAGGGCAGAGCATGGGCGACCGCTATGAGGCTCATCTTTTATTCATATTTGTATTACATATAAAATAATAGTATTTTAAAATCATAAGGAAGTTACATTATGAGGTTTAATTTATATTTGAGTTTGTATTCTTTAACATTCTTACCTCATATGTTTATTCTGTTGGACGATCGTTTCAAAGCCATCTTCAGCTTGTTCACAAACTCAAATATTAATAATAGTATATTTTTATTCATAATTAATTTTGAGTTTTTTTTTTGCTCCATGCATGCATAGAAGTCAAGAAATATGAGGTGAGTCAAAAAAACAACTCAAAATTAATTAAAATAAACCTCATAGTGTTATTTCCTACCTACATAACTTAATTTTATTCATAACTCTGCAAAATAAGGGTGTTAAAGACATTTTAAAATCCCATGCATTTAAATGTTAAATAAAGGATTATTTTTATGTTTTTTAAAGTAACACCTTCCAGAATATTTTAGAAAGAAAACTTAACACTCAAACCCTGGATCTCTGACGTGTATGATACCAGTTACACCATTCGAGCACCAATAGAAACATCAACAATTCTTTCCACTTATATCTCATTTCATACAAAGACCGATAGCTGGACACTTGTATGTGGAAATAATTGTTGATGTTATGATGTAACTAGTGGGGATAATATTAATTCTGAAGTGATCAAATTTGGAGATTGGAAGTTATGAGATTATACAATTGATTCATGTCATCAGCTACGGCTGGATAACCGTAATTAAGAAGAATATCCACGAATTAATAGAGATAATCTGGGCTACTGAAAAAATGTCTGTAGATTGGCAAACTACAATTATTTACCCAATTTTAAAGAAGGGTGATAAACTTCAGTGTAATAACTACCGTGGAATTTATTGTTAAATATATGTTACAAATCATATTTGAAGAGAAAACTGATGTTTATATTATTCGTTTTTAAACACTGTAATGATGGACAAATTATATTTGAAAAGAAAAATGAATGCCTAGACTGGGATTTGAACCCAGGACCTTTGACTCCCCAGTCTAGGCGTATATTTTTCTTTTCAAATATAATTTGTCCATCATTATGATGTTTAAAAACAAATAATATAAACATTGAAAGAAGCACTACTGGCTTCATAAGTAATGCTTCAATTCCCAATAAAAAGTCTTCTTAATAAAGGAGCTGTCACTTGCAACAATCATAGCAACGGCTCATAGCATTTGGCATTTGAGAATTAACTACGTATAAGAGAAAAATACGTGTTAAGATTGGAGGCTTAGGTAGCTCACTTGGATAGAGCATTGACATAGAGTCAAAGGTCCTGCGTTCAAAACCCAGCCTAGGCGTATATTTTTCTTTTCAAATATAAACTGACAAATCTTGTTAAAATGACTTTCCACACTTCCTACTGCAAAGTCAGAATACATGGGAAACTATCTGATAATTTTATTGTTAAAACAGGAAGGCAAGGAGATGCCTTATCAACCATTTTGTTTAACTGTGTTTTGGAGAAAGCAATAAGACATATTGAAGTGAAGAAAAATGGAACAATTTTTAATAGGTCAAGGCATTACCTAGGATATGCAGATGACCTTGTTATATTTGGATGTTCTACAAAAGTAGCGGAAGAAGCATTAAAACAACTAAAGCAAGGGTCTTGGAAGACAGGGTTAGTCATAAACGAGGATAAAACAAAATATATGAGAATATTAATAGTAGAAGTAAATCCAATATCATATATGGTCCTAGATTGTCAGAAATTTGAGAAAGTTGATAGTTTTAAATATCTGGGTTCTTCAATTACCACAAAAAATGAATTACATGAAGAGGTACAAGCATGAATTACAATGGGCAATAGATGCTTCTATACATCAAAACAAGTTTTTAAGTCAAGAACAATAAGTAGGATAACAAAAATTAAAACATAAAAAAATATTGAAACCAATAGTTATGTTTGGAAGCGAAACATGGACATTATCAGAAAAAGATAAGTACATGTTAAATACATGGCAAAGAAAAATATTAAGGAAGGTGTATATGGAGCAGTACAGGAAGAGGATATATGGAGAATTAGAACAACCAGGAATCGGAAGAATTATATAGGGATTTAGATCTGAGGATCTGGAATGTTCTTAGCTTGAATACAGCTGGAACTCTTAAGACATGTGTTGAGGATGGAGCAAGAAAGATTTTAGAAGGGAAACCAGAAAGAAGAAGAAGAAAGGTTGGAAGACAGAAACTAAGATGGTTAGATAAGGTTGAAGAACACTTAGGAACAAATGATGGTTAAAAGATGGAGACAGAAAGCTAGGAATAGAGAAAAATGAGCAGATGTTACGACGGAGACCAAGGACTGTTGAGACATAGAGACAAAGGAAGATATATGGAAGAAGATGGAGTAATTGGTATCATACTGAAGAGTAAAGTCAGAGATCCGGGGTTCGAATCCCAGTTTGAGTGTTAAATTTTCTTTCTAAAATAAAAATAAAAACATTATTATTGTTGTTATTGTAAGTCAATTATTTTCTCTGTTTCTTATGCTGGTTTGCATTATACTGGGCTGAAGATCATCCACCTATATAATTAACTGGATGTGAAGCCAGCAGCCATATGTTAGGCCAAAGCTTTGTAGCCCTGTTATTCAGTGGAACAGTTACGTGGTGAATATTTCTTCTGAATTTAAATGAAAAAAATAATAAAAAAATAAATAATAATAATAATATAATAGTACGTCCACTGTGTAAAGTGAACAGGACCCACCTCCGCAGCATACCCAAAAGCTGCTGCTGTTCCAGATTCAGGAACTGAACTGACAATATCGGCTTCTACCCCTGCTTCCCTCGCTAATACTGCTCCACACTGCATTCTTACAGAGTACACCTCCTGATCTGGCAAACAATAATTATTTTTAATAAAAATTATAATGGTAAGTTAAGATTATTAATCAAATTATCAATATGTATGTGTTCTAATGCCACCTATTGCACTTTACATGCTGAGTTCTGCACTGGGTGGATAGAAGACGTTATTGTAATCTATTTTAAATTTATGCATCAACTTCAGCATACTATTTTACATAGATGATGAAATGCTTTCAAAAACAAAATAGGCCTTGGACATCAACAGAGTAAAAAAACAAACGAATTAAGCAGAATCCAAGCTACAGAAATGAAATTCTTATGTGGGATGGTACATAAAACAAAGAGAGATAGAATAAGGAATGACAATTACTTATTTTAGGAATTCTCACTATGAGGTATATTCTTTAAGGTAGAATTTTTTATCACTCACCTCATATTGTTCTTCTTATTTGACTATAAACTAGTTTCAGAACATAGTTTCTGTTCCATCCTCAGTATCGTCACGACCGTTGTTCTGTCTTACCCATTCCAGTCTCTTTAGAGTTCCAGCTGTATTCAAGACGACAGAACAACGGTCGTGACATTACTGAGGATGGAACAGAAACTATGTTCCGAAACTAGTTTATAGTCAAATAAGAAGTACAATATGAGGTAAGTGATAAAAAATTCTACCTTAATGAATATACCTCATAGCGAGAATTCCTAAAATAAGTATGTTTAAGTGTTTGTGTAGTGTGTGTTGTATGATGGATGATGATGAAGAGAAGGGAGAAGGTGAAACCCAGTGCCGGTACATAGCCTACTCCTATTGAAAAACTTACTTACTTACTCACTGGCACTATCGAACCCGAAGGTTCATGGCCGCGCGGACATAAGCTCTCCATACATCCCTATCCTGAGCCAATGCTTTCCAATCATTCCCTGTATAATCTGCTTCCCTCAAATCATAGTTAATGTTATTCTCCCACCTCATTCTTGGCCTACCAACTGGGCGTTTTCCCTCTGGCTTTCCTACAAGAAGCTTCCATGCACGTCTTTCATTCCCCATACGCGCAACATGTCCTGCCCATTGCAGTCTACGAGACTTAACTGTTCTTATTATATCTGGCTTCCTATAAAGACCATGTAGTTCATTGTTATGTAGTCTTCTCCATTCACCTGTCTGTTCATCTCTCTTTGGTCCAAAAATTTTCCTAAGAACTTTATTCTCAAATACTCGTAATCTCCTTTCCTCCCTTAAAGTAAGATTCCATGTTTCGCACCCATATAATATAACTGGTAGAATAATAGTTTTATATATTTTCAGCTTAACGTTTTTTGAAAGGAGTTGGGACATCAAAAGTCTCTGCAATGCATAATAGCATGCATTTCCAGAATTGAGCCTATGTTTAATTTCTTTGTGCATCTCATTCCTATTTGTGATTATTTTTCCTAGGTATTTGAATTCAGCCACTTCCTCAAAATTTCCCTCATTTGTCATTAGCTGTCCATTTCCATTATATACTGAATTTCTACGTGTGACCATATATTTAGTTTTACTGATATTTACCTCCAGTCCTAATTTCTTAGTGTTACTCAATAGTGTGTGCGTGTTGGCCTTTAGTATCTCCTCGCTATCGGCCAGTAGTACTACATCATCAGCATAAACTAACAGCTTATTAATACCATTCAGTTGTAAGCCTTCCTCATTCTCTAAAGATTTAATGGCATGCTCTAGTACAAAATTAAATAGTAGAGGAGATAGTGCATCTCCTTGCTTCAACCCATTCTGGATTTCAAAAGTGTCTGAAAACTGTTTGTCTACACACACCCTACTCTTTGAGCCATTTAGACACATTCGTATAAGTCTAACTAACTTTTTAGGAATTCCGAACTCCAGCAGGATACTATATAACTTCTCCCTCTTAATTGAATCATATGCTTTTTTGAAGTCTACATATAGTTGATGGACAGTACCATTATATTCCCATTTCTTTTCTAAAATCTGTCTTATACTGAAAATCTGATCTGTTGTAGACCTGTTTCTTCTAAATGCACATTGATGATCTCCTAGAATGTCATCAATATAGGGAGTAAGTCTGCTTACTAATATATTTGTTAGAATTTTGTACGAAGTTGAAAGTAATGAGATGCCCCTGTAGTTGTTGCAATCAGTTTTATCTCCTTTCTTATAAATTGGTATGATAATTAATTCCTTCCATTCATCTGGAAGAGCTTCTTTTTCCCAAATCTTACTAAGCAACCAGCGTATCTTGCCCATCAATTTTTCTCCCCCTGATTTTATCAGTTCTGCTGGGATCTCATCTGAACCTGATGCTTTATACATCTTCAATTTTTCAATCGCCATTTCAACCTCTAATGCACTTGGCTCTGCGACTAGCATTTCGGCTGTCTGTAACTTATCCTCCTCAATGTCCTGTTCTGTATGTACATTTAATAGCTGATTAAAGTAACTTTTCCATCTATTTAATATACTCCTATAATCTGCAATCATATCCCCATTTTCATTCCGTATTATATTTGTTCTAGCCTGAAACCCTTTCTTCTCTACACTAATTCCCTGATATAATTCTCTAATGTTCCTATTTTTTGCATTCATTTCAAGATCATTAATCTTCTCTCTCAAATATTCCCTCTTTTTACTCTTCAGTAACTTGGTGGTTTCACGTCTAACACTACCCAATTGCTCAAAATTTACCTCATTTGGCTCGTGTAACCATTTCATTTTTGCTACCTTTCTTTTGTTTACAATGTCGGCACATTCCTCATCAAACCATTTCTTGTTTTGCCTCTTTTTTAAACAACCAATGCTTTCTGATGCTGACAATTTAATAGTATCTCTTATAGCCTCCCATTCTTTATTTATATCAGTTTCTTCTTCGTTTGCCACATTGTCATCTGAAGATTCCAGTACTTCAAATCTATTAGCAATTTTGATTTGGTATTCTTGCCGCATTTCATCATTTTTCAAGTTTTTTAATTCATATTTTACAGAATCATCTTTAGCGTTCGTTCCTCTCATAAGCGATAGCCGTTGTCTGATTCTCACTCTGACCAGATGATGATAAATTTTTCCATCTGACAGACAAATCAGCATCAAGTACCACATGCCTTCTCAATATATGTTTGCAGACAGATTTGCAATTTAATGCAGGAATCTGGTGCACAATCTAGCAATTAAAAATTCTGCACCATCACATCTTCTGGCCCCAAAACTGAAAATTTTGGTATTAAACTCTTCTTCTTCTTCCTTCCAAGTATTAGGCCAAGGCCTGTTACGATCCTATAGAAAAATTTCCCTCCAGCGTTTCATAGGATGGCCCAGAGATCTTCGTCCTCTTGGTATACAATTATAAACAGCTGTGGGGATCCGATTTGAACTCATTCTTTCAAGATGGTGTTTCCAATTTAGTTGGTACTGTTTAATATATTCCAAAATTGGCATAGTCTTCAATTCTTTTAAGATATTGGTGTTCCTTTTCCGATCCCATATGGTGTAACCCGCTGTTCTGAGCATGAATCTCATTTCACAAGCCGTTATTTTGCTTTCATGTTGTCTTTCCTTTCTTCTTAAACTAATTTAACAATTTAAAATTTCAATTAATATAATATAAAGTTGTGATCATAGTGTCGCATTGATGTCACAAATTCAGTGATGAAACTCAAGTCTGCATAAAAATCAAGAAATGTGAGGTGAGGCAAAATACAACTCAAATTTAATTAATTTAAACAAGTTTGATTAGAAAGTTCTTCAAAAGTACATCAGATGGCAGTTTAGAAAATTACCGGCATAATAAAAAATTGACAGTAGTGAAAACAGCTGAAGATGGGAATGATATGTTTCCCGATATTGGAGTTCTGTGTTAAAAAAACATAGATATAAGAGGTTAGAATAATTCACAATTCATTTGATTCTTCAACAAATAAAATTAAGCTGTTTACTCACAACTCTTCTTCTTGTAAGCCCATGTTTCCCTTAACAGAGATTTAGGCACTCTCCCCCTACAGGGAAGAATTTGAACCGTACAAATTTAGTTACACTTGTTTTTTTATAGATGTCATTTGAGTGGTCCGTGGTCAGCATTCCGCATTATACTGACATCATTATTTAAATATAATTATTTTAAAATATTTATATATTTAACGTAAACGGTGATGTTTGAAAACAAATGAAAAACGTTATGTTTCACTTGTTTATCACTGCAACCAGATCATATTATTTATTGCCAAAAGATCACAATATTGTAAGAATGCACCCTAGTGGAGAAAAAAATGAAACATCAGACTGTATATTTGAAGAGAAAAATTTTCGCCTAGACCGAGACTCGAACCCGGGACCCTTGGCTTTCCGGGCCAAGTGCTCTACCAACTGAGCTACCGAGGCGAGTTGCGATCCAGATGCAAATTTTTCTCTTATATACTCTAGGCAAAAATTTTTCTCTTCAAATATAATTTATCCTTCAATGAGAAGTGTTAAATCAATAATAAAATCAAACTGTATATTAATTAATTTCGGATCTCCTATGATGTAAATATGTCAATTATATTTTTCTGGAAAAAAATGTTTAAGAAAGTGCAAACAGTGGTTTCTTTTTTTTTTTTTGTGGTATAATCAATTGCTACAAATGTTTTTATATTATCTCCCGCAACCATGATAAGGTTTCATTTGTGCACTATATATCAATCTGGTAGCCACATGCAGTCAGTGCAAAATAATGCTATAACCTATTCAGAATGTTAAAAAGGAGGAGCTTGATTTTACAGTGATAAAATTTTAAACTGATAAAATCAAGTTAAAAAAACTGATTGGTTATAAATAAAAAATCATTTAAATGTGATTGGACATTGACTCCCATTTGGGGCATAAGTTAAATAGTCAATATATTTGTTTAATTTTCGAAGAATTTTTTTCTGCCCAAACTGGGATTTGAATGCAAGGTCTCTTTGTTCTATGTACTAGTGGCATTCTCTTCATTATCATCCCTCATACAACAAACTTTACACTACACAAACACATCAACATACTCATTCTACACTCCTCTCTGTATACTATACAAGAATACATCTATGCAGAATGATCTGCCGAAGTGGTTCTTAATTAAAATAGAACGCATTAATGCCATTTATCCACCCAGCATAGAACCCAAAGCATTAAAAGTGCAGTGGGTGCCATTAGGACACATACACAAATCACTGTTCCAGAAATTAATTGTTACATCCTTTTTCAAGGAAACTGAAAGAAATTAGCACTGTGTGATATGAATAAACGTCAGACCATAATAACATTAATTATATGTTTGGAAATTGTTTTACAAAACTTTCTTTTCAGGAAGTTGAACTGGAAATGTACAATTCCAACATCATGGCACTGCAAGCCTAGAAGACCCTTGGTCTACCAGTCAACTGCTGGCTTCACATTTATTTGTCATTTACAGAGTGGGCAATTATCTAGCCAGTATAGGGGTGACATGTGGCCACCACATCAATTCTCCAGCTATTATAGTTGGTTCATTCGATCTAACTGCTACTTCATAAGAATTTGAACCTCATAATGTTAAAAATTCCCAAATTTAATATATAAATTTAACTGCTACTTATTGTAGCTACCAAAATTCCTCATGATGCTGGGTTGGACACTGGTCTCAGACTGGCGAAAATTCCATAAGAAAATTTCTTTCATCCATGGAAAATTGAACCAGTGCAGGTCGGTAGCTCTGCACCAAGACATGATGGTTTAAACCACTCGGCTATGACAAGGGATGGAAGTATACAGTTTGTAATTAAAATAGATAACTCTTTATTGTTGCTCACCTTCATATATAGTGTCTGAACGAGCAAAGTAAACATATTCGAAGATGCAAAAAGCTGGTGGCTTTCCATTCGGTCTGTCTACAATTTCTATCGTTCTAACTCCATTCCTTGTTAACTCCACTATTTCCCCTGGTAGCACTTCTCTCACATATTGAGCACCGACGGAGGGGAAACCACATGACTCCGATGAGATCACCCAACCTTCCTCCATCTCTATCGCATCATCGTTTCCTGTGTAAAGAAGTCAAGAGTTTGTTCATTTATGAACTGATATTAATAAAAAAAGAAAAAAATTTTAAAAATAAATAATAGAATAATGTAGATGGAGAATAATAGAATCTCAAGAATGATGCTGAAATGGAATGCTGAAGGCATGAGGAGAAGGGGAAAATCCAGGGTACAGAGGATGGATAAAGTGAGAAGAAACATGATTAGCAGAGACCTAAAAGAAGAAAATGCTGAGGATAGAAATCTGTGGCAGAGCAAAATATATTTGGGCTGAAGGTAACTACTGTAATGTATAGAAAATCCTTAATCAAATAAATAAGCAGGAAAATACAAAGTAATGATCAAATGCTATCATTTAATTAGAAGTCTGTTGTGGAATCAGATTATTTAATATAGAGCAGAAACTGCATAGTGACACCTAAAAATTTACGATGAACTACAATGAGTAAACTACAATGGTAGCGCTGTTTCGTAGTAACAGAATATGTAACAAAATAAAACAAATGCAAGGCATTGTGGGAAATTAGCCATTTTGTAAATTTAAATTTTTAACTGTCATCCTTTTGTTCTATGTAGACAGTACTGTAAAAGTTATATATTATCGAAAGTTAAAAATCTGGGTTCAAACCCCAGTCTAGGCGTATATTTTTCTTTCCAAATATAATTTGTCCATCATTAAGATGTTTAAAAACAAATAATATTATCATTACTTATATTTCATTTTACTCCAATTCGTAAGTAAATTCAAACTTGTTTACGTTTTTAATGTGAATCTATTTTCATAGATAAACCTACTAGAAGTGATAAAATTCTAAGATTTGTTAAGTTAGGAAGAGAGATGTTAGTGTACAGCCTTTTCTAATAAACATTTAAAAAAAGTGACTGACTTTATAATTGATTTCAGATGTACGACATGGCTAAGGTTCTTTAATAAATATTGTATACAACACAATATATATTGTATAAAATATGTGAGAATAAAGAGGTATGTCAATTGTACATATTTAACCTTTAAACGCCCAGGAGCCCAATTGCTGGGTTTTAAATTGTACGTCCAGTCTGCCCGCAGACCCAGCGTATGGGTTCTGAGCAGGCGGACCTCTTTGGTTGCTTGAAATTATACTGGATAATACTACTTTTGTAACATACCTTTTTTTCAGGGTTATCAGATGCTTGGCAATGTGATGTGAAAATAGCATGTTTATTAAATGTTTGTTTTTGTGTGATAAGCCTCGAAACAATCACCAATTCACAAACCGACATCATACTTTTTACACTTCACTTGCACACGTTTTCTGATTCCTCCTTCCCGAACACACACGACAAATTAGTCTTTGTAAAGCTACCGACCAATGTTGACTAAAGTTAACTTCAAGTCACGAAATGTCTGTACTAAATATACTATGTCTACCAACCAGGAAGTCATCTACAGGGTGTTCTACCAGCCTGTTCCAAATAGTCTGTGACAAGTCTAAGTCGGAAGTCTCTATGTGTTGTTTTGGCCCAATGTTGACTAAAGTTGACTTCAAATCACGAAATGTCTGTACTCAATATACTAGGTCTATCCAGGGAGTCGTCTACAGAGTGTTCTATCAGCCTGTTGCAAAACGTCTCTGACAAGTCTAAGTCGGAAGTCTCTATCTGTTGTTTTGGGTCCAATGAAGTCAGAAGAACAAAACTGTATAGAAGTTTAACAAATGAAAAAATAATTTTTTGGTTGAGTAAACAAGCTATAACGGCTTGGGGACTCGACATGCTGACCACATGTCACCCATGCACTGGCTCGATGATCATCTACCTTTGTGATTGACACATGTTAGTGTGAGGCCAGCAGCTGGATGGTAGGCTAAGGGCCTTCCAGGCCTGTCGCACCATGGAATTATTATTAATTTTAGATTATTAGGCATCCCTTTTCTCTTAGGTCTTACTATCCCACAACATGTCATTTCACATTAGAATAGTTACTCCAAGAAAAAGATACATTTCTTATTCTGTCACGTCATGGGGAAGAGTACAGTTTTCTTTGCTGTCAATTCTAGTTTCACGAACCCAAGACCTGACAAAAGTCAGGTGCCTCACAGCTATAAGTATCAGTTGATTGTAGCTTGTGATTGTCAATTGATATCGTTTTCGTCATTGTCACAATCCGAGAATGTCTTGTATTTCAGCGGAACGTAGTGATTTTGTACCAGACATATCGTAAACTTCACTCTGAGTCACAAAACTGTGAATGAATAAGGGCTGTGGGTGGAATGTGACCTGTTTTTTTAAAAACTTTCCTGGTTAGGGGGAAAACTGACCGGATGCAACATAATAAACAAAAGAATGAACGAGGGTTAGAATATACCTAAATCTATATACAGTTTTTCACTTCTAACCTGATTCACAACACTCTAAAGTCCCTAAAGTTATTTGGTAACTATTGTAAATTTAAAAATTATCTCTATGGTATAAAATATCACTACGGGTTTTTGCCGTGAATACCACTGATTTTACAATAATATTTAACACTTTAAACGTTGTTTGATGTTTGTGATCCCCCACAGATTTTAAAATATGAGTTAATAAAATCAGCAAAGTTATAGTCAAAAGCCAAGGAGTTTAAAAGCTAGGTGGACATTTAAACCCGGGGAGCCTGCTGCTACCTGGCCATTTAAACTTGGTTAAAAGGCATGTTTTTAAATTTTAATAAATGGAGATAAATTAAAAAAAAAATCCTTAGGTCTAAGAGGCTGGGTACAAATAATTCCCTAATTAAGTTATTTTTGAATCTGTACTAACTTACTTCAATTTAATGTTGATTTTTCTTGAATGAAGAAAAAAAAATTGAATTTGGGATTCATAGGAAAGAAACATACAAAAAATGCTATTAAATCAACAGGGTTCAATCCAATTTGATCTACATTTGCACTCTTCAATAGTTTCAACTCACAGATTGGTAAACTTACCCTTAAACGAAGAAGATTTCAAAATGGAGAAAAAGCACATAAAATAGCAAGAGAAAACGGGTTTGAAGAAAAAATGGTACACAAAAGGATAGAAAAGTATAAGAAACAAAAAATGATCAATAAAAGCACTCTTGAAAAATAAAAACCACCCATGAAAAATACAGGAAATTCACATATCACCCTTGGGCACAAAATGATAAAACAGTTATCCCATCTACATAAAAAAGTTGTACTTCAGTGGATTCCGGCCCATTGTGGAGTGACAGGCAATGAAATAGCCGATTTTCTGGCCAAGAAGGGTAGCAAAATTGTTTCAAACCCAACTTCTACTCCAGTTTCCTTCCACTCTATCAAGAGAATTATCTCAAATAAATATATCAATAAACTTAGAGAAGAACACACCACCAAAACATCTGGAAAGGAATGGGAAAATCTACAAGCTTATGACATTACTACATTACAAAGAAAATCTGCAGTAGCAACATTCAGACTGCTAACGGGACATGACTGCCTGAATAAACACCTACACAGATTGGCATAACAGATTCACCTAAATGCCCTTTTTGCAATTTAAATGAAGATATGGAAAGAAACCATCTCCTCCATTGTCCAGCTTTTGCAGAAGAGACCAGCCTTTCTGCTAAATATTGGAGTGCAAGAGATCAAATGATTTCATTATCAAGTGCTCGACATTAGATACCAACCAATCAACCATCATTAAGAAGACATGAAGGGACTCCACACTATAGCTGTGGGTGGACACAACAATTACCTCTGAATCGCAAGCCCGGAAGGAAAATCTGACAAGAAATAAAATTCCCTCAGGCAAAGGTGGATATATAATATTAGTCCGTGCAGATAAAGAACATGGTTTTATTCCTGAAGCTAAGCTGATTTATCATGGAAAGAAAGATGGTGACTACCATGATAAAATGACTGGACCATTGTACGAAAAATATTTTTCAGAAAAGCTGCTTCCCAATATACCAGCGAACAGCGTCATTGTACTAGACAATGTTTCTATTCATTCCAGGAATGACGAAAAATTACCTACGAAGGGTTAACAGGAAGGCAGTAATCAAATCATGGCTAAATCTCCAAAGGTATCCCTATTCATGATGGGAGATTCTGGAATCAGTTCGGGCTCCATTCAAACCTAAATGCATTGTCGACGAAATGGCTCGACAACATAAAGTATTGCGGCCCTCACCTTATCACTGTGAATTAAATCCAATTGAAGAGATGTGGAGTCAAATTAAGAGGAAAGTGTCACATGAAAACACTACGTTTAATATAAATAAGGTTCGGGAACTGCTGGAATCAAACATTAGTGAAGTAGCACAACAGTGGACTAATTACGTTCGACATATATAAGATGTTGGTGGACAACTGGTGGCCTCCAGAATATGATGCATGATAATGTTGTCATCAATCTTAAAGAATCTGACGACAGTTGTTCTAGCAGTTGAACCGAAAGTGCTATTTTGGTTCGATACATCTGTGCTGTTATCCTCCCTCTACAGTGAGATTCGTGAACTATGCCAATTTCCGTTCTCTTTGTATCTACTCCCACTCTCCTTCCTACCCTCCCTTTGCTGTTTGTAGTGCACAACTTCCCCTTCTACCTCGGAACTCTCAAATAGGCCAAACATGTAGTGAACTCTTATCATTCGATCATAGATATTCATTGGAACACTTGTCTGTCGTCTGGAGGACGCGAGCTCCAGGAGAGCTGCGTATTTTGGGTTTGGTCCAGCAAGCCAGGGTAAGGCACCCTAGGCAGGACTGAAAAGTATGTATGAATGGTTGATTGTGTAAACAATGTTATTTCTTTAAATATGATTTATCCGAGATGTATGAAATTAATAATAAAAACATCGAAAATAGCCGTACTGGCATTTATAATGTAATGTATAATTCCCAAATATGTCTTCTTAATATAGGAGCCGCCATTTGCAAAGATAGAAGCAAAGGCTTCAAAGCATTTGGGGCGGGAATTTCAACGTATATAGAGAAAGATTTGCGTTTAGATCGGTACTTGCTCAGGTAGCTCAAATGGTAGAGCACTTTGACTAGAAAACCAAGGGTCCCGGGTTCAAGTCCCGGTCTGAGCGTATAATTTTTCTCTTTAAATATAAAATGTTATTTCTGTTATTACTTATTGTTTGTTCTTTAATATTTGAATGATCAAGTTATGTTTATATTTAATTTTCACTTTTCAGCTTTAGACGTGCAATTTAAACATTAAATCTCATTTTAAGTAAATATCAAATATCAGTGTTGTCAACTTATCTTCAAAAACTTTTGATGACAAAGAAATGCAACTTTTGGAAAATGGTTTGAAAACTTGTATCAATTTTTCGGACAAAATAGAAGACTATATAGCAGATACAGAAATTCTAATTGAAAACATGAATATGGAAGACAAAATCACCATCAGGAATAAATGTGAAAAAATTACCAAAGAAATCAAGGAAACACCAATAAACAAAAAGGGTTCAAGAAATATGAAAATTATTAAAGACATCAACAGTAAAAATGTAATAATTACTAAAGCTGACAAAGGCAACCAATTGGTTATTTTAGACAAAGAAGAATACAACAACAGAATGGAAAAACTTTTGGACTCTGAAGAATATACACAGATTCAATCAGACCCCCTTAACAAAACCATTAAAGAAGTAGACAACACTCTCAAGAATATCAATCACATTTTAACTAAGAAAGACAAGTTTCATCTGAAGGTTTCAAATCCAAAAATTTCCAACATCTACGGACTCCCGAAAGTGCACAAAGAAGGGAAGAAAATGAGACCGATAATTAACAACATAGGGTCTCCTACATATCATTTATCTAAATGGTTATGTAAGGAATTTAATAAAATGAATGGATTTGAAAACTCTGCAATAGAAAACTCTTATGAATTGGTAGATAAACTAGAAAACATACAACTACAATCTTCAGACAGATTAGTTTCTTTTGATGTTGTTTCCTTATTTCCAAGCATTCCAAAAGACCTAACGATGGAAATTTTAGAGATTTGGATGAACAATAATAAAATTGAAAAAGTAAAGATAGTCGAATATAAAACTTTAACTAAATTATGTATCGATATGTTTTTCACCTACAATGGAAGATTTTATAAACAAAATTCAGGACTTTCGATGGGAAACCCTTTATCTCCATTCTTAGCTAATCTATTCATGAGGAATTTTGAACACAAGATAATTAATGGACATCGTTTAATTTTCAAGTTCTGGTGTAGATATGTGGATGACATAATTGCAATAGTTAATCATAAACAGATAGATGATGCATTAAAATTATTGAACATTCAAAGTCAAACTATAAAGTTCACTATGGAAAAGGAAATCAATGGAGAAATACCATTTTTAGATCTCAACTTAAAAAGGAATGAAGAAAATAAGATAGAATTTGGAATTTACAGAAAGAAGACACATATAGATAACTACATTAAAGCTTTAGGTTTCAATCACATAGCTCACAAAGAAGCAGTTTTCAATAGTTTGACACATAGATTAGTGAACATACCAATGAACAAAGAAAATTACGAAAAAGAAAAAGAACACATAATCAACGTAGCCACGAAAAATGGTTTTGCAATAAAAATCATACTCAAAAAAAATAAACAAGTTCAAAAGACAAAAATTTATTAATCAAAGCACTCTTCTAAAAGTTAAAGAAGATAATGTAAAATTTAGGAAGTTTCAAAAAATTTTTAAAGGTTTCAACATAAGGTTAGCACCCAAAAATGACTACAGCATCATTAGACTGATTAGACCTAATAAGATTGAGAAAATTAAAGAAGAAAACAAATCAGGGATTTATCAAATTAAATGTGAAGAATGTGAGAAATTCTACATAGGAAAAACTAAGAGAAATTTGAAAACTAGAGTGAAAGTACATCTCAGGAATGTCAAAAAAGGGGAAGTAGAAAAATCTGCAGTGGCTGCCCATGCATGTTCTGAAAAACATCTTATCGAGAAAGAAGCTAAATTATTAAAACAAATAGAAAAACCAAAAGAACTTACTGTTTGGGAAAAGATCTACATTCAAAAGAGCGAAAAGAAGAAATTAATGAACTTTGAATTTCCCGGTGAGAATGACCTGGTTTCGAGGTTTTTCAGTCAGCCAATGGAAGGAGAGAAGGACAGCTCTTCAAGACGACAGAACAACGGTCGTGACGATACTGAGGATGGGACAGAAACTATGTTCCGAAACTAGTTTATAATCAAATAAGAACAATATGAGGTGAGTGATAAAAAATATTCTACCTTAATGAATATACCTCATAGTGAGAATTCCTAAAATAAGTAGTCTGATTATTGTATTTGTTAGCTACACTACAGCTGTCTTGCCTAATCCTGTATACAAGTTTTCTCAAAGTTATATGAGCTCCTTCTTCCCATATAGCTTTCATGGTTGAAAATAGTATATTTTGGTTAACTAAGAATCATAAATTACTACAGTGTTTTAAGAATTATTATTAATGTTTAAGAATCTAGATAGGAAGGATGAATCAATTTTTGCCTCTCATGGACCTGGGCAAAGGATTAGAAATAGCACTGATAGCTATGAACTCGATGCTACTATGAGTGTAATGGAATATATGAGTAAATCATTTAAAGATACGGTGCACAAAAGGTAGCAGATCCAATACATGGCGCACAGTGATGAAAGCAGTAATGAATATGACGATCTAGGAGTAGCTCCTTTACCTGATTAATTGCGAATTTTTCATCTACTTAAATGTCTTGTTTTATTTGCATTTCCTCATATTTACTATAAAATTAGTTCACATGCCGTAAAAGAAAAACTATGTTTTTTAAATGTATAGTACATAGATTTGGAGAAAGTACTGCTAAACTTGCCCCTCCACCCTCCCTAAACAAACACCGTTATTATGAGTTTGGCAACATCTACCCCAATGACATAGGTGGACACTGGCGTAGTCCATAAGGTCTGTAGTAACTTCCAGGGTTGAATTAGAGTGTAGTGTGACCTGAAGCTCGCGAGGGAAGGGACGCTAGACACTTTGATGAGACTGCCTCATATAGGATTCTCATCTGCTACCCAGACCAAACTTATTTATTTAATAATTATAGTAATAATAATAATATTTAAAACTATAATAATAAACTATTCAGAATTTTAATATTACCATTTTCAGATTGCGTGGGCACCATCTTGCCAATGCAGAGAGGTCTGTTTCCATAAGGATCTCTCACTCCATAGATCCGATCCTCCTGCATGATCACAAGAGAATATGACAGTGGTGTAAGTTGCATGAGATGTTTAATTCTTGCTGGCCAATCAGGACCATTTACTTCGCCTTCTGGAGGACTAAGGCATAATGCTTGAGTTATTAATTCACTGTCGGAATGTGTTGATAATCCAACGCCTCTACCCAACACCTGAAAAAACAACATTTAATCCTTAAATTTATCGTACCTGTTATTTAAATGTGGCAGACCACGGTGAAAACGAAATGGTGCATAACTGTTACAGTAAATTCTAAAAATTCTAAAAAAGAAAGTAATCTCTTCTCGTTAGTTTTCATTTGTTTTTATTAAAATTATTAAATGAATGAAACCAATTGATGTATCTTTTAGGATACATTTTAAATTTAAGGGTTAACATCCGTCAAGATACACCTAATCATTTCAGAATTTAAAACTACAGGATGTGGCATAAGTCAGTTAACAACTGAACATGGTTACAAGGAAAAAAATCAGATTGGTTGAAACTGGGGTTTGATAAAGGGACCTTCAGAATATAATCTCAAAAACTACTGCTTAAACAACAATGGAGATCACTTTGAACAATTTTGGTAATTGCTTTTTGTATAAATGTTGTACGCCACAGAAAATAATATATTTGCATTTTTGATTAACTGACATATATTGTCCAATTATTTTATTAAAATTTAAAAGATGGCAGTGCCTCACAGTTAATTAACATCCCTGAGTATCCAATGAGAAGTGTTGTTGGATCTTTTAGATTATTTTCTGTCAAAACATTTCCACAGAATTGTTTCATCTCTTCCCCACTATGTCCCTTGAGTAGAGATCCGCGAAAGTGGTTTTATTCTTAGGGAAAATTTGTTTTAAAATTTCAAGATTTCAATGTTATTAGGAATTTGGCAGTGTTATTCTAAAAATATGTATGTCTTTTTAATCCTAGTTTGGTATATCTTCTTCTTCTTCCTTCCAAGTATTAGGCCAAGGCCTGTTACGATCCTATAGAAAATTTTCCATATTAAACCCAATAAGAATGCCCTTTTGGGGAAAATATACAATTCAATTGAAAAGTTTTGAACAATGAAATTATCATAAGAATCAAATGAATCATGAGTTCTTCTTAATATTTAATTTTAGGTACATAATAAATTTCAAAAGATATTTGAGAAGTTTAATATTAAATTAGCACCAAAAAATAACTACAGTTTAAATAAACTAATAAAAACCAACAAAAATGAAAAAAAAAACCGATAAAAATAAAAAGTCAGGAATATATCAAATTGAATGCATGGGTTGTGAGAAGATATATATAGGAAAAACAAAAAGAAACCTAAAAATTAGAACCAAAGAACACACAAGAAATATTAAAAATGGGGAAATAGAAAAATCTGCAGTTGCTGCTCATGTTTGGTCTGAAAAACATAATATAAATTCAGACACTAAATTATTAAAACAGTTAGAAAATACAAAAAAGTTGACTATTTGGGAAAAAAATTATATTCAGAAGAACAGAAACAGAGTTATGAATTTTGATATACCGATGGAGCATGACCTTGTTTGGAGGTTCTTTGGCCAACCACAGGATGGAGCTGACATCGACATCCAGGTTGTGCAACATAAATAAAACCAGTCTGGGAAAGCTGACGATAAAACAGAATTGTTTTGAAACATGTTCAAGAACAAATCAACATTAATATTGAGGTAAGATGTCCAGACTAAAAATAATATGAGTTCTTCTTACCTCATACTTCTATGTTTCTTTAAACACAGCACCGCAGTATCAGTGACCATCGTTAGCTGTTTTCAAGACTGTCATTTTTTTCTTTTGCCGGAAATTATCCAAACTGCCATCTGGTGTTCTTTTGAAGGAGTCCATTTCCTAAACTACCATCTGTTGTATTTTTTAAGAACTTTGTAATCAAGCTTGGCGTCTGGAATCTTGAAGTTCATGGTTCTAGTATGATTTTTTAAATATATATGTTTTCCCAAACTGTTAAATCCAAAGGTTTAGATAGATGTTTCAAAAGGTTTGCTTCCTTTTCAATTCTATGATTCTCTAATTAACTCTGCTGTCACTGATTTTTCAATTTCTCCACTCTTTATGTTTGTAAAGTGTTCTTTTTTACGAGTTTCCAAGTTCCTTTTGTTTTTCCTATATATATCCTATTGCAATCAATTTGATAAATTCCAGATTTTTTGTTGTCTGGGGTGTTAACTTTATTATTAGTTAAAAGAAGATTACCCAGACTGAATTTGTTAATTGGAGCCAATGTTATATTAAATTTTCTGAAAATTTTTTTTGAAATTTATTATGAACTTCAGGATGGTAAGTAAATTTCTTGAATTTTTCATCTTTCTTGAATTCAGGTTGTAGGGTGGTGTATTCCTGTAACCTTTTCTGTTGTATAATTTATTCTTTATTATGTCTTCATCAATACCATTTATTTTAGCAATATGTACAATATGATTATATTCACTATCAAAATTTTCTACATTAAGTGGAATATTTATTAATCTGTATAATAGACTATTGAAAATTGCATGTTTATGTGAAACATGATTAAAACATGAAGATTTTATGTAGTTGTCCCTAACAATATGAGGTTTATTGTTTATTTTTTATTATTTCATTCACCTCATACTTCATAATTCATAGCAGACCCAGGGTTTCTTCACATCATTTGTGACACAGCATTGAGAATGTCACAAATGATGTGAAGAAACCCTGGGTCTGTTATGAATTATGAAGTATGAGGTGAGTGAAATAATAAAAAATAAACAATATTAAAAAACCTCATAGTGTTATTTCCTATCTACATAACTTAATATGAGGTTTCTTTAATTTATGTTGAGTTGATTTTGACTCACCTCATACTTCTTAACTCCCTTGCAGACCCAGGTTTCAAGTAGTATGAGGTGAGACAAAAACAACTCAACAAAATAAAAGATAGCAGCACATAGTTTATTAGAGAATCGTAGAATTGAAAAAGAAGCAAAACTTTTGAAATATCTATCTAAACCTTTGGATTTAACAGTTTGGGAAAACATATTAAAAAAAAAACCATACTAGAATCATGAACTTCCGAGATTCCAGACGAGCCAAGCTTGATTACAAAGTTCTTAAAAAATAGAACATATGGCAGTTTGGATAATTTCCGGCAAGAGAAAAAATTGAGTCCTGAAAACATCTGACGATGGTCACTGATACTGCGGTGCTGTGTTTAAAGAAACATAGAAGTATGAGGTAAGAAGAATTCAAGATTCATTTGATTCTTATCAATAAAACCTCATAATGTTAAAAATTCCCAAATTGATTATATTAATATTGTTTATTTTTTATCATTTCACTCACCTCATGAAGTATGAGGTGAGTGAAATGATAAAAAATAAACAATATTAAAGAACCTCATAGTGTTATTTCCTATCTACATAACTTAATAAAGTTGGCTATCAAGTCATAGGAAATATGAAGTATGAGGTGAGTGAAATGATAAAAAATAAACAATATTAAAGAACCTCATAGTGTTATTTCCTATCTACATAACTTAATGATTATATTAAATTAAATTATTGATCAAGCACAGAGTTTTAAATATTTAGGATGTCACATATCTTAAAATTAGGAAAATGATATACATGAAAAAAAAATATAAATTTCAAAGTATGTGTGGGACTATTAAAAGAACACTACAAACAAAAACAACAAAAGAAACAATGCTAAAGTTTTATAAGGTACTGGCAGTTCCCATTATGACATATGGATCTGAGAATTGGGCCATGAATAGATCAGACAGAAGATTACTAGAAACGTCAGAGATGAAGTTCCTCAGATACTTATTAAATTAATATTGGGAAGCTAAAGCTATTACTATGATAGAAATAAGTAAATTAATAAACACAATTAAATTATTGTAAATCAATGGTAAAGAGAAAAATTTTTGCCTGAACCGGGAATCGAACCCCGAACCTTTAGCTTTCCGTGCTAATGCTCAGACCACTGAGCTAATCCAGGCTTCATTCCCATCCAAGCAAGAATCCTTCCTTTACCTTTACTCTACTGGCCCCACATTCAATTGCAATGAATCATCATTCACAAATACACAATGAATGGCTTCTACCTGAAGAAGACATGAAGGGACTCCACACAGCTATAGCATTATTTATTAAATTAATATTGGGAAGCTAAAGCTATTACTATGATAGAAATAAGTAAATTAATAAACACAATTAAATTATTGTAAATCAATGGTAAAGAGAAAAATTTTTGCCTGAACCGGGAATCGAACCCCGAACCTTTAGCTTTCCGTGCTAATGCTCAGACCACTGAGCTAATCCAGGCTTCATTCCCATCCAAGCAAGAATCCTTCCTTTACCTTTACTCTACTGGCCCCACATTCAATTGCAATGAATCATCATTCACAAATACACAATGAATGGCTTCTACCTGAAGAAGACATGAAGGGACTCCACACAGCTATAGCATTATTTATTAAATTAATATTGGGAAGCTAAAGCTATTACTATGATAGAAATAAGTAAATTAATAAACACAATTAAATTATTGTAAATCAATGGTAAAGAGAAAATTTTTGCCTGAACCGGGAATCGAACCCGAACCTTTAGTTTCCGTGCTAATGCTCAGACCACTGAGCTTAATCCAGGCTTCATTCCCATCCAAGCAAGAATCCTTCCTTTACCTTTACTCTACTGGCCCCACATTCAATTGCAATGAATCATCATTCACCAAATACACAATGAATGGTTCTACCTGAAGAAGACATGAAGGGACTCCACACAGGCTATAGCATTATTTATTAAATTAATATTGGGAAGCTAAAGCTATTTACTATGATAGAAATAAGTAAATTAATAAACACAATTAAATTATTGTAAATCAATGGTAAAGAGAAAAATTTTTGCCTGAACCGGGAATCGAACCCCGAACTTTAGCTTTCCGTGCTAATGCTCAGACCACTGAGCTAATCCAGGCTTCATTCCCATCCAGCAAGAATCCTTCCTTTACCTTTACTCTACTGGCCCCACATTCAATTGCAATGAATCATCATTCACAAATACACATATTTTCTCTTTACCATTGATTTACAATAATTTAATTGTGTTTATTAATTTACTTATTTCTATCATAGTAATAGCTTTAGCTTCCCAATATTAATTTAATAAATAATGCTATAGCTGTGTGGAGTCCCTTCATGTCTTCTTCAGGTTAGAAGCCATTCATTGTGTGATTTGTGAATGATGATTCATTGCAATTGAATGTGGGGCCAGTAGAGTAAAGGTAAGGAAGGATTCTTGCTTGGATGGGAATGAAGCCTGGATTAGCTCAGTGGTCTGAGCATTAGCACGGAAAGCTAAAGGTTCGGGGTTCGATTCCCGGTTCAGGCAAAAATTTTTCTCTTTACCATTGATTCCTCAGATACGTTGCAGGATATAGGCCTACTCTAAGAGACCACATTCCTAGTGAAACAATTAGGCAAGAACTCGAAATTTTTAATCTAAATGAAAAAATACAAAACTATAAACATAAATGGTATGAACATAGTTTAAGAAGGGACTCTTCTAGGCTAACAAAACAAGCACTGTTGTACCATCCTCAAGGCTATAGAGATGTAGAACGTCTTAGAAGACGATGGGAAGATGAATTCTGAGCGCAGAACAGGCCGGCGGCCTACCATGAAGATGATGAATGATATATCCATTACTTAATGATTGATATAAAATTGATAATTATGTCTGCAAAAATTTAGGGGGAAAAACTTATCTTACAAGTTAAAATAATTAGTATTTCTTGGAATTCATATTGGCCTTAGAACTTAAAATCTATGGAGAGACCATATTCGAGCATGAGAAGGACAGAAAATATTACCTCTATGTTGTGAACTGTGTTGCAACCATTTCCTTTTGCAAGAGTGCATGGAGGAAGCGGATATGGCGCCATCACATATGGCAGTTAAAAAGAAGATGGAATCTGAAAACAGTGTTTAAATTTGCATTATGAAAATTTCGCAAATAGAACCAAAAATCTCCGGAATTCGTTGAAAATGTTTAATTTCGGTGTTATTTCACATTATTTTGCAATTGATAAATTTTTTTTGAGGTTATGGAAAGTGTAGTTAAAAAATGGTAAAAGAAAATGACAAAATTAGAGCATTTCGCGTTATTGCGACGCGCGAATTTCATGGATCTCTATCCTTGAGTAAAGAAGTTTCAAACAAGTCTGTATCAAAAGGATGCAACCTTAATATGATGCATTGTGATTCAAGATAATCACAAATAAATAAATATTAGAAGAGACATCGACTTTTCTTTTACTTATAAATCTATGCACTTGAGTCGACAACCCTCATTCTACACACTTCCTAGCAGCTTCTTATTAAAGAAAAAAATGTTTGGTGGGATTTTAACATTACTTTTATGCCCAGCTTCATTTTTGAAAACTTAATTTCATTACTTAATTTACATTAGTTAACACTAATAATAGTTAAGTTATGTAGATAGGAAATAACACTATGAGGTTTTTTAATACTAATAATAGTGATTAACATTACATAATAAGCCAGTGCAATAATCGGTAAAGAGAAAAATGTATCACATCTGAAGAGAAAAATTGGATAATTATATGCTCAGACCAGGGCTTGAACCCAGACCTTTGGTTTTCTAGGCCAATACTCTACCAACTGAGCTATCTGAGCAAGTTCCAATTAAAATGCAAATTTTTTTATTATATACACTGTTAATTCCTGTGCACAAAATGCTATGAAACATTTGCTTCTATCTTGCAAAATGGTGGCTTCTTTATTAAGAAGACATTTATTTGGGAATTATACATTACATTATAAAGCCAGTATGGCTTCTTTCAATGTTTTTATTATTCGTTTCATACATCTCAATGATGGATAAATCATATTTGAAGAGAAAAATTATATGCTCAGACCAGGGCTTGAATCCAGGACCTTTGGCTTTCTAGGCCATTACCCTACTGACTGAGTTACCCGAACAAGTTCAATCTAAATGCAAATATTTCTATTATATATGCTGTTAATTCCTGCACACCAAAATCTATTAAACTTTTGCTTCTACCTTGCAAAATGGCAGCTTCTTTATTAAAAAGACATTTATTTGGGAATTTTACATTATATTATAAAGTCAATACGGCTTTTTTCAATGTTTTTATTATTCATTTTATACATCTCAAATCATATGAGGAGAAAAATTATATGCTCAGACCGGGGCTTGAAACCAGGACCTTGGGCTTTCTAGGCCAATACTCTACCTGAGCAAGTTCCATGAATAATAAAAAAAAAATGAAAGAAGCCATACTGCCTTATAACGTAATGTAAAATATCCAAATAAATGTCTTTTTAATAAAGTCACCATTTTGCAAAATAGAAGCAAAAGTTTCATAGCATTTGGTGCAGCAGGAATTAACAGTGTATATAAGAGAAAAATTTGCATTTAGATTGGAACTTGCTCAGGTAGCTCAGTCGGTAGAGTATTGGCCTGGAAAGCCAAAGGTCCTGGGTTTAAGCCCCGGTCTGAGCGTATAATTTTTCTTTTCAAATATAATTTATTCACCATTGAGATGTATGAAATGAATAATAAAAACATAGAAAAAAGTATGCTTGTACCGGGAAACAAACCCTGGACCTTCATCTCTAGGTACTGATGCTCTTACTATTGAGCTATTCCATCCAAGCAGAAATTCAGCTTGGATTGTACTTTTATAAGAAAAATCACTATGAGGATTAATTTAAGATTTAAATTAAAATTAGAAGACTGGATATGAAGTGAGGTATAAATTATTTTAATTTAAATCAGAAATTCAGCTCTTTAACCTCTCTACCAAACCCTTCTTTTCTTAGAGCAGCGAACCATTATTCACATACAACTGAGTTGCTCCTACATCAAGAAGACATATTTATTACAGTTGTAAGCTAGCACTATGAAAGAAATAAAAAAAAAATCTCTTCACCATTAATTGTAAATACAATATTTCTGAGTTCTTCTTCTTCCGAATGCAGTATTGGGTGATGATGCCCGTTCTGCGACTACAAAAACTGATCTTTCCATCGGTTGAAGGGTCTTCCGAGGTCTCTTTTGCCTTTAGGGTTGAGTGGTAAATCATCTTTGGTAAACGGGAATTTGACATTCTCTGGACGTGTTGGAACCATTTAATCTGATAATTTTGTATATGTTCAACCATTTCCCTACTATTCCACTGCATCCTTATCTCATCACTTTTCATATTTTTGAGTTTTTAAAATAATTAACCATCATACTTTCCATTCTGGAAATGTGTGCTATTATGCATTACAGGGACTCGACGTCCCAACTTCTTCAATAAACATTAAATTGAAAATATAAACTATTATTCTATCAGTTATATTATATGGATGTGAAACATGGACTCTTACTTTAAGGGAGGAAAGGAGATTATGAGCACTTGAAAATAAAAGATGTTAGAAAAATGTTTGGACCAAAGAAAGATGAGCAGACAGGTGAATGGAGTAGACTTCCTACATGGTCTAGAAGTTAGATATAATAAGAACAGTTAACTCTCATACTGTGACTGGCAGGACATCTGGTACAAATGGGGAAAGAAAAACATGCATGAAAGCTTATTGTACCAAAACCAGAGGGAAAACACCCAGTTGGTAGGCCAAGATTGAGGTGGGAGAATAACATTAACTATGATATGAGGGAAGTAGATTATACAGGGAATGATTGGAAGATGTTAGCTCAGGATAGGGATGTATGGAGAGCTTATGCACATGCTGCCATGAACCTATGGGTTCGATAGTGCCAGTGAATAAGTATCATCAGATTTCCATTCAGGTGTGGATCGTCTCAGAACATCTCCCCACTTACATATAGGGCACTAGAAAAGTTTTGTAATGCGGGCATACTTTTAACAACTTCTCAAAATAATTTCCACTGCACTCAATACACCTCTTCACATGCTGAAACCAATCACTAAACCACTGCTACCACTTTTCTTCGGATAGCTCCATGCACTCATCCCATGCTGCCAAAGCTCCTTTTCCGTAGGGAAATGCTTTCCTTTCATTTTCAGTTTAACTTCTGGGAACAGTCCAAAGTCACAAGGACTGTAGGGAGGATGATCAAGCAGCAGAAGTTTCTGTTTTTTTCAAGAATTTCACACTGGCCCTATGGGCAGGCACATTATCATGTGTCTAGCCTTGACCTTGGGCGGAGTTACTTCGGAGCTGCAATCATCTTTGGCAGGCATTTTTGTGTGTACTATTATGCAGTGACTGTGTATTGTTTTTGCAGTACAACCCGTTCCAAAATCCCCCATGTGGTGAAGAAGACGGCTATCATTATTTTATTCACTGATCTCGATTTCCTCACTGCCACTGGTGTACTCTCATCTTCAAGTAGCCACACCTCGTTCTGGATGTCATGTTTCGTCTACTGTGACGATGCTGTTTAAGTTAGGAGAAGCCCCATTATTAAACTTTTCAACATCATTTTGCACCATTTGCCACGAGTACCCTTTTGCTCCTCAGTAAGCGCATGTGGCACCCACAAACCTTCTTAAAATGAAGATGCTTATGTAAAATTTTATGAAATGTTGGTGCAGGAATGTAGAGGGACTCCTTTATCTGGCGGTAGGTTATTTTGCCTCTCTTTTATAGCAGGATTTTAATATCATAATAAATATGAAAGTTAAAGTTAATAATTTTGTATTTTAAAATTCTTTTAAGATTTAAATATAACTTAAATAAAGATAAATATATCAAAATAATGAATTGTTGTTCATTGTTGAATAAAATTGTTTCAGTAACAATTAAAGAAATTGTACTACATCAACACTTTTTTGTAAATAATGCTTTTAAAATTGTTTTAAGTCATTGTTGTCAAAATTATAAAGCTTTCTGCTATAACTGTAATAAGAACACCTGCTTAACTTCATATTTTTAAATGAAAGTAAACTAAACTCTGATTGGATGTTAAAACAATTAACTTTTTGATTTAACAAATCAAATTTAAACCTTATATTTAAAAGTACTATTAACCAACAGAATTTAAATTATAACATCATGTGATGTAAAAATGTTCTTTAAAATTATAAAAGAATTATACTATTCATTCTGCATAAAACTTTCCACAAAGATAGAAGCAAGAAGAGTTCTCAAGATGAAATGTAATATTTAATACAAGAATAATTGATTCCAGAAAAGAAAAGAATTTATTTTAATCGATAGTTAAGAATAATACCACTTACATTTACTTAATCTGCTGGGAACCTATAAAGTGAATAAATTTGTAATCATTTCTACAAGAAACAGTTTTCAGCGATTTTAAAGTGTTTTCCTATCTAGTGTACCAACTTCCAACCTTGAGAAGAGAATCCGGCTCTACTGAAAATCAAACCTAACCTGAACCAGTAATTCTATTTGAGACACAAATCCTTCTTCAAAATGTTACATCGGGCATGAAGAGAATTACTGCTTCAAAATGTCACCACAACATAGGACAGCAATTTACTTCTTCACTTTCCCTAGCAGTTTCTTCACAGCCTCGATGTTCTTGTTGACAACTGATTCGGCCGGCTGCCCTGAACGAGAATCATATTCAAGACCAAAATTTCCCTTCTTGAATTTTCTTTACCAGCGGAATATGGTCGTGGGATGTGGACAATCATTTCCCAATTCAGGAGCCTTCTCCTCAAAGCACTGATCTACAGTCAAACAACGAGAAAAAATTGTATCGAATATTGGCACGATACTCAAGTGTGGACCACCCTGACATTTTTATAAACTTGCACTTCTGCTGTTAAACCACAACTGCATCTGCAGAAGAATTCTCCCCTTATTTTATACCTGTTTGAACCCCCTCTTTCTTCCCCTAGTGGCGCCAGGTCTGCCTGGCCATGGATTATTGTTAATTGCAAAACTTTGCTACTGTCCTATGTATAATGCTTGCTTCATCATCAAACCCCAGCATTCATTCTCAGAAACTTACCAGTTTTTTGCATTCATCTGTTCAAAAGTGGTCCATAAATTGAAAAGCACCACATCACTTTGAAACATACATACCGCTACAAATTAACATCAATAATAGAGATTAACATACCATTTTGCGGAGTGACCCACTATTCACTATTTCTCCATTGTGTGCAACAGCCAATGCACCATGCTCAGTGTGCACAACAAATGGCTGACAGTTCACTACCTCTGAGGCTGCACTAGTCGAATATCTTGTATGTCCGATACCAAGATTTCCTGCAACAAATATACAATTACAACCATTAATTTAGAAATTTTTCCATAACAGGCCACACAGCCTAATACTTGCCTGGATTATATTTTAGAAATTTTACAAGAATTAAAAATGACATATACAAAAACTTTCAAACCTTCACAAATTTCAACATTTATCTTTTTATCCAATCTAAAAGAGGACATGAAATAACTCATCTATGCAGCTTGTGATTTTTGAATCTATTAAGAATTAATAAACAAAGTATACTTTTAAAACCTTTAAAAGGAAAAATGTATGAAAGTAGGGCAGTCAGTAAAACTAGTCAAGGGTGTTGATTTTTGTTTGTTTCCCCTTGAATGCAGGTTTCCTTCATTATGTTAAAAATTTCATTGTTAAAAACAGGTGAAAATATTCCACTGGATCAGTATCCTGATCAAAATGAGATGGTAATACCGGCCCCTGCTGAATTTTGTATATTGGTATATTAGAAGTTGGACTGGGATCTAAATTACTCACGTCTACCCACCTAGGTGCACAAGTGTCGATGGTGTCACTTATGTCACTCTTGCATTCACTTTTACTACTTGACAATATTTCGTAAGAATCCCCTTCACTGTCACTAAATGACAATTCTAAAACTTACTACCACTATCATTCACTACTTGTTCTACTCCCTCGCATGTATTCAAGCTTTTTTTGTCATTTTACCAAAAAAAAAAACATGATAAATATGTTACGAATGAACCATTACAACAACTCCACTTATTATCTCACAATACAATATTCCTAACTGAATTAAAAAGGGAATTCCACACTCAGAATGGTAGAAAGAACATTCTCCTCCCATCTCTTGAAAAATATATGGAACTATGTGGACCAGACCTGCTGGCAAAGTAAAATGTATTTTTCCTACCCATATATGGGTTTCTGCCTGCGAGGGAATGGACAGGTCGCCCATACATGAGTTTTCGTCTGCGAAGGGTTAAGTAAAACTGTTGTGTCAAATTAATGATGCAGCTTTACTTTTAAAAATGTATTAAAAATACTGAGCATATATCAATTATATTTATATCAATTTGTGCAGAATATTTCAAACTATTTAAAATTACAAAAAAACAAAATTCGAGAATTTTTTACTAAAACACCTTTTAATCTCCCCTTAATTTAAGAACCTCATAATATTATTTCCCATATCTAACTTATGAACATATAGTACATATTTCTTGATCTGTTTGTATGTGAAACAAAGACAAAAGACAGCTACAATTCTTAGTTCTCATTTTACTATGCTGCCATCTTAACTTTTAGTACATAAAAATCCAGGATCTAATCATCAGGTTTATTTTTTTTAGTATGGAAAAATGTAGGTATGTTTTTATTTTTGTACCCCATGTATACCACGTGGGGACACTAGCAGGAGTTTCTTAGCCAAGCTACATTTAGTTATGCTTATCACCTCAATAATACAACAGGCAACTAAGGTATTCAAATATTATAGAAAATATTACTATGAGGTAAAATGTAAAATAAATTCTTCTAATTAGACTGGTTTCAAAACATAGAAAGATTTATCTTCACTAATTCTATGACCCATGTTCTATCAATAGGGCAAGGCAATTAATGATTTTGCATCTTTTTTCTTATGAAGGTTAAAACATTGCTTACATATATGAAAATATATGGCAATAAAAAACGGATTAAATAAAAGCAATTCGTTAGGGCATTTTTTTTTTACATTTCCTTAACTTCTTTAGGAATAGGTCATTTTTTTGGCAATTTTTAGGTCATTTTGAGCATTTTTTACACTTTTCCAGAAGGTTGTGACATTATTTGTATTTGATCTAAGATTTTTATTACAATTCAGTATTTTTCCTTGTATATACAATTTCTTGGAGTTAAGTCATTGTTTTGCTAACTAATACCCCTATTTTTCATGGCATGTGCATAATGAACTTGCCCACTTCTAGGAATTTTATTCAATTTCTTAGAGATTATGCTACCCTTCTTCTGATTGTTAACAATTCAAAATTGTTGTAAAAGTGCACTGTAAATTTGAAATGGATTTTATTCAATAAAAGGTACTGTAATATGTATTTTTAAATACTTTTCTTTTAATATATGTTAAGTTAAATTTTATGTAATTCAGTAATCAAGTGAGTTTGAGCCTTTGGCATGGGTTCCCTGAAGTAATCCCCGCCCGGAGAACCGAATGGGGGACTATTTGACCTCCGGAAAATTTTACGCCAGATGAACCCATGTCCACATTTCTTGACAGTTGTATTTTTACGGTGAAAGATCATCACTCTTTCGCCCAAGGTACTTTTTTTGTCTGGCTTATCACCTTCGACCAGTCCATCATGGGTAACCCTATCGGCAGCAATGCTATCGCCATTTAAAAGTAAAGTGATCCCACAACAGGCCTCAGGAGGCCCTTGGGGTAGTAGGAGGTTAAGGCTCCCACTTTTTCTAGACAATCGGCACTTTATGTCAGCTGGGTTGTCAGCCCTGCGTGACGGCCGCCTTTAACCCCCAGAACAAGTGTCTGGTACTCATTTCCGTTAGAGGCTGAGTCGACCCCAGGGTCATAGTGCCACCAAAGGGTTTGGGTCAGTTTAAAAATACTGACCCCAACGGGACTTGAACCCTCGACCCTCCGGCTTGTAGCTCAGTGCCTTAATCACTACGCTACGGCGTGCCCCAATCAAGTGAGTGCTTAATCTAATAAATAGTATTTTTATTTGTAATTCTTTACTTTTTATTTGTAATTTTTTTATTTTATTGGTCATTTTTTGCATTTTTTAGGTCATAAATCCATTTTTTTACCAATTTATAGGTCATTAAATGCCTTGCCCTATCTATCAATTACTGAAGATGAAACTGCTTAGGTTTCAAAACTGGTCTAATTAGAAGACGGGATATGAGATGAAGTGAAGAGAATTTATTTTAAATTTTAACTAAGGTATTACTTGGATGAATGAAGGTCAGTTAATATTGCACAGAGACCATTTTATTTAGGCTTGCAGTACTTTTACAAGCCTGAAAATCTTCAGTTTCGGGACCCACGGCTTGAAGTCCTTCCAGGAGAACCTATCTCACAAATTATTTGCATTCTAAAAATCCATCGACTCCAGCCGGGTTTGTATCCACAACCCTCAGTACTAGAGGCAAGGAACACCATGGCAACATGGAGAGATTGGGTATACAGATGATAAAACAACTTTGTTACTCACCCCTTAGTCTCTTTAATGTCTCATCACTGAAAACGTTGTTTATCATCCCCATTCCTTTGTGTACTCTGAATGGTCTTCCATCGCCCTCACTCGTAACAATGCCAGCACTTTCCTGCCCTCTGTAATTCATACAAACATTTATTAAAGGATCTAATCACAATTAAAACACAGAAATTAGTAGTAAAATGAACAAAACCACAAATTAAATTAGAGATTTAATACAAGCAGAAAAATTGACACATGTGGATGTGAGGTCAGCAGGTGACTAGTAAACCAAGAACCTTCCAGACCTGTTGCAGAATGGAGTTTAATTTACAATAAAAATTTTAAATAGTATATTATAATGTGAGGTTGGGAAGTGGTTTTTACAGAGGGGAGGAAATGATTAAAAATTGAGCAACAGCAAGGTTTTCAATTTCCGAGATTCTGTAAAACACTTTACAAATGTGTTGTACATTATTTTTTTGCATGACGGTGTTTTCAAAATAAATACTATTAAAATAATTACATCTTTGATGGAAATATTTGCATTTGTTACTTATAAATAGAGCTAGGAATTTTAGGTGCAAAATTTTGGTGAAAAAGGTGCTTTAATTTAGCAGAAAAAGGTGCAATTTTTTTAAACAGAAGGTGCAAATTTCCCATGTGAATTATCATTAACGAGCACCAAAAGCAGTTACATCAAGTAACTCACGACACAAAATTCAGTCATGTTGTCACATATTAAAAAGTCTGAGTAGGACAAGTCCCAGAACATTATGTTATTGAAATCACAAGTCCAGAAAAATGTTAAAGCAGATATTATGGGTATTCAACATCTCAAATGTTTAGAACATATCTAAAACAGTTCAATATCTCAACTGTCTATCAGTGGTTTCGTCTAATGTAAAATATACTGGTTTTCACCTTCTACTTGACTAATCTGTTTTAATTTTTCTTCATACAGAGGTTGAAGGAATGGTTTTCATCTGGAATAGACTTCCCAGTATATTTCTCCAAATATGCTTTCATAATAGGGTTGTTAAGTTTGGAAAGAGGAATACCACATGCCACAAATGTCTTTGCTGTATCATTAAAAAAAATGTTTATTTATTAAACTAGAAGAAGGTAGCGCTTCACCAATAAACTGTTGTCACAATACACATTTACTGCTTTATAGTTTCTTATTTTTCATGTTTTGCACTACCTATATGCTGCTTAACACGATTGTGTTGGTGTTTTTCATCAATTGTTATTGAAATATCACAAAGAATGCACCTCATAACAGATCTGTCACTCTGAATTCCAAATTGCACTATACTGTTTTACAAAATCATGTAGTTTGTAGGAGTTCACATTCGGTTTTGGCATACTGTATACTGGTCACTCAGGAAAATAGCAGACCGCACAAGTCAAATATTATTTTCAACTGAGACATTTGTTTATGCACTCAACAATCTCCCTTGCTTAAACAATACCTTTCGCATAACTGTGGTGCAAGAAGGTGCAAAACTAATTTAAACGGGACTGCATTAAATTGGAAGTAATGTGATGTGGACTGATACCATGATACCACAAATCGTTACTAACCCTTGAAAGTGCGTTTGAAGAAATGTAAAAAAAAATATAGACATTATTTTGGACTGCTAAGAGACAAAAAAGATTTTAAAAAGTGCAAAATGTGCTTGCATTGATAAAAATGTGCAAAAAGGTGCAAGTAAAACACATTTAGGGGCATTTATTTAATGTTTTCTTTGCAAGACAATAGTAACAAAATAAAATTAAGGTGCAGCACCTAAAATTCCTAGCTCTACAACTGACTGATTAGCTGTCTGACTAATGTATATATAATTTAGTTGAGACTACAGCAGGCTGTGACACTAATCAGGCATAAAATGGCAGCAAGTATGAATTTATTGGTTCATATTATTTCAAATAAAGTTCAGTTCATTTAAAATGCAGTGGTTTTTTATATAATGTATATTAAAACTACCTAACAAAACAACAAGAGAGACCCAATTGAAATTTTATAAAATGTTGGCAGTACCGGTACTGCTCTGTGGTTCAGAAGCCTGGATACATAAAAAACAAGATCTAAGTAGGATAACGGCGGCAGAAATGAAATTTTTGAGATCTGTTAAAGGGTGCACTAAGGAAGACAGAATCAAGAACACACAAATAAGACAGGAACTTGAAATATTTGCAATAACTGATAAAATGGATATAGACAAAAATGGAAGCAACACATAGACAGAATGAATGAAGATAGATATCCAAAACAAATAACAAAATACAAACCTAAAGGCACCTGAGATGTGGGCAGACCTAGAAAGAGATGGGCTGAAGTCGGAACGGGTCAACAGACCTAATCCACGAATGCAGATGATGATGAAAACTACCTTTTGGATATATTTTTGTATATGCATTGTACATAGTATACATAAAGAGCTGTGATTTTACTTCCCACCCTAGGTAGGTAATTTGTAATATTACAGTATAGTTATTTATAGGTTGGCAACCCTGAAATTTAGAAAACTGAACTTTCAATCATGGCCACCATTCCTGTAAGTATGACAGAACACACTATCATGCAGAAATGAACCAACTACTTCATGGTGTGGCAGGCCTAGAGGGCCCTTGGCCTACCAACTGGCTGTTGGCATCATATCATGTGTTAATCATAACGATCATTCAATCGCTATAGGGATTACATGTGGTCACCATGTCAGATTTGCCAACCATTGTAACTGGTTTTCTCATCCTGGAGCCACTAGTCCTAGTTACCCAAATTCCTTACAATGGTGGGCGGGCAACAGTCCCAAACTAACCAAAATTCCAAGTGAAGCTTCCTCCTACACGGAGAATTGAACCAGTGCAAGTCCTGTAACTCTGCTCAGTTATGGCATGGGACATAAATCTAATAACTCACTGGCACTATTGAACCCATTAAGTTCATGACCATGCAGTCATAAGCTCTCTGTACACCCCTATCCTGAACTAATGTTTTCCAATCGTACCCTGTATAATTCACTTCTCACAAATCATACTTAATGTTGTTCTCCCACCTCATTCTTGATCTACCAACTGAACATTTTCCTTCTGGTTTTCCTACAAGAAGCTTCCATGCACCTCTTTCATTCCCCATTTGTCCCACATGTCCTGCCCATTGCAGCCTATGAGACTGAACTGATCTTATTATATCTGGCTTCCTATAAAGACCATGTAGTTCACAGTTATGAAGTCTTCTCCATTCAAATATCTGTTCATCTCTCTTTGGACCAAAAATTTTCCTAAGAACTTAATTCTCAACTGCTCTTAATCCCCTTTCCTCCCTTAAAGTAAGAGTCCATGTTTTGCACACATAACTGGTAGAATAATAGTTTTATATATTTTCTAAATATCTATTTTTTCCTAAATCTACTAATAGCACCACTTTATTGAGAAGCAACAACTCCCACCTATTTATGAATGTAACATGGTAAATAATATAGACAAGCCATTTGTAGGCAATAGTTAACTCAAATAAAGATAAAATTTTCTACCTGAGCTGGTATTTGAACCCAAGACCTCTCTTTACCATTGATTTACCTCCAGCTTTACTTGTTTGTGATATACCATTGAGCTATTCAAGTAAATCCTAGACCAAGCCAAATTTCTCTCTTTGATACCTCTATCCCCATTGTAGAAAAATTTAATTTACGATGCAATAAGGTTACTTCTAAATCAAGAAGACATTTCCATATATTTCATTCAAAATTAGTAGAGCCTGGATTTGTATGCAAAATGCATATTTTGTTTTACACATTAAAAAGCATGTAGAAATGATTTACATGTTAAGTGGTCCCTTCACAGATAATTTGAGCAGTATTTAATAAATACAAAGAAATGCATATTCCAGGGGAAAATGTTTATTTTACATTAAAAAGCATGTGGAAATGATTTACATGTTAAGTGGTCCCTTCACAGATAATTTGAGCAGTATTTAATAAATACAAAGAAATGCATATTCCAGGGGAAAATGTTTATTTTACATTTTTAACCCTTAAATTGTCAATACAATATTGTCTCGTGCCAGTTATTTAAATGTTCCGGACCACAAGGAATAAACTGTAAGCTATTATTATACCTTATTGCGTTACTTGAGATAAATTTAAGTTAATTTTACTCATTTGTTTTTCTATTGTTTTAAAAACAGTATCAAATAAATGAAATCAATGTATCCAATAGGATACATAAAGCATAAATGGTATTAAATTATAATTTTTTTTTCCCTCAGGGGTCCTCATCTAGGGGATATGTGGATGGCGACCACAAGGTGCCCAAGCTGAGCAAAACATTTCTTCCACTTACTTGTGTTTTGCACTCTTTTAACTTTACTATCTAACCTCTCTTGGTTAACTCTTGTTTTTTTCGACCCCAACGCTATTAGGGCATCCGAGGGCTAGGGAGTCTTTCCTTTCTTCCATTTCTTCTTTCCTTTATTTTCTTTTCTTCTCCAGAAATGCCTGACCAGAGGCTATAAGATGGCAGCCCCATCACTGGTCTTGCCTTCCTTTGGCCAGCAACCAATCGAAGGGACCATTATTATGCTTTCAAGTCTTATACGAGAATTTCCTGGAAGGATCAAACTAATGACGACCAAAGCATGAAAAAGGACAACTCTTGGAAGAAAAAAAATATTTTGCTTTTTAGTACATGGAATATACAAGGGATTAACTATAAAGATGATCAATTAGATGATATATTGTGCAAAAAGGGGATTTCTTTAGCTGTAATATCAGAAACAAAAAAGAAATTACAAGGCACCAAAGAAACTCAAAATTACATTCAGTTTTATAGTGGTGTAAAAAAACATTCATGCACAAGCAGGAGTAGCCGTTATGATTCATAAACGATTTAGAAATTCAATACATAGCTATACTTTTTGGAATGAAAGAATAATTCAAATCCGAATAAAATTATCTCTAGGATACTTAACAGTGATAGATATATATGCACCTGTAGAAGGAGATGAAGAAGAAAGTGAAAAATTTTATCATGGCTTCCAGAAAGTTATCTGCACAATTAATAATAATGATATGATTATAATTTTGGGTGATTTAAATGCCAGAATTGGTAATACTAAATTTGATACATATATAGGACCATATGGAGAGCAAACCTGTAATAGAAATGGCTTACGGTTAATTGATTTTGTCATGTTTAATCAATTTACAATAATGAACTCAGTATTTAACCACAAGGATAGTTACAAATATACATGGGAAGCCAGGGGTCTTAAATCAATAATTGACTATGCTATATGTAATAAAAAATTAGCATCTAAAGTTCTTGATACAAGAGTTTACAGAGAACCTGAAATCGAATCAGACCATTACTTACTTGTTTGTCCAATTCGTATGCCACCGAGATGGAAAAATAAAAATAAAATTAATAATGGCCCTCAGGGGTCCTCATCTAGGGGATATGTGGATGGCGACCACAAGCTGCCCAAGCTGTGCAAAACATTTCTTCCACTTGCTTGTGTTTAGCACTCTTTTAACTTTACTATCTAACCTCTCTTGGTTAACTCTTGTTTTTTCGACCCCGACGCTATTAGGGCATCCGAGGGCTAGGGAGTCCTTCCTTTCTTCCATTTGTTCTTTCCTTTATTTTCTTTTCTTCTCCAGAAAGCCTTGACCAGAGGCTATAAGATGGCAGCCCCATCGCTGGTCTTGCCTTCCTTTGGCCAGCAACCAATCGAAGGGACTATTATTATGCTTTCAAGTCTTATATGAGAATTTCCCATAAGGGAAAATTTTCTATAGGATCGTAACAGGCCTTGGCCTAATACTTGAAAGGAAAGAAGAAGAAGAAATTAATAATGTAAAATTTGAAAAAGTGGACTATACTTATAAAAGTAAGTCTTTTCCGAGATCCCACTATTACCTGGCTATACAAATGCAGATTAGATCGTCTAGTTCAAGAAACACCGGTTGGCGAAAATATTGAAGAAGAATGGCTTGCTCTACAAAGTATTTTGACACAAGCAGTAAATGAAAGCCTGGGTATCAAAACTAAATGGAATCGAAAAAAAGGACTACGGATATGGGATGAAAACATCAAAAAAATAATTGATGATAAACGTGAAGCATACAAAAAATTTCTGTCTACAAAAAAAGATGATAAAGTAGAGTATCATAGGAAGAGAGCCATAGCTAAAATTGAAGTTCGCAAAAAACATAGACAAAGCTGGGAACAATTTGTCTCATTTTTGGAAAATGATATCACTAGGCCTCAACCAAAAATATATAAAGTTTTAAAAAATTTAAATAATGATTCAAGAGAAAATGCACATTTAAATTGTATATCTAAAGAATCTTGGCTTACCTACTTTCATCATTTATGGACACAAAAGGATGATTTATTACAAATACCAATCTCTAATAACACTGCTTTGGAACAAATTTCTATAGATGAATTAACTGATGTTGTTAAATCATTAAAAAGTAACAAAGCTCCCGGAGAAGACCACATTAATCAAGAATTATTTAAATTTTCAACTAAAAATTTTTTAGACAGATTTCTTATTCTCCTTAATATGATATGGGAAGGACAAGAACCACCACAAAGCTGGAACAAATCCATTGTAATACCAATCTTCAAAAAAGGAAGTCGCCAAATCAAAGATAACTATCGTGGAATTAGCTTGTTGAACTCTGGATATAAAATTTATGCTAATATAGTTAAGAATAAATTGAGGAAAATTTATGAAAATATAATTGGAGAAGAGCAGAATGGATTCAGAAAGGGTAGATCTTGTACAGATGGATTCTTTACTCTAAAACTACTATTAGAAAAGCACAAGGAATTCAATATAGAAACTCATATCGCCTTCGTTGACTTCATAAAGGCTTTTGACAAAGTAGACAGAAATATATTACTACAAATTTTAGCTGATGATAACGTTCCACAACAATATATTACTAATATCTTCAACATCTATAAAGATAATGAAATCTCTGTTAAACAAGATGGCAAATTATCTTCTTGGGAAAAGATCAACACTGGAGTAAGACAGGGATGTGGACTTTCACCGGTGCTTTTCATTATATACATGAATAAATTAATAAATGAATGGAGGAAAACACAACGAGGATATATACCATCAATAGGAACCTCAAACTCGATGCTATTCTTTTTGCAGACGATTTAGCTCTTCTGGCACTTTCCGAAAATGATTTGCAACGATCAATTTATAATTTACAAAAAATAGGTGCCAAATTTAATATGGAAATATCAATTAACAAAACTAAAATTATGGCATTTCATGGGAAGGACCCCATACAAAGTAAAATCTGTCTCCAGAATAAAATTTTAGAGAGATCTAATCAATTTAAATATCTTGGATATTATCTCTCTATCTGGGATGAAAAGGATATCCCTGAAAAAGTTACTAGTTATAATAAAAGTTTAGGAATTATTAATCAAGTTATGAAACCATCCCTTGTACAAAAAAACACCAGATTACGTTTATATAACACTTTGGCTAGACCAGTGTTGACCTATGGTAGTGAAGCATGGACACTAAGAAAACAACATGAAAGCAGAATAACGGCTTGTGAAATGAGATTCATGCGCAGAACAGCGGGTTACACCAGATGGGATCGGAAAAGGAACACCGATATCTTAAAAGAATTGAAGACTACGCCAATTTTGGAATATATTAAACAGTACCAACTAAATTGGAAACACCATCTTGAAAGAATGAGTTCAAATCGGATCCCCAAAGCTGTTTATAATTATATACCAAGAGGACGAAGATCACTGGGCCGTCCTATGAAATGCTGGACGGAAAATTTTCTATAGGATCGTAACTGGCCTTGGCCTAATACTTGGAAGGATGAAGAAGAAAGAAGAAATTATAATTTTTCCTTCAGCTAATTACTAGTAATTATTTTTTTTTAAATTAATAAAGTCTCTCCAATTAATTAGATATAAGCATAACGTGTTTACATGTGTGTAAGAGGGGAACACCCGTGGGCCTTGAGAAATAATATTATGGTATTGGTAAATCACATTTGATAAGCTTAGTGGAATATTAAATAAAAATCCTGGCTACAATAGAATTTGTCAAATAAGCAAAATGCTCTCTGATGATAGTGAAAAAACTGTAACCAAAGAGGAATTTACTGAAGAAGAACTAGTGTTTTACACATGCACTGTGATATGTGATGTTGAAAGGACAATTACATCGTATAAACCCTTCTTCAATCAAGAAAACCATGGAAACCTTCCTCATCTACTATAACAGCCAGGAATAAGATAAAATTATCCATAAAGCAAATCTGTTTTTGCATATTTAGGATGCATATTTTCTACATTTTTCATGCATATTTGTGTTTTATATTGCATACAAATGCGGGTTCTAATAATTAGATTATAGCAAAATGTTAATCCCACCATGATGTATTTTTAACTTAGATGCAACCCTACTGTACTGTGAATGAAGTTTTATTACCATGGAGACACGGTGATTAACTAACTGGCACTATCAATCCCATTGGTTCATTACCATGCAGACATAAGCTCTCTATACATCCTCTCCTGAGCTAATGTTTTCCACAATCATCCCCTGTATAATTTACTTCTCTCAAATCATGGTTAATGTTATACTCTCACCTCATTCTTGGCCAATCTATTGGGCTCTTTCCTTCTGGTTCATGAATTCCCCTCGTTTCCATGCCCATCTTTCATTTTAATTCATGCAACATATCCTGTCTATCACAGCCTATGAGACATAACTGTTTTTATTACATCAGGTTTCCTATAAAGATCATGTAGCTCACCATTATGTAGTCTTCTGCATTTGTCTGTTCGTTTGCCTTAGGTCCAAAAAATTTCCTAAGAACTCAAATACTTATATTTTCTCCCCCCTTAAAATAAAGAGTCCACATTTTGCATTTATATAATATAACTGCGAAATAACAGTTTTATATATTTTCAATTTAATGTTACTGAGAAAAGTTGGGATGACAAGATTTCTTGTAATGTATAATAGTATGCATTTAGCCTAAGTTTAATTTCTTTGTGCACCTCATTCCTATTTATAATTATTGTTCCTAGATATTTGAATTCAGCCACTTCTTCAAAATTTCCCTCATTTGTCATTAACTGTCAATTTTCATTATTGTTTCAGCCTTTACAATTGATTCCGAGAAGTATTTCCCACCCAGAGAACTAAATGGGAGACTACTTTACCTCCAGAAAAATTGTACCCCAGGAGTCCATGTCTGCATTTCTTGGATGTATTTTACAGTAAAAGTTCATAAATCTTTAGACAATGTACTTTTTTTATCTGGCTAATTGCCTTTGACATGTCCGGCATGGGTAACCTTTATGGTAGCAATGTTGTCACAGACATAGCTCTGTAGGTTAACTAAGCAACCTACTCCACAATGACAAGGTGAAGATACCATGGAGGGCATGTTTATTGAGGGAGAGAGAAATTTGTGCTTGGTCTAAAGTTCCCTGCGTATATAAAGATATACTGGTTTCGGCCTTAGTTTATGTTGTATTGTAAACAGAAGCATGTGGTTAAGTGTGATTTCATTGGCCACATGAACCTAATGATTGTTGTCCTGTAGCGTTGATGAAAACATGTTTCCCTGATCAATCTACATTTTATATAATATATCTATTATGTATGAATACAATTATCGCAAAAATAATGAAAGTAATAGAATAAAATATAACATATGAAAAAATGACAATGGTGAACAATAAGTATAAATTTAAATATAACACCATTTTGCGCATGTCAGTTGATGAAGAGGGATATTCAGTTATTTCAGCATGGCCACTCGTGTTGAATACAATATGTATTCACATCAGATGGCGCATAAAATAGTACCATCGCTCCACCAATCACAGATGTCTGCGGAAGGATACCTTTTGTGACTTTGTTTACAGTACAACATAAACTATGGCCGAATACAGTATAGATGCCTAGGTATAAAACTACTATTAAACTTGTATAGGAAAAAATCAGTATGAGGTTTAATCTAAGATTAAATTAAAATGTTTCATACCTCACCTCATATCCAGTCTTCTAACTAGACCGGTTTTGAAGCCTGGGCAGCTTATCTTCAGTAATTTCTCGTCAGAAGGCAGTTCTTCTGATTGACATAACATCAGTTGATGAAGCTGCCCAGGTTTCGAAACTGGATATGAGGTGAGGTATGAAACATTTTAATTTTATCATAAATCTACTATTTTGTCTAGCTTTCTTAACTCATACCTATGTTGCACCGATAGAAGTCCCACACAAATAACACAAGCTACATCTATGTCTGTCGGCCATTTTCCTGCCGCAATGCAGCCGAATACTCCACACTCGTGCGTGAGCCCTGTCTTTTCTTTCTCCGCCTTTGCATCGCTGGGAAGGGCACATGCCATACTGCGTTATCTGCAACAATATTATAAACCTTATTATTTTAATGATGATTGATCCCCATCGGAACATGGGTTCTTCCCTAGTGGGAAGTTTCTTAACCAGACAAATTCAGTTATGCTTGATGGTATATTTTAAATTAACACTTTCCAGAATTGGACATACTTTTATTTCAGAAAGAAAAATTAACGCTTGGACTGGGATTTGAACCCCGGACCTCTGACTCTGCATGTCAGTATGATACTGATTACGCCATCCGAACTCCAATATGAATGTCAAAAATTCTTTCCACATATACAACTCTCTTTCACCAGAAGGCCGGTAGCAGTTGCTACCAACAACGCTATCTGACGACTTTTATTCTAAGTATAAAAAGAGTATTTACACATTACTTTTAAGTCGCAAAGCTTCATATCTTGACGTTATATTTTAAATTAACACTTTCCAGAATTGGACATAGTTTTATTTTAGAAAGAAAAATTGGTTATGCTTATTTCCCTACAGATGTCAGCGAGGGATATGTGCTTAGTGCATCACCTCTAGGCGACATGTAGTTGGAAATTAAGATATTATTCGAGTGGATGAAGGTCAGTTAAAATTTTGCTGAGCAGTATTTTTTTATTCAGACTTGAGGTTCTTTTACAAGCCCGAAAATCTTCAGACTCGGGGTCCACAGCTTAAAGTCCCTCCTAGAGGACTTGTTCCTTGGATTTTTTCATCCTAAAAACCCATCGATCCCGGTCGGGTTTTGAACCCGGGACCCTTGGGACTAGAGGCAAGGAATATAACCACTAGACCACCGTCCCATCATAAATTGAATCATTTTAATTTTTGTTAAGTATAATCAATCTAGATGGTTTAGCTAGGGGGTTAATTACCTTCTCTCTGGTCCCAAAGGATCGCAAGTTCAAACCCGTAGGATGGCAAAGTTCTCCAGGAGTGACATGAGTTCTAAGTCTTGAAGATTTTTCGAGTTAGGAAAATAAGCTGAAGCCTAAATTAGGGACTCTTGAGCAAAATTAAATGTCGATTTTTATAGTCAGATTCTGTTTGTTTGCGGATTGCATGTGTTTTGTTAGTTAGATATCGGAGTGGAAAATAGATAGAAAAAGAAAGGGAAGACCTAAGAAGGTTGGAATGAACGATGTGATAAGAATTATGAATGAACTGGGACTTACAGATGAGGATGTTTAGAATCGCCACAATGGAGAAGGCAAATTTCTTAGCCGTCTCTTATTCCTCAGACAGTATAATGCTGGAGGTAAACCCCCACTACTAAAAGTCGGATTTATCTAAACATTTGAAGACCATCTTTCTCGTTTTATTTCAATGGTATATACAGAGTTTCGTTATGGAAAACTGAAAATTACAACAACTTCAGCAATATTACATTACATTTTTTGATTAAGGTGAATCCTCACTCCTAATGGTCTTTTGGTGTTAACGAGCTCGACTTTACTATTGATATATGTCGAGTTTGGTTCCGGAGCGTTGGCGGATATATACAGGCTACATATAAACTTTTCATAGTCATTTTCGGTGTTTATTAATTAGCAACGATAAAGATTTTTTTAAATATTCGAAAAATGTTTCATGAGAACATCAATAGCTGCATTCCTTCAGAATTCGCTAAATGGGAAGAAACCCTTTCTGCATGTAGCGATTAATTTATGCTAATAAATTATTTTACATTCCATTCCCGCAGTTTTCTCTCACCTTATAGGTAGTTTTACATGCCACACGGGTCTTTTGCTACGGTTTATTATACAGCGTGTCACGCCCGACGTGACGCATTCTCGCGTTACGCTTGGCGTGATGCTGGTTTAGCATGGAGCGCATACGGTACAGCGCTTATGTTTATAGAATTGTCGCCAGAAGACACCACATATGTGGGAAATCAAAATGACCAACATTCATAATAAATTCCCAAATGTGTTTACAAAAATGAACGTATACAAACCTGTCCCTGCATAACCTAATGAAATAAATTACATATATACTATTTAGTAAACTATAAACTAATCGATGTACACTAAACTGACCCATCGGAACCGAACAAAATTAAGTGATTGAACATTTATTTCTTAAAATATGGTTTGGAATTAAATGTAAATGTTGGTCAATCACACATATGTCCTGCCATCTGGTGGATTTAATTTTATAAGCCTTCACGTATGCCAACTTCAATTCTAATAAAGAAATTTGAAAATAAATTGAGAGGAAAAGTCATAATTTGTGTATATAGATAAACATATTAAAATTCTTTATAAAAAAGTTTTAAGTATCGTTGCAAAACGTTTAAAATAGTACGAAATATTAGTACAGACAGAAAAAATACCTACAGCAACGGCATATGAATGTTGTAAGGAAAATTATAGAATAAATTATTCTTTAGTTCTTAAATAAACATATGGTTGATGAAAATACCAAATTTTAGAATACTTCAGATTTTCGCCTGACCAGTTTTATCAGGTTTTGAATTTAATAGAAGACGAAATTTATGTACATCCATAATATCCCCAAGATACAATATTTACAGCTTTTATTTATCTCTTGACTAAGTTCAAGCCACAATAACTCTTTTTTCTGTACATCTCTGTACTCCATGCTCATATTGTATAGAACTCGATGATTTGCAACAAAACTTACAGCTTTTATTTATCTCTTGACTAAGTTCAAGCCACAATAACTCTTTTTTCTGTACATCTCTGTACTCCATGCTCATATTGTATAGAACTCGATGATTTGCAACAAAACTATCTAATTTTCGTCGTTAAAATTAGAAAGTTATAAAACAAGTACTGTACTTCCGACATTTTGTCATGAAATTTTAGTTTGTTTTTAGCAATTACACCAATACGGGTAATATCTTCTATATTCTTTGTTTGCGCTGGCAAATTGCGTCCCGGATTCAAGTGATTCCAATACACGACGCGACATGCCAACGCAAAATTTTTCGCGTCATCAATTTGCGTTGTAGATAAACCACATCCATTTAAATATATGGGGAGCAATTTTTGCGCTGGCGCTTTGCGTCGTAGATAAACCATAGCATTACAGTGACACGACCTGTCGGGAGAGGGATTTTTAAATATGGATCACACACATACTTGTTTGATCACATAACGACATGGAAGGCTTCCCTCAGCTCAATGTCAGGACCTGCTTCGGGAACAGTAAGCCGAAACACACCATTCACACGCAAATTCGTACTGAACATGGGGAATATGATGATGATAATGATGGCCAGATGTTCGGGGACTATTTGGGCCTCTATCTTACAAGTGAAGAAAAAAACCCGAAAAAGAAAACACGCACCCAGGAGATTTCTCAAGACCGGAATCGAACCCGGGTCCTCTGCGCACCAGGCATGACCCTACTCCGACTAACAAATTATAAAATCGCAAAAACTTACCTTGCTAATGCAAGTCGCTGTTTTGATTTCCTTCAAATCCTTTATAATATCACTAACAAAAAAAGTAATTATAATACTAAACGAAGATTTCCCTCAAGTCTACCAACTTTGCAGATTACTGACAGAAAAAAACCGTTGTTCGCAGATTCCTTGCAAATCTATAACTGGTTCTACTTCACAGCATGGATACAAGATAAATGCAGATGTGAAGGGTTATCACACATGTACACGGGAGAAAACAATCATTGCGTTGTCAAGAAGACTAGGTCAGAGGTGACGAACCCTGTAAGTTAATGGCACTACATGTTTATATTGTTATGTCATATGATGACGCAATTCTAAGTTCCTCTGGGAATTTCCACCAATCCAAATGTCTTCAATATAGAAGTCATTCATCCAATGCCATAAATGTTTTCCTGTGTCGACAGCTTTAAACCGAACTGTAAGATCCATTTCACAAGATATCATACACATCGTTTTTCAGCCGTGTTATGACGTATATGCTAATGAAGTATTATTACACGATGACAAGGGAATATTTAGAGCCAATACACACATTACTATATTAAATAACAAATAACATCAATTAAACTAAATATGACCACACGTAGAAATACATTATATAAATGGAAATAGACGATTAACAACAAATAAGGAAAATTCAAATATCTAGGAATAATAATTACAAAGAGGAATGAGGTGTAGAAAGAAATCAAAACATAGGCTCAATTCTGGAAACTCGTGTTGTTGAAACCAAGTTCCTCAATTTTTCGTCCAATGCCACCAGGTTGTCTTTTATGACATTTCTGGCTTTTTCCCTGGTACTGGCGGAATTGCAATCAATTTCTTAGGTTCGGGCACCTGGAAGGCGAAGTTACGTTACCAGATGATATGATGATGGTGATAAATGATAATAAAGCGCCAGGATAGTTCTTAACCTAAATTCCAGACCATGGGCACTGGAATAATTCCTTTCAAAGAAAAAATAATATTGCCTGACCGGGAATCGAACCCGGGACCTCATCAACAGTAGTCAGAAATACTGACAAGTAGCCCATGGTTATAATATTAAACTATATACAGTAAAACTTTAATCCTGAACATGAATAATGCGGAAATATGTCCAATGTGAACAAATTTGTTGGTCCCGGCAAAATAGAAATATGTGTATTTATTTTGTATAAAACGGAATCTGTCCAACGCGTGACAATTCCATAAACATAAGCGATGGACTGTATGCGCTCCATGTGAAACCAAACATCACGCCGAGCGTAAGCACACGGACGCGACACGCCGGGTGTAACACGCTATATAATAAATCAAAGCTAAAGCTTTACTTTCTCGGTTTATTTTACATACAATATTATCATTCCCGTCGCTCACGGTGGTGCACCAAGGGTCGCGAATTCAAACCCGGTCGGGGTCAATGTATCTTTAGGATGGAAAAATCCAAGGGATAAGATCTCTGAGAGGGACCCTAAATTACTGCCTCTAATCTAAATTTAAAATACCGTTCCCATCAAAGTAATACCTTAGTTGCCTACTAGATGTCTCATTGAGGTGATGTGCTGACCATGCATCACTCACTGATATCTTCAGGGGAATAAGCATAACTCAATTGGCATGGGGTATACATTCCTGACCTGTCATGTAACCTGATGGGCTCGAGTTACCATGGCAACCCCTGGCTTCGAGGTTTGCGGGTTCAAACCCAGTCGAGGTCAATTAATTTTTAAGACCGTAAAAATCCTGAATCTGCTTCTTTCGGAAGGAATTTCCATGATGTATATTTCATCAACTCCCCTGTATGTCGTAGTCTCCGAGGACTATTACGATATAACTAATTTACTAGCACTATAGCTCTCCATAATCCTCTATCCTGAGCTAATCATCCCCTGTACAATCAGTTTCCCTCAAATTATCGTTAATTTTATTTTCCCACCTCAATGTTAATCTACCAACTGCGCGATTTCCCTCTGGTTTACTTAGGAGCTTCCATGCCCCTCTTTCATTCCCCATTCGTTCACATGTCCTGCCCATCGCACTCTACGAGTGCTTAATTATTTTCTTACATTTGGTTTCCCATAATGATCATGTAGATGACTGCTATGCATTCTTCCGCATTTGCCTATTTCCCTCTGGTTTACTTAGGGGCTTCCATGCCCCTCTTTCATTCCCCATTCGTTCACATGTCCTGCCCATTGCAGTCTACGAGACTTATTTATTTTCTTACATTTGGTCTCCCATAATGATCATGTAGATGACTGCTATGCATTCTTCCGCATTTGCCTGTCTGTTCATCTCTCTTTGGTCCAAAAATGTTTTTAAGAACTTCTTTTATTCTCAAATGGACTATTACAATCTACAAAATAAAAAAAAATCAACCATTTCTTCTTAGTTCGTCCCAACGATATTTTACTATTTGGTTGGTACTTTCAAATTTCCCTTGGAATTCGGGATCTGGATATGCGATCCATATGTTCACCCCATATCTGATGATACTGATGGATGTAATCTATCATGGGCACCATATTCAAATCCTCAAGTGGGACCTGGAACATCTCACTAGCAGTAATTCTACTTTTATCAATACACAGCCTACTCCCAAAACAGAGAACTGGTATTGCCAATATAATTTATATGGGCGCGAGTATGATTTTGGACCAAAGTAGGTTTCATTAAAATTCACTGGATGAATCGGAACAAGTAGACCAAGTCCAGTATGTCATATTTGGAAAAAAACAAGATATTAAAATTAATTAATCCACAAATAATTCTAGGGAGTATTTCAAAACTCTTTGCAAATACAATTATTTTTATTCCTATAAACTACATGTATGAACATGGTGAAATGTAGTTGGAATTATTTTAACATTAGTTTTTTTGATGAAATTGGCTGAGCAGAGTATCTAGTCTTGGTCTACTTGAACAATCCTATTATAAATTCAGTTCGTAATACACAATTAAGGGAGTGTCTACATTTTATACATTTTTTTATGCCCGTCCGTCAGAATTATTTTATACGATCACAACGTACGCTCCACACCATATGATGTTATGGGAACAAACATGTACCGCGCTATATGTGATAGTTTGATATAATTGAGAATAATATTGGTCTTACCTACAAGAGCTTTACTTATTTCACCTTATTTGTCTGCACAGCTTCAAGTTTAGCAGCAGCAGTCTTCCCTATATTTAAATACTGCAATCCTATTCACAAAACAAGGACTGTCCTCAGGTAGCAAAATGGAAATGGTTGCTACCTGACAAAAAGAGTAGGGTTATTATTCTAACATTGTTCTACTTATTCATGTTCTTGTCACAGATTAGGAAATCCCTGTTCTTGTTCTGTAGTTTCGGACAAAAGCCTCCACTTGATCATTCCATGTCTCCTTATTCAATTATTTTTTTATCAAAACTATTTATCTTGTTCTGGATGGGATTCTGAGGAATTCTCCCCTGTCTACCATATTACATTGTCAAATAATTTCAAAACTACAATCACTTCAAAAATGTTTTAACCAATTATTAGAAATTTTATTTAAAAAAAATGAAAGTTGAAAAATATGAAGGAATGATAAATTTTTACTAAAATATGAACATTTGGCCAAAATATTACGAAATATGAAAAAAAAAATAAAATAAATATGTTCGTCTAATTTGGTTGTACAGATCATAAAATGTAAAGATACTTTGTCTCAGTGCTCTCTGACTAATAGTTTAAATTAAATGTTTAAGGGCCGGTTTCACCAACAGAGGTAACTGTATTACGCCAGTTTTCCCCGTGTATAATGCATAGCATAAACTGGCGTAATACATTTACCTCTGTTGGTGAAACCGACCCTCAAACATGAAATTTCATAAAATCCTCGCTCTAGTTATGACTTATGAACGTTGCTCGCAGGTTCCGGCGTATTTAAATCAAGTTTATAACTCATTAACTTTGAAATGTACGGTTGGTATTTCAGTTTGTCCTAATTATTAGACAAGTTTTAATGTACGTCCTTGATTCGCGAGTCATTTTCATTGTATTTCACGAGTATGGCTAGGATTTTTATAACCTAAAAACCACCGAAATATGCCAAAAATATATGCATTTATGAACTAAAATTTACAAAAACATGCACTGTAACACAAAAAATGGCCTAATAATATTATAATTATATAATAATTTTAGTTATACAATCAATTAGTAAATCAGAAAATTAACTATTTTCAAGAATAAAATGCAAATGAGAAGCAAGTTAAAGGATGGAATTTGATATTGTGGCATGTTTTTAATTTTATTAAAATATCAGTAGCTACCTGCTTGTCGCGAGAATATATTAGGCCACGCAAGGGATTTAGAAGAACGTCCTTGACGGTCAATTAGGTGGGAGGGTCTACCCAGATTGCTGAGTATTGTAAATTCCCTGCCAGACACGTGCTAAGAAAGCAAGAGTACAGTCAGTTGTAAATTTTAGTGAGAAGGAACGTTGCTTTACATTATAAACAAAATTCTTAATTTTAATATCTTGTACTTTTTTCATCCTGTAGTTTTAAATTTATAATGTAACGTGGGTGTAAATTATTTAATAATTCTGAAGTATATTGTTTTATGTAACTCAATGCTTCTCACAGTTTCGAAGTTAAAAGGAAAAATTGTTCACAGTTAAATTTGGGATATATTTATAATGTTCACGTCACTAATTGGATATAAGAACATTAATAAAGAAAAACCACTTATCTTTATATAATTATTTTCAATTATATTTATATTTTTTTAGGATTACGTGAAAGAGGAAGAAAAATATAACTTTGTCTTAGTTGTTTACAATGTTTCATACAAATAAATATAGCGCACATCAAATTCCATGAAAAATAAATGTAATTCGGGTTAATTAAATATATATATATATATATATATATATATATATATATATACACACACACACACACTCACCGAGAAAAGTCACTAAAACACATTTATATGATTCATTAATAAACCACCACACAAAACCTACATAATTGACACAATATTCGCCGAAATTAATCGTGCAGTTTTGAGACTTCCACTCACTGTGTGGATATATATATTAGTAAAAGGAATGGGAAAACATATTCAATAAAGACAGCGAACGCGAGTACTGGTAGATAGTTTTGAGACTTCCACTCACTGTGTGTATTAGTAAAAGGAATGGGAAAACATATTCAAGACAGCGAACGCGAGTACTGGGAGACAGATGGAATCATGGGGAAAATAATTGAGAAGAATAAAAGTAATGATGAAGAGAGTGGTCATGAAATTTACCAAATCGAATATGGAAATGACAGATCAGTTGTAGAGTTCGAAGACTTAAAAATTTATATTAAATGTGAAATTTAGAGCTTATTAAAAACTTTAAGAGACCGCCATCATTTATAAAAGACACCCTGTACATATATAGCGAATGTGCCTTGTCTGCGAATAAACAGAGGGTACATTATTTAATAATTAATCTGTGATTTTAAAAATGTTTACCAGTGACTGTATTTTCACTAGAGGCGTGTTAGCATGGATGTGGTTTTATTACCTGGTGAGTGCAAGACTGGCTCTATGCTCCGGTTACGAATTCCATTCGTTAAGTTCCCTTGCTATACCTATACATAAATATTTGCTCAGGTATATATGTAAGGGAAAAGTTCATACTGTGAATTGAAACGAAATTGGAGAGAACGATCTTACAAGAAACAAAATTCTGAAAAATCCAACAACTAAACGGGGGGGGGAGAAAATGTAGGACAAAAGTTATTTAATTCTTAAGTAATATATCACTCTTACCAAAAAAATATATAATAAAAATCACATTATTTTTGGGACACCAACCGAACGTATCATTGTGTTTCTATACCAGTGCATATCCACATGAAGCAAGGGTGCTCCCTACTTCCGAGTTAGGTTCCAGTTAAAGCATATGTATGACCGCATTTTCATTGGTCGAATAATAATTTTCTTTTAGGCGTGTAAGAAAATATAGTTCCCTCTCTAACACTAGAAATAGACAAAATAAAAATATGTATTATCTAGCACATGGGGGGGCACGCCGTAGCGTAGTGGTTAAGGCACTGCGCTACAAGCCGGAAGGTCGAGGGTTCAAGGCCCGGTGGAGTCAGGATTTTTAAACTCACCCAAACCTTCTGGCGGCACTATGGCCCTGGGGTCGACTCAGCCTCTAACGGAAATGAGTACCAGACACTTGTTCTGGGGGTAAAGACGGCCGCCACGCAGGGCTGACATTAAGTGCCGATTGTCCAGAAAAAGTGGGAGCCTTAATCCCCTACTACCCCAAGGGCTCCTGAGGCCTGTAGTAGGATTACTTTACTTTATTATCTAGCACATGTGTATATAAGCTATATAGGAGAATCTTAAAATGCATAATTGCAATTTTAATTAATTAAATAAGCATTATTCCATTCTTACGCATGCGCTTGTATAGGTTTTTTATTCAATAGTTACATGGAGTAATTTGGAACAAAAATATTACAAAGGAAACTAAAATGAAAATTTATAAGAGCATAATACAGAATATTTTGACGGAATCACAAAAGAATAAAATTAGAACAGTTGAATTCGATTATTTTAGAAGAAGCCTCCAAAAAACAAGACAGGATAAAATAAGAAATGAATTCCTTTGGAGAGAAATGAAGGTCACATCTGTTGAGAGGATTGAAAATCAAACGCTTAAATGGTATGGCCATGTACAAAGAATGGAAAATGAAAGATGGCCAAAAAATATATACCAATGGTCACCACCTGGAAGAAATAAACGTGGCAGACCGAGATGGAAATGGAAAACCTACGTCAGAACAATAATGGAGGATAGGAATTTGGAAGAGGGAGACTGGGATGATAGAGATAAATGGAAACTGAAGACGGCAAACCTATAAGTGGGGGAAAGCCGAAGAAGAGAAGAAGAAAGGTTTTAAATATATACACCTTCCTGTGCCCAATATTAAGTTTTGATTCTCTTCCACTATCTATCTCTATCCTTCTAGTCACCAACCTGCAGTCCCCTGTACTTAACCAATTTCATAATTTCCTCTATCCATGTCTTCTTAGATCTCCCTCTTATTTTCCTCCGATTTGGAAACCACTCCAAACTCCTAACTAACAATCTATCTTTATTCATCCTCTTCATAATTTGTATTTCAGTTTTAAAATGGGCGCATCTATGTAATATTATAATACATTGAAAAAGTATTCGAAGTACTTGAAAAGCAGATAGAAACAAATTATATTCAGTTTAGTGGGGGGAAAAAAAACGCCATTGAGGATATGGTGAAAATAACAGCAGAATAGATGGCATTAATGTGGTATATTTTCAATTTACGCACCACTTCGGAAGACCACTTTACCTAGATGATTCGTGTTTGAATTGTTTTCCAGGGAGGAGTGTAGGATGCGTGCATAGATCAAAGGATGCATAGATCCCTGGGATGAGTGCATGTTCATATTTGTGTACTGTAAAGTGTGTTGTTTGAGAGATGAAGAGAAGGGAGAAATTGAAATCCGGTGCCGGCACGTAGCCTACACCTATCGAAGAGCACTAAGGGGCCACCAGGCTTAACATCCCTATCCGAACGAATCGCTATCAACAGTATCACATGCCTTTTCAACATATGTACTGCAAAGAAGTTTGCAATTTAATGCAGGAATCTGGTGCACAATCTAACCAACCAACTCACTGGCACTACCGGACCCGTAGATTTATGGCCGAGCTGACATAAGCTCTCCATACATCCCTATCCTGAGCTGTTTTACAATCATTCCCTGTATAATCTAATTCCATCAAATCATAGTTAATGTTATTCTCCCATCTCATGCTTGGTCTACCAACTGGGCGCTTTCCCTCTGGTTTTCCTGCAAGAAGCTTCCATGTATGCCTTTCATTCCTCATTCGTGCCATATGTCCTGCCCATCGCAGTCTAAGAGACTTATCTGTTATTATACGGGCTATTAAAAATGGTATCGCCTCACTATGATGGTTGTCCGTTTATATAAAAGCGGGTGCCGCGACGATGCTTGACAATGATTAACACGCGGAATTATTATAGTGGTGGTAGTCGGCATCTTTGTATTTAATTATATATAACAGCTGCGGGGAAATAAAGCGAGCTGCTGGACAACCATTATAGTGAGGCGATAATACCTATAAGGTAGGAGCTTAAACTGCGATGGAGATGTTCACAATAACCAGAACTGCCTACATTTACTATCAAATGCATTACGTTTCTTAATAGATTTGAACTACTGACTTATCGTGTCAATTAGCAGAGGCAGTTTTGAAGACAGCTGATGAAATCCAAGCGAGATGATAACGTATCTGTCTTCCGTTACGCATCACCGACATTTCGATAACTTTTACGTCAGAAAATAACACCAAAAACACTTCTTACGAAATACGCCTTCGATCCTTTATCAATGTGCTCATTTGTTAAATTGTTACACAATTTTGCAAAAATTGCCTACAAATTAATATTCCTTTAAACGTTAAGATCTGGACTTGAATTTTATGGTCACTTTTTACTACTTTTTCTCTTCAAAACATTTATATATAGATTTCAATGTCTTTAATAGAAAATAGTTTGTATATTTAATCGGCGTTTTCTATCCAAGTAATTGGCCTACTGTAGTTGCCTAATAGGTGTCTCATTTTACTGGGTGTCTCGGCATGGAAATTAATGAATAGAATCTGGTTATAATCAATATGCAGTGAATTACAATCGTGTTTGTTGGTTTCATTTCTCTTAAAATTAATCAAATTATTAATAAACAATTTTTATTTCTGCTATAAGTTGACTGAAATTTAGTTACAAGTAAAATGCGACATAACGCATAAAAATTAAAGTTTCTTCCATGCTTCCTAAAGTGGTATATTGACTATTAGAATAATTTCAAGTGCCTACATTCCAAAATTATTGTTGAATGTGAACGGACTGATAAGTAACAAATAATTATGTATTTTAATTAAAACTCTTACACCACACAAAAGCGTTGTTACGTAAGTTATCTTAATTTTGTATGATTAAAGATTAAAGTTGCGCATCCCTTTCCTTCCGAAGAAAATCATACTCATTAACGCCCTGAAAAATGTATCTTCCCCAACGGGATTTGAACCCATAAACTTCAGAACCAGAAGTGAGAATTATAACAGTTACTCACGCAGCTTAGGTGATCGTGATATAACACTAAATGGTCAAAAATTAGAATGAAATAAAAGAAAGAATATTTTCAGGTTAGATTAGACCTGGATTGTCGATTATATTAGATCGCCAGCGAATCGTACGTCATTCAAGTTATATTGGTTATTATTAGAGCGAGGAATTATATGAACAAAAAAATTATACCAAAATATGAAATCATAATAACAAAATATGAAAATGATGGCACAAAAATATTATGAAGCTACTATTTTCTAAACTTTTTACATACATTTACATGCACAGGTCCTTTATAATTTATGAATGTACATACCAGCACATAAATGAGACAAGCAGACATTTGTGGCTCAAGAAATCAATATATTCACTGTATTTCTATTTTAATTAGCTTTTTCATTATTTCTGGCCCAATATAAAAACATCATGCTCATGATTTGAAATAATTTTAATGGCTCACGACATAGGTAGTTGTTTGACGAATCACTACTCAAACCGGAATGTCGTGGGTTTGTCTCGATGGGGTCAGGATTTTTAGCTGGACCAAACCTTCTGGCAGCATCCTGGCCCTGGGGTCAACTTAGCTCCTAATGAAAATGAGTATCAAAAGCAGCATATTCTGGGGATAAAGGCGGTCATGACGCAGGGGCGACATCCCGGTGAACGACTGGAGCCGATTGTCTAGAAAGATGGTAGCTTCAACCTCCCATTACGTTTGGGTGATTTCTATTTATTTTGCATGAAGATATTTGAATTCCAGTATATTTATGTGAAATACAACAATAACATTAAATTTGATTGTTTCAGAGCACAAGTAGACCAAGACCAGTATATTTGGAGAAACAAGATGTTATTAATCCACAATTAAATCTAGGAATTGTTTTAGAACTCTCTTTGCAATTATAGTAAGATTTAATCAACTGTGAACATGGTGAAATAAAGTTAGAATTATTTTAACATTAGTTTTTTTTCCCCTAGAAATAGGTACAGTGTCTAGTCTTGGTCTACTTTACTTTGAACGATCCAGTTATCAATTGTATTCGTAATACACAGAAGCTTCTATATTCTGATAGTAAACTATAACGCCTGTCTGTCGTTTTATACAATGAAAAAGTGCGCTCCGCATCATATTATGTTACACATGTATATTTGATTATGCTATTTTTATAGTAAGTGAGAATAATGTTGGCCTTACCTACAAGAACTTCACTAATTCCAAAAAAACACTGCTTCACGTTTAGGAGCAACAGTCTTTACTACAAATTCACGAAGTAAGGACTGCTCTTACGTAGATGAAGGAACTGACTGCTATACCTGACTGTTCTACATTTTTGTTCAGCTTATTCATAAAGGGTCATGCTTTTGTTGTGGGGATGAAGTTTCAGACAAAAACCTCCATCTAACTTGTCTTTCCATATCTCATCATCCAATTATTTACATTTATCAAATTTATTTATCTTGCTCAGTATGTGACACAGGAATTTTCTCTTGTCTACCATGCTATTTTTCTTTCTTATCCTTGTCAACTTTATATTGTGTAGTTTGTAGTCTATTATGTATCAATCATAATTCTTATTGTATGTATTACACATCCAAGTTAACTGTTCACGGGCGGAGGGGAAGAGTTTTAGCGCTAGTGTCGCCGATCTACTGAATCTGTGGAAGGGATGTAGGAGAAAACTGTACATCGGATCACGTATTGAAATTTTTCAACTTCAAATGTGGGGGAGAATCTCTAAACACGTGTGAAAGATCTTGACATGGTTGTCAAATTAGTTATTTAAGCACGGAACGCTCAAGCGGTCGGATCATTTAAAATCACAGTATTTGTCGTCTCTCCATTACCAGTCTGACAATAAATCACAATTGGCAACATGCAATGAGAAGGGCAAGGAAGGGACAGCTCATTCCTAGACGTAACCCCAAAAGTAACAGGGTTGTCAAGTTAGTCATTCTGCCACTGACAGCGCAGAACGACGGATCATTAAATACATAGTATTTGTCAGCTCTCTACCTGCCAATCAAACAACATAATACAAAGGACAGGAGGTGGCAACATAGTAAGGAATAGAAAGAGAAAGACAGTTTGTTAGTTAACATATTTTCCGCCTGCACAAAACACTTGGATGGATAATATAATTTAACCCTGGTGAAGTGGAAGAAGACCTTACGGTCTTAACTCCACCAGGTAAAATAAAAATAAATAAAAGTTACATTGTCAAAATATTTCAGAATTACAATCATTTCACAAAAATGCTTTTAAGGAATTCCTAGATCTGTTATCGAAAAATTACCAGAATATCAAAGTTAAAAAAATATGAAGCAATATTAAATTTTCACTAAAATATTAACATTTTGCTAAAATATGAAATATGAAGTTTTTGTTGGTCTTGTTTGATTCTGCACATCATAAAATGTGAAGATACTTCGTATCAGTGCTCTCTGACTAAAAGTTTAAAACATAAAATTTCATAAAATTACTCGCTCTAGTTATTTTTATTTACTCTCACTCGCACTATCGAACCCGTAGGTTCATGGCCGCGCGGACATAAGCTCTCCATACATCCCTATCCGCAGCCAATGCTTTCCTATCATTCCCTGTATAATCTACTTCCCTCAGATCATAGTTAATGTTGTTCTCCCACCTCATTCTTGGTCTACCAACTGGGCGTTTTCCTTCTGGCTTTCCTACAAGAAGTTTCCATGCACGTCTTTCATTCCCCATACGCGCAACATGTCCTGCCCATCGCAGTCTACGAGACTTAACTGTTCTTATTATATCTGGCTTCCTATAAAGACCATGTAATTCATTGTTATGTAGTCTTCTCCATTCACCTGTCTGTTCATCTCTCTTTGGTCCAAAAATTTTCCTAAGAACTTTATTCTCAAATACTCGTAATCTCCTTTCCTCCCTTAAAGTAAGAGTCCATGTTTCGCACCCATATAATATAACTGGTAAAATAATAGTTTTATATATTTTCAGCTTAACGTTTTTTGAAAGGAGTTGGGATATCAAAAGTCTCTGCAATGCATAATAGCATGCATTTCCAGAATTGAGCCTATGTTTAATTTCTTTGTGCATCTCATTCCTATTTGTGATTATTGTTCCTAGGTATTTGAATTCGGCCACTTCCTCAAAATTTCGCTCATTTGTCCTTAGCTGTCCATATCCATTATATACTGAATTTCTACGTGTGACCATATATTTAGTTTTACTGATATTTACTTCCAGTCCTATTTTTATTTAGCAGGTTTTACAATGTTATCATCTTCCTTCGCCCAATTAATCTATAATTTTCCTCCACATCTCTCTCATTCCAATCTCCATAATCCAATCCTTTTTTCAAGCTGCTCAAAACACCAAAAAACACGTTATTTTGGCCGTCCTCTTCTTCTTCTTCTACCAAGTGACATCCACTGTAGTATTATTCTTGGGAATCTGTATTCTATCATTTATTTTACGTGACCATACCATTTTAATTGGGGCACACCGTACGTAGCGTACTGGTTAAGGCACTGCGCTACAAGCCGGAAGGTCGAGGGTTCGAGTCCCGATGGGGTCAGCATTTTTAAACTGGCCCAAACCTGGGGTCGACTCAGCTTCTAACTGAAATGAGTACCAGACGCTTGTTCTTGGGGCAAAGGCGGCCGTCAAGCAGGGCTGACAACCGGCTAACATCAATTGCCAATAGTCCAGAAAAAGTGGAAGCATTAACCTCCAACTACCCCAATACCTCCTGAGGCCTGTAGTGGGATCACTTTATCTTTATCTTTTACCACTTTAATTACTTTATGAAATCCATAATTGAAGTTTTGTTGAATTACACTCTTAATTTCATCTCTTCTAAACAATTCCAGCTGAAAGCCTCCAAAAATCCATTTCTGCAGAATTTAATTAACTTATTGTTCTAGATTTTAGTTTCCATGCTTCTACACCGCATATCATTGTACTTATTGCATTAAAATTGTTTGTTTTTGTTTTAGAACTTATATTCTGACCCCATAAAATACATTTAATGTTGATATTGCAGATTTTCCTTTATTTATCCTGTCATTAATTTCAGCATCATGACTTCCATCTGCACTAATTTTTGTCCCCAAATAAACATATTCGTCACATGCTTTTATTTTTCCATGTCCGTCCTCTAAAATCATATATTTTAATTCATCTCCTATTACCATATACATAGTTTTGTCTAAATTGATGTTTAATCCCCATTTTACATTTTCCTCCAGTTTTTGGCCATAGGCTCTAAATCTTTGCAATATTCTGCACCAGTAGCTGATTATCAGCAAATAGCAATGAATAAATTGTTTCTTCCTCTATCTTTAATTCCCATATTTATGTGAACATTTGTTTTTCCACCGTATTAGAGCTTTTGTAAATATTTTGAATAAAGTTGGCAATAAACAACATCCTTGTCTTAAACCTTCAGTAACTATAAAATCTGAAGAAAAAGTTTTATCCATCTAAAGAGATTCGTCATAATTTTTTTTTATTGCCTGGGTGTTTTTTATTATTTGTTACTGTACGCAAAACCTCCCATAATTTAATCAGGACCGCATTGTCGTAACCTTTCTCTAAATCAATAAATAGTAGGTTATATCAACACTTTTAAAAATCATATTAAAGCACCGTTGAGGTTATGTAATCCATCCATCCATAGTTATTCTGACCCAGGGCAGGTCTTTCACTGCAATCATAGCATTTTCATGCTACGCTTTGCAGCTTTCTCTCTCTCTGCCAAGTTAAGCCATCTATACAATAGGGAAATATAGATGTGGTAGCTTCCCGTTGCTTTGCAGCCTTACTATGGAATTATAGGTGTGGTAGCTTCCCGTTGCTTTCCACACCGGTGAGGGATGATGATGATGGCCGGATGATTTTCGGGGACTGTTGGGCTCTAAGCTTCCTGAAATTTGTCTTACAGGTGAGGAAAAACCGCGAGAGAAACCTCACCCAGGAGCCTGTCCCGACCGGGAATCGAACCCGGGCCCGCTGCGTAACAAGTTAGCACGCAGGTTATGTAATTAAAATGTTAAATATAAAATTGGTACCTGGCAAGTCAGTCGTCCTCAATTAAATTATTAAATAGTTTCTTCTTTTTCTTCTTCGTCACGGTTTAGGCTTATTTACTAGCCTGTTCCGCCTCCATATGGCTACTGTTTCCCCCCTGTGGATTCACCTTGGCGTGGTAGAGAAGCTTAGTACCAATGACACAGACGATAACCGGGAAGCCTTGGCTTGCGGTTAGATGAGAGGGAACTAAGAATAATCACAACGTGGGAGCAACGACCACATTGGAAGCTGCAAACACGGAAGACCACAGCGGCAGACACGGCAGAGATAGAAATATAGGAACGGCGAAAATGACGGAAGTGCAACCCAATCTCTGGGGATGAAATATGAGACCCAGCTCGGGGAAACAAGAATGAAGTCCTCAACGGCAGAAGGCGGAAAAGGCAACCCTCCTTGTGGGGATAAAACACAAAGAAGCAAGTCCAAACGCTTTAAGGAGGCAGCCCCTCCAAAGGACTAACCCTGCAGAACGTTAGTAGCGTACTCAGGCGACACTTCAAAATACTTACATGCTCCAAAGAGATTAAATAGTTCCAATATACTATTTAATAATTTAGTTGAGGAGGCTGACTTACCAGGTACAAATTTTATATTTAACATCTTAACAGGTTATATTAGTAACAAGAAAAAAAAATAGTTATGGGGTGAGGGTGTCTGAAGATATAATCTCCCGAATTAACTGCCCATTAGTGTTGCCAGTCTGGGTCATGGCATTCCTAACCACTTACAATGTCAAGAAATAAATTGATTCTTTCAGTAAGTACAATGGCATTCATTAACCCTCTGCATGCCACTGGTAAAATATCTTGTGTCAGAGATTTAAATCGCCGATGTGATCGGCTTTGCAACTAGTTTAAGTATAGTCTTCCAGGTAATGGACAGAAGCATCAGAGCCGATCTAATCAGCTCACGGCACCTAAAGGGACTTAAACAATTATCAGTGGCGTGCGATCATTCAGACAGACGAAGCACTAACTCTCTGGCACTATCGAACCTGTAGGTTCATGGTCGCGCGGACATAAGATCTCCATGCATTCCTATTCTGAGTTAATGTTTTCCAATCATCCCCTGTATAATCTACCTCAAATCAAGGTTAATGTTATTCTCCCACCCCATTCTTAGCATAACTACTGGGCACTTTCCCTTTGTTCTTCTTCTTCCTTCCTTCCAAGTATTAGGCCAAGGCGTATTACAATCCTATAGAAAATTTTCCCTCCAGCGTTTCATAGGACGGCCCAGTGATCTTCGTCCTCTTGGTATATAATTATAAACAGCTTTGGGGATCCGATTTGAACTCATTCTTTCAAGATGATGTTTCCAATTTAATTGGTACTGTTTAATATATTCCAAAATTGGAGTAGTCTTCAATTCTTTTAAGATCTCTGTGTTCCTTTTCCGATCCCATCTGGCGTAACCCCCTGTTCTGCGCATGAATCTCATTTCACAAGCCGTTATTCTGCTTTCATGTTGTCTTTTTAGTGTCCATGCTTCACTACCATAGGCCAACACTGGTCTAGCCAAAGTGTTATATAAACGTAATCTGGTTCCCTTTGTTTCATTCTCCATTAATACCACATGCCCTGCCCATAGCAGTCAACGAGACCTAACTGTTATTATATCTAGTTTCCCATAAAGATCAGGTAGCTCACTGTTATTTGTAGTCTTCTCCAATCATCTCTCTTTGCTCCAATTTTTTTCTCTAAGAACTTTAGCTTTTGGCATTGATTCCCTGAAGCAATTTCCGCTCGGAGAACCGAATGGGGGACAATTTTACCTCCGGAAAATTTTACCCCAGTGGAACCCACGTTCGCGATTCTTGACGGTTGTATTTTTACGGTGAAAGGTTGTCACTCGTTCGACTAAGGAACGTTTTACGTCTGGCTTATCGCCTTATACCTGTTCTGTAAGGGCAATTTTTGGCAAGCAATGCTACCGCCGGCATAGCTCTCGGGTTCATTTAAGCACATTCACCACGACAAGATAAAGATATGGATGGATAGACGAAGCACTAAATTATATAATTCTTTAATCGAACAATAGCAGATCCAGGGGAAAGTTTCATTTGATAAAAGTCACAACTGATGATATAACAGTAAAATACAGTAAAGTGATCCCCACTACAGGCCTTAGGAGACCGTTGGGGTTGTCGGAGGTTAAGGCTCCCACTTTTATAGTATCCATTCATCCATAGTAATTCTGCCCGAGGGCAAGTCTTTCACTGCAATCATAGCACTTTCATGCTATGTTTTGCAGCTTTACTACGGAATTATAGGTGTGGTGCAATCCACACCAGTGAAGGATGATGATGGCCGGATGATTTTCGGGGACCGTTGGACCCTAAGCATGCTGACATGTCTTACAGGTGAGGAAAAACCCCGAAAAAACCTCACCCAGGAGCCTGTTCCGACCGGGAATCGAATTCGGGCCCGCTGCGTGACAAGGCAGCACGCTGCCTCGAGACCACAGCGGTGGACTTTTATAGTATATCACACCAATTTACCTAATATCAATATATATTTTTTATTAAAGCTAGCAGTAAGTAAAATGTTATATATAAAATAATCAATCTTTGACACTTTGGCAGATTACATTTTTTTTTGCAAAAACAAGAACTTATTCCATTCCCTCAAAGCAGTCTATGCTTAAGAATATTTTTTCCAGTATACACAGTTGTCATTTCATCTTATTAGAGCTCTATAGTTTTTAAATAGAGGTGTAAGACAGGGATGTCCGTTTTCGTCCCAAACTTTCTAATATGTTTATATTGACGATATATATATAATTGGCAAAGAAATGAGGAAATTATAGGAGTTGGATGTAGAACTCATTCTCCGTCATATACAAAACTACCAGAACTGGAAAGTCTATCTTCAACGAATGCCATCTCATAGAATTCCAAAAGCCATGCTACGTTACTGTCCACAAGGCAAAGATCGCTGGGATGTCCAAAAATGCGCTGGGTGGAAAATTCCTGTTTGAGACCGTAACAGACCACATGGCCTAATACTTGCATGGATGATGATTATGATATACAGGGTGGACCGCTCGAATGGACCTAATTTCAATTGCTTGTTACTGGCAAACGGTTGAAGATAGAAACTTAAAACAACGTTCATAGTACAGAAAAACTCACCAAGTTTCGAATCCTGTCGGTAGATGGCACAAAGATACGTTTCTCGTTCTTAGATTTAATTGTTTGTGAAAATGGCGACTCCGCAGATGAAAGCGCAAGCTGTTTTGTGGTATGCGGAGTTTAAATCAATCATTAGAGTTCAAAGGGAGTTCCGGCGTGTGTTTAACCGTGATGCTCCAACTGCTAGAAGCATAAAGAAGTGGCGTGATACATTATTAGCTACAGGATCTGTGTTGAAGAAGCATGGTGGTGGTCGCAGAGCATCCGATGAAATGGTAGCAAATGTTCAAGCCGCATTTGAGCGAAGCCCCCGGAAGTCATTAAGAAGAGCTTCGCGGGAACTTCAAATACCAAAATCGACATTACAACGGATTGTCCACAAACGCCTCAAACTGCACGCATATAAAGTGCAGTTAGTGCAACGTCTGGAGCCGAATGACATGCCGAAACGAGTGGAATTCGCCAATACGATGCTGGACCGTCTCGGCGCTGATCCTGACTTCATGACCAAGATTTTCTTCTCGGACGAAGCCACTTTCCATTTGTCAGGCAAGGTAAACCGGCATAATGTGCGGATCTGGGGATCGGAGAATCCTCACGCTATTCAAGAGCATGTTCGTGATAGTCCGAAGATGAATGTTTGGTGCAGTTTGTCACATAATAAGGTCATTGGACCGTTTTCTTCGCCGAGAAAACTGTTCGTGGTACCACATATCTTGACATGCTGGAGCAGTTCTTCTTTCCACAAATTGAACAACTGCAGCCTAACATCGTTTTCCAGCAAGATGGTGCTCCTCCCCACTGGTCCAATGAAGTTCGTACGACTTTGGACAACATTTTCCCTGGCCGTTGGATTGGTAGGGGAGGACCAATCGCGTGGCCCCCGAGATCTCCCGATTTAACACCACTGGATTTCTTTCTCTGGGGCTATGTCAAAGATAAAGTTTACACCACCCCAGTCAAAGACCTTCGTGATCTTCGTGAGCGCATCATAGAGGCTATTGAGAACATTCCAGAAGACATACTCCAACGTACTTGGCAAGAAATTGTTCATCGCTTTGATATCGTCACAGTGACTGCTGGGGCTCATATAGAGATGTGGTGATCTGGATATCAAAACTTGGTGAGTTTTTCTGTACTATGAACGTTGTTTTAAGTTTCTATCTTCAACCGTTTGCCAGTAACAAGCAATTGAAATTAGGTCCATTCGAGCGGTCCACCCTGTATATTTGGCAGACAAAATTGTTATCACATTTCAAAATAAGAAATAAGATCTCAGACACCTTACTTTTTGCAGACTTTAGACTAACTCACTGGCATTATCGAACCCATAGGCTTAAGGCCGCGCGGACAAACTCTCCATACATCCCTATCCTGAGCAAATGTTTTACAATCATTCCCTGTATAATCTACTTCCCTCAAATCAGTTAATGTTATTCTCCCACCTCATTCTTGATCTACCAACTGGACGTTGTCCATCTGGTTTTCCTACAAGAAGCATCCATGCACGTCTTTCATTCCCCATTCGTGCCCATCGCAGTCTACGAGACTTAACTATTATATTTGGCTTCCTATAAAGACCATGTAGTCCACTGTTATGTATGGGTCAGGATTTTCAGCTGGACCAAACCTTCTGGCGGCATCCTGGCCCTGGGGTCAACTGTTCTAATGGAAATGAGTTCAAACGCAGCATGTTCTGGGGATAAAGGCGGCCATCACGCAGGATGATTTCTATTTACTTTACATGAAGACATTTGTATTCCAGTAGGTGTAAATATAACAATAATATTAAATTTGATTTTTTTCAAAGCACAAGTAGACCAAGTCCAGTATGTCATATTTGGAGAAATAAGATGTTACAAGTTATTAATCCACAACTATTTCTAGAGATTGTTTCAGAACTCTCTTTGCAATTTTAGTAAGATTTAATCAACTATGAACATTGTGAAATAGAATTATTTTAACAGTTTGTCAAGAAATAGGCAGTGTCTAGTCTTGGTCTACTTGTACTTTGAACGATCCAGTTATCAATTGTGTTCGTAATACACAGTTAGAAGCTTCTTCTATTCTGATAGTAAACTGTAACGCCTGTCTGTCATTTTGTACAATGAAAAAGTGCGCTCCGCATCACATGTTATGCAAGTACACTTATCATGCTATATTTGATAGTTTGATGTGAGAAATAATGTTGGCCTTACTACGGGACTTGAGCTGGTTCGAGTCCCCAGGGGGGAAGAAATTTTTCTCATAGAATTTCGGCCAGCATGGGACCGGTGCCCACCCAGCATCGTGAGGCATTTGGGTAGCTACCATAAGTATCAAATCCAGGTTGAAAATATCAGCTATAACGGCTGGGGAACCCGACATGCTGACCACATGTCACCCCTACACTGGCTAGATGATCGGTTACATCTGTGATTAAAACATGCAGATGTGAGGCCAGCAGCCGGATGGTCAGCCAAGGGCCTTCTAGGCCTGTCGCGCTTGGAGTTGGAGTTACCTACAAGAACTTCAATAATTTCAAAAGGCACTGATTCACAATTAGGAGCAAGTCTTTACTACAATTAAATGGTGTAATCCACTCACAAAATAAGGACTGCTCTTAGGTAGCAAGAAGGAACTGGCTGCTACCTGGGGTAGGAGGTTATTGTTATTGCATTTTTGTTCTGCTTATTCATCTATTATAGGGTCATGTTCTCGTAGGGATGGAATTCCACACAAAAAACCTCCACCCAACTTGTCATTCCATATCATATCCAATTATTTACTTTTATCAAATTTAGGGATCTCTTTCAGTATGGGACGCTGAGGAATTTTCACTTCCCTACCATGTTACATTGTCAAAATATTTCAGGATTACAGTTATTTGGAAAATGTTTTTAATGAATTCCTAGAATTGTTATTGAAAAATACAGAATTTCAAGGTTGAAAAATACCTAGTGCCTACTCTATTCTTATGCACGTTTCCTGCACATTATAAAGTTGGAAAATATGAAGCGATATGAAATTTTCACTAAAATATGAACACTTTTCCAAAATATTATGAAATATGAAACTTTTGTTGGTCTTATTTGATTTTGCACATCATAAAATGTGAAGATACTTTATCTCAGTGCTCTCTAACTAATAGTTTAAAACATGAAATTTCATAAATTTCCTCGCTCTATATAAAACATATATAATTGACCCGATAAAGACATGAGTCCCGGAAGAATAATAAGCTAATATCGGGGCCACCTCAGAGACAACTCCAACATTTAAAACACACCAATCACATATTCATTCTAAATATAAGGCTTAAATTATACGGGTAATTAATAACTATGATGGGCATATGATTTTCGGGACTATTCCAATCTTAACGTTCCCTGACATTTTCTTACAGGCGAGGAAAAATCTCCAAATTGTTAACAGAATCAGGCCCGCTGCGTTCAAAGCAGCGACGTTATCTTTAAACCACAGAGATAGTGTACTACTGTAAAAAATTATAACAACTTTTTTTCATATCTTTTGTTTAACCTCATGTCCGATGACACCCGACCTTACAGTGGAACGAGCTTTCGGCAAGTAATGTTCAAATTAGATTCACATACATACTAGTCACACAAAAACATATGGACCTTCTCGAATGAGGAATCAGCTCAATGCGGGGCCATCTTCGAGTCAACACAAACATTTTAAAACAAGATAAACAATTCACGCGCACATTCATATTACAAAAGGCGAATATGATTTTAACGGCTAAATGGTATTGGAGCCTTTCCTGACACCTTACGGTTGAGGAAAAACTCCGAAATAAACCGCCACTAAGGAAACTTGTCCCGACCCGAGATGGAAGCCGGGCCCGCTGAGTACGAGTCCAGGACGTCACCCCGAAATCACAGCAGTCGACTGATATAATTATTTAAAATATAAGATTAAAATAAAAATATATAATTAGAAGGGACACAAAAACAAAGAAATATTGAAATGGATACCTCCTGGAAAAGGGAAACGTGGTAGATCAAAACCAACGTGGATAAAGGGAATCCAAGACAATATGAAGAACAAAAATATGACAGAAGCAGACATGCAAGACAGGGAAGTGTGAAAGAAAAAAAATGAATATTTTGGTTTAGGATACCTGTGTATAAAACAGAGACAATCCTGAAATAAATCAAAGATTAAAAAAAAAAAATACCCCGTGAGATCTTATGGCATTCCTGGAAAGTGTAACCCCTTCACTTAAATCATGGCTTCCGGAAGGGAAATTTCATGCTAGATGTCATGGAACCAAACATTAAAATAAGACTTTGTCCCACCAAAATTAATAATTACAAAAACATCAAGTTACAAACTTATTAAAATACTGATGGTATACGACAGGTGTATATGTGTACAATTTTAACTAAATGGCGATAAAAATGGTTCTTAAAAACTTGGGACGTCAAAAGCTATATTACACACTATTTACGGTTCAAAAATAAAAATTTACTCTCTGATAACTCATTATTGTTGTAAAACAAACAAATTATATACATTTCAATAATAGCGTTATTTTATTAATTAAATCGAACTCACAAGAAAAAGGCGCAAAACATTTGTAAGCTCTCCACGTGCTTTCCAAACACGCCAGTTTTAACACATCTGCCGCATGTTGAGGGTCAGTGTTTTAAAAAACAGCTTTATACATGAAAATTACTGCATTGATAATAAAACAAAAAAACTTACACTTAATATTGATTGAATGAAGACAGCAGAGTTAAATTATCACAATCTTTCAGACTTCTTCCAAAGCGTTGTAATGCCTCTTACTCACAGAGTATGTGTGGTTATACCCAAGCAATTTTCAAGTCACCAGATTTTAATTGGTAGTGAATATGGGGCGGTCATATAAGCATAGCTGCCAATGAAATCACTAGGAAACTTGTCCCGACAGGAGATGGAACCCGGGCCCGCTGAGTACGAATTCACGTCATTCCGAGATCACAGCAGTTGACTGATATAATTATTTAAAATGTAAGATTCAAATAAAAATGTATAATTAGAAGGTGCACAGAAACAAAGAAATATTGAAATGGATACCTCCTGGAAAAGGGAAACGTGGTAGATCAAAGCCACCGTGAATAAAGGGAATCCAAGACAACATAAAGAAAAGAAATATGACAGAAGCACACACGCAAGATCGGAAAGTGTGAAAGAAAAAAAATAATGTATATTTTGGTTGATGATACCTGTATATGTAACAGAAACAATACTGAAATAAATCAAAGATTTAAAAAAAATTAAATACCCCGCGAGATTTTATGGCATTCCTGGAATGTGTATCTGGGACGTCAAAGTAACCCCTTCACTTAAATTATGGCTTCCGGAGGCAAGAGAAATTACACGCTAGATGTCATGGAACCAAACATTAAAATAACACTTTGTCACACCAAAATTAACAATTAATATTATAATATACAGTATAATCATTTATGAAGGCCAATGAAGTATTATCCATGCTGTGGTATCGAGGTAGCGTGCTGCCTTGTCACGCAGCCGGTCCGGGTTCGATTCCCGGTCGGGACAGTCTCCTGGGTGAGGATTTTTTGGAGTTTTTTCCCTCACCTGTAAGACAAATGTCAGGAAGCTTAGGGCCCAACGGTCCCCGAAAATCATCCGGCTATCATCATCCTTATCATTATCACACCATCCTTCACCGGTGTGGAAAGCAACGGGAAGCTACCACACCTATAATTCCCTAGTAAAGCTGCAAAACGTAGCATGAAAATTCTATGATTGTAGTGAAAGACCTGCCTCCGGGCAGAATTACTATGGATGGATGGATGGATGGATGGAATAAAGTATTATACAAAAACATCAAGTTACAAACTTATTGAAATACTGATTGCATACGACAGGTGTATATTTATAGAATTTTAACTAAACCGCGATAAAAAAAAAAAGGTTCTTACGAACTTGGGACGTCAAAAGCTGTATTACATACTATTTACGGTTCGAAAATAAACATTTATTCTCTGATAACTCATTATTGTTGTAAAACAAACAAATTATATACATTTCAATAATAGCATTGTTTTATTAATTAAATCGAACTCGCAAGAAAAAAGGCGCAAAACATTTGTAAGCACTCCACGTGCTTTTCCAAACACGCCGGTTTCAACACATCTGCCACCTGCCGCATGTTCAAGGTCAGTGTCTTAAAAAACGCTTTATACATGAAAATTACTGCATTAATCAAATAAAAATACTTGCATATAATAATGATTGAATGAAAACAGCAGAGCAAGGTTATCATAATCTTTCAGACTTCTTCCAAAGCGTTGTAATGCCACTTACTCTTTGTTATACCCAGGGAAGCGTTCTTTTTAAACGACTCACTCTCGAATTACCCATCACTAGAAATCACTAGGAAACTTGTCCCGGCAGGAGATGGAACCCGGGCCCGCTGAGTACGAATTCACGTCGTCACTCCGAGATCACAGCAGTTGACTGATATAATTATTTAAAATGTAAGATTAAAATATAATTAGAAGGGACACAGAAACAAAAAATAATGGGGTTGAAATGGATGCCTCCTGGAAAAGGGAAACGTGGTAGATCAAAGCTAACGTGGATAAAGGGAATCCAAGACGACACGAAGAAGAGAAATATGACAGAAGCACACACGCAAGACCGGGAAGTGTGAAAGAAAAAAATAGTATATTTTGGTTGAGGATACCTGTGTATAAAACAGAAGCAATCCTGAAATAAATCAAAGATTTAAAAAAAATTAAATATCCGGCGAGATTTTATGGATTTTCTGGAATGTGTAACTGGGACGTCAACGTAACCCCTTCTCTCAAATCATGGCTTCCGGAAGTAAGAGGAATTTCATGCTAGATATAGAACCAAACATTAAAATAACACTTTGTCCCACCAAAATTAATAGATATCATAATATACAGTATAATAATTTATGAAGGCCAATGAAGTATTATACAAAAACATCAAGTTACAACTGATGGCATACAACTGGTATATTTGTACAATTCTAACTAAACGGCGATAAAAATGGTTCTTAAAAACTTGAGACGTCAAAAGCTATATTACATACTATTTACGGTTCGAAAATAAAAATTTCTGATAACTCATTATTGTTGTAAAACAAACAAATTATATACATATCAACAATAGCGTTGTTTTATTAATTAAATCGAACTCACAAGATGCAAAACATTTGTAAGCACTCCACGTGCTTTCCAAACACGCCGGTTTTAACACATCTGCCACCTGCCGCATGTTGAAGGTCAGTGTTTTAAAAACATGCTTTATACATGAAAATTATTGCATTAATAAAATAATAAAACAAAAATACTTACATACAATAATGATTGAATAAAAACAGCAGAGCAAAATTATCACAATCTTTCAGACTTCTTCCAACAAAGCGTTGTATACCATAGAGAACCCACAGAGTATGTGTGGTTATACCCAAGCAATTTTCAAGTCACGTGATTTTAATTGGTTCAGAATATGGGGCGGTCATATAAGCATAGCTGCCAATGAAATCGTTTTGAAATATGGAAGTTTGCCCTTGGGTCATCTGGATAAGAATCAAAGAATTATTCCTATATGTGAAGAAACAGTAGACCAGTTCTAAGCTAGGCGTCATAGAAAGAAAGCCTTGAAGAAGGCCGACACTGGATCAGCTGTAGCCGCGTCGTACTGTAAGCATGGCTGATATGGGTAAGCTTTGATTCCTCATAAATCCATTATTGCGTTAAGATTATAGAATTGATTTTAATCCACTTATAATTTGAAATTAATTATTTTTTAACTCCAAACTTAAAATTTTTGTTAATTAACATATGCGCGATTCTTTAATTTAAAAAGTTACAAATTTCAGTATTAAAGTAGGTAGTATTAACAAAATGCAAAAAAAAAGGCACTAATATAAATTTAGGCATAATGAAATGCTTCCAATTTAACAAATATGTTTTTACTAAGTACTCAATGCTTAGACCAACCAGGACAGTTCTTCAGACTAAAATTACTGGAAACCAATAATCTCTAACTCACTTAATGGAACTTGGAGGTTAGTACAGCATGGACATAAGCTCTCCATACATCCTATCTGAGCTAATGTTTTCCAAATCATCCCCTACATAATCTATTTCTCTTAAATCACAGTTAATGTTATTCTCACTTCAATTTTGGCCTACCTACTTGGCACGTACCTCTGATTTTCCTATAAATAGTTTGCCCTCCCTTAAAGTAAAAGTCCGTGTTTTCATATTCATATATTATTCTCACTTCATTCTCTGCCTATCTACTGGGCACTTACCTCTGATTTTCCTACAAATATTTTCTCCTCCCTCAAAGTAAAAGTCCATGTTTCCATGTCCATATAACATACCATAGTAATTCTGCCCGAGGGCAGGTCTTTCACTGCAATCATAGCATTTTCATTCTATGCTTTGCAGCTTTACTAGGGGATTGTAGCTTCCTGTTGCTTTCCACACCGGTGAAGGATGATGATGATGGCCATATGATTTCGGGGACCTATTGGACCTTAAAGTTTTCCTGACATTTGTCTTACAGGTGAGGAAAAACCTCACCCAGAAGAACTGCCCTGACCGGGCCTGCTGCATGACAAGGCAGCACGCTACCTCGGTGAAGTGGAAGAATAAGAGTTTTATATATTTTTATAAGATAAAAGTTAAAAATTAAAATATACCTGTTGGCATGTGCTGTTGTCCTTAACTTTGTTAAAATGGTATATATAAAATTAACTGGAGCGCTTTCGAAAGTTAACTTCCATCTTTAGCAGGTTGAGCTTCTGCTACTCGTTGTTTACGATGATGTATACTCCAACTGTTTGTAGCAGCAACTGACTTGTTTTTGACGATCTCATATAATGGGTTTGTGTTTTTAGTTTAACATTTTCTAAGAGAAGTTGGAGACCTAGTACCCCTATATTTTTTAATGCAATTGCACATATTTTTACGAAAACTACAGACACAGAAGACTGCATTTTGAATCCAGTACACTGAAAAAAAACCAGCTGTAATGGGTGGGGAGCATATGATTAAATTAAGAGGTTTCCTAATATTTTCCAATCTGTAATGCCTAACTGATCTTCTTTAAATAGTCCATTTCTGGGAATTCTGTTGACTTTTATCCTAAATAAACTGTTACATGCTGTGATAATGAAATAAACTGTTAATATGTAATTTCAGTGGATAATTATAAGCTGGGGCAGCTGGTGATTGAAGGTAAAACAAAGCAAGTATGGGACCTTCCAGCAATGCCGGGTCACGTGCTCGTGCTGAGCAAGGATCGCATCACTGCAGGCGATGGAGTCAAGTCTCATGACCTGGAGGGCAAAGCTGCTATATCAAACCAAACTAATGCTAAAGTGTTTGAAATTCTCAATTCAGTCGGTTAGTATTATTTATTAATTCTCTACAACAGGAAATCACGAGAATATGGATATTAGAACTATTTTTTAAAAAATTGTTTGCTCAATTACCTTTATGCTAATACATATAACGTATACAAGTGGTTTCTATATAATTATTAATATAATACTACAGTAAAACCTAGGTTAACCAAAATGCCACAAAGAAATTTTTTTTTTAATTTGCCTCCATATGTACCGGTAATGTACAATAATGATAGAATTTCATTTTAGTGAGTTCCGAAGGAATGAATTTATTGAGGTTCTTATGAAAAGATTTTTTTTAAATATTACAAATCTTCACTAATCCTAACAAATCAGAATGTATATGTGCGTATCTATATATATATATATATATATATATATATATATATATATGATTGGATGAAAAATGTAATGGTATAAATTATGTTTAAGATCAATCAGAGAGAAATGAGCTTAAACACTTGCTGTAGGTATCAAACCAATGAAAACAGCTGTATTCATCCGTCACCAGACAGCAGTAGTTGACAGCATACTACTCCAAGCACGACAGGCTTAGAAGGCCCTTGGCCTACCATACGACTGCTGGCCTCACATCCACATGTGTTAATCACAGAGGTAGACAACATCTAGCCAGTGTAGGGATGACATGTGGTCAGCATGTTGGGTCCCCAGCCATTATAGATGGTCTTCTCAACCTGGAGTCGCTACTTATTGTAGCTACCCAAATGCCTCATGATGCTGGGTGGATACCGGTCCTATACTGGCTGAAATTCCATGGGGACTTGAACCAGCGCAAGTCCCGTAGCTCTGCACCAAGGCTTCTTGCCTTAACCATTCGGCTACAGTACGGGACAGTTGACAGCAAACACTTGAATATCTGCCATTCAAAAGTAGAATGCAATAACTACACTTAGCTCAATTTTCACAAAAAATGTCTCATACTGTTATGGTTTTCACACATTCTAATATATATATACATAATCATCATACAGGGATTAAGCCTGTTGGCTCATTCCGGTTTCATGAAAACTAGAATTGTTAAAATTGTTCAGATCTTCTGTGTGGACGTCTAACATTTCTCCTTCCGTGCACTTTATAATTTAGCAATAATTTTAGAAGTCTTTCTTCTGGCATTCTATCTACATGTTCTTTCCAGGTGTTCCTATATTAATTATTTGGTCTGTAAGTTTGAAAATATTTAGTTCCTTTCTTATATCTTCATTTCTTTTCTTATCCAGCAGAGTACATCCTGCTATATTTCTTAAAAATCTCATCTCAGCTGCTTCCAATCTTTGTTCTTGTCTTTTAGTGATCGTCCAACATTCTGATCCATACATCAATACAGGAACAGCCATTACTTTATAAAATTTCATTTTTGTTTCTTTTCTTGTGTTTTTAAGGGTTCTTTTAATAGTGCCACACATTAGATTAAATTTATTTATTTTGTCATTAATATCTTCAATTTTAGCATATGATAAATTGAAACCTAAATATTTAAAACTATTCACTTCCTCTAAAATTGTATCATCAATTACTATTTTTGCTCATATATATATATATATATCCATCCATCCATAGTAATTCTGCCCGAAGCCAGGTCCTTCACTGCAATCATAGCATTTTCATGCTATGCTTGCAGCTTTACTAGGGAATTGTAGGTGTGGTAGCTTCCCGTTGCTTTCCACACCGGTGAAGGATGATAAGGATGATGATGATGATGGCCATATGATTTTGGGGACCGTTTGGGCCTTAAAGTTTTCCTGACATTTGTCTTACAGGTGAGGAAAAACCCCGATAAAAACTCACCCAGAAAAACTGCCCTGACTGGGGATCGAACCCGGACCCGCTGTGTGACAAGGCAGCATGCTACCTCGAGACCACAGTGGTGGACTATATATATATGTGCATATACTGTTGGCAAAGAAAAGAATGCAACTGAGAGGTGAGAGGCTAGGGAAGGAAGTAGGCATTTCGCTCCACCATTTTATGCCACAGTCTGTAGTGACCCACATTAGCTGTGACTTTGCCTGGCATATCATCTGAACTTACACACCCACTTGACAATTGATGTAGAGTGAGTTAGTATGATACTGAATGTTTCCTATATATTCAGATTATTCAGATTCCTTTCTGTTGGCCAACAGTAGGATATATATATATATATATATATATATCCTCAACTCGTGTCCAACTCAAGATCAAGAAATGAGATGAAGCCCCTATATAGAGGTCTGTGAATGACAAGGATGCTGGCCGATCACGCCTGATGCACCATCATGGGAGCAGGCGAACAAAATGGATGAGATGAGTATGGAGAAATGGTGGAATCAAAACAGGAGAAAAACATACCCAAGCTCAGTTTCGTCCACCACAAAACCCACATGGAGTGACTCGAACTCAGGACCCAGCAGTGAAGGAACCATACAACTCAATCCCTCTGGACTTTATAGTCCATTGGATGCTTTTATCATCTGCTTTCAAATTTCATAAGGGCATGCAATATCATAGTTGGTTAAGGCAATACACTACAATCTGGAAGGTTGGGGGGTTCAAGTTGTGGTGGGATTAGTATTTTTAAACTGTCTCAAACCTCCTGGCAGCACCAGAAACTGGGGTCGACTCAGCCTCTAATGGAAATGAGTACCAGACACTTGTTCTGGGGGTAAAGACAGCCGTAACACAGGGCTCACTGTCTAGAAAAGTGAGAGCTTTAATCTCCTACTACCCGAGGCCTGTAGTGGGATAATTTTTTTTTTTTTTTTCCCCAAATTTCATTAAATGCCTTGGACAAACCAGAATGATCAAATCAATTGACAACTTGAGCAAGAACATGGAAAAGCTATGGGTCGAAAAAATTTATTTTGCATGATAGTGTGTTCTGTCAAACTTATAGGAATGGTGACCATGGTTGAAAGTTCAATTTCCTAAATTTTGGGGTTGTCAACCTATAAATAACTAAATAACTGTACTGTAATATTACAAATTACCTACCTAGGGCAGGAAGTAAAACCACTGCCCTTTATATGTACAATGTACATACAAAAATATATCCAGAAGGTAGTGTTAATATACATTATACAAAACAAATCACTGCATTTTAAATGAACTGAACTTTTTTGAAACAATATAAAACGATAAATTAATTTTATTTTTATATAATAAATACTGAGAATATTTAACATTATGAGGTTTAATTCATAAGAATTTAATGAATCGTGATTTCTTCTTACCTCATACTTTCTATGTTTTTTTAAACACAGCACTGTAGTATCAGCGACCATCATCACCATCCTCAGCTGTTTTCACGACAGCTGAGGATGGTGACGATGGTCGCTGATACTGTTGTGCTGTGTTTAAAAAAACATAGAAGTATGAGATAAGAAGAAATCACTATTAATTAAATTCTTAACAATAAATTTGAGCTTGCCATCATTTTATGCCTGATTGGTGTCACGACCTGCTGCAATCTCAACTAAATTATTTTTGGCTTTGAGCTTATATACATTGTCCAGACTGCTAATGTCAGTCAGTTGTTTATTCATTCATAGTGTTCTGCTCAAGAACAGGTCTTTCACTGCAAACTCAGCATTCTCCACTCTTTCCTTGACTCAGCTTTCCTTTTTGTATCTGCATACAAACCATTTATTTTAATATTGTCTATCATCTGATGTCTTTTTCTGCCTCTAACTTTCTTTCCGTTGACCATTCCTTCTAGAGCATCCCTCAGCAGGCAGTCTCTTCTTAGCCAGTGGCCAATCCAATTTCTTTTCCTCTTCTTTATGAGTTCCAGCATTGTTCTTCTTTCACCCACTCCATCTAGCACATCTTCATTTTTTACTTTGTCCATTTTATACGTTCCATTCTTCTCCATATCCACATCTCAAAAGCTTCCAGTCGCTTTTCCTCATTCCGTCGTAATGTCCATGTCTCTGCACCATATAATGCTACACTCCACACAAAGCACATCACTAGCCTCTTTCTTATTTCTCTTGCCATAGGTCCGCAGAAAATGCTTCTCTTCTTGTTCAAAGCTTCTTTTGCCATTGCTATCCTCTGCTTTACTTCTTGACTGCAGTTCATGTTACTACTGATAGTACAACCCAAGTATTTGAAAACACCATCGTGCAAAAAATTATGTACAACACATGTTTGTGAAGTGTTTTACAGAATCTCAGAAATGAATTATGATTCACTTCTGTAAAAGTCACTTTCCAACCTTGCATTGTAATACACCAATGTTGTAAATTTACAGAAGATAAAAACTTAAGCTTGAAATAAGAAACCCTTTTGTAAAATTTATGGGCTTTATTACACCTAGATGCTAATGACCTGACTTGTTAAATAGTCATTTAACAAAATACTAATAACAATAATATGCGAACTTACCTGAATAATAATTAACCATATTATTTTCAATCTTCCTGTAGGATTGAAGACAGCATTCGTGAAACAAAATGGAGAGAAGTCATTCATTGCGAGAAAGTGTGAAATGGTGCCAATTGAATGGGTGACTCGTCGCCTTGCCACAGGCTCCTTCTTGAAGCGTCATCCAGGTGTTCCAGAAGGGTACCGCTTCAACCCTCCCCTCCAAGAAACATTCTACAAAGTAAATTTTATTTAGTTATAAAATTACATTATATAGGGTCTTTCATATACTACATATTTTTTTTTTAAATGCAATAACTAAGTCAAAAATGCATTGAAATAAAAATTATTTTTTTTATTATTTTATTTTCAACTACATATTCTCCCATTTAAGTGCGAAAAATTATATCTGCCATATGTCCATCTCCACTATTTCGGCAGGCAGTTACGGCTTATGAAGCTTGTAATGACCCTTTCACAGACATCTCTGTTGATGTCATTGATGACATGTTGAATTTCTTCCTTAAGTTGGAGAACTGTTTGTGGTTTGTTGTTGTAGACTTTGGACCTGTCACACATCCTGTGAGACAATAACTCTACTCCATGAAAAATTCCCTCAGTTTGTGGCAATTTGGAATGGCCTCCCAGATCTTGTGACTTCTTTTTTATAGGGTTATGTGAAGTCTAAGTGAACATACCATAAACAGTTGTCCAATTCAAGGAAGAAGTTTAACATGTCAACAATGACATCAACAGAGATGTATGTGAAAGGGTCATCACGAACTTCATAGACAGTAACTGCCTGCAGAGACAGTGGAGGTGGACATATGCCTGATATAATTTTCCGTACTTAAATGGGAGTGTATGTAGATGAAAATAATAAAAGAAATGTATTTCAATGCATTTTTAAAAATTGGTAATATATAAAAGACCCTTTCTATACATCTTTCTGTGATCCAAAAATTTTCCTAAGAACTTTATTGTTAAATACTAGATAATCTCTTTTCCTCCCTTAAAGTAAGAGTCCATGTTTCACATCCATATAATATAACTGGGAGAATAACAGTTTTATATATTTTCAGTTTAACTTTTTTGAAAGGAGTTGGGACGTCAAGAGTCTCTGTAATGCATAATAGCACATATTTCCAGGGCAGCCTATGTTTAATTTCTTTATGCATCTTATTCCTATTTGTGATTATTAATCCTAGGTATTTGAATTCAACTACTTCTTCAAAATTTCCCTCATTTGTCATTAGCTGTCCAGTTCCATTATATAATGTATTTTTATGTGTGGGGCACGCCGTAGCGTAGTGGTTCAGGCACTGCGCTACAAGCCGGAAGGTCGAGGGTTCGAGTCCCGGTGGGGTCAGGATTTTTAAACTGACCCAAACCTTCTGGCGGCACTATGGCCCTGGGGTCGACTCAGCCTCTAACTGAAATGAATACCAGACGCTTGTTCTGGGGTAAAGGCGGCCGTCACGCAGGGCTGACAACCCGGCTGACATTAAGTGCCGATTGTCAAGAAAAAGTGGGAGCCTTAACCTCCTTACTACCCCAAGGGCCTCCTGAGGCCTGTAGTGGGATCACTTTACTTTACTTTTTTTTTTTATGTGTGACCATATATTTAGTTTTATATTTACTTCCAGTCCCAATTTCTTAGTGTCTCTCAATAGTGTGTACATGTTGATGAAGATGGTTCTCATTTGAAAAAAAGTTTGTTAAATACTGGTTTATGTTACAGAAGCAATCTGACCTTGTAATGTTTCCAAATTATGCAAATCCTTTGTGTGTATTTTTTCTGTAGGATGATGCTAACCATGATCCACAATGGTCAGAAGAGCAGATTGTCTCAGCCAAGTTCAAAGTAAATGGAGTAACAATTGGACAAGACGAGGTGGACATAATGCGCCGTACAACTATCGTTGTATTTGAAGTTTTGGAAAGAGCTTGGGCTTCCAGAGACTGTGCTCTGATAGACATGAAAATAGAATTTGGTGTAGATTCAAAAGGTATGAAATCTTTACACTTAGAACAACAAACGTCACAGATGTCTCTCTTATCAGTGTTCATGACCTCTAAACTTGGGGTCACTTGAACAAACAAGTGAATGACTATGCAAGTACTTCTGTTCCTATAAAATTGCTAAACTAACAAGTTTATCTAATAAAAACAGTTTAATTGGCACAGGTGACTGAATTTTAATCTCTTGTTTTTCAAATCACTTTGAATAAATACAAAAACAGTTTCCACATATTATTCTCAACTGATCAATAATGTTACTGAACTCTGATATATTGCTACAGAGTGCAGCACTGTCTTAAGTGACATTATCCAAGTTGCATGAGATATGGAAATAAATTGACTTTCTAGGAATGAACACTATGAGGTATTGATGTTTTTATTATTAATTTAATGCTTCTCACCAACTAACTCACTGGCATTATCGAACCTGTAGGTTCATGGCCATGCAGACACAAGCTCTCCATACATCCCTATCCAGAACTAATGTTTTCCAATCATCCCCTGTAATCTACATCCCCCAAATCATAGTTAATGTTATTCACCACCTCATTATTGGTCTATCAACTGGACTTTTCCCTCTGGTTTTCCTACGAGAAGCTTCCATGTACGTCTTTCATTTCCCATTCATGCCACGTATCCTGCCCATCACAGTCTACAAGACTTAACTATTCTTATTATATCTGACTTCCTATAAAAAAGACCATGTAGTTTACTGTTATGTAGTCTTCTCCATTCACCTGTCTGTTCATCTCTCTTCTCACTGAAGGATAAATTATATTTGAAGAGAAAAAATTATATGCTGAGACTGGGGTTTGAAACCAGGGCCTTTGGCTTTCTAGGCCAATGCTCTACCATCGAGCTATCTGATCGGGAATTAACAGTGTATAAGAGAAAAATTTGCTTTTAGATTGGAGTTTCTCAGATAACTCAGTGATAGAGCATTGGCCTAGAAAGCCAAAGGTCCTGGGTTCAAACCCTAGTCTGAGCATATATTTTTCTCTTCAAATATAATTTAACTATGAGGTACTATTTATTTAAGAAAAATTGTATCACCTCACCTCACATTTTTCTTAGACCGGTTTCAGGACCTTATTTGATTTCATCCTCAGTACTTTCACTACCGTTATGAAGAGCTGCATCCTGCTCCCTCTATTGGTAGACTGAAGAACCTCGAAATCAAATACAGTAAAACTTATTAAGTTATGTAGATAGGAAATAACACTATGAGGTTCTTTAATATTGTTTATTTTTTATTATTTCACTCACCTCATACTTCATAAATCATAGCAGACCCTGGGTTTCTTCACGTAATTTGTGACATTGTCAATGCTGCGTCATGTTCACAACTGACGTCCAACGGCCTTCTATCCTGTGAGGTGAGTGAAATAATAAAAAATAAACAACAGTAAAACTTGTTTAATCCGGAACATGAATAATGCGGAAATCTGTCCAATGTGAACAAATTTATTGGTCCCGGCGAAATAATAGTAATTTTACATGTATTTATTTTGCATAAAACGGAATCTGTCCAATGCGGAAATGGAAGGATATTTCTACACAATTCATGAAAAAAATTTTATAAAGCGAAAAGGTATATATATATATATATTTATTAACCATCAGAAGTTTTTTTTATACTGAAGGCGGTGCTAATACGGCTTTGGTTTGATTCAAACCAAATGGACAAATAAATATCAAAACAAAACAAACCTAATTATCACTGACCCTAAAGTTCATTGTTAAAAGCTGTTGTATTTCAATGCCTCTATCGCAACGATCAGTATATTATTGTTTCAACTTATTCACTGCAATAATTTTGATTGAAAAATGCGTGTTTCTTGTGCTTTGTTCCCAGTTTATAATGTTGAGTAAAAGGAAAGAAAAATAATTGGTACTGAAGAGAAAAAAAAATTAGTGTTGCTACTTAAAGTAAAAATAAAAATGCTTGACCGTTTATACGCGTTGGCGAGTCGTTTGCGTCTATATCACGTTGTTTCAATGTAAATGAATCAAGAAATCCGAAGACAGAATAAGGAATTATATCGCAGAATTCACAGCTGAATATCAGTCTTAATTGAAAGATCTTTTAAAAGCGGCTAAACATGAAAAAAATTACTAAGTTCTTTAAGTCCTTGCCTAAACCTAACAGTAATAATTAATAGAAATTGTTCAAAATCTCTCATTCATTTATTTTATTTTGATAATTTTTATTTTATTCTGTAACCTTGGAATGTATCCCCTATATACCCATTCCATATTTCCATATTTGCAGAACATATCCTCTGCTAATAAGGAACTTTTACTGTATAGATTCTACTTGTATAGATTCAGCCTCGCTGCACACCCATTATGCGAAACACAGATTCCTGTTTTGCAAATAACAATTGCGCTGTAAAATCTTGAATTAGTAAATTTCTGAGACCGATATTTCATAGGTAGCATTCTGAATTTACGGAATAGAGATGGCTGAAACGTATGTATCATTCTCATTAAGCGAAAAAGTGAAAGTGATTGAAGATAAATCTCCAACCATTTCCGGACCGATGTTCCAAAGTCAAGCTCTAACTCTTGTTAAATCCCTAAGGGAATAACGATTTCAAGGAATCTTCAGGTTGGCTGGACAGTTTTAAAAGATGACACAATGTAGTGTGGAATGAAATTTGCGGGGAATCAAAGAATGTGGATGAAAGTGTATTTAGTGAGCGAAAACCGAAACAGCATACTTGAAAATCAGGATACACGCCTAAGAGACATTTTTAATGCTGACAAAATGGGACTGTTTTTTCGCGTGTTACCATCATAGTCGCTCATACATACTTATACTTCACTTTTCAATGGCAGCAGAACTACATTTAATCCAAGGTGCATAAAAAGACATATACAGTACTCTATAATCTAAGATTATTAATAAGTTTTAGTTCTTTTTTATAATGCAGAATTTTGTCCAATATGGAAAGAAAATTGGTCCTATGCAATTCTGCTTCGTGCAAGTGTTACTGTAATATTCCCTGGGAATTTCAAAGTTCATTACTTTCTCCTTTTCATTTTTTTTATTGTATATTATTTAGATGTTTCTATTTGTTTTGTTAATTTAGCCTTTCTTTCGATTTGATGTTTTCCTGACCATGTGTGGGCTGCTACTGCAGATTTTTCTATTTTCCCATTCTTGACATTCCTGAGATGTTCTTTCACTCTGGTTTTAAATTTCTCTTTGTTTTCCGTATGTAGACTTGATCACAAATTCCGCATTTAATCTGATAAATCTTCAGTCTACCAATAGAGGGAGCAAGAGGTGTCTCTTCAAGACGACATAAAAATGTCATGATGGTATTGAGGATGGAACCAAATAAGGTCCCAAAACCGGTCTAAGAAGAAGAAGAAGAAGAATGTGAAGTTATACAATTTTATTTAAATAAAAATGGAAATAAATATCTGCAAAGTGTTGTTGTTGTCTAATGTTTGGCAATGAAGTCATTAGGTCTCTTGCACTTCTGTATAGGATCTGGATAGGAGAAGTTATCAGTACACTTAATAAATAAGCTGAGTCAGTTCATCTTATCTCATAAATAGTTTTGTTCTTTTTATTTATTAAGGAGACTTCATAATTAAAAATCATCGGAGAACATATTGTTTAAATAACTCACCTCATAGGATTCATGCTTCCATGATATCGCGATTTCAAACATAATCATGTTCATCGTCAGCCATAACTCCGACTGTTGAAATTCTTCGGCCGTCAACAGTCGGAGTTATGGCTGACGATGAACATGATTATGTTTGAAATCGCGATATCATGGAAGCATGAATCCTATGAGGTGAGTTATTTAAACAATATGTTCTCCGATGATTTTTAATGATTATACCTCATAATGTTTACTTCCCAACATTAATTAAATATAGACTTCATAATGTTTTTTCCTATTGTAATTTATTATCAAACACCTCTATTCAATATTTTTATTATTCATTTCATACATCACAATGATGGATAAATCATATTTGAAGAGAGAAATTATATGCTCAGACTGGGGCTTGAACCCAGGACCTTTCACACTCTAACCGAGTGAGCTACCTAGTTTCAATCGAAATGCAAATTTTTCTCTTATATATGCTGGGAATTAACAGCGTATATAAGAGAAAAATTTGCATTTAGATTGGAACTTGCTCAGATAGCTCCCTCGGTTAGAGTGCGAAAATCCTGTGTTTAAGCCCCAGTCTGAGCGTATAATTTTTCTCTCCAAATATACTTCTCTATTTGATTTTTTTTATTATTCATTTCATACATCTCAATGGTGGATAGTTCCTGTGTTCAAACCCCAGTCTGAGCGTATATTTTTCTCTTCAAATATAACTTCTCTATTCCTTGCACTGGCAGTGCATCATTATCATAGAACAAGTCATGAAAGTATTGAAGATTGAATAATTATTCTGAAACTGGTCTAAAAAGAAGATAAAATATGAGATAATACATTTTTAATGTTTAATTATTAATACCTCCTACTAAGTTCAAACAAAAAATTCATACTAAACAAGACAAATATGAAAGGGTGATTATGATGACCAAAGGGCGGTCGTCAACTATTTGGACCTTAAAATTTGCCAACATAAATCATATAGGTGAGGAAAAACACTGAAAAATCTCACCCAGGAAACTTGTTCCAACCAGGATTGGACTCGGCCCACTGCATCCAAGGAAATAATGTTACCGCGAGACCATGGGCATGAAATTGAAAAGAAAAAAGCCTTTGTCAATTTAAGAATAATTTTTGCTATATTAACTATTGGTCTATTAGGATTTGTTGTTTGAGTGGTGGACAAGGGCACAAAATGCATTGCAAATTATATTGCATAATATCTGCTAAATATACATGAGATATCTAGTCAGTGACCACGACCACTTCAGTCAGCAAACAGGTTTACAATGTAATAAAACATCTTCCTGTGCCCAAAGCATTTTAAATGTTTATCTTCTTTCTCCATTCTTCTCTTCTTCCCATTCCAATTCTTCCAGACCTATCTCCCTCATACTCTTCCATCCATTTAAATCTAGGTCGACCTCTCCTTCTTTCCCAGGTGGAATCCATTCCAAAGGTTTTCTGTGTAATTTTGTCTGTGGGATTCTACGTATATGACCATACCAATCTAGCTGTCTGTATCTCACAAAATGTAATATTGGATTTTGGACTTTCATTTGTTGTCTGATGATTGTATTTCTAATTTTTTTCCAATTTAGAATGTACAGATTTATTTATTTAATTTTACAGGTGAGATCTTGGTAGCAGATGTGATAGACAGTGATTCATGGCGGTTGTGGCCTTCTGGGGACAAGAGACTGATGAAGGACAAGCAAGTATATCGAAATCTCTCGACTGTGACCAAGGAAGATCTTGATACTGTAAAGCGCAATTTTAAATGGGTGGCAGATCAATTGGAACACCTAACTCCACAATCCGATTCCCTAGCTGTCATCTTGATGGGTTCACCATCTGATGAAGATTATTGCAAGAAGATTGCAAAACATTGCAAAGACCTGGGCGTTCCTTGTCAGCTGAGAGTAACATCTGCACACAAGGGTACTGAAGAAACAATGCAGATTGTGGCTCAGTATGAAGGTAAACATTTCATTTTTATTATCCCTTTTTCAGTTTATTTCATCTATTGAAGTTGTTCTCACGAAAAGAAGTTTAAAACATTTTTACAAATCTTCAAAATCCTAATTAGCAGACACTAAAAATGACCATTAGAGTCACAGGTTCAAACTAGGCCAGGGTTGATGGATTTTCTAGGACAAAAAATAAAGAAACAAGTTCTCTGGGAGAGGTCCTGTATCTGAAGATCTTTGGGCTCATAAAAGAACCTCAAGCTTATATTTGAGCCTCTGAGTAAACATTTAATTGCCCTTTCCCATTCAGATAAAATATTTTTTGCCTACTAGGTGTCTTTGAGATGATGAGCTAACCACTTGTCACTCGCTGACATCTGTAGGGAAATAAGCATAACTAGATTATGGTTAGTTAAGTAACTCCTCTGTCCCACACCATAGCCAAGCAGTTTAAGGTATCGTGTTTTGGTGCAGAGCTACTACAAGACTTGCACTAGTTCAAATGTACAAGGGAGAGAAATTTTTTCAAGGAATTTCAGAAAGTTTGTGACTGGTGTTGCACTCAGCATTGTCAGGAATTTGAGTAGCTACAATAAGTAGCAGCTCTAATTGGTGGGGAACTGACCACATATCACTGCTAAACTAGTAGGATGAACATCCATCTCTGTTAATAAATGAGTTGGAGAAAATGTTTTAACATCTCACCTCACAAAGTTGTGTGTCTTCACAATACCAGTTTAAAAAGTACAGTATTACTTCCATCTTCAGTCAAATTCCAACTGTCGAAATTTCATTGTTAACATCATCTTCTGAACTGTCATCTGGTGTAGATTTTATGAACTTGGAGATTAAATTATTCTCATCGGGGATATCGAAATTCATTGCTTTATATTAATTCTTCTGAATGTATATCTTTTCCCAAATTGTTAATTCCAAAGGTTTCTCCAAATGTTTCAAAAGTTTAGCATCTTTTCCGATTTTATGATTTTCTAGCAAACTATGAGCTACATTTTCCGATTTTTCAATTTCACCATTATTAATATTTTCAAGATGTTCTTTTGTACGAATTTCTAAATTCCTTTTAGTTTTCACACATATACTTTATTGCAGTCATTGTAATAAAGTATATATAGGAAAAACTAAAAGGAATCTAGAAATTCGTACAAAAGAAAACCTTAGAAATATTAAAAATGGTGAAATTGAAAAATCGGCAATTGCAGTTCATAGTTTGTTACAAAATCATAAAATCGGAAAAGACACTTAACTTTTAAAACATTTGGAGAAACCTTTGGAATTAACAATTTGGGAAAAGATATACATTCAGAAGAATAAATATAAAACAATGAATTTCGATATCCCCGACGAGAATAATTTAATCTCCAAGTTCATAAAATCTACACCAGATGGCAGTTCAGAAGATGATGTTAACGACAAAATTTTGACAGTTGGAATTTGACTGAAGATACTATACTTTTGAAACCGGTATCGTGAAGACATGCAACTTTGGAGGTGAGATGTTAAAACATTTTCTCCAACTCATTTATTAATATATACAGGGTGATTACAAATGATTGGAGCGATTTCATGATTTTATGGTAGCTGTAGTATTCGACATATTTTCACGAACTTTTACAGATACATAGAGCAACTTCCCAGGTTTTTTTTTAGATGTTACAGGTGCTCCATATGCTCCCCCTTGGTGATTCTGCAGATATCAAGTCTGTAATCAAGTTCGTCCCATACTCGACGTAACATGTCCCTATTAATTTGTTCAAAGGCATTGATTATGCGAGCTCGCAGTTCTGGTAAGTCTACTGGTAAAGGAGGCACAAACACTGAATCTTTCACATACCCCCAAACAAAAAAATCGCACGGCGTCAAATCGGGGGAGCGTGGAGGCCATGACAACAATTTCTGATCATTCTCTCCACTGCGACCGATCCATCGGTTTGGCAATCTCATGTTTAAAAATTCACGAACATCGTGATGGAAGTGTGGTGGAGCACCATCCTGCTGGTAGATGAAGGTCTCACTGTCGGTCGTCAGCTGCGGCATGAGCCAATTTTCCAGCATGTCCAGGTACACGTGTCCTGTAACGTTCTGCTCGCAGAAGAAAAAAGGGCCATAAACTTTGAACTGAGAAACCGCACAGAACACACTAACTTTTGGGGAGTCGCGAATGTGCTGCACAATAACGCGGGGATTTTCTGTGCCCCAGATTCGCACATTGTGTTTGTTCACTTTGCCATTCACAAAGAATGTTGCTTCGTCACTGAAGACAAGTTTCTCACAAAAACCATCCTCATCCATAAACTGCTGCATTTGTGTACAAAATTCAAACCGACTCACTTTGTCAATGGGCGTAAGGGCTTGTAGAAATTGCAAGTGGTAAGGTTTATGCTTCAATCTTTTCCGCAAGATCTTCCAAACGGTCGGTTGTGGAATGTTCAGCTCTCTGCTCGCTTTTCGTGTTGATTTCTGTGGGCTACATGTGAAACTCATCCGCACACTCTCAACCTTTTCTTCACTCACTGAAGGACGACCCGTTGATTTCCTTTTACAGAGGCATCCTGTAGCTTTAAATTGCGCATACCATCGCCGAATGGAGTTGGCACTCGGTGCATCTTTCTCGAACTTCGTTCTGAAGTGTCGTTGCACAGTTATCACAGATTGAGTTGAATGAAATTCAAGCACAGCATATGCTTTCTCCTCGCCTGTCGCCATCTTTGATAACTGCTGCGCTCTCTCGGTTTAAAGCTGAAACACGGCTGCGAGAGAAAACAAAAAAAAACCTTATGAGTTTTTATACATAACTTTAAAGTTCTGTGAAGATATGTCAAATAAGATCGCTACAATAAAATCATGAAATCGCTCCAATCATTTGTAATCACCGTGTATACCTCATAGTGTTTCCTCCCACTGTAATTTTAATTAAATCCACCTCTGTGATTAACATATGTGGATTTAAGATCAGCAACCAGCTGGTCTTGCCTTGTAGGCCTGTTGTGTTACGGAGTTTTAAGTTATTCATGCAAAGGCGTATCCTGTCCCTGTGGGAATGTACAGGTATAGATAAACTGCATGGTTTGTGCTTTGGTTTCTACAGTAGATGGCTTTGTGATACTTTTCAATTCATGAACCACATTCTGTATATCAAACTATTGGTAATTTATTCATTAATATTTATAGGAAGTGACACTGAGGTTTATTTTAATTAATGATAGAGTTAGAATTTAACATTTGACTTCATAATTGTAGATATTTCAAAGAGTAATTTTGATACTTCTGTGTATAATCTTCAGCTCTACCAACTGTTGAATTGGTGGTTGGTGATCCTGTAGTTTGCTACCTATTCCCTTTGTTGGCTGATTCATGAACTTCCAAATTAAGTCTTTTTCCTTGGGAATTTCAAATTAATTTTTTTTATTTTTCTGGATGTGAATTTACTTCCAAACTGTGAGTTTATCTCTTTCCAAAGCCTAAGGATCTCACAGTTTGAAAGAAAATTCACATCGAAAAAAAAAACTGAATTTTGAAATTCCTGAGGAAAAAATTTAATTTGGAATTTTATCAATCAGCCGACAGAGGGAATAGGAAGCAACCTACAGGATCGCCAACCACCAATTGAACAGTTGGACAGAGCTGAAGATGGTACATAGAAGTATCGAAACTAGTCTTCGATAAATCTACAATTATGAGGTGAAGTGTTAAATTTTAACACTATTATTAATTGGTAATTTATATTCAAGAATGTTTGTTTTATTCAAAGTTAAAATTTGTTTTATGATGATTTTAACCTGAAAGAAATGTGTTACAGGTTCTGGTCAGAAAGTTGTTCTGATTGCTGTCGCTGGAAGAAGCAATGGACTTGGGCCTGTTCTGTCAGGAAATTCTTGTTTACCAGTAATTAACTGTCCTCCTGTGAAGCCAGAAAATGTAACACAGGACATATGGTCTTCCCTTAATGTTCCTTCAGGTAAGCTAGGTTTGCCAAATTAATTTATTTTAATGTGGAAATATACAGGGAAATTCAAATGAATGAGACAAATAAAGGAAATACATTAATAAATTAATGAGTCATTTTAACATCTTACCTCATATTTCATGTTTTATCAAACACGGTAACTATAGTTTTCAAATGATCTTGTCATTCATTTTCAACCGCCATTATGACTACCGGATATTCGTTGGAATCTCCCTCTCTAACGTTGCCATCTGGTGTTGATTTGACGAACTTCGAGATATCGTTGTCATCTGGTGTTGATTCGATGAACACCAGATGACAACGATATCTCGAAGTTCGTCAAATCAACACCAGATGGCAACGTTAGAGAGGGAGATTCCAACGAATATCCGGTAGTCATAATGGCGGTTGAAAATGAATGACAAGATCATTTGAAAACTATAGTTACCGTGTTTGATAAAACATGAAATATGAGGTAAGATGTTAAAATGACTCATTAATTTATTAATTAAGAACCTCATAATGTGTTTCCCAATTTTAACTTTGAAAAAGGAAATACATTCCTGTGATTACTGCATTGAATTTATTTACAGATGCAAATTTAATTCCATCACATAGATATTCACAGATATTAAATGTGGGATCTAATTGTGACACTATAGATACCTATGCAACATTCCATTTATTGCCAGAAAAATAACCTGTTCAATTGAATTAAATGTATGGTATGCATTGTGATGAACCAAACATCGCGGTTGGTAGAGTAAATTTTTTATTTCAGATTTCAGGTAAATCAACACTTCTCGGATTTCGCTCTTTTATGGATAATACCTACCTATTGATGTTTTTATTATTAATGTAACACTTCTCACTGAAGGATAAATTATATTTGAAGAAAGCCAAGGGTCCTGGGTTCGAGTCTCGGTCTAGGCGAAAATTTTTCTCTTCAAATATAATACCTACCTATGTTTATTTTAATAGCTTATACTGAGTTATGTTGTAGAATGTCCAAAATTGTGACTAATAGAGTAATTTTTAAATTTTCATTGCAGGTTAAATCATACAAGTAATAGATTTAGAGCATAATAGATAGCAGATAAACACTCCCCATATCTGAAAACCTATATGTACAAATTTTCATGAAGATCGGTTTAGAAAATATGATGTTTTTATTATTGATTTAACATTTCTCAATGAAAGATAAATTAAATTTTTCTCTTCAAATTTAATTTAGAAAATATGAGTTAGATATGTACTACTCACCTCATATTTGTAGCTTTTTTTGAAGGCTTGAGTTTTGATTCCTATCCTCAGCTGTTGTCACATTTCTGCAAAGAACTGCCTAGTGTTGATTTTAAGAACTTTGTAATCAAATTTGGTTCATCCGGAAACTAAAAAATTCATGGTTCTAGTATGTTTTTTTTTATATGTATATCTTTTATTAGAGAATTGTAGAATTGAAAAAGAAGCTAAACTTTTGAAACAACTATCTAAACCTTTGGAATTAACAGTTTAGGAAAAGACATACATAAAAAAAAACATACTAAAACCATGAATTTTGAGTTTCCGGACAAACCGAATTTTATTACAAAGTTCTTCAAATCAACACCAGATGGCAGTTTAGAAAATGTTTGGCATAATGAAGAATCGATAGTCGTGACAACAGTTGAGGATGAGAATGATGATTCCCGATATTGCAGTTCTGTGTTAAAAAAAACGTAGATGTATGAGGTAAGAAGAATTCACGATTCATTTGATTTTTACTTTCTATTTTCTTTCTAGAAAGAATTGACAATTATGCCTACGACATCGAAAAAAAGCTATAAATATGAGATCAGTAGTATGTATCTAACTTATTTTATCTAAAATGAACCTCATAGTATTACTTCCTTGAAATTTTAAATTGGTTTGGAAGTCTGTAAATGACAAACATATGCAGGCTGAATTTTTGTATATAAAGATTTTCATATGTATTATTTGTTACATGTTTTTAAGTTTGTAATAACTTTGTTACAGGACTGGGTTGCACAACAGTGGTGTACCCAGAGTCAGCTGCTCTGGCCGCAGCACAGATTCACGCTCTTCATGATCATATTATCTGGTCTCGTTTACGAGTTAAACATCTCAACAACTTCATTGCACTTAAAGTCGCAGACCAGATGATCAGAAACATGTCAGTGTAGTGACAATATACCTCAACAATGTGCATGCATTCCAACGTTAATCTGATCATCAAAGACTGAATTACCCTACTACATTTGTAATCAAAATTAACAGATTTGTTTAAGTTTCAAATATACTCATTTTATATTCAAATATTGTATTATTTTATTTACTAAAGATGCTCTAATTAAGAGGTGTAAGTAAACACATGATAGCTAATGACTAGAGCTAGGAATTTTAGGTGCAAAAAAGGTGCTTTAATTTAGCAGGAAAAGGTGCAATTTTTTAAATAAAAGTTGCAAATTTCCCATGTAAATAATCATTAAAGATTACCAAAACCAATTACAACAAGTAACTAACGACACAAAATTCACGCATGTTGTCTTATATTAAAGAGTCTGTGTAAGTACACTTACACTACTTATATGCTGCGTAACACGAATGCATTGATGTTTTTCATCAATTGTTATTGAAATATCACAAAGAATGCACCTGATAACAGATCTGTCACTGAATTCCATCTGCTCTAAACTTTTTAACAATATCACGTAGTTTATAGGAGTTCACTTTCGGATTTGACATACTGTATACTGGTAACTCAGGAAAATAGCAGACTGCACTAGTCAAATATTATTTTGAACTGAAACATTTATTCATGCACTCAACAACCTTCCTTGCTTGAACAATAGCTTTCACATAACTCGAGGGTTCAAGTCCCGTTGGGGTCAGGATTTTTAAACTGACCCAAACCCTCTGGTGGCAATATGGCCCTGGGGTCGACTCAGCCTCTAATGGAAATGAGTACCAGACGCTTGTTCTGGGGTAAAGGCAGCCATCACGCAGGGCTGACATCAAGTGCCGATTGTCTAGAAAAAGTGGGAGCCTTAACCTCCTACTACCCCAAGGGCCTCCTGAGGCCTGTTGTGGGATCACTTACCTTTACCTTTTATAACTGTGGTGCAATGAGGCACAAACTAATTTAAAAGGAATAGCCTAACAGGATTGCACTGAAGTGGAAGTAATGTGATGTGGACTGATACCACATATTGTTACCAACCCTTGAAATCGTATTTGAATAAATGTAATATATATATTATCTTGGTAATAAAATGTTCCAAAGGAGGCAAAAAAAGTTTTGAAAATGTGCTTCCATTAAAGAAAAGGAGCAAAAAGGAGCTAGCATTGAATAAAGGTGCAACTAAGACACAGTTAAGGGCATTTATTTAATGTTTTCTTTGCAATACTAGCTAATTTGAACATTATAGTAACAAAAAAAAAAGGTGTGTGTGCTGCTATGCCTGAAGATAATATGATTTTTAAATTTTCATTTCAGGTGACTTCTACATCTAATGGTTTTATAGTATAATCTATCTATAATGGCATATCCCATTGTTGAGCCTTAGTCTTTCCTTTGTAAGGAGTTACTAGACCAAGTTAATTTTTTAGTTACCTTATTTGCTCGTAGATGTCATGGATGGCATGCAGTCAACACACCGACCTAATGAAATATCTAATAAGCAGCTAAGATATTACTAGGAAGTTGGATGTCAGTAAATTTTGCTTAGAGGCCTCTTTATTCAGGCTTAAGGATCTTTTACGAGCCTGAAAACCTACCAACTCAGGACCCACGGCTTAAAGTCCCTCCCAGAGAACTTGCTCCTTGGATTTTTCCATCCTAAAAGAAATCCATTGACCCTGGCCGGTTTGAACCTGCGACCTTCAGAACCAGAGGCAAGGAGCATAACCACTAGTAGACCGTGGCTGACTTCATAGTATAATAGATAGCAGATAAACACTCGCCATACCTGAAAACAAAGGTATAAATTGCAACGAACCAAACATGGCTGTTGCTAACTTCAATTCTTAATTTCAGGTAAATCCCCATTTCTAATGGTTAGATTCCGCTGATTTTTTTGATAATACCTACCTCGGTTTATTTCTGTACTATATACTGAGTTTTGTTATGAAATATTGAAAATTGTGACTGCTAGAGTGATTTTTAAATTTTCATTTGAGGTGAACTACTCCTAATGGTTTTAGAATATATTAGATGGTATAAAAGCCCTCTCCATAAAAAATGCACGCATGTGTCAACTTTCAAAGCAATCGGTGAAGAATTTCGGAGATATAAGATTTTGAACAAACATTTACATTGAGTTTGTATTTTTTAACATTCTTACCTCATATTATTGTTTAGTTGCACATATGTTTCAAGGCTGTTGCCCCATCGTCAGCTTTTCACAAACTGATTTTTTTCTTTTCTTCAAGTTGTTGGCCCTGGATCTGTGTTCCAAAGAACTTGGTAATGAGGCTCCTTTCTCCAGGAATTCAAAGTTTATAATTTTCTCCTTCTTTTGTATATAGATTTTTTCCCATATCATGAGTTCATTGGTATTTTCTAACTGTTTTAATAATTTTGTATTTAGATCTATTTTGTGTTTTTCTGTCCAAATGTGAGCTGCTACTGCAGATTTTCTACTTCTTTTTTTTTTTTACATTTCTTATGTGTTCTTTAGTTCTAATGGTTAAATTTCTCTGTTTTTCCTATGTATACTTTATCACAGTCTGCACATTTTATTTGATATATTCCTGATTTTTTACCTTCATTTTTTTCATTTTTGTTGGTTTTCATTAGTTTTTTTAGGCTATAATCATTCTTTGGTGCTAAACTAATGATGAATTTTCAAAAAAAAATTTGGAATTTATTGTGGTGCCCAAGGGTGATATTTGAATTTTTTTCTTTTGGTTTTTCTATCTGAAAAGTGCTTTCATTTCTCAATTTCTGTTTTTTGTACTTATCAATTTTTTTGTGTCAAAACCATTTTCTTTTGCTATCTCAATTATGTGTTCTTTTTCTATTTCATAATTTTCACTGTTCATAGGTATATTTACCACTCTATTTACTAGGCTGTTGAAGATTGCCATTTTGTGTGAATTATGGTTGAAACCTGTTGATTTGATGTAGTTATCTGTGTATGTTTCTTTCCTATAAATGCTGAATTCTATTTCCTTTTTTTTCCCCCCCTTCATTTCTGTGTAATGTTAGATCTAAAAATGGTAATTGTTTGTTCACCTCTATTTCAAGTGTGAATTTTATTGTTTTCTTCTGTAAATTTAAGAGTTTTAAAGCATCTTCTATGTTAAGTTATGTAGATAGGAAATAACACTACGAGGTTTCTTAATATTGTTTATTTTTTATTTCACTCACCTCATACTTCATAACTCCTAGCATACCCAGGGTTTCATCACATCCTTTGTGACATTCTCAATGCTGTGTCATGTTCACAACTGACGTCTGGCTGCCTTCTATCCTGCAGACTGACCTCCGCGCCATCTGATGGCTGACCCTGGGTATGCTAGGAGTTATGAAGTATGAGGTGAGTGAAATAAAAAATAAACAACATCTTCTATGTGTTTTTCTTTAACTATAACAATAACATCGTCCATGTATCTACCTCAAAATTTCAACATAAGAACATAAATTAAACCTCATAATGTTACTTCCTGATGATTTTGAAAAAAAAAAATTAATTCAGTTTAGTGAACGATTATACACTCTTGTTGAAGGATCAAAAACTGAGAATAAAATAATCATTATTATTTTTATTACTTAATTAGAGCATCTTTTTAACAAATACGTAATTTCTCCACCCATCTCTCTCCAATCTTTGTCATTATGTCTAATTTAAAATTATCTTCTATGATATAAATAAAAAAATCAGGGTTCAGCATTGCTGTATCATTATTCACACCCTATTATGTTTGATCTCCCGGTCCTTGAAGTTAATGCCTTGGTGCAAACAAACCTAGAAGGCCCTTGGTCTATCAGCCGGTTGATAGAATTACATCTGAGAAGTTCAACGATCATCCAACCAATATAGATGTGACACATGGTCAGCACGTTGGATCCCCCAGCTGTTATAGCTGGTTTTCTCAACCTGAAGCCATTGTTCAATTGTAGCTACTCAAATTCCCCACTATGCTGAGAGGGCACCAGACTTATACTGGCCAAAATTCATGAGAAAAGTTCTTCTCCTATGGGGACTTGAACAAGCGCAAGTCCCATAGATTTGCATCAAGGTATAATGCCTAAAAGCACCAATGGATAAGATGGAAATCTTGGGTTCAAATTCTGGCTCAGGTGCACATTTTTCTCTCTAGTTACATTCTATTCTATAGTGTTCTGCTCTGGGGCAGGTCCTTCATTGCAATCATAGATAGCATTTTCATGCTATGCTTTGCAGTTTTAATACGGAATTATAGGTGTGGTAGCTTTCAACACCATGGATGATAATGCTAATGATGGCCAGATGACGTTCAGGGACCTTTTGGGCTTCAGAGGTACCTGACATTTGTCTTACAGGTGAAGAAAAACTCCAGAAAAAAAATTCATCCAGGAATCTAAACCATGTCATTGCGTGACAATGCAGCACACTTCCTCAAGACCACAGCGGTGGACATCTAGTTACATATAGAGTTTTTTTTAAGGATATTCTCACTTTGATTGTGTTTGAGCAATAAGCATTGAGCTATTTTTCTCATAAACTTCGTTTCAGGTGCTGTTAGCTGTACAAAAAGCTTAAAGTAGATATTTTTCTAAGAAAAATTTTAATGTGGTTTGGACATGCACTAGAAAATGGAAGAGAAAAAAAAAAGTAAGGAGGTAATGGACACAAGGATGGAAGGGAAAAGGGCACCAAGTAAAAGTAAAAGGGGGTTCTGAAGACATAGAGGAAATGGGAAATAAATTGGATAACTGAGAATGGGAAAAGACAGTTGAGTGGAGGAAGTGGAAAGAATCAGTCTCAATATTATAATGGCAGTAGAAAAAGTGGAAGAAGAATAAATGATTTATAAATTTTAATCATCAGAGACTATATATCCCACAAGCCCCACGTGGGGACATAGAAGTTCCCTAGCAGGAATGTTTTAACCATGCTAATTTAGTTCACTTATTTACCTATTGATGTCAATAAGTGACATGGTTAGTATATCGCCTCAATGAGACATCTAGTAGGTAACTAAATATTACTTGGGTAGAAGAACATCAGTTAAATTTTGCATGAAGCCTTTTTTATTCACGTTTGCAATTATTTAATAGGAATCAAATGAATTGTGAATTCTTACCTCAAATATCTATGTTTTTTAACACAGAACTGCAGTATCGGAAAAAACATATTTTCCATCCTCAGCTGTTTTCACGATTCATTTGATTCTTATTAAGAAAACCTCATAACGTAAAAATTCTCAAATTTATTAAATTCACAATTCATTTGATTCTTATTAAGAAAACCTCATAATGTAAAAATTCCCAAATTTATTATATTATATATTCTATTATATTTAATAGAAGCCCTACTGGCTATAAAGTAGTGTTACATTCCCAATAAATGTCTTCTTAACTAAGAAGCCGCCATTTGCAAAGCTATGGTTTCAAACATTTGGCGCGAGGGAATTACAACGTACATAAGAGAAAAATTTGCGTCTAGATCGTAACTCGCCTCGGTAGCTCAGTTGGTAGAGCACTTGGCCCGGAAAGCCAAGGGTCCCGGGTTCGAGTCCCGGTCTAGGCGAACATTTTCTCTTCAAATATAATTTATCCTTCAATGAGAAGTGTTAAATTATAATAAAATCGTCAATAGAAGCCCTACTGGCTATAAAGTAGTGTTACATTCCCAATAAATGTCTCTTAAACTAAGAAGCCGCCATTTGCAAAGCTAGAAGCTATGGTTTCAAGCATTTGGCGCGAGGGAATTACAACGTACATAAGAGAAAAATTTGCGTCTAGATCGTAACTCGCCTCGGTAGCTCAGTTGGTAGAGCACTTGGCCCGGAAAGCCAAGGGTCCCGGGTTCGAGTCCCGGTCTAGGCGAAAATTTTTCTCTTCAAATATAATTATTATATTAATTGCAATTATTTTATAAGTCTGAAATCTTCAGACTCGGTACCCATGGCTTAAAGTACTTCCCGGAGGAACTGTCCCTTGGATTTTTCCATCCTAAAAATCCTTCAACCTGTGATCATCAGAGGTAATTATCAAAATGTATCAACAATATTTTGTAAAATCCAATTACAGAAAATTATATTTAGAAAAAAAAAATTAGATAAAACACCAAACATACAAATAAGAGTATCTATGGGAGGAGATAAATATCTTTGAATTAAATAGAGAAGCGACCTTTAAAGTGATATGGACGCACAGTTAGGATGGAATTTTTAAGTTTCCGATGATCAAAATTTAATCTCAAAGTTCATAAAATTGGCACTAGAGAGCAGTTTAGAAGTTGATGGTAACGACAGAATTTCACAGTGTTCAGAGTTTGGTTGGCTTAGGGATAGAAGAGCGATAACTCCAGAAACTGGTCCGGTGAAAATCACAGTTTTCTGAGGTGAGATGTAAAATTTTCTCTTCTCCGATTTGTTATATTAATTAAATTGTAATTGACATTGCCGTATAGTGTTACTTCCCATCGTGATTTTTATTTAAACAAATAATAATAATTTTTAATAAACCAATGGAAAGTGACACTACAAAATACCAGATCTAAGAAATAAATGGAAGGTAGAAGAGCTCATAAGGGACACAGACAAATATTGCATTAAATGGAAACAGTATGTTTTGAGAATGTCAAAAGACCGGTTACCTTTTTAAAACACTATGTTGTGAATCATAGGGTAGGAGAGAGCTGGGAAGACCCTACAACAGATGGACTGACCTGTTTGTGTAGTCGCAGAAAAAGATGGTATACATATGCAGAGGTCAGATGAAGGAGACACTATAAGCTAAAATCAATAGAATACAAAGATGAATCAAAAACTTTACATCTCACCTCATAAAATATGATCCTCGGAAACAGTAAATAATTTCAGCTTAAGCAATCTTCTGCAAGTAAATAAAGCAAAACCCAAAATGGGACTCAAATTAGTTGCAAGGACAGCAGTAAAGTATACATAAGAAAAATGAAAAGATATTTGGATTCATAAATTAATTATGGGAAATAACATTATGAGGTCTTCAAGTTAGTAATTAATAAAAACTGAGTCATATCTCGCGACTGGATATGGCTGAGCATGGGAGGGATGCCTCCAGAAACCGTGGTTCCATGCTTTAAGAACATGAAATATGAGGTGAGGTACGACTCAATTTTTATTAATTATGAAGATATTTGGATACTTGTGCCAAGGAACATTTTAAGAATATTAAAAATTGGCATAGCAGCAACTCGTTGTTTGATACAGGAACACAAAATTGCAGCATCAACTAATTGATAGCTTTAGCTTCTTAATATTAATTATAATAAATATAGCTATAGCTGTGTTTTTTTGGACCAAAGAGAGACGAACAGACAGGCAAATGAAGAAGACTATTTAACAGTGAGCTATGTGAACTTTATAGGAAATCAGATATAATATGAAGATGGTAAAATTAAACCTCATAGTGATTAATTCCTGTAAAACTTAAATAATATGAGTTAAGTCTTGTAGACTGCAATTGGCAGGACATGTGGCACAATTGGGAAATGAAAGAGGGGCATGGAAACTTCTTGTATGAAAACTAGAGGGAAAATGCCCACTTGGTAGACCAAGAATAAGGCGGGAGAATAACATTGAAAATGATTTGAGGGAAGTAGATTATACAGGAGATGATTGGAAAACATTAGCTTAGGCTAGGGATATATGGAGAACTTATGCCCATGCAGCCATGAATATGGGTTTGATAGTGCTAATCAGTTAGTTAGCTATAGCTGTGTGAAATCCTATCATGTCTTCTTAATGTAGAAAATATTCAATATGTATTTGTGAATGATGGTTCATTACATTGGATGTAAGATCAAGAGGCTAAGATAAAAGGAGAATTTGTGCTTGGAAGGGAAGGAAGCCTAAGTGGTCAGAGCATCAGCACATAAAGCTGAAGGTTTGGGGTTCAAATCCCAGTTCAGGCATACATTTTTCTTAATAGTGAGTGGAGAACATATTTTTAACTACTCACCTCATACAATTTCAAATTTCTTTGATACCGACGGTTTCAGACATCTTGTCACTTTTCAGGCATGACTTCCATAATAATAAATTTTTCTCCTCACTATTATTATAATAGTTTGAGTACATTAATTTAGTTATTTCAATTATAGTAATAGCTTTGGTTTCTTGATATTAATTTAATATAATTTTTAATTTAAGGTTGTCATTACACACAATGTTTAAGAAAAGATAAAAAAATATAACATAAAAAAATACAGAACTTCAATGGAGAAAATATATAGATATGCCATATCATTTATGCTGATGTTATAATCTATCTATGCCAATGAATACAAGTGATTTCTTAATATCCATATAGAATGAGACTATGGCTAAGTCTTATAGCTGATAGTTTGGAAAACATGCTGCACACCAGAGATCTATACAAATTTAGATATAGTTCCTTGATCCTTATCATTAACCCTTTGTTCTCTAGTTTATATTTGTTTTCATAGTAGGGCACTGTTGGTTCATATACTGCCTTCTTTTTGGAATCTTGAGGTTAATATAACTCATACCTGACTCTAAACACGAGTTCGATCTGTACTAATTCCAAGCTAAGTTCCAGTTGTACTGTAAACAAACTTGCATAAGGCTCTGTCTATTGGGAGAATCGGTGGTGTTACTTTTACCTGCCATATGACTGAATTTTGTACATTAGAAACATTATTTTTAGGCAACATCCTATTTTATGGGAAATAAGACTGAAAACATCATAAAATTGTATCAATAAATAATTAGGAACATCCTCCATTTCTTATTTATTTATGACAAAAAATATATATGAGCCTACCTAATTAGATGTTCACACTTTTTTTATGACGTCAATAGAAGACCTTTTGCCAATTTCATTATGAGCAGAATATATGTTTCATGCTGATTCACCTGTAAATTCTGTTATTTTCACCATATCCTCAATGGTTTAATGTGGATATTTTACACTAAATTATTTCAAAATAATTTCTTTCTCTCTATTTTTCAAATTATTTGCTTTCTAATGCTTAAAAAATTCTACACAATTTTTGCCACTTAAAACAATTGAAATGCCTTGGTGCATGTGTATGAATTAAACAATGCTTATATTTAATTAATGTTGGGAAGTAAACATTATGAGGTATAATCATTAAAATTCATCGGAGAACATATTGTTTAAACAACTCACCTCATAGGATTCATGCTTCCATGATATCGCGATTTCAAACATAATCATGTTCATCGTCAGCCATAACTCCGACTGATGAAATTCTTAGTTGACGGCCGAAGAATTTCATCAGTCGGAGTTATGGCTGACGATGAACATGATTATGTTTGAAATCGCGATATCATGGAAGCATGAATCCTATGAGGTGAGTTGTTTAAACAATATGTTCTCCGATGAATTTTAATAAACAATGCTTATTTAATGTTTATATTCTTCGTTTTTAAACATCTTAATGATGGACAAATTATATTTGAAAAGAAAAATATATGCCTAGACTGGGGTTTGAACACAGGACCTTTGACTCTCTATGGATAGAGAGACATAGAGAGTCAAAGGTCCTGGGTTCAAATCCCAGTCTAGGCGTATATTTTTCTTAAGTTATGTAGATAGGAAATAACACTATGAGGTTTTTTAATATTGTTTATTTTTTATTTCACTCACCTCATACTTCATAAGTCCTCGTGACACAGCATTGAGAATGTCACAAATGATGTGATGAAACCCTGGGTTTGCGAGGAGTTATGAAGTGTGAGGTGAGTGAAATAAAAATAAACAGTATATTTTTCTTTTCATATATAATGCTTATTTAATTTAAGAAAGAAAAATTAACATTTGAACCCTGAACCTCTCATTCTCCATACAAGTGTGCTGTCCATTACACTATTCAAATGACGATGCAAATGTTAACATTTCTTTCAACTTATACAATTCTCATTTGTCTAAAGGCAATAGCTGTCACTACCATCATGCCAACTGACATCTTCTATTGAGAATTTATAATTAAATAATTTATAAAAATATAAATAAATTAAATAAATGAGAATTTATACATTACTTTTTAGCGGTAAAGCTTCATATTTTCAAATGTTATATTTTTCTTTCTAAATTAGATTCTATCCAGGATTGGAAAATGTTAATTTAAATAATAACATGGGAAATGTTTATTTAATCTATCAAAATTATATTTTCTGATTCTCCCACATGACTCACCTAGATATGTGCTGGATAATATATATTTTTATTTCCTTTATTTCTAGTGTTAGAGAGTGAACCATATTTTCTTATACACTTAGAGGTAAAAACCATTATTCAACCAATGAAAATACAGTTATAAATCTGGTTTGTTTACATTACAACTGGAGCTTAGCTCAGAAGAGGTAAAGTATCATTCAGAAGAACAGAATCAACAAACAAGATTTGATCTCAAAGTTCATTCAATCCCAGCAGGTGGCATAAGATGCCAGAGGATGCCAGCTTCTCTGGCATCAACAGTTTGTTTCAAACAGTCAGAATAAATTAAGAATGGGGATGATGATCTCTAAAACATGTCCGGGTGAGAGGATCATAATATATGAGGTTAGGTGTAAAGTTCCTGATTCATATTTGTATTCCATTAAAATCACACTTACCTTTTCAAACAAAATGGAGATTCCAAAAGGATGAAGTTCATATTAATAACCAAATATATCAAATATAATTTATTGTCATGTGTTGTCAGTACTATCTGCTTCATTAGTAACATGTTCAATTTGTTCTTCAACAATTTTCTCCACAGTTTCTGAAGTTTTCCCCAGATGTTGTTGCTTCTACAAGAGTTTTTAGCTCAGATGTGGCAATTCCCAATCCTAGTGTACTTCTCTTGCAAGTTACCAAAACAGGATCTTCATCAATTTCCATAGTCACTTCCTCCGAAGTTTCCCACTTCTCTTTAGAATTTTGTCTGGAATCCATATCATCGCCTAAATCAGATTTGTTTTTAATGGACTCTTCAGGCGATTGCTTTTTTTTAAGGAAAACACGAGACATCTTCAGCATTTTACGAGTTTTACAAAAATATCGAAGCTGATGTTCTGGAGTTTTTGTGAAAACTGGATCTCCTCCAGCAGGTGCTGGGTCTTCCTCAAAGAACAGTGAAGTTCCAACTATGTCACTATATTCTCCAGTAAATGTCTGCAAAAGAAATACAATATGTAGATTTCTTAACAATATGGAAATTAATATACACATGGTGTGATAGGCTTGAAGGCCCTTGGACTACCAAATGGCTATTGGCATCACATCACATGTTAATCACAGAGGTGGAAGATCATCTAGCCAGTATTGGAGAAACATGTGATCAGCATATAGGGTCCCCCAGCCATTATAGCTGGTTTTCTCAACCTGGACATGCTACTCATTGTAAAAAGTGGTAGAGCGATCCCACTACAGGCCATAGGAGACACTTGGGGTAACAGGATGTTAAGGCTCCCACTTTTTCTAGACAATCAGCATTTGATGTCAGCTGGGTTGTCAGTCCTCCATGACAACTGCCTTTACCCCCAGAACAAGCATCTGGTCCTTTTTATTAGAGGCTGAGTCGAGTCCAGGGCCATGGTGCCACCAGAAAGTTTGGGTTGGTTTAAAAATCCTGACACCACAGGGACTCAAACCCTCGACCTTTCTGTTTGTAGAGCATTGCCTTAACCACTACGCTACAGCATGCCAACACTACTCGTAGTAGCCACCTAAATTTCTCATGATGCTGGGTGGGTAATTCCATGTGAGAAAGTTTTTTACCCCATGGAGACCCGAACCAGTCAAGTTCTGTAGCTCTGCACCATGTCTTAAACTGCTCAGTTACAGTGTGGGATAAAAATGAGAAAATAGAAGAAGAAAATAAATCAGGTATTTATCATAAGTAATGCCACGAGTGATTTCCAAATTATCAATAAATTCACGACTCACAAAGTGAGGAGTGAATTTATCTAGAGAATTTGGAAATCAAGAGTTGCATTTGTTAGGACTATTTAACGAATAAAATTAAGCTGTTTACTCACAAATCATTATTTAACTATAGTTATTTTAAAATATTTATATATTTAATGTAAATGGCGATGTTTGAAAACAAATGAGAAATGATTGTTACACTTCATTTGTTCATCTCTGCAACCAGATCATATTATTTATTGCCAAAGGATCGCAATATTGTAAGAATGCACCCTAGTGGAAAAATTTATAATCAACATTATAGGTATTAATTAATTTCTGATGTCCTATGATGTAAATATGTCAATTATATTTTTCTGCAACGTTATTTGCTGGGAAATAATTCGTTTAAGAAAGTGCAAACAGTGGTTTCTTTTTTTTTTGTAGTATAACCAATTGCTACCAATGTTTTTATATTATCTCCCATAAGTACTGTGTGTTTACATTTGTGCACTATATATATACAATATGGTAGCCAGATGCGGTCACTGCAAAATAATGCTGTGACCTATTCAAAATGTTAAAAAAGGAGGAGCTTGATTTTAAAGTGATATAATTAGACTGATAAAACCGAGGTGAAAAAAAAATGAAATGTGATTGGTCATTGACTCCCATTTGGGGCATGAGTTAAATAGTCAGATCAAATGTAGAGATTGCAAAAAAACCCTACATAGGGAAAACAAATAGAAATTTGAAAACCACAGCAAAGGAACATTTTAGAAATGTTAAAAAATAGAGAGGTAGAAAAATCTGCAATAGTCATTCATGCTTTGTAAAAAAAACATAAAATTGAAAGAAAGGTTAAATTATTAATACAAAGAGAAAAACTTAAAGAACTCACGGTTAGATAAAAAATTTACATTAAAAAAAACAAGGAGACGTTAATGATTTTTATTTTAATTTTTGTGGAATATGATTTGATTTGGAGATTCAATGGTTTATCAACAGATGGAGGAATAAGCAGTACATCATCTTAATAGAACAATGGTCATGAAAATACTGATGATGGAATATTTATTCTGAAACCGTTCTAAAAAGAAGACAAAATATGAGTTGCGATATTTTTAATATTTAATTTAATATAACTATTATTAATAACTCCTGAAATCTAATAAAATTAATAGCAGTAAATAATGAAGTTATAATATTTGAAGAGAAAAATTATACGCTCAGACCGGGACTTGAACCCAGGACCCTTGGTTCTCTAGACCATGTGCTCTACCATCTGAGCTACCTGAGCAAGTACCGATCTAAATGCAAATTTTTCTCTATATACTTTGTAATTCCCGCCCACCAAATGCTATGAAGCCTTTGCTTCTACCTTTGCAAATGGCGGCTCCTATATTAAGAAGACATATTTGGGAATTATACATTACATTATAAATGCCAGTATGGCTTTTTTCAATGTTTTTATTATTAATTTCATACATCTTAATGATGGATAAATCATATTTGAAGAGAAAAATTATACACTCAGACCGGGACTTGAACACGGAACCCTTGGTTCTGTAGACCAAGTGCTCTACCATCTGAGCTACCTGAGCAAGTACCGATCTAATATGATTTATCCATCATTGAGATGTATGAAATTAATAATAAAAACATCGAAAAAGCCGTACTGGCATTTATAATGTAATGTGTAATTCCCAAATATGTCTTCTTAATATAGGAGCCGCCATTTGCAAAGATAAAAGCAAAGGCTTCATAGCATTTGGTGGGCGGAAATTACAAAGTATATAGAGAAAAATTTGCGTTTAGATCGGTACTTGCTCAGGTAGCTCAGATGGTAGAGCACTTGGTCTAGAGAACCAAGGGTCCCGGGTTCAAGTCCCGGTCTGAGCGTATAATTTTTCTCTTCAAATATGATTTATCCATCATTGAGATGTATGAAATTATTAATAAAAGCATTGAATGAAGGAATAAGCTGCTATTTATAGGTCTGTTTTTTACAACCATCCTAGGATTACAGATGAATTTATCTTTAGTTGTGCTAAGTATGAAATTTTGTTTGCATGAACACAAGCCTAGGATTTTTTTTTATCTAAGATCAATTGTAAATTCCTTTGGTAAACTTGAATCCCATAATCAAAATTTAAAAAATAGATAAATAAATAATATAAAACAATTGAGCTTTTATAGGAATAAATCACTACGAGATTTAATTTAAGATAAAATAAATTCCTGTTATTAATTTTTTTTTATTTTTGAAGAAGAAAAATAAATGCTCAGACTGGGGTTTGAACCCAGGATCTTTGGCATTCTATGCCAATTCTCTACCAACTGAGCTACCTGAGCACTCCAATCTAAATGCAAATTTTTCTCTTATACATCGTTAATTCCCAAGTGCCAAATACTACGAACAGTTGCTTGATCACGCAAATGGCAGCCTCTTTTTAAGAAGATTTTTATTGGGAATTTAAACATCACTTTAGGGCTTCTTTTGATGTTTTTATTATTAATTTAATACTTCTTACTGAAGGACAAATTATATTTGAAGAGAAAAATGGGTAGCTCAGTTGGTACAGCATTGGCATAGAAAGTCAAAGGACCTGGGTTCAAACATCAGTCTGAGCATATATTTTTCTTCTCTCAGTAAGAAGTATTAATAATAAAAAATCCTGTTATTAATATTATAAAAGAAGCATTAGTAAAATTCAAGTACAAACACAAAGAGATAGACTGCCCTCAAAGTTGTGGATTCAGAAGTTGAAGTACCTGATTGCCAATCTGCATGACAGGCTTTGATCCCTCAATTCCGATCATCTTGAAGAATACTGGACGCTGCTCCAGAACACCTTTCTCCAGCATCCCGTCGAATTCAACATGGATCAATAACTCTTCCTCCTCTTCACTGCTGGACATTTCTAGACATCAAACACATTCAAACAATTATAGAAACAAATTCTCAACTGTGGAAGTGACCATGGTATCACAATTATTATTATTTTCATAACAACTATAAAAAACTGAAAATCTATGGCTGTTAACCTACTGCATCCCTAGGTATCATATATGATACCATATACATACATAGTGTTCTAGTCAAGAGTAGGTATTTCACTGCAAACTCAGCATTCTCCACTCTTTCCTTAACTCAGCCTTCCTTTTCGTAACCACATACAAACCATTTATTTTAATATTGTCTATTATCTGATGTCTTTTCCTGCCTCTAACCTTCTGTCCGTTGACCATACCTTCTAGGGCATCCGTCAGTAAGTAGTTTCTTCTTAACCAGTGGCAAATCCAATTTCTTTTCCTCTTCTTTATGAATTCCAGCATTGTTCTTCCTTCACCCACCCTGTCTAGCACATCTTTATGATACCCCTGGTATTTAATTTTTTCTCGCTTCAGAAATAACTTCAACTCACTGTGATTGGTGGTATCATATTCAATACTTTTAAAGCTACAAACTCATTTATTTTTGTCTCCAACTACAGCTTTAGATGGCAGCATCAATTAAAAGGTAAAAACTAGGTTGAGACCAAAGGTATCATATATGATACCTTGCATAATATAATAACAGGAGGAAACACACAGAAGTGTGCATAAGAGTAGAGTAAGCATAGGAATCAGTGTTCTGTGCTGAGTTCCATCACAGTTTTTGTGTTCTTACATTTCAAATGACAGTATTTGTCTCACTTTAGTCTGCATAGTTTGCATACACATTTCTCGGATACAGTGTGAAAGGTGTTTACTAGTACAGTCATTAAGTTCTGAGACTTTACGCCTGAGGATAGGCACCCACAAGAATCTGAATGTCTTATAAGATGCCGATAACTAAGCGTACACTTAAAGAGAATCACATCCTCCCTCAAAATAGTTGCCTTTGGCCGTCATGCATGTTTCCCAACGGTGGAAGCACCGCTGAAAGATGTTGGCAGGAAGATCCCATGTGGCTTCTCTTGTGGCAGTCATGACCTCTTCAGAAGAATGAAATCTATGCCCACATAGGATTGCTTTCATGCGAGGAAAGAGAAAAAATTGTCATGTGATCATAACATTGGTTTTGCGACAGGATTCCTGGCACACTGTGCTGGATAAGATAACACGAGACATGTCCAAGTCATCAGACAGAATTTTGTAACAAGTACCATGGCTGACCCCTACCACTGCTGCCAGATCGTCTACTGATTAGGAGTGGTTAGCATGCACCAACATCACAACTTCTTCGATCTTGCGTTTAGTTCAAACTGTTTGTGGCCGACCAGTACGCACATCATCTTCCAAACTGTATCTTCCTTGCAAAAAACGTCGGTGCCACCTAAACACAACACTGCAACTCAATGCGTACTCACCGTAAACTTACTGCATCATTTGAAACGTTTTGACAGTGGTCTTGCCTAATTTCTGGCAGAACTTGATGTTGCTCTAATTGTGACATCTCGAGTTCTGACATGCGCATTCAAATCACCATCACGACAAAGGCCATAGTTCTGCTTGCAGTTAATGCACTTAACTGTCTCTTGATGGAATGAGAGACTAACTGACAAGGTACCATACCATGGTGCCACCTATGCGCTATAGCGTAATACAGCACCACTAAGCGCTCAGTCTCAAAACCTAATGACTGTACCACGTACGTTACACAGTTTGTGATAGAATCCGTGTACTGCGATTCTGTTTGCACTTCTCCTGTTGGTTCACCCTTATCCAATTTCTATCTGTCATCGCACTAACAATGTAGAATTCATCTTCTACATCGTTTCTTTTTTGTAAATATTCTGTCATGAGATTCTGGTATGCCTGGTGGATGGCAATGGTAGTTTGAAGCATATTTTTTCTAACAGGAATGATTCCTTAATTAGTATGTGAGCCTGGAGGATGTGCACTTCGAGACACCTAGGACTTTCTTTATAAATGTTGTTTTGACGTTTTCTAGGGTTTTCAAGTATGTCTTCTTAAGATGCTCCCATATTATTTTTATTCTGTATGTGAGTCCTGGGGTTATCTTTGCTCTGAATATTCTCATTGCTGTCTTCAGAGAGAATGATTAAACCTGTTTTATTTCATTCATTGCTATAATAGGTGATACCTTGCATAAAACTCCCTAAAAAATCTAAGCATTTTGTTTCTTGAAAATTTGTTACACATCTGTTGTTAAGAGGATTGAAAATCAAACTCTTAAATTGTATGACCATGTACAAAGAATGGAAAATGAAAGATGGCCAAAACATATATATATATCAATAGTCATCCCCCGGAAGAAATAAACGTGACAGACCAAGATGGAAATGGAAAACTTATATCAGAACTATAATGGATGATAGGAATTTGGAAGAAGGAGATTGGAATGATACACATAAATGGAAACTGAAGATGGCAAACCTATAAGTGGAGGAAAGCTGAAGAAGAAGAAAATTTGTTATTTTGACCCCTATGAACCCACTAGAATGAAAAAAAAAAGAGCATTAACATACACATATACATATATATAATCTTTTTTTCTCATGTTCATTTTCAATGTCTACTCAGTAAGATCAATGTAGAATTGTGAAAAAAATTAAACAATTTTTTCATGAGAACAACCTTATATATTATATATATTCCTTCGGAATTTGCTAAAAATCTCACATCAATAAATTCAATATAAATATGAAACTATCTAGGAAGCTGATATGTATGTTCATTTCTTTATAAGGCTAATAAACAAAACAAAAGAAGATTAATATGGCAAACATACACACTATATTTGGTTTTCTATGTAAAATATGCAAATCGGATTCAGATTTGGAACGTTGGGAAGTACAGTTCAAACATATTAATCAACTTTCTTTGTCAACAAATCCAGAAGACAAAAATATTAAACAAGCATTTAAAGATTTAACATATCTTGTAGAAAAGCTTGATAGAACAAAGATACAAAGTCTAGATACTCATATGCTCATTGACAATATTTTAGTTTGTTATTTTCACGTCAGAGATTCAAAGTTATCTTGTAAATATAGAATAAATTTTGAAGCTTGCATACAACAAATGTTCAGCAAATTATTACCTGAAAAGGAATCAAAAGTAATAAATGCAGTATTTTTATTTTTGTCTGAAAAGCAAATTTGGTATGCTGAAGATTTCTGTGTGTCAGTTCTGATGCACCTATTTGATTTGATTGAAGACAAAGAAAATCTAATACTTCTTCTTGTAGAAAATGCTTTAAAAAATTCAGAACATCAAAATCACATTGTGGCAATAGCACATCAATTAATTAGATTACAAAAGTGTCCAAAAATAAAGAATTCTGACAGATTTGTAGAGATTTTTTTAGAAAGTTTAAAATCAAAACACATATTGCCTGGATTAAGCATGGTACTGCAAGATTGTATGAAAAATATAATAAGAAATTTGTCTAACATAAAACTTCATAATTTAATATTTCAACTTTGTATATTAACTCTTAAAGATGTAGAAGAAAATGTACTTAAAAGAATCCAAAAAATTCTCAAAATAGCAGTTCTGAAACATAAAGTTGAACTTTTTGAAGATTCAATAGGTTCAGATATGTTGCTGTGTTTACTGGAAATGATAATTTCAAATTCAAAATCCATTAGTCTTATCGGAATTGAAATTCTCTGTCAACTTCTAGACAGAAACAATAATATAAACAAATTCCAAAATCCACAAATATTTTCAAAATATTTTTATTTTAAACTTCTAGTACCCCCGTATCAACCAAAAGATGAAGATTTCTTGAATCAACACCAAGAAAAATTACATATTTTTTTTGTAAAAGCATTTCTTCTTCATTCATCAACTGAACATATTATAAAAGGTCTGTACAGAATAATGTGTGTAATTGTAGTAGAAGTTCCAAGTAGTTATACTGCAGCGATTATAGCAGCTACGTTGATGGATATTCAGAAGTCAGTCCTGAACTCAGATGATATGGAAGACATTTCTGAATGGCATATTCATGCATGTATTGCATCAATAATGACAATGATTTGCATACTTCATAATGCTACTGATCTATTTGCATATGTGAGTTCCATCGTGCACATGCGTGCAACATTGGCGCCATATCTTCTTCCTCCGCTCTGCAAAAGATACTGGTTCAGACAAAACCACATACTGACTTATAAATTCCAACTATTTTTCCAAGATTGGATGGTGAGATATGGACTATGGAGAAATTTTAATTTTCAAATGCAGCAATCGCTGCCTAAAACAGGGGCTGAATTCAGTTCCCAATTCTGGAAACAAAGTACTGGTATTTACCAAAATGAAATAATAAAATTTTAGAAACAAGTTTGTCCTGTATTTACTTGGTTATGAACACAGGGGGCACATCTTAGTGTAACTGGTTAAGGCAATAAATTTACTACAAGCCTGAAAGTCGAGGGGCCAAGTCTCAGTGGGGTCAGGATTTTTAATCTGGCTCAAATCTTCTGGCAGCATCATGGCCATTGGGTCAACTCAGCCTTTAATGGAAATGATTACCAGACACTGTTCCTGGGGGGTAAAAGTGGCCATCATGCAGGGCTGACAATGCAGCTGGCATCAAGTGCCGATTGTCTAGAAAGGTGAGTGTCTTAACCTCCTACTACCGCAAGGACTGAGGTCTGTAATGTGATCACTAGAGACCAGATGTTAGGAAAAATGCCTATAGTTATTTATTATAGGTATTGTAAAAGTGACTTCATATAAGTTCATACCAACGACCCTAGAGTTGTTTTCCATGAAGTTCATTTTGCCTATAAATGCCTATTTCAGCTTATAATGCCTATTTGTATTTTATTCTCGAAATTAACTCAGTATTTCAATGAAATTAATTGAAATGGACAAACTTCATGGCACAAATCATTTCATGGAAGTTTTCAAGTGTTCCTTTTATAAATTCCCTTAGAATATTTTAGGATAAGGGTGGTAATAACCCAATAACCTAGCAGGTAGATGGTTCCCCCTCAATGCACTCCCGTTAGTTAAATATTGTATTTTTCCACCTCATGCATTCCTGTTAAGCGAAAGTCCTATGCTATGTCCCATAGTATTATGTTCCGGCTCTAAGGCTTGGAGGAAAGTTCTTTGATTCTTTTCAATACAAACATTGCTGAGTGACAAAGAGGGTTCTGCTCTTTGTAAAAAGGCAAAACAAATTCCAATAGCATCTCTGATATCTTCGCATGCTATTGATAGCATATGTTTATATTCTTAACATAAGACTGTAAAAAGTTATGTTGTTGTCCATTTTTTGTAAGGGCTTATTTTGAATTTTTTAGTGCCTATATTAATGATTTTTAGTGCCTTTTTGCCTGCCTATTTTGAATTTTTTAAGTGCCTAACATCCAGACTCTACTGATCACTTTACCTATGAAACAGACAAAAAGAGATAGACTAGCAACAGGTTATCTAGTGATACCACCTCTATATAACTATCTCCATGCCACAACAGATCTAGAAGGGGTAAATTAGTGTACACCAAATTAATTACATTATCATCATCATCATCTTCACGATTTATGCTCCATGGCCATTCTGGCTCAATACTCCATCACTTTCTTGGTCTGCCAGGATCTCTTCTCCCTTGTGGTTTGTACATCCAAGCCTGTTTCGGATCTGTTATTATCCATTCGTTGCAGGTGTTCAGTCCATCACTTCTTGTAATTATAGATTTGATGTCTAATTACATATTATTGAAACTAAGGAGAAGAAGAGAGAAATTATGAATTGTATGAATTATATAAGGAACTTGATTTAGTGAAGGTATATAAAAATTAATAGACTAGCCTGGACTAATAATAAAATTCAATGAAATCATTGAATTAAGAATCTCATAATGCTAATTCCCTTATTTAACTATGGATAATAAAATTGTTAAAAACATCTATATGGCACAACCAATACAAACCAGAACAGTTTGAAAGACAAAATTAATATGGGAGGATGATATCTTGCAGGATATTAGAATTGTAAGATTAGAAATTGGAAGAATTTAGCAGCAAATAGAGAAGTCTGGAAAGATATTCTGAGGAAGGCTAGGACCCAAAATGAGTTGTCATACCATATATGATGATTCAAACTATAAACTAATTTGGTGTACACTAAATTGGAAAATTGAGATTTGTAATATCGAGATACTATCCTGCACCCCTAGCTGAGCATTTTAAGGCATAATGTCTTTGTGCCAGTATAGAACTTCAGGACATGTGCCAGTTCGAGTCCCCCATGGGGAAGAAATTTTCTCATGGAATTTTGGCCAGTATGGAACCAATGTCCACCCAGCATTGTGAACAATTTGTATAGCTATGTTATGTAACAGCTTCAGATTGAGAAAACCAGTTTTAACAGCTACAGAATCCAACATGCTGACCACACGTTAGTTCAATACTGGCTGGAATACAGTCCGCGTATGTACTTAATGCATATAGGTGTGAGGTCAGCTGGTAGGTCAAGAACCAATTTTTATTTAGTTCTTACCATTTTACAAGTCTAATTTCAATAAATTTATTTGAAAAAAAAAGTCATAACAAAATATTTAAGAATCATTACAGAATATTAAAATAGTAGGAAATGTTAATAGAAATGGAAAAAATAAATAGTGCAACAATGTCATAAGAGTGTTGCATGGTGTATTATTGCCTCACTATGATGATTGTCCGTTTATACAATGTTTGACAATGATTAACATTCACGTAGCAGTAGTCAGCATCTTTGTATTTAATTATATATAACAGCTGTGGACAAACAAAGCGAGCTGCTGGACAACCATCATAATGAGGCAATAATAGCATAGTTAGCCATATTTTACAATTCAGTTGAATGTGCCAATGGTGGATTATGGGTGGAGCAGGATTGGAACTTGTCAGTATTCTAGGTAGGATAAAATGAATAAAATATAGCCTTACCATAAAAACATTTTCAAAATGAGGTAATTTTCTAATTCAATTTGAAAAGCTGATAAACTCAACTCTCATCAGGTTGGCAACATGAGATATAATGAAAAATGGTTTGTAAACTCTGGATAATTCTAACAAACATCAGCCTAGTGACTTAAATAACCTGTTTGGTTCAAGTTTTCAACATAGGATGCAAATTTTAAAATACCTTACACAGATTCTATCTTATTTTACTCTCATGGATTTATTTTTTATAACATTTACTATCATTTCGATCTTATTTTAAACTTACTCTTACCCAATGAATGATTACGTTCCAAACTAATCATCCAATAAAAACATTGACCCTCTTACTAATAATCCATATATAACTTTTATACAAGGTTTTTACACATCTCAGTTGAAAATTCTTACTAATAAACACTGTATTAGCTACTCAGTGTATAAGAGGTGTACAACTTTGCATGGGAATCGTTATACATGCCTCCAGCCTTGTTTAAGGATTGTATAACTAGACAAAATGTCGGACTTTCATATCAACTGATTGTTTTCTTATGATATTGATGAACGTTTCCTTAAATTTAACACAAAATGCAACCCTTTAACGACTGTTTGATAGATGCACAGGACATAAATAATATTAATAAAGCTCTGGGTAGGAAAATAAAGGCATCATAAAATGCCTTTTGTTACACTCATTCTGGATTAGGCCTAATAATATTTTAAAGTTGAACATTGATTCACAAAAGAATATGTTCTACAATAGTTGCTGTAGACAAGATTTAACCTGAATGTAGTTTAAATGCTTCATAATATCATTTTAACAAAACGTTCTTGCATCATTAATACATAATACACATACCGATATAAAAATGTATTTAATTATAGAGGTACTATTTTTGCGGCAATTCACATGTTAGCTTGATAGTCTTGTGGTTAGAGCTTCTGACTAGAGTCGATCCTCAATCTAACTGCAGATGACTTTTTTTTTCCTTAAAGCGTTATTATGTTGTCGGTAACATTTTCTACCATTTTGAACGTTTTCTAAACGCATCTTAAAAAACTGCACATAATTCATAAGTAATGGGAAAAACTTATATTAGTTACCAAGAATTGTTCGAAATTCTTGACGTTAGATGGCAGCATATCATCTGTGAAACTAATTCTTCGATATATTTGACATTGCGTATAGGAAAATGTAAATAAATTAAAACATATTTATATTTTCCGTACCTCCCCAATTAGGGAATCTCTATTAATTCTTATCCATACTCATTTCTTACACAATTAATCACTAGTTGATGTTGTTTTATTTCTGTTACAAACTGCGCGTAATATGTTCTGACATCATAATGATGACGAATATGTGACGTATTGTGTGTAACAGATGTATTGTTATATAGCTTCTGCATGTTTGTTAGTAAGGAAATTATACATGATCTACATAAGGTTTATACATTGTATAACTAAACAACTGATAAAAGCCTGTATAAGAGATTTTTATTAGTAAGACCGTGACAGTATAAATCATATTTGAAGAGAAAAATTATACGCTCAGACTGGGACTTGAACCCGGGAGCCTTGGTTCTCTAGACCAAGTGCTCTAACCACCTGAGCTACCTGAGCAAGTACCGATCTAAATGCAATTTTTTCTCCATATACTTTGTAATTCCCCACCCACCAAATGCTATGAAGCCTTTGCTTCTGTCTTTGCAAATGGCGCCTCCTTTATTAAGTAGGCATATTTGGGAATTATACATTACATTATAAATGCCAGTATGGCTTTTTTCGAAGTTTTTATTATTAATTTCATATATCTCAATGATGGATAAATCATATTTGAAGAGAAAAAAATATAAGCTCAGACCAGGACATGAACCGTGGACTCTTGGTTCTCTAGACCAAGTGCTCTAACCACCTGAGCTACTTGAGCAAGTACCGATCTACACGCAAATTCTTCTCCATATACTTTGTAATTCCCGTCCATCAAATGCTATGAAGCCTTTGCTTTTATCTTTGCAAATGGCAGCTCCTTTATTAAGATTTGGGAATTATACATTACATTATAAATGCCAGTATGGCTTTTTTACAGTATATTTATACTGCACATTCTATGGAAAAAGTCTTATATTTGTCTCTAATGAATTATTCTAAGTTCTACAGAATCACACTGTGAATGAGCTAGATGCTCAAATGCTTAATATAGCCTCCGCCTAATGGCAGCATAATTAGTTTTACCAAGTTTTGCAATAAATTCCCAAATCATGTTTTTATTATTAATTTAACATTTCTCAATGAAAGATAAATTAAATTTGAAGAGAAAAATTTTCGCCTAGACCGGGACTCGAACCCGGGACCCTTGGCTTTCCGGGCCAAGTGCTCTACCAACTGAGCTATCGAGGCGAGTTACGATCTAGACGCAAATTTTTCTCTTATATACGTTGTAATTCCCTATCGCCAAATGCTTTTGAAACCATTGTTTCTATCTTTGCAAATGGCGGCTTCTTAGTTAAGAAGACATTTATTGGAAATTTAACATTACTTTAAAAGCCAGTAAGGCCTCTAATCATGTTTTTATTATTAATTTAACATTTCTCAATGAAAGATAAATTAAATTTGAAGAGAAAAATTTTCGCCTAGACCGGGACTCGAACCCGGGACCCTTGGCTTTCCGGGCCAAGTGCTCTACCAACTGAGCTATCGAGGCGAGTTACGATCTAGACGCAAATTTTTCTCTTATATACGTTGTAATTCCCTATCGCCAAATGCTTTTGAAACCATTGTTTCTATCTTTGCAAATTTTTCTCTTCAAATTTAATTTATCTTTCATTGAGAAATGTTAAATTAATAATAAAAACATGATTAGAGGCCTTACTGGCTTTTAAAGTAATGTTAAATTTCCAATAAATGTCTTCTTAACTAAGAAGCCGCCATTTGCAAAGATAGAAACAATGGTTTCAAAAGCATTTGGCGATAGGGAATTACAACGTATATAAGAGAAAAATTTGCGTCTAGATCGTAACTCGCCTCGATAGCTCAGTTGGTAGAGCACTTGGCCCGGAAAGCCAAGGGTCCCGGGTTCGAGTCCCGGTCTAGGCGAAAAAAAAATTTTTCTCTTCAAATTTAAATTCCCAAATGTTTATAATAAATGGACGTACACTAACTTCCCTCTTCATAATCTAAGAAAATAAATTACATACATATTATTTAATAAACAATAATCGCCTGAACCGTACTTTTACTGCTTTTTGATTTTTCAGTTTATTGTTGTAAACTATAGCTCTTCTTCTGTATTTACTAACATTTTCTAATATTTTAAACTTTTTCAAAAAAATTTTATATTATTAAACAATTTTAAAGTATTTATTTAAATAATCAATTGAGTTGGCGTTTACTTGATGAAAATCCATATGTATTAATTAAATAAAAAGAAGGTACAGTGTACCGAAACAGCTATCACTGAATTATATAATAAATATAAAAATCAAATAAAACTATGTTTTATTTTTATTTAATTAATATTTATTTAAATATGCAAATCACAATATTATGACACAGTTTGACAATATTGTGATGCCAACTGCTATTTTCTCCACAGAGTATATTACTTAGTCTATGATTTTTCTATCGCTATTTTCGGTTATCGCTGGTTGGATCGGCGTTAGGGAGTGATAAGTAAGTGTACACCCATTTTTAATAAACGTTTGGGAAATTTTAATATTATTAATATATTTTTTAACATAGATTTGGGGATTTATTGCAAAGAATGGTCATTTAAATTTTATAGCGAAATGCTGCCATCTAGCATAAGATTTTGGGTGTTGTATACTAACCGTCGCAAAAAATTTTCAATTTAATTTCTTATGCCACTGGTGCACTGTACACTTTTAAACACGTATAAAACATTTTGCAACACTTTTAAACACGTTTTAAACATCTTCCAATGTTGCAACAATCTTTTTTTTTAATATTTATATATTTATGTAAAACATGATCGTCCTACATTGCTTACTTGCTACTTTCTGCTATTTTCCCTCCTCTTCCTATGTTGTTCCAACGTTGCCACCATCAACAACCCAAAATACTCCAGCTGTTGCCAACATCACTTCCACGTTCCCTGGATTTTACCTATGTTAGAGTAATTGATTTGTTACAGTAATTGATTTAGGTTTGGTTAGCTTTTAGGTTCCTTGCTTTTTAAATGTGATTTGATACGTAAAATAAATTACCTCTTCATATCTGTTATTCTATGAAAAATTCAAAATGTCTGACGGTTACCACATAAAATCATATTTCCACTAGTTCATTTCATGTTAATTATACATATTTAGACAAGTTCTGGGAATTTTGTGTCAATGTTGGTTATACTGATTTCCCATACATATACCGCCAACTGCTGGAGGTTGCATTTATCTTTCTGGGATTTCATGAAGCACTAGCGCATGCGCACTGAGATTCTATAGAACTTAGAAGAATTTATTTGCGACGGTAAGTACACTTTATCCAAGATTTTTTAACTTTAGTACGATATCGATAGTAATCGAGGATGATAACCGGTATGTGGTTCGATGGTGGGTTATCGCTGGCTCTATAAACTCTGGTGCATGCGCACTATTGTTCTATAGGACTTTGAAAATATTTCACGTCAGTTTAAGTGCAGTTTTTCCCTATAATCTAATCTTGTGTAAACTAACTTGTTGTATCGGAACCTAACAAAAGTTAATTTGTTGAAATACAGTTCGGAAATGGTTGCGAATGTTGGTAACACCGATTTTACTGCCATCTAGTGGAAGTTACATTATGCATTTGCGCGTCTAACGCATACGCACTGCGATTCTGTAGAACTTTACATTCACAATATTTATATAATTATTTTAAAATCATAACAAATGTTTAAAAAATCGTTGTAAAATGTTTAAAATAGTACAAAACGTTATTAATTGTGGTAAAAGTGTGTAGTTTAACTCAGTAATATGAGAATGTTGTATGGAAAATCGTGGGAGACAAATACTAGAACCTGAACCCATTCTACTTACTAATGTCTGTACGAATAGTTTCTATCTACTGGTGATAAACTACACATTTGCTTTAAGTTCTACTTCATTTATTTCGAGATATACATACCTTTATTATTTAATTTTCTCCAAGTATGACAGGACACAATATTGAGTTCCGTAGGGCCGTAATCATGCAATTTAAATAATTTGGCAGCCTATTAGTTTCGCAGTACCGCTACAAGATCAAACGTCATATAAAATGTAGTGCATTAAATATACAAAAATTACATTAACCACTTATATTAGTGATGATATACTTTTTTTTTCCTGGATACGAAATTATAACTATTACACCACTTAGGATCACTCAAAGTCAAAATTTCAGTAGACCACGATTGCCAACATTTCACGGCCAATGTAAAAACATATAAATGTTTTTAAAAAAGAACAGTTGATATAATTTGTATGCAGTACTTATAACCTAGAAGAAATTCACCAGCCTTTGGTTTTGTTTTGAAAAATAAATATATTCAGTTAAAAGTCTAGTTCACGCCTGTTTACATTTAATTAAATTCGCCAGTTTGGCAACGAAATTTTATTCACAGTAATACCAAAATAAAACTAAAGTATATTATGAATATTCTAGTATAGAACTCAATTTTAATCTTGATGAATATATTGTAAAGTTTAATTTTATAATTTTGCTTAGTTAAAATCATTTTTATATCACATATATGAATTATATTATATGCTTAAAAATTGTATTAAGAAATTTACATTGGCGACATTGCTTCAATGTGTATTGCCAATATTGTTCAAATATATTTTATGTTAAACATGTTATGTATCGACGACATAATATAGCAGACGAAGTTAATTTCAATTCTATTTAAAATAAAATATACTTAGGCAGTGTTATAAATGGCAAATGATAGAGAAGTTTTGAGAGAAATATGGGAAGGAAGATTGCCTGTTTGTTTTCAATTAAATTCTGAGGAAACGTATTCTCTCCAAGCTCCTGATGCATATTATTTAATGGTTCCTCGTTTAAGTTATTTTCCTCTCGTTACAGATAAGGTAAATTTATTGACATATTTTTGTCGCATAATGTATTAAAGTTCCAAGTTCATCCATATGTACAACTTAGTCTTCTATTGGACCGTACAATCATAAGAAAAAATTGACATTGCTAGTTAATAATTCTTTCTTTTGTCGATTGTACAAGTTTTATGTATTATATTTCAGGTCCGTAAGCATTTTCTGAAGTATATTAATCCAGAGAAACAAGAGGCAGAAATGTGGCTAGATTTTAATGGTCAACCTCTCCGATGGTATTGTATTCTCCCTTATAAATACAGTTGGGACATTGAATATCCAAATGTCAAAAACCTGACTCATGTTTTCTCTGATTATTTTTTAAATTAGATACTGTACACACATTGCAGTGTGCATTTACTTTCCTCTGTAACATGATTAACAGTTAAGAGATGTTAACGAGACACACTATATTGCAAGACTCTTCTCAAAAATTCGTGCACCTTTTTTTATGTCAATCATCTCACCAGAGTGAGCCTTGACAAATATTGATTATAAATGCTTAACAATTCTTCTCACTCTTAAGATATGTTGCTTGCAGAAAAACCCACACTTTTCATCATCTTTTCGTGTAAGAAAACTAATGGAACATTATTTTAAAGAATCCTTTATAACTAACTAACTCACTGGCACTATTGAACCCATAGGTTCATGGCCATGCTGACATAAGCTATCCTCAGCTAATGTTTTCCAATCATTCCTGTATAATCTACTTCCCTCATATCTTGGTCAATTTTATTTTCCCATCTCATTTTTGGTAGACCAAGAATAACATTGACTTGCACTCTGTCCTTTTTATGTATAGTTAACCAAATAACTGAATATTTGAATTATACCTGGTTGCAATTAGTTTGGAGGATAATCAATGTCCCATTGTAATGTCTTACTATTATTGTAAATATGTATTGTGAATACTAATTAAATCTCTCATAATACAAGTTCTCATATTAAATTGGAAATTTGATGGAATAATTGAACTTAATTACTATTTCTCTCTACTGCCTACATGTATTGGTATTATAATCATGTTATCACTAGAAAATAAGTTTTAAATATTGGCAACCTAGTTTCTAAAGATCACATGGCTACTTGATCTCAAACCTTTAGGGTTAAAATATTACTAATGATAGAATTTTGAGATAAAAAACCAGTGGTTGAAAATACATATTACTGGCACTATAAAATGAAGTAAGCCTACTAACAAGAGACTGGTCTCATCCATGAACAATACACACTGTAGCACAGTGCTTGACAAACCATTGAACTCTGGGTTCAAAATAGTTACCTCCACTGTTTACACCTTTCAATAGATGAAACCCAATTATTAAGAAGTACTCAACCATATTTCCAATTTCTGTTTTTGTCAGTATGTGTAAAACTGCCAACAAATAATGTATAACTATAAAAGTTAAATATTGGACAAGCAAGTGGTTAACATCTGAAAATGGAAAAACATTGAAAAAAATATGAAGGGAACCAAATGATTTAAAACATCTGTATGACAACAGTCCACAGCATGTGCATTTGCATCAAGAGCAAGATGGTTACATAGTGACTAATACATATTTATATAGATTCAACGTGAATGACTCACCTATGTGCCCACTATGACAAGCTGAGAGGAGGATTTAGAACATATTCTGCTGAACTGTACATCTATAAATTGTCACAGAAATACTCTAAAGTCATTATCACCTCTAACCTTGGGTGAAAATTTCAATTCATCTTATTCACACCTAAGCTATGTACTATTGCAGAGCTTGTATATAGTTTACATAGGAAAAATCACCAATCAACTCTTCAAGTAGTGTAACTATGCAATGGAATCACGTCATCAGCTACGGCTGGAAACATGTAATGAAGAATGAAGAGTTAAATTATAAAACTATGATCTGTTAGATCTTAATAATTGGGTTTCATCCAATTCCCGTCGAAACACATCATTCTTATAAAAGAGAAGTGACCTTTGAGGCCCTAGGGATGGTAGGATGTCAAGGCTCCCACCTTTCTAGACAATCGGCATGGAATATCAGTTCTGTAAAATGGCTACCTTTATCTCCAGAACAAATGTGTTATTCAATTTATAAATGAGTTGGAGAAATGTTTTTATATCTCACCTCATAAAGTTCCATGTTTTCACGATACCAATTTCAAAGGTAATTTTACCTTCATCTTCAGATATCTTGAGATATAAAAACATTTTCCAACTGGAATTGGAGTTTGACTGAAGATGAAGATAAAATGACCTTTGAAACCGGTATTGTGAAAACAGAGAACTTTATGAGGTGAAATATAAAACATTTTCTCCAACTCATTTATAAACTGAAAATACCTCATAGTGGTACTTCTGTCTTTAATTTTGATTAAATGTGTTATGCTATGGTTTATCTACGACGCAAAGCGCCAGCGCAAAAATTGCTCCCCGTTTATTTAAATGGATGTGGTTTATCTGGCACGAAAAATTTTGTGCTGACATGTCGCGTCGTGACTTGAATCCGGGATGCAATTTTCCAGTGCAAAAAGAATATAGAAGCTATTATCCGTACTCATTGCTAAAAAGAAACAAAGATTTCATGCAAAATGTCAGTAAGAGAGCACTTGGTTTGCAATTTTAGCAAATTCAGTGATGAAATTTTGATAAGTTTCGTCTCAAACCATCGTGTTTTATACGACATGAGTACGAAGATGTACAGAAAAAAGTTATTGTGGCTTGAACTTAGTCAAGAAAAGTTGTAAATATGGTATTGTATCTTAGGGATATTATGGATATACATAAACATTGTCTTCTATTAAATTCTGAACCTGATAAAACTGGTCTGGCGAAAATCTGAAGTATTCTAAAATTTGGTATTATCATCAACCATATATTTATTTAAGAACTTAAGAATAATTTGTTCTATTATTTTCCATACAACATTCATATGATACTGTTGCTCTAGGTGCCTTTCCCGTCTTTACTAATATTTCACTCTATTTTAAACGTTTTGCAACGATACTTAAAACTTTTTGTATAAAGAATTATTATATGTTTATGTCTCAATGGTTTTTCAAAGTTCTTTAGAATTGAAGTGCGCATGCGGTGAACACTCATAAAATTAAATCCACCCGATGGCAGGACATATGTGAGAATGACCAACATATGCATTTAATTCCAAAACATATTTTAAGAAATAAATGTTCAATCACTTCATTTTGTTAGGTTCTGATGGATCAGTTTAGTGTACATCAGATTAGTTTATAGTTTACTAAATAGTATGTATGTAATTTATTTCATTAGGTTAAGCAGGGACAGGTTTGTATACATCCATTTTTTCATAAACACGTTTGGGAATTTATTATGAGCATTGGTCAGTTTGATTTCCCATATATGTGGTGCCATCTGACGACAATTCATAAACATAAGTGCTGTACCATATGCGCTCCATGCAAAACCAGTGTCACGCTGGGTACACCACGCTGTATAATAAACCATAGCTCTACTCATTTAAATTCGAGGCTGAGTTGACCCCAGGGCCATGGTGCTGTCAGAACGTTTTGAACCAGTTAAATATCCTAACTCCATTTAGACTCGAACCCCCAATCTTCTGACTTGTAGCATATTGCCTTAACCAGCTATGCTGCAGCATGCTTTTACCACTATTTAATTTGAATTCTGGATTATGAGTATCTGATATAAAGAACTTTGACGCTAATAACTCAAGAACCCTGTGTTTTCTAACTCAAAATCCGTATCTATTATATCTTGTAAATTTCTGTGATTTAATTAATTTACATTCTGTATTATTTCAGCATATATCTCACAGGAATAACTTTGTTTACTATAATTCACAGGCATTATCCAATAGGTGTTCTGTTCGATATGTATGCATCAGATATTCAACTTCCATGGAACATAACCGTTCATTTTGATAAGTTCCCAGAAGATGAACTACTTCATTGTCCTAGCAGGTAAATATATTTCAGTACCAACTCTTTCTACATTCTAAAATACTAAATGCTATTACTTAGGAGATTTTTTGGCTCAGTCAATTAAAATAATATTTGGAGAATAAGACCAAATAAAGAGCAAATTAATATGCATTTCATACATCTCAATGATGCATAAATTATATTTGAAGAGAAAAATATATGCTCAACTGAGGTTTGAACCCAGGACCTTTCGCTTTCTATGTGAATGCTCTACCAACTGAGCTACCTGAGAAACTCCAATCTAAACACAATTTATATATATACAGTGTACATAAGTGAAAAATTTGTGTTTAGATTTGAGTTTCTCAGGTAGCTCAGTTGGTAGAGCATTAGCATAGAAAGTGAAAGGTCCTGAGTTCAAACCCCTGTCTGAGCACATATTTTTCTCTTTAAATATAACAAATTAATGTTCAAAGATAAAAATGTATGCCTAAACTGGGATTTGAATCCAAGGTCTCTGATTTTCCATACCAGCCCTGTAAACGACTGAGCAATGTAAACAAAATAGGTGTTCACAAGAAATTTCCAAATACACTTGTTTCACCAAATTTCATTTATTTTTCACAAATTGCTAGCAATAATAATTCTACTTCAGAATTTTATTATCACACAATTCTTTGCAGTCACTAACAATAGGACTTAGAATGTTTTCTTCACTCTTGATCTCACTTCTCTGGTTCGCAGTCGACACACAAATGCCTGCTCCAACCCTTGCAGTGATGTATGTATATATATATGCAAGGGTAGGAACATTCTTGGTGTATAGCCAAGACTTTTCCACAATGGAAGTCTTGGGAATCAGTCAGATTTTAATAGAAGGAATTGGCACATGTTGGAACATTCTACACGGGCCCTCCAATTCACGAGTTGATAGCTCACAAATCCATACAAGGCAAGATCCTGATTCTTGCCACTGCCCATGAAATTCAATTGCTAATCCAACAATGCATCACAATACTAAGACACTGGGGTTAGAAGTAAATGTCAACAAAACTAATATATGGTCACATGTGGAAATACATTATATAATAGAACTGAACAGTTAATAACAAATGAGGGGAATTTTGAAGAAGTGGCTTAATTCAATGCCTAGAGTAATAATTACAAATGGGAATGAAATGCAGAAAGGAATTAAACATAGCCTCAACTCTGGAAACCCTTGCTATTATTCATTACAGGGACTCTTGTCATCTTAAAGTTCTCTCAAAAAAATGTGAACTAAAAAATATATAAAATGATTATTCTTCCAGTTATGTGGATGCAAAACATGGACTCTTACTTTAAGGGAGGAGAAAAGATTACGAGTATTTGAGAATAAATTTCTTAGGAAAATTTTTGGAACAAAGAGAGGCAAACGGTGAATGGAGAAGACTGCATAACACAGAGGTACATGATCTTCATAGGAAACCAGATATAATAACATTTAAGTCTTGTAGACTGCAATAGGCAGGACATGTGGCATGAATGGGCAATGAAAGAGACATGGAAACTCCTTATAGGAAAACCAGGCGTAAAGTGCCCAGTAGTTAGACCAAGAATGAGGTGGGAGAATAACATTAACCATGAATTAAGGGAAGTAGATTATATAGGAGATCATTGGAAAACATTAGCACAGGATATGGTTGTATGGAGACCTTATATCTGTGCAGTCATGAACTCATGGGTTAGTTATATATTGCATTTTATGAGAGGAGATGTAAAGTATCCAACATATTTGGATTCTAAGAGTATTCATGTTTACAATAAGACGACTTAATGATGATATGTTTTATGTTGGTAATACTCTTATGTATATTAATACACCCCACTTAAGCAATTTGTATGAATCAATTTTTAAAGAGAATTTCTGCCTGAACCAGGACTTGAACCCAAGATCTCTAACTTTAAGTGCTAGCACTCTTTCCACTTGAGCTACCCAGACTTATTCCTGTTCTGACACAAATTTTTCTTTCTCATAATTCCAACACTGAAACTTCATTTACAATGCAGTTGGGTTGCTTTAAATCAAGAAGACATTATGATGAGAATTTCATACTAATTTAAGGTATAAGCTCTTTTTATGATAGTAATATGTAACTTTTTTATGTTTACAGAGAGGTTGTTGAGTCTCACTTCATGTCGTGCATTAAAGAAGCTGATGTTTTAAAACATCGCAGTCAAGTTGTTTCAAATATGCAGAAAAAAGATCACAACCAGTTATGGTTGGGCCTACAAAATGGTAAAATTATTTTGTTCAAACTCATCATCTTTTTCCATTCATAAAGTTGGGCCATAATGTTGATCTAGTTTGGCTTAGAATAAATTCTTTTATTCTAACTGAAATGTGTATTTTGTTTTTGATGCTTTATTTTAAAATAAATAGCCTCATCTAGGGGATATGTGGATGGCGACCACAAGGTGCCCAAGCTGAGCAAAACATTTCTTCCACTTACTTGTGTTTTGCACTAAACTTTACTATCTAACCTCTCTTGATTTACTCTTATTTTTTTCGACCCCGACGCTATTAGGGCATCTGAGGGCTAGGGAGTCTTCCATTTCTTCTTTCCTATATTTTCTTTTCTTCAGAAAAGCCTGACCAGAGGCTATAAGATGGCAGCCCCATCACTGGGCTTGCCTTCCTTTGGCCAGCAACCAATCGAAGGGACTATTATTATGCTTTCAAGTCTTATACAAAAATTTCCTGGAAGAATCAAAGGACGAAGATCTCTGGGCCGTCCTATGAAATGCTGGAGGGAAAATTTTCTATAGGATCGTAACAGGCCTTGGCCTAATACTTGGAAGGAAGATGAAGAAGAAGAAGAGAAAAGTTTAAAAGTCTGTAATTTAACTAAACAATTAATCTGGAATAAAGACATACCCATCAAGAGTTAAATAGCACTCACTGTATAAAACTTATAAATTAATGTATAAAACTTATTTCAAACCAGTTTTAACATATGCAGCTGAGACTTGGACATATACAAAGAAGGAATTGAGCAGAATCCAAGCTACAGAAATGAAATTTTTATGTGAGGAGATATAAATAAGGAACAACAAAATCAGGGAGACATTAAATGTAGAAAAATTAACAATAGACATAGAAAAAAAATAGATTAAAATGTTTTGGACATTTAAAAAGAATGGAAAAGGAAAGACTACCATAAAGACTGTTAAATTTCAGAAAATGACCACAAGAAAGATGGATTAACCAGGCGAAGAAAGGTTTACAAGAAAGAGGATACAACTGGGAAGGACTAAAAAAAAGGAAAGCATGGGAAGATAGAGATTGTTGGAGACATATTTGGAATCGACCTTCCGAAAGGATGAGGATGATGATGATGATGATTTTAAATTTATCACTCACACACACTAAGGACAAATTAATATTTGAAGAGAAAAATGTATGCCTGAACTGGGATTTGAACCTAAGATCTCTGGTTTTATTCACTAGCACTCTACCTTTGAGTTATCCAGGCATCTCAATTTAAATTGAAATGTTTCTCTTTCTTATACAATCCCAGATCGCCAGGAGGCAGAGGACATTCATTCCCAATGCCATCTAGTGGCTTATTCAAGAAGACATTTTAATATTAAGAAAGAGAAAATTTTCCATTTGAATTGAGATGCCTCAAAGGTAGAGGAGGGCTGGTGTGTAAAACCAGAGGTCTCAGTTTGAAAACCCAGTTCAGGTGTAAATTTATCTTTTCAAATTTGATGTACTTTGTTCTTAATTAATAAATAGATTTTTACGACTCACCTCATAATTGTAGATTTCTTGAAGACTAGTTTCAATACACTATGTATCATTATCAATTCCATTTGATATAATAATAATAATGAAAAATACTTTGTTCTTATCTAAATTGAGCTATTGGTAGTGATTGCCATCATCAAGTCGTTTCCATTTATGTCAGTGAGGGCCAACAGAACATGGCCTCTTCCACAAAATTCTGTCCAGCATACTTCCTCTTCCAGTTAGTAACAGTTCTTTTTTAGATTCATTTTAACTTGATATACCCATCTTATTCAGAGTCTCTACAGGTTTTTTTTTTCCTCCTTTAATTTGCATCTTTATAAGCTTTTATTCTATTATTTCCTCCTCAATCATTTTCCTTATTGAAAGTAATCTCTATGACACATATGATCTAGAAGACCCTTGGCCTACCAGCCAGATGCTGACCTCACATCCACATGTGTTAATCACAGGTGTTGCTGATTATCCAGTCAGTATAAGGGTGACATATGGCATGCTGGTCCCCTAGCCGTTATAGCTGGTTTTCTCAACCCATAGCTGCTATTCATTGTAGCTACCCAAATTCCTCGTGATGCTGGGTGGACACTGGTCCCATACTGGCTGAAATTCAGCGAGAAAATTTCTTCCCCTCACGGGGACTCAGGTAGCTCAAGTCCTGTAGCTCTGCATCAGGGCTTGATGGCTCAACTGCACAACTATGGCAACTCCTATTATGTTAATTTCTGCACTATCACTAAATCTGTAATAAGTTCTTTTCTGATATTTAACCACAGGCAAGCGTGGTAATTGCTAGTCTACCAAGATGAACCATGGACATATTTCTGAGACCATCATATTCATTCTCAACTAATTGGAATTTACCATCTTTACCCGAATATATATCTTTTTTTTTCTTCCAAAATCTGAAATCCAAAAATCATGACTTATCTTAAATTTGCCAACTAGGAAATGAGCCCAGTTGATGTCAATGTTTTTATGTTACATAATAGGGTACATAGTTCCCGGCTGGGGCAAAGTCAATGTTTTATGTTGTAGTACACAGATGCTGGCTCAGAAATGATTGCAGATGTAGCATTGCACAAATTGAATATATCATGATAGCCAATAGAAAAGCCAGAAAAAATAGCTTTTGTAAAAAAAGAATCTCAACAAAAAATTATAACAGTAGCAGTAAAAATGAGCAGATAATTTCCTTATGGGCTTCAAATGAGTGCTAAAAGTTAAAAATTTAGATTATGTCAAAAAAACATGATAAAATAAGAGTTCACAAATTCTGATGGTTCATGAAGATGCTAATATTAAGTAGCTGATAATTAGGGAAGCAGAAGTTATGAACAACTGCACAGTGGGGAGAAAATTTGGTATTTCCATAGGTAACATTTTTAAGGGGTGACAAGTTTAAAATAAATTAAGAAATGCTATATTTGAAGAGAAAAATGTTCGCCTAGACCGGGACTCGAACCCGGGACCCTTGGCTTTCCGGGCCAAGTGCTCTACCAACTGAGCCTCAGTTGGTAGAGCACTTGGCCTGGAAAGCCAAGGGTCCCGGGTTCGAGTCCCGGTCTAGGCGAAAATTTTTCTCTTCAAATATAATTTATCCTTCTATGAGAAGTGTTAAATTAATAATAAAAATCGTCTAAGAAATGCTAATTTATTCTGAAAATCATTTAGTGGAACAAAACTTGAGTTGGAACAAACATTCTTAAAAAGCAGCTTCAAAATTGGGGTGTCATCTTATATTCGAGTAAATAAGGTAGTTGACAATGGGGTGAATTCTAGAGCTTCCAATTCATATTTTTACTTTATTGATCTTTACCTCATAGTGTCTCTTTTCATTATTTTTTGTAATAATATAATTTGATAATGTTGCAGACAAATTTGACCAATTTTGGGCTGTAAATCGCAAACTTATGGAGGCAAGTGGAGAGGAAGTATTCAAATACATTCCATTTCGTTGTTATCGTGGTGATGGTCCATTTGTTCAGCATCTTGTACGTCCTGTGACTGAAGAAGGTCAGAAGAAAACTCTACATCATCTCATAAGTGAGGTTTTCCCTAATGAGACTGATTGTGAGTATATATGTATACATATAATGAATAATTATATAATAAAACTAGAATGATTAATATATTAATAATACTGACTTCTGTGTGTTGATCAAGAACATTTTATGAAGGGATTATTAATGGTAGCCATGAGTAAATTTTGAAACTCCGAAACTAGTAGAGACATTTCTTTCAAATTTGTACCACAATATCTACCTGTATGAATAACATTTATGATAAATTTCATGATTTGTTGTATTAGTTTGCAAGTTACATTATTTTTTCTCTTTTTTTTTAAAATTAATTATAAAAGTTCCTTGCATAACAATTTTCAATATTTTGTTCCAATTTTTTTTTGGATATGCGTTACACTTATTGTTTCAAAATTTGCATTGGATTTTCCTGTGCTGTTAATACTTTTGAGAAAAAAATTGTTTAACTGATTTTTTATGTTGGCGAAAATCGAGACAAAATGACAATATAAAAAATCATAACTCATGAGCATTTTGAGTATGATTAAAATCCAATGCAATTTTGGTTCTTTGTATTCTTACAGATAAGTGCTGAAAATTTCAGTTCAATAAGGAAAAAATTGCAGTGCAAGGAACTTTTTTTAAATAGGCATGCGCTTGAAAAAATAACCTTTGAGAAAAAAGGCTACAAAGTTTTTTATGCTTCTGACTGCTTTAATAACACACAGTTCCAATTTCTGTGTTGAAGTAAATATTTCTTTTTGAAATATTTATGCCAAACTGTGTGATATAGACTCCCATTACCATTTTGGGTTTTTCCTTTTATCCCTCTCTCCAATAATACATCTGATGCCAATCTTTGATATTTTGGTATCATTTTTGCCATTAGTTCTGGGGGATTTTAAAAATGGCCACCAGGGCTTTAATAATAGCAAAATTGCGATAAGTTATATATTTTCTTGAACAGGAAGCTTAGGAGAATTTTATGAGAGATAAAACACAAAATGTGTTTTTTGGTCAATTTTCACTCAAAATTCATTCACCCTTAATACTGCTATTATTATGATCCATCCAGCCATAGTAATTCTGCCCGAGGGCAGGTCCTTCACTGCAATCATAACATTTTCATGCTATGCTTTGCAGCTTTACTAGGGAATTGTAGGTGTAGTAGCTTCCCGTTGCTTTCCACACCGGCAAAGGATGATGATGGATATATGATTTTGGGGACCGTTTGGGCCTTAAAGTTTTCCTGACATTTGTCTTACAGTTGAGGAAAAACACCGATAAAAACCTCATGCTACCTCGAGACCACAACGGTGGACATTATTATGATATATATATATATACATTTATATTCTCAGGTTGATCAATAAATTATTTTTTAAGAGAAAAATTAATAATTACATCAATTCATAAAACTGGAGATCCTGGGTTTAAATCACAGTTCAGAAAAAATATTTTCTCTTAAAAAAGATATTTGTCAATCAACTTGAAGGTATAAATTTACATATAACATGAATGAAAATTTGTTAGAACGACACCAACAGATTGTGCGGAGTAATACACATTTGTTTATGATAAGATAAAGTGATCCTACTCCATGCCATAGGAGATTAAGGCTGGTATTCAAGAACCAAGCTTTCCGTGGAGAGCGACTCTCAGCCCATCTCTCCGTGGTTGATTTGGGTCATGCAAAACCTACTCTAACTGGCTCACTCTCTTCAACATCATGTGCTAACAAGATATTAATTTTAAAAAGTTCCTGGGAACACATTAAAAGATGAGAGCCTTGGCTTATGGAAGACAGATGGCATGGCCTAGAGAGCTTGGTTCTTGAATACCAGCCTAAAGCTCTCATCTTTCTAGACCAGAGCCACCCAAACTTATTTGTATTGCGGGCCAAATGGAACAAACATGAAGGTAGCGCGGGCCATAGGACCTATTATAGCTTTTGTGGATTATTATTTATTTATATTAAATTATACTTATTTAGCAGGTTTCACATCTTCCTTCACCCAATTAATCTACTGTCTTTTCCTCCACATATCTCTTATTCCAATCTCATCGTCCAATCCTTTTTCTCTCATGCTGCTCAAAACATCATTAGGCCTAATCCACGTTATGTTTGGCCGTCCTCTTTTACTTCTACCAAGTGGCACCCATTCTAGTATTCTTCTTGGGAATCTGTTGTCGTTTTTTACATGATAATGCAGTGTTATTATTATTAGTAGTAGTAATATTAATAGAAGTAGTAGTAATAGTATTATAAGCATGTGTTGATATGCTGCTTATCTTGTTATGTCATTGTAACATTTCACAAGTTCCTATTCCATTGTTAATATACTAATATTATAGACCTATCTTAGCATATTTTAATTTATTAGAATGCTATAGGCCTAGTGGGGCCAGATAGAAAGCGATGGCAGGCCGTAGTTTGGACAGCTCTGTTCTAGACAATCAGCACAAGACATCAGATCTGAGTGATGACTGGCTTTACTCCCCCAGAACAAACATCTGGTGCTCATTTCCATCAGAGGCTCAGGACTATGGTGTGCTAGAATGGTTAGACTAGTTTAAAAGTCATGATCTCATTGGGACTCAAATCCCTGACCTTCTGGGTTATAATAGTGTATTGCCTTAAACTACTCTATGGCATGCCTCTGTTTGTGTTAAGAGCGGCTATAATTTTGAATAGACAGTAAAGGTATTTGTACCACTGCTGTGGTGTTGGGATGGCATTATCATCTCATGTGCAGTAGGTCCAGGTTCAATCTCTAACCAGGATAAGTTTCCTCTAGCATGAACCTTTATTCACAACACTAGAAATGTTGTAAGACAACTTGGAGGCACTAACCAAAAAGAATTCTGCAACAGTAATCCAACTTAAAATTTAAAATAAAATTCACACCTCACCTCATATCCTGTCTTCTATTTAGACCGGTTTTATAACCTTAATGGTTACAAAACCGGTCTAAATAGAAGACAGGATTTGAAGGTGAGGTGAAAAGAGATTTATATTTAAAATTGTTAATTTTCAATGTATTTATTTAATTAATCAATTTATCATTTACCACTTTCTGGTAATAGAATCTAATTTACAGTAAAAGAAAAATTAATGTTTGTACTAAGCGTTGTAACCCACAGACCCTGTCGTTCTTTGTATGAGTGTGCTGTCCATTACACCATTCAAACAATGATACAAACATTAACATTTGAATGGTATAATGGGCAGCACACTCGTACAGAGAACGAGAGGTTCAGGGTTCAAATCCCGGTACAACCATTCATTTTTCTTTCCTAAATTTAAATTTTAAATTAAACCTCATAGTGATATTTCCTATAATAGTTAAAATAATTCCAACTGTTTTTTTAAATTACAGTATCCAGAACTACAAGTCTTGCACCCTGAATAAAGTTAACAAAGTTTTGTTATTACTTACAGTGCATGTAATGACGCACGGCATAGAACCTCCCTGGGAAACGCCCCTACAGTGGCTGAGCGAACATCTTAGCTACCCAGACAACTTTCTCCACCTGTGCATTCAGACGTCGTAAAACTAAATCAATGTACAACTGCACTGCTTTCATTGTTGCTAATAATAGTGCCTCTGGGGTACTTGGACCCCTGGTATGCTCACATGAGTGCTGTATGTCAAGAAAATCTTGAAAAGGCGATAAATTGTTACTCTACTCATATTTAAATATAATGAATTTGAAAGAAAACACATCACTAGATTTGATTTCTTATTATTGCCATACAAATTAAAAATCAATTCATTTAAGTTTCAAATGAATAAAGTTCATTTTTACTGTTATAGTTACCTCCGTAGCGCAAAATGGGACAATGAACTTAAAGTGAACATCTATCAGTCCCTACATATTCTAATAAGTGTAAATACTTGTAATAAAATTTCTATATAACAATAAATAATATAAACATGATTTATAATTATCATTAAAGTTATCAACTTTCACCAAATTTTCCTTTTGTATCAAAAACATTTCTTATACTGAATGTCTCCTTTTTCCCATCTTCCTGGAAAACAATACAAAGCTAAATAAAAGGCACATGGTGAAATTTAAGTAGATTCTCAGATCAAACTCATAACATAGAAATCGTCAAATATATGACCTGTTTCATTCATGCCTCCATGTAGAAACAAGAATGGGTGAGATGGCTCGGATTCATCACCTCTATCTTTCTCTTTCATAAATCTGCTAGGAAGTTCTACCAAAGTGAGAGAGAAATCCAGCCTTCGCTGTGGAACACAACCAGTTGTGATAACTTCCTCCCATTCCAGAGTGTCTGAAAAAAGAAAAGATATACAATCAAATTTATTTATATATTAAATTTGGGAATTTTTAACATTATGAGGTTCAATTCATAAGAATTAAATGAATCGTGATTATTTCTTACCTCATACTTCTCATAACTTGGAGTAACAAGTTTAAATGAAGATATACAAAGATACCAACAAGAATGGAAAAATCATCTGAGGAGAATGGCAAGAAATAGACTTCCAAAATTGGCATTCCAATATACCCCAACTGGACATAGGGACCAAGGAAGACCAAAACATCGGTGGAAAGATCAAGACCATCTTCGCTAGGTTTACCTTACAGGCCACATGGCCTAAAACGAATTTGTTCATGATGATGATGATGATACTTCTATGTTCCTTTGAACACAGCACTGCAGATGTCAGTTTGGATAATTATCAACAAAAGAAAAAATTGACAGTCGTGAAAACAGCTGACGATGGTGACAAGGAGTTGCCAATACTGCAGTGCTGTGTTTAAAGGAACATAGAGGTATGAGGTAAGAAATAATCACGATTCATTTAATTCTTATTAATAAAATTTATATTATATTTAAGAGAAAAATTGTACTCTAAGACTGGGATTCAAACCCAGGACCTTTGGCTTTATTTATATATGTATGAGAGAGATAGATTAGAACTCGCCTAGATAACTCAGTCGGTAGAGAATTGGCCTAGAAAGCCAAAGATCCTGGGTTTGAGTCCCAGGCTGAGCATATAATTTTTCTCTTCAAATATGATTTATCCATCATTGAGATGTAAAAAATGAATAATGAGAACATCGAAAGAAGCCATACTAGCTTTATAATGTAATGTAAAATTCCCAAATAAATGCCTTCTTAATAAAGAAATTTGCAAGATAGTAGCAAAGGTTTCATAACATTTGGTGCGCAGGAAACAGCGAATATAAGATAAAAATTTGCATTTAGATTGGAACTTGCTCAGATAGCTCAGTCGGTAAAGTATTGGCCTAGAAAGCCAAAGGTCCTGGGTTCATGCCCCAGCCTGAGTGTATAATTTTTCTCTTCAAATATGATTTATCCAGCATTGAGATGTATCAAATGAATAATAAAAACATAGAAAAATATACGTCTAGACTGGGGTTTGAACCCAAGAGGACCTTTAGCTATCTTAGGATTGTCTTCAAGAATACTGCTTAAGGATGAAACTGACAATGGAAAGATGCTGCCCACTCTGTGACAACTATAATGTGATCTAAATAAGGAACACCTTCTCATCTGCAGAAAACTGGATGAAAATAACAAAAAATTGGAATTTCGATGTAGTATTAAAATTTTAACACTTGCAACAATGGTCAAATTATTATTTGAAAAGAAAAAAATTAATGCCTGAATTGGGATTTGAAAACGAGGCTCTAGCTTTATATGCTAGTGCGCTATCATTAATGCTAACTAAGCTCCCAAAATAATAATTTGATCAATATTGTGAATGTTAAAATTTAAATATAACATCGAAATATAAAGCTTTACTACTATAACAATTGTGTAAAAGTTCTCAAAAATATATTCTTGAATTAGAAGACATCATTGAACATTTATAGGAAAAAATCACTATGAGGTTTAATTTAAGATTAAATTAAAATGCTTCATACCTCACATCATATCCAGTCTTCTAATTAGACTGCAGTTTCAAAGCCTTGGCAGCTTCAGCTTCAGTGATTTCTCATTGACTGATGTTATGTCAATCAGAAGAACTACCAATTTCTCGTTGACTGATGTTATGTTGATCAGAAGAACTACTTCCAGTACTTAGAGAAGACTGGATATGAGGTGAGGTATGAAGCATTTTAATTTAATCTTAGAAGACATCTTGTCTGGATGCAAAACTAAAAATCTACAAAACCAAACTGAGACCAGTTGCTAATTATGGCAGTGAATGCTGGACACTTAGTAGAGATAATGAAGAAAGAGTAAGAATGGTGAAATTAAACCTCATAGTGATAAATTCCTATAAAAGTTAAATAAAAAAAGAGTGAGAATCTTGGAAAGGAAAATCCTGAGGAGAATCTTGGGACCCATAAATGATCATGGAATATGGCGGATAAGAAATAACGATGAAATCTACAATTTGTACACAGACCCAGATATTGTTGGTTGGTTGGTTGGGTATCTAATGTCGAGCACTTGATAATGAAATCATTCGCTCTCTTGCACTCCAATATTTAGCAGGAAGGCTGGTCTCTTCTACAAAAGCTGGACAACGGAGGAGATGGTTTCTTTCCATATCTTCATTTAAATTGCAAAAAGGGTATTTAGGTGAATCTGTTATGTCAATTCTGTGTAGGTGTTTATTCAAGCAGTCATGTCCCGTTAGCAGTCTGAATGTTGCTACTGCAGATTTTCTTTGTAATGTAGTAATGTCATAAGCTTGTAGATTTTCCCATTCCTTTCCAGATGTTTTGGTGGTGTATTCTTCTCTAAGTTTATTGATGTATTTATTTGAGATAATTCTTTTGATAGAGTGAAAGGAAACTGGAGTAGAAGTTGGGTTTGAAACAATTTTGCTATCCTTCTTGGCCAGAAAATCGGCTATTTCATTGCCTGTCACTCCACAATGGGCCAGAATCCATTGAAGTACAACTTTTTTATGTAGACGGGATAACTGTTTTATCATTTTGTGACATTCGATAATTTTGATGCTTTTGGGTGTTGTGTCTCGTGTTATAGCGAGAATGGCTGCTTTGGAGTCACATAGAATTACAACTTTTGTAAATTTTTGGATGTGATATAAAAGATTTTGTAAACTTAAGAAAATTGCTAGAATTTTGCCATCAAAGTTTGTTGAATTTGTAAATGTTATTAAAAGTGGCAGATTGAGATGGGTGGGCCATATAATGTGAATGGAGGAGGAGAATACCATTAGAAAGCTTACACTACTGAGATGGAGGAAGAAGAAGAGAAACACCGAAGCTGAGATGGATGGATGGAATAGAGGACCTCCAAAATCTCGGTGTCCAGGGATGGAGAAAGAGAGCATTGGACAGGGATATGTGGAAGAGTGTCTTAACAGCAGCCAGGGCCCATAAAGGGCTGTAGAGCTGGAAGAAGAAGAAGCCATCATATGGCACTGTGAGAGTGAATGTTCTCTGCTGCAGATTGAAAGAAAATTGTACATGAGACAGAAAAATTAACGTTTGCACTGGTGTATAAAGCTCGGGTACAAGTGTTAATTTTTCAAGTAATAAGAAAACTGGTAACATGGAAGCTCTTCATTGAGAAACTAGGGAAAAAATTACTTTGGTCAATAATCCCAGAAGCCAGGATAGAATGAACTTTTTTTTTTTACTAAAACATTTGGACTCACCTATACAGAGCCTCCACATGTCTGTGAGAGCTCCCGAGTCCCCCAGGCCACCGTATATGTAGATATATTTGTTGTGAACAGCTGCACCATGGGCTGCTCTTTTACTAGGTCGTCGTTCACATTCTATAGATGTCCATGTACCATCGCTACTCATCACATGTAAATCATCAAACAGCTCTGCCCCACACATCCCTCCATGACAGAAAACCTGAAATAAATGTATAATGTGATAGTAGCTGAAAATTAAAAAAAAAAATGGGAAATGGAATAAATAATGAAAGACACAAGATGACAATAGACTGTTTGCCTCTAAAGCAGGAAGTAGTTGCCACAGCTACATTATGAGAATTAATTTTCCAATATACTATAAAATTATTTTACTCCAGTGGAACCCATGTCCACATTTCTTGATGGTTATATTTTTATGTGAAAGGCATCACTCTTTTGACCAAGGTGCTTTTTTAACATAGGCTCAATTCTAGAAATGCATGAATGAATGAGTCATTTTTTATATCTTACCTCACAGTTTACGTTTTCTTAAACATGGGAACTGCAGTTTTCAAGATGAAACATCCCTCCCATTTTCAACCGACATTATGACTACCGGATTTTCGTTGGAATCTCCATCTGGTGTTGATTTGATGAACTTCGAGATCAGGTCCCGTTCATCGCAAATTTCAAAATTCATGGATCTAAATTTGTTCTTATGAATATATATCTTCTCCCAAACTGTCAAAAAACTTTTAGAATTGACGGGACCTGATCTCAAAGTTTATCAAATCAACACCAGATGGCAATGTTATAGATGGAGATTCCAACGAAAATCCGGTAGTCATAATGGCAGTTGAAATGGTAAGGATGTTTCCCCTTGAAAAACTGCAGTTCCCATGTTTAAGAAAACATAAACTATGAGGTAAGTTATAAAAAATGACTCATTCATTTATGAATTTAGAACCTCATAACGTATTTCCCATATTTAACTATGAATCTAGAAATGCATGCTATTAAGCATTACAGGGACTCCTGTCATCCCAATTTCTCTCAAAAAACATAAACTGAAAATATACAAACAATTGTAATTCTCCTAGTTATATTATATGGATGTGAAACATGGACTCTCACTTTAAAGAAGGAGAAAAGATTACAAGTATGGGAAAATAAAGTTCTCAGGAAATTTTTTGGACTAAAGATAGATGAAAATACAGGCAAAAGGAAAATACTAAAAAACAGTGAGCTACATGATTTTTATGGGAAGCCAGATATAATAAGAACAGTTAAGTCATGTAGACTGCAATAAGCAGGACACGTGACACAAATAGGGAATGAAAGAGTGGAATTGAAACTACTTATAAGAAAACCCGAGGGAATGCACCCATAAGTAGGCCAAGAATGAGGTGGGAGAATAACATTAACCAAGATTTGAGGGAAGTAAATTGTACGGGGAATGATTTGAAAACATTGGCTCAGGATAGAGAGCTCAGGAGAACTTATGTCTACCAATGCCAGATATGTCATAAGGCAACCTGGTGGTATTTGACAAAACAATTATAAATATTTATACTATTCGATGTTCTTATTATTAATTTCATACATCTCAATGATGGATAAATCATATTTGAAGAGAAAAATTATACGCTCAGACCGGGACTTGAACCCGGGACCCTTGGTTTTCTAGTCCAAGTGCTCTACCATTTGAGCTACCTGAGCAAGTACCGATCTAAACGCAAATTTTTCTACCGAGGGTCCCGGGTTCAAGTCCCGGTCTGAGCGTATAATTTTTCTCTTCAAATATGATTTATCCATCATTGAGATGTATGAAATTAATAATAAGAACATCGAAAAAAGCCGTACTGGCATTTATAATGTAATGTATAATTCCCAAATATGTCTTCTTAATATAGGAGCCGCCATTTGCAAAGATAGAAGCAAAGGCTTCATAGCATTTGGTGGGTGGGAATTACAACGTATATAGAGAAAAATTTGCGTTTAGATCGGTACTTGCTCAGGTAGCTCAAATGGTAGAGCACTTGGACTAGAAAACCAAGGGTCCCGGGTTCAAGTCCCGGTCTGAGCGTATAATTTTTCTCTTCAAATATGATTTATACTATTACTAGAAGTCCCGGCCACGCATTGCTGTGGCTAAGGTATACGTTAAAAATTTAAATTAAGTTGCTGTCTTTCAGCCAGATTACTTAAAAAAAACTAATACTTACACACGAAATTAATAATATTGAAAATAAAATAAACACTGAATACACTTAAATTATGAAATAATCAATATTTGTAATTCAATTGAAATTCGCGGTTGCAACAAAAAGCACAGCCATCTGGATCTCTCTTTGTTAAATAATAAACCAATTACCTTACCAAATTATAGCTCGGGGCCCAGCTCCATGTGTCTGAAAGGAATTTGCTGACTCAGCTGTTAGTACTATGCGAAGCAGAGAAGTGTACCTCCTCCACTCCCTGCAAACACACAGAGCTTGGACCCGAGCTGTACCTTACACCGCCATCTGTTAGAATCGTATGGAACTCACAGATCATTATAACTCTTTGTTAAATAATAAATAATTTGCAATAAAAAATAATGCGACTATAAATTTAGTAATAAACTACCCTAAGTCTCAAGTTGGATCAAACTGCACACAATGTGCAAAATTTTATTAAAATTGGTTCAGTAGTTTAGGATTCCATCGCGGACAAACAACGTGACACAAAATTTTTATATATTAAGATATTACATAATACTTTCCTCATTAGAGGATTGCAACAAGGACAAAGTGATACAGACAATTAATTTTCAAAATTGATGAAATATATTTTGTAAATACATTAAAACATTTCTAAATGTAATTACATATCTTAATATATAAAAATTACGTGTCACGTTGTTTGTTTGCGATGGAATCCTAAACCACTGAACCGATTTTAATAAAATTTTGCACACTGTGTGCTGTTTGATCCAACGTGAGACCTACGGTTGTTTATAACTAAATTTATAGTCGCATTATTTTTTATTGCAAATTATTTGTTTATTATTTAACAAAGAGTTATAATTATCTGTGAGTTCCATACGATTCTAACAGATGACAGTGTAAGGTAATTGGTTTATTATTTAACCAGGTGGCTGTGCTTTTTGTTGCAACCGCGAATTTCAATTGAATTACAAATATTGATTATTTAATAATTTAAGTGTGTTCAGTGTTTATTTTATTTTCAATTTATTGATAATAATATTAATTTCGTGTGCAAGTATTAGTTTTAAGTAATCTGGCTGAAAGACAGCAACTTAATTTAAATTTAACTGGACCGAGAAGGGACATTGAACAATATGGCGAATCAGTTCTAGAGACCATGAATGGTAAGATATCAAGTGAATTTCCGCAAATTGGTATAGGCCTATGTGACATAAATCTTACATTTAAGAAGAATGTCAATTTAAAAACATATGAAGGTCCTAAGGAACGGAATAACAGAACTGTAAGTAAGTCTGTTAGTTATAATTAGAGCGAGGATTTTTATGAAATTTCATGTTTTAAACTATTGGTCAGAGAGCGCTGAGACAAAGTATCTTTACATTTTATGATATGTACAATCAAATAAGACCTTCATATTTTTTCATATTTCATAATATTTTGGCGAAATGTTCATATTTCTGTAAAAATTTAATATTCCTTCATATTTTTCAAGTTTCAATTTTTTAAAATAAAATTGCTACTAATTCGTTAGAAACATTTTTGGAGTGACTGTAGTTTTGAAATTTTTTGACAATGTAATATGGTAGACAGTGAAAATTTCTAAGTATCCCATCTGGAACAAGATAAATAGATTTGATAAAAGAAAATAATTGAAAAAAGGTGAGATGGAATGACCAAGTGGAGGATTTTGTCCGAAACTACACAAAAAGAACAGGGATTTCCTAATCTGTGACAAGAACATGAATAAGTAGAATAACAATGTTAGAATAATAACCACCCACTCTTCTTTCTCATGTAGAAACCTATTTCTTTTGCTACCTAAGGACAGTCCTTATTTTATGAATGGATTACAGTATTTAAATGTAGGTATGACTGCTGCTGCTAAACTTGAAGCTGTGCTGTGAAATAAGGTCTTGCTCCACAGTTTATGAAATTGAACCGAAAGTGCCTTTTGCGGTTCAGTTATCATCTTCGTGCTCCTTCCCGCTTACGAACATTTGTGAAGCCTGCCAATGTTTCCTGTGTTCCGTGTGGTTACCCCTTCCTTCTTTACCCTTTCCATTGCGCATCTTGGTAGCGCACATCCCTTCTCCTGGCGAACCTGATATATGCTCGGCAATCTCAGTGGACTTGAACAGTCAGTCGATCGGCCTAACAAGTGGCGTTTGGGTTCTTTACGAGTGGATTCAGTGTTGGAATCCTACTCGGGTGTACCATGCAAAGGACGAAGTTAGCATGGTAATGCAGAAGATAAGCATGTGGATTGTAAACCGAAGAATGGTTGGATTTAATTTAATCTAAGTCAGCATGGAAGAAGGATTTTTCCGATTCTGCTTAGAGACGTTTGAGTGTGATTGTTTGAATGGTACGTCGTTATCTTATTATGTTTTGTTTGCCATGGGGATTTGATTGATTGTTCCAAGATATAGTTCTGTTATTTATATTACTTTATTTTTTTTATATATAATAATCCACACTTATTTTTGTATTAAAAACCAATATTTTATGCTACGCCCATTCTTCTTATTTAAAGTATTGCCATTGTTCTCTATCCCATAACGAAATTAGGTCAGTCCATGCAAATTATAATCAGTGTTATATTTATATGCTTGTCCAAGTGGAAAAAGAAAGATGAAAGGTTAGCCGCCTTCTATGGGCCCGAGGCAGGCTGTTTTGTTGCGAATAACTTCGTTGAAGGTTTGGAACCCTTTACTAAGTACAGCAGTAGCATAACCCAGCGATCCCGGAAGGTAGCAGTGACGCCTAATAGTTATCAGAGCGTGGTAACACTCGCCACAAATGGTTTCTCAGAGCGTGGTTATGGGTTTGGTTTTTTGGGTTTAATTGCGCCCAAATGGTAACAAAGTGTTTACTTTGTATTTTTCATATTGAAAGATATGCTGTACTTATGTTGAAGTTATTAAGTACTGGTTTACGTGTTTGTTGTACTTTACGTAAACATTGTTTCATCTTTCTTCGTTCCAAAACAGAGACTGATTTACGCAAGTAATACTACGTTCGCTTATTGTTGTTTACATCTTGTGTCTATTATATTTAGTAAACATGCCTAGCTGGGTAGATATAGTATCCAAAGATAAGCTCGTTTGTGAATTAGGCCTGCTAGGTATAGAGGTTGAAGGTGATGTAAACACATTACGTCAGCGGCTTAAAGATTACATGAATTCTCTCTCCCAACCTGAACAAATATTAATAAAGCGTAAGTTCATTGTAGATGGTGCAACCCAAGAAGATTATTTGGCAGAACAACACAAGAGCATGAGTGATCGTAGACTTAGTTCTATTAAAGATTTATCTAGTGGAACTGTTTCTAACATTTCTTCTTTTATGGAGGAGAATAATCAACGACTTTTCCGAGAGTTGATTAGAAAAGTTGATCTCTGCGATGGTGAAAATAAAGAGTCTACAGTGTTGGAAATGTCAGCGGTATGGGCATTTGTCTAGAGAATGTCAATCTTAGTTTACGTAGTTTGTTTATATATGTATATATTTTCGTTTGGGATAGTAGAATGTATTACTGATGAACAACGCATGGGAAAACTTATGTTCAAATGGTCGGAACCCTATGTTGTAAAACGCTTGCTAACACCAGTAACTCTGGAGTTAGAAAACGTCAGTGGCCATGTTATGAAACAACATGTGAGTCAGCTAAAAATATGCAGTGATATCCAGTAAATTCAAGCATGTTTGTTATAAATGAAAAAGAGCTGAATGTTAAAGCTAAATTACTATGTATTATGACACATGTTAAATTAGCATATCTATGGTTCTGCTTTCCTGTTTGCGCCTGTTCTTTGTTTCAGTTACCTTTCCTTAAACATTGGCAGTTCTACAGTGTATATTGCCTGGAGTGTTCGGCAGTCGAGCGCTTGGAGGATCCGGCCGACCCCCGAGTGCCCAGCTGACCGACAAAGTGGCTTTGGAACTATGGATTCCTGGAAAGCGGTGGAACGGGATTGCGATCCGGCAATCCGAGTATTATCGTCACCCGAGTCTTCACCTGGAACGCCGCAATGTTGTGCTATGGCGGCTGAAGCAAATTGCAGTCTATTTTTCAGCGCTGGAATAGTCTACATGAAAGCAGGTGTGGTGATCGTGATATTGGGGACGATGGAAAATTTCCTTTGAAGTTACCGCTGGAATCCAATAGTGCTTATGTTCCCCTCCCAACGTGGGATTGCTTCTCTGGACTTTATCTGGAAGTCTATGGACTTTTTCTTTTTACCCGGAGGGTGTAGCGGGAGCTATTGAACCGAAAGTGCCTTTTTGCGGTTCAGTTATCATCTTCGTGCTCCTTCCCGCTTACGAACATTTGTGAAGCCTGCCAATGTTTCCTGTGTTCCGTGTGGTTACCCCTTCCTTCTTTACCCTTTCCATTGCGCATCTTGGTAGCGCACATCCCTTCTCCTGGCGAACCTGATATATGCTCGGCAATCTCAGTGGACTTGAACAGTCAGTCGATCGGCCTAACAAGTGGCGTTTGGGTTCTTTACGAGTGGATTCAGTGTTGGAATCCTACTCGGGTGTACCATGCAAAGGACGAAGTTAGCATGGTAATGCAGAAGATAAGCATGTGGATTGTAAACCGAAGAATGGTTGGATTTAATTTAATCTAAGTCAGCATGGAAGAAGGATTTCCGATTCTGCTTAGAGACGTTTGAGTGTGATTGTTTGAATGGTACGTCGTTATCTTATTATGTTTTGTTTGCCATGGGGATTTGATTGATTGTTCCAAGATATAGTTCTGTTATTTATATTACTTTATTTTTTTTATATATAATAATCCACACTTATTTTTGTATTAAAAACCAATATTTTATGCTACGCCCATTCTTCTTATTTAAAGTATTGCCATTGTTCTCTATCCCATAACGAAATTAGGTCAGTCCATGCAAATTATAATCAGTGTTATATTTATATGCTTGTCCAAGTGGAAAAAGAAAGATGAAAGGTTAGCCGCCTTCTATGGGCCCGAGGCAGGCTGTTTTGTTGCGAATAACTTCGTTGAAGGTTTGGAACCCTTTACTAAGTACAGCAGTAGCATAACCCAGCGATCCCGGAAGGTAGCAGTGACGCCTAATAGTTATCAGAGCGTGGTTCCACTCGCCACAAAATTTGTAAAGTTCTTGTAGGTAAGGCCAATATTATTCTCACTTACATCAAACTATCATATATGTAGTGCAGTACACGACTGCTCCCATAACATCATATAATGTGGAGCATACTTTTTGATCGTACAAAATAATTGTGACAGACAGGCGTTAAAAAATATATAAAAAGCTCCTAACTGTGGATTATGAACAGAATTGATAATTTGATTATTCAAAGCACATGCATACATACTGTGTTCGGGCAAATTTAATGGAAAAACTAATGTTAAAATAATTCTAACTAGATTTCACTATGTTCATACGTGTAATGTATAGGATTAAAAATAATTGTAATTGCAAAGAAAGTTTTGAAATACTCCCTAGAATTATTTGTGGATTAATTTATTTTAACATCTTGTTTCTCCAAATATGACATATAGTACTTGGTCTACTGTGATGGGCTGGACATGTGGCACAAATGGGGGAATGAAAGATGTGCATGGAAGCTTCTTGTAGGAAAACCAGAGGGAAAACGCCCAGATGGTAGACGAAGAATGAAGTGGGAGAAATCATTAACCATGATTTGAGGGAAAGATTGTAGAGGGGGTGATTGGAAAACATTGGCTCAGGATAGGGATGTATGGAGAGCTTATGCCCGTGCGGCCATGACCCTACGGGTTCGATTGTGCCAGTGAGTTAGTTAGTTAGGACATGGTCTACGTGTGTTCTGATTCATCCAGTTTAATGTTATTGTGACATTTATATATACTGGAATTCATTATCTTTATGCAAGGTAAATAGAAGTCATCCAAACTATACCTACTCTAAATTTTGTCAGTGGTATATTCGATGGAAGCAAGTTACAACGGTTACTATGTTTTGTTTTTTTATTTATGTCTGGATTTCGTAATTAAATATCATTAGATAAATTAATTGATCGCGCTTTATATAAACCCAGTATTAATTTATTGAAATAAAGTGTCAAACTTCAGGCTTGGGAGGCCCTTGGGGTAGATGGATGTTGAGACTTCCACATTTCTAGACAATCTCCAAGGGATGTCCACTGGGTTCTCAGTCCTGCGTGACGGCCCCTTTGCCCCAGAATATGCATCTGGTACTCATTTAAATAAGAGCTGAGTAGACTCTAGGGCTATGATGCCGCCAGAAGGTTTGGTCCAGCTAAAAACCTGACCCACATTGAGACTCAAACCCAGGACCTTCCGGCTTGTTAGCGTGATTCCTCACACAATATACTACAATTTGAGCTATTACAATTGCTTCAAATCACGAACATGATATTTTATTGATAAGAATCAATAAAACCTCATAATGTTAAAAATTCCAAAATTAATTATATTAAATGATATTTTATATTGAGTCAGAAGTAATGAAAAATTAATTAAAATGGAAATACAGTGAAACTCTTGATTTCTTGAGCTACAAAAAGGTCTTCTTGTCTCATTTGTGTGCTTGTACGTATACCCATAAATTATACAGGGCTTGTGTAAATAAATATGTGTAAAAAGTTGAAAAAAATAGTAGCTTCATAATATTTTTGTATCCTAATTTTCATATTTTGTTATTATGATTTCATATTTTAGTATAATTTTCTTCATATAATTCCTCGCTCTAGTTATACTAATATTCCTAATATTACAGAAACAATCTCCATGCCTCAATTAAATGAAAAACAAGATGACTATAATATATCACAAGATGATATTACTATACAGAGACTTCTTGATGATGATGAGAATCCAAACTGCCAACAAGTTCATAGAAAAAAACGAAAGTATAATGAAATCAGCACGCCTCCTCAAAATATTCCATCAATAAATATATATAATCCTTATGATACACTTATGGATGATACTGAGAATGCAGACAACATAAATTCATCTCGATCAACAAAACCACTTCCACAAAATCTTATTCTTCTAAAAGTACAAACCAATAATAATGATAAAATAATAATAATTATAGATGTAAAAAGATTACCAAAATAATTTATCCGAAATACTGATTCTCTAGCAAGAATTATTAAAACACAAATTCATAGTCTTAACAGATTTCATAGCCTCATCAAAAATATTTAGAAATAAATTTAAATTTAAATTTCAAACCACCACCCATATTTATACCGGGTACCAGAACTAAAAAATTGTGTAAAACAAAAACTTTCTGATTTAGATTTCTCACTTAGTTTACTACAACATAATTTAACGTATACCTTAGCCACAGCAATGCGTGGCCGGGACTTCTATATATATATATAAAACAAAGTCGGATTAGTTACACTATTTATAGCTCAAGAAAGGCTGGACCGATTTTTATGATCTTTGATTTGTTGGATTTGTTTCTGCCCCGAATAGCAGATAACTATTAAAACATCGGAAAAATTAATGTAAAAATATTTAAAGGTGATACGACGTTCGCTGGGCCAGCTAGTATTCTATAAAGTACAAATTTTGTAAAGATGATTTCTTAAAATTGAAATTCACCCTCTAATCGCAGTGATGGCAAGTTTAGAAAGATATTAATTATATTATTTTTAGTCTGGACATCTTACCTCAATATTAATGTTAATTTGTTCTTGAACATGTTTCAAAACAATTCTGTTTTATCGTCAGCTTTCCCAAATTTCCTAAAATTAAATATTATTTAGAAAGATACTCTCTGTCCAAATCTAAGGAATTCCAAAATTTAGCTAAGAATACTGGTATAGTACCTCTTGCCCCGATTATCAATCCTGTGACAGTTATACTATCTAATTCATATTTATCTTTGTAATAGTCAACTATTGGCTCATATATGGCTTTCTTTTCAGAGTCAACTTCCTCATGTTGGCCACTATGAGTCTCAAAATGGATTGTGGGATCTAATATCATACCAATTTTAGAAATTGTCTAAATGCAATAATATCTATTTGTCTATTTCTCCCATTAGTGACCACACCATGAACATCCTCATAAACTGTATATCCATAGTATAATCCCCAAACTATCACATTTTATAACCCTTTCCTAAGTTCTGGTACCTCCCCTGAAAAATTGTTGCACCTCCACAGAGAGGCATGCAGATGGGGACACAGTTTGAAAACATTTGACCGTGAAATAAATTAAAGTGAAATAGGAACTTACCTTATCATCAACAGCTACAAGAACATGTCCCTGACGAGGTTTAGGGGATTGTCCCTTATAAGGCACGATGCTCCATTCTTTAGATACCAAATCTAGTTGATACATATTAATATCATCTATAGCTTCTACTTGCTTTGCTCCTCCACTGAATACAAAGAATTTTTTATCGACCTCTGAAATGAGAAAATAAATTTTTTACAATTTATTATCTTTATTCAATAATAATATTTTATTTCAGATATTAGCTATCACACACATTATTGAGTAACACTAAGAAATTGGGACGGGAAGTAAATGTCCATAAAACTAAATATGTGGTCAACATGGAAATACTTATATAATGGAAATGGACAGTTAATGACAAATGATGGAAATTTTGAAGTGGCTGAATTCAAATACCTAAGAACAATAATCGCAAATAGGAATGAGATCACAAAGAAATTAGACATAGGCTCAATTCTGGAAATGCATGCTATTATGCATTACAGGGACTCTTGTCGTCCCAACTCCTTTAAAAAAATGTTAAACTGAAAATATATAAAACTGTTAATCTACCAGTTACATTATATGGATGCAAAATATGAACTCTTACTTTAAAAGAGGAAAGGAGATTATTAGTATTTGAGAATAAAGTTCTTAGGAACATTTTTGGACCAAAGAGAGATGAACAGACAGGTGAATGGAGAAGACTATATAACAATGAGCATCATGATCTTTATAGGAAACCAGATATAATAAGAACAGTTAAGTCTCGTAGATTGTGATGGGCAGGACATGTGGCACAAATGGGAAATAAAAGATGTGCATGGAAGCTTCTTGTAGGAAAACCAGAGGGAAAACGCCCAATTGGTAGATCAAGAATAGGTGGGAGAATAACATTAATCATGATTTGAGGGAAGTTGATTATACAGAGAATGATTGGAAAATATTAGCTCAGAATAGGGATGTATGGAGAGCTCATGTCCATGCAGCCATGAATCTATGTGTTCGATAATGCCAGTGAGTTAGTTAATTAGTTAGATATTAGCTATCAGTAGGACATTGGCTCAACTACTAAACAGAATAAAGGAATAAATGGTAAAGAGAAAATTTTGCTTGAACCAGAAATCAAACCCCGAATCTTTAGCTTTATGCGCTGATACATTGGATGACTGATCAAGAGAGAAGTTGAAGAGGAGAATTTGTGCTTGAATGGGAAAGATACTTAAGTTAGCTCAATGTTAAGAGCATCAGTGGGTAAAGCAGAAGGTTCGAGGTTCGATTCCCGGTTCAGGCAGAATTTTTTTAAAAAAATCAACATATATATATTTTTTTTCTCAGGTAATTATTTTCATAGTGCAACAATAATTTGTGTATTTTTCAGTTTTTTACTTCAATTAATGTAGGTGGACTCCTGGCATAGAATCCACAAGTTAAATTATTTATAGTAACAAAAATGCATTTTTAATAATATTTCAAAAGTAAGGAAAGATACAAAAATAAGACTCTTAGAGAGTTATAGTGTAGATTCCTACACTCCTTTATGGTTGTGAGACTTGGGCTCCAATAAAAACACAAATAAATATAATTAATTTGGCAGATGTAAGGTTCCTTAGGTATGTCAAATGTTGTACTAAACTGGATAAAATTACAAATTAACAAATAAGAAACAAATTAACAGTAGAACCACTATAAGATAAATAAATTAGAGATAAAAGTGGAATGAACATACAGACAGAATGAGTGAGGGACAATATTCACTACTAGCAAGAAACTATCAAGCAAGAGGACAACGAGATGTTGGATGTCGTAGAAAACAATGAGCTGACATCTTGTGAACTTGGAACAGGCAATGACCTAATCATTGAAGTGACGATGATGATGATGAATAATAAATAAGGTGAGTCTGTTACATCTTACCTCATAAAAAGTTGTGTTCTTTTGTACATATTTCAACATTAATATAATGAAGTTGGGAATTTTTACATTATGAGGTTTTCTTAATAATGTTTCAATATGCCTGCCTATCATCTTCGGCTTGTCCAGACAGTTGAATTTTACGTTATTGGTCCTGGATGTCAACTACCACTCCATATTTTGGTGAACCAAAGAACTAACTAACTCACTGGCACTATCGAACATGTAGGTTCATGGCCATGTGGACACAAGCTCTCCATATATCCCTATCCTGAGCTAATGTTTTCCAATCATCCCCTGTATAATTTATTTCCCTCAAATCATCTAATGTTATTCTCCCACCTCATTCTTGGTCTACCAACTGGGCATGCTCTAGTACAAAATTAAATAGTAGAGGAGATAGTGCATATCCTTGCTTCAACCCATTGTGGATTTCAAGAAAACTGTTTGCCTACCCATACCCTACTCTTTGTGCCATTTGGACACATTCGTATAAGTCTAATTAACTTTTTAGGAATTCCGAACTCCAGCAGGATACTATATAGCTTCTCCCTCTTAACTGAATTGTATGCCTTTTTGAAGTCTACATATAGTTGATGTACAGTACCATTATATTCCCATTTCTTTTCTAAAATCCGTCTTAAACTAGAAATTTGATCTGTTGTAGACCTGTTTCTTCTAAATTCACATTGATGATCTCCTAGAATGTCATCAATATAAGGAGTAAGTCTGCTTAGTAATATATTTGAAAGGATTTTTACGAAGTTGACAGTAATGAGATACCCCTGTAGTTGTTGCAATCAGTTTTATCTCCTTTCTTATAAATTGGTACTATAATTCATTCTTTCCATTCATCTGGAAAAGCTTCTTTTTCCCAAATCACATTAAGCAACCTGCGTATCTTGTCCATCAATTTTTCTTCCCCGATGCTTTACACATCTTCAATTTTTCTATCACCATTTCAATCTCTAATGCACTTGGTTCTGCGACCAGCATTTCTGCTGTCTGTAAATTATCCTCTTCAATATTCTGTTCTGTATTTTCAAATCAAATCCCTCTCCCCCGGAATTTCAAAATTCACGATTCTATCCCTGTTCTTCTACATGTACAAAAGAACTCACCATTTGGGGAGAAGATCTACACCCAGAAGAACAGGGATACTCCTGGCGCGACAGGCCTAGAGGACCCTTAGCCTACCAGCCGGCTGCTGGCCTCACATCCACATGTGTCAATCACAGAGGTAGATGATCATCAGCCAGTGTTGGGGTGACATGTGGTCAGCATGTCGAGTCCCCCAGCCATTATAGCTGGTTTCCTCAACCTGGAGCCGCTACTAATTGTAGCTACCCAAATGCCTCACGATGCTGGGTGGGCACCGGACCCATACTGGCCGAAATACCATGAGAAAATTTCTTCCCCCATGGAGACTCACAGCGCAAGTCCCATAGTTCTGCGCCAAGGCTTCCTGCCTTAACCACTCGGCTACGGCACGGGACAGAAGAAGAACAGGGATAGAATAATTAATTTTGAAATTCCCGGGGAGAGGGATTTGATTTGCAAGTTCTTTGATCCACTAAAAGATGGAGTGGGAGTCGACATCCAAGGCCATCAATGTAAAATTCAACAGTTTGGATAAGTTGAAGATCATATGCAGGCATACTGAAACATTATTAATGATTGTCGAGTTGGAATGCATCGACAATGTTGCACAAATGCGACGAAACCTGGCCTGCATTAAAATCAAGAAATATGAGGTGAGTCAAAATAACCAACTCCTCAATAATTAAAAGAAACCTCATAGTGTTATTTCCTACATATATTAAATATTGAAACATGTCCAAAAAAATACAACTTTTTATCAGGTACTATGTAACAGACTCACCTTATTTATTAAGAAGAACCTCATAATATTACTTCATATTGTAATTTATTGATGATGAATAATAGTTGCATTTCATTTTGTCAACTGGCAATACTGATTGAAACAACTTTAATTTATTAATAGTGAGTGGAGAATATATTTATAATGACTCACCTCATATGATTTCAAATTTCTTTGATACCGGCGGTTTCAGACAATATCTTGTCCCTCTTCAGTCATGGCTTCGATATTCCGGTGGATAAAAATTTAATTACAAAGTTTATAATCCCAATGAAAGATGGCAGCACAAGAGGTGATGTCCTTAGAGAAATCAACAACCATAGAATTTCATCAGTGGAAGCCATGACTGAAGAGGGACAAGATATTGTCTGAAACAGCTAGTATCAAATAAATTTGAAATCATATGAGGTGAGTCGTTAAAAATATATTCTCCACTCACTATTAATGATATAACCTCATAATGTTTACTTCCCAATATTAATTTAAATATAACTTTAATTTATATTTAAATTAATATTGGGAAGTAAACATTATGAGGTTATATCATTAATAGTGAGTGGAGAACTTATTTTTGTCGACTGAAGAGGGACATGATATTGTCTGAAAACCGTCGGTATCAAAAAAGAAATTTGAAAATGTATGAGGTGAGTCGATAAAAATATGTTCTCCACTCACTATTAATAACTTTAATTTGTTTAATTTCTACAAGTAATAACGTATTCATTATACTTACTAGATGTAGTGGTGTGAAAAGTATGTTGTGATGGTACATCACCACTCTCTGGTAATTTTTCCCACTCTAGTTTGTCTATATTTACTTCCCACAAATCATTTTTATTCTCCTGAGTATTTGCTCCACCAAATACCCATACTCTTCCTTCATCATCTTCTGGCATGAAGGCACTGTGCTCATAACGAGCTTCGAAGTTTCCAGCCAGGTCTAGTTTCTCACAAAGCAAAGTATTGAGATTCAGAACCCACACATCATTATAAGTGAATCAGGTGTAGCTCCTCCTATTATCACAACCTGAAACAATATTTTTAATCAATTTCTAACAATCATGCATTTTTTTTTCTTACCACTGTTTAATAATATAATTTATCGATCAATCTCAGTATATAAATTTAACATTACGGAGGGTTGTTTCTGATCTCTGATAACAAATGGTTTTTAAGTTTTACCTTAAGAAAAGCCGTGTCTCCACCATCGAGCATGCTCTAATTGATGGCTCTTCACCCGAGCTATGGTTCAGCATTGGAGTTTCCGCTGCAGAAGACTCTTACGCAGCACAGCCATGTCTAGAAATTCCCACTCCTCTTTATATGCTTTCCAGAGACCGCCTATTGTTCAAGGACGCCTGTTTCCCAGTGCCCTTTTGGAGTCCAAAGACACAAAGTCTATCGGTGATGCATCAGGAGACTTCACTGGGATATTACTGAATGGAATAGCATGTATTCCAGTTTCCTGCTCCATTTCTCCAGGAATGCTAAGGTTGAACCCAAAGTGTGACTGGAGGCCTTGTCTTGGTGCACCCAGACTTGGTTTTTGTCTGTACCATAGAGAGCTGGGATTTCAGTCGGGTAAATTGAGGTGAGAACTTCTTCCTGGTAGTACTGGGAGTTGATTTTGGCCTTTTTAGCTACTCTATGAATGGTCAGTTTTTCATTGTAGCAATATCCCACAGTGACCATAAATCCCTTGGACAAACTTTCTCTGAATTTGGCATACCACTTTTGAAAATTTTTTTCACCCCTTTCTCTATAGTAAATTGCCCTGGGTTTGTTGCAGTCTCCTAGATAAACATATGCTTCATCAAGTGTGACCAAAAATTTCCATTTTTCTCCTGCCAGGTGCTTTTCATAGTTTCCTGCTGTTGGTGCAGCATTCGGCAATGTGACGTGGCAACAATTTATGAACCCTGCTTTTGTGGTGCTTCTCCATGTTTAAATCTTTGTTTATTATGGTGTTAATAGTTTTAAGGGATATTCCCAATCTGTTCGCAATCATCCTTTGTGTGGCAGGGTTACCACCAGAGATATGGACCTTGACCTTTCTGATTATGCAGGTAGTAGCAGGTGGTGGATTTGCCATTTTTTTTCCTTTCGGAATTAATCCCAAACGACCCTTTCCCTTTTTATTAAGCACTGAGCTAATTCCACACTTTGACACCATAAAATTACGTTTTTGCAAGCCTCAATAATCGGGGAATAACTATAATTAGCGTCGGAAAGGGCAGTAATGTACCCTTCCCAAAACGGGTCTATCTTCTTAGGCATTATGAGAGCAACACGCGTGCAAGTGTAACAGAAGCAGCACACTGACTGGTTTGATCATCTCGCATGCTCCTGTCATGATGACTCACACTCCAACGTCACAATCTACTTGGCAAATTGTTATCTGAGATCAGAAACAACCCTCCATAATACAATTCTTATTTTGAAAAGAAAAATTAATGCCTGAACCGGGATTTGAACCCAAGACCTCTAGCTTTATGTGCTATGCATTACGGCTTGTGATGCAACTGTTTATTTTTCTTTTTCCTTTTCAAAATAATAATTGTCCATCATTGCGAGTGTTTACATAAAAATAAAAACATAGGCCATAATCATATTTGAAGAGAAAAATTATACGCTCAGATCGGGACTTGAACCCAGGACCCTTGGTTCTCTAGACCAAGTGCTCTACCACCTGAGCAAGTAAATGCAAGTTTTTCTCTACATACGTTGTAATTCCCGCACACCAAATGCTATGAAGCCTTTGCTTCTATCTTTGCAAATAGCGGCTCCTTTATTAAGAAGACATATTTGGGAATTACACATTACATTATAATTGCCAGTACGGCTTTTTTCGATGTTTTTATTATTAATTTCATACATCTCAATAGATAGCTCAGGTGGTAGAGCACTTGGTCTAGGGAACCAAGAGTCCTGGGTTCAAGTCCCAATCTGAGCATATAATTTTTCTCTTCAAATATGATTTATCCATCATGAGATGTATGAAATTAACAATAAAAACATAGACCATAATTCATATTTTTTTTTTAAGTTTACCAAGATAATTGCTATTACTAAAATATTTTAATGTTTCGAATCACATAACTTACTTTCCTCTCTTTCTTGTAGTAAACAACAGTGTGGCCAACACGAGAATCAGGTAAATTCCCACTTGGTTTCAGTTGGCACCAAACATTTGCTTTAATTTCTCCTGGTTTACTATCTACGTTCATGGTTGACATTTTTAATTATACAGATGTTTCTTTCATTAATACCTGAAGCAGATAAATAACAGAAATAATTTATCATCATATATTCTCTAAACATTCTTCAGGTTGGTGGGAAAATTATATAATCAATACTTCTAAAATTCATTGTAAAACACCGCTGAGGTTATGCAATATAATATTAAAATATTAAAATAGGTATAGTCTGACCTATGGAACGGTGCCCTCATAAGATATGGGAACTAAACACTAATTCATTTTCTGCTTCGGTAAATCATTTCCCTTCCTGCATTCCTATCTCTCTCTCTTTTTTTTTTTTGCCCCTCCCACTACTCACAATTTTGAGTCTTCTTGGGGGACAAGGTTATTTGCACTTGCAGTCCAGTGTTGTCAACTCAACATGAACACTGTAGCATGGAGTGGTGAAAGTAATATTACTAAGCAAATGATGACAGTCAATCAGTGTCATTAGACCTAATTAAATATGAAGAAATAATAATTAACCTTACATGATTCAATATTCAAGATCCATGATACTGTTTGGGGAAGTCTAGCAACATTCCTACTCCAAAAGTTATCGTGGTTGCTGTTTCACATGATGGGAGAGGATACAGATATTAACTTTTCTAAGAATGAGTGCAGCGCTAAAGGGGTACAGATCCTTTGGTTCAACAATACCTGATATAGCAGTCATTCTCAACTAAATTAAGTTTAAGAAACTTCGTCAAGTGATAAAAACTATGAAATAGATTGCAGAAGATGTAACATGATTTTGGTACCAAATAGAATGCAGAAGATGGAACATGATTCTGCTACAAAGTAAAATGCAGAAGATGGAACATGATTCTGAAAGGCCTTCATAGTTTTAATCACTTGACAAAGTTACAACAGAAATTTAATTCAGTTAAGGAAGACTGCTATATCAGGTACCTACTTTAATATTTTAACATTATATAAAATTATATAAGTCACTTAAAATATCATTATGGCAGTGACTGTAAAAAGGGAACATAAGCAGAAACCATGTTTAAAGAAATAAGTTTTAGCAGGAAAACATAACATCAGTCGTGAAATTACTGAATGAAACCGCCTAGGTTTTGAAACCGGTTTAATTTGAAGACTGAATATGAGGTAAGGTGTAAAGAATTTTATAATAAATCTTAAATTAAACCTCTCAGTGAAATTTTCTATAATAGTTCAACATTTATATCTATTTTTCTGCAATAAAAATATAAATTTGAAGCTCTATATTTCAACAGACACAGAAAAATTTCTTCTTTGCAATAATTCAATATATTCTGTGCAAAAAAATGATAAAACAGAATTACAACTAGTGATTTGAGTAGCAGGCTGTACCAAGTGGAACTGCAGAAGAAATTATGACATCCTCAAAGAATTGAATATGTGTCTATAATAAATACATTCATCAAAATCAACAGAACTGGTGTCAACTTGTAGACCATAAGTCCAGATCCAAGATTCCTAAGGCAACCAAATAGTAGAAGATCGTTGGAACAGCCTAGGAAGATTTTTGAAGTCTGTAAGAGTTCTCTCAAGACTTTGACACAAAAGTTAGATGTTAATGACTATGTATATTGATCAAGTATTATCTAAATTTAAATAACTATTTACTTTGGAGGTTCATCGGTCTATCAACAGAGGGAGGAAAAGTAGGCCTACATGAATACCAACATCAAATCAGCAGTCAGATGTCAGTTTGCTACTGGAACAACTTCTGTTGAGGATGGGACTGGTCCTGAAAGATCTACATTGTTTTGTCTTAATAGCTGAGGAGACTGCATACAAGGTACATATTTTATAATTTTATATTATAATTTTTTACGTAAAGTATTGGAACAGGTTTCACATTTGCAGTATGTTGTTGTTTTCAAATGCTGGGCCTTGGCACCGAAGCCATTAGCGTTCTTGCTCTCCAATATTTCTCTATTGTGGATCCAACAGGTAATACTTCACAGGTTTGTAGGTGTTCTTCATTCATTTCTTCGTCTTTATTGCATAGAGGACAATTTGGATTCGTGTAGATTCCTATTTTATATCAATGTTTGGCTAAATAGTCATGTTCCGTAAGCAGTCTAAATGTTGCTACTGTAGTTTTACATGGAAATTCTGGAATAATATCTGGCTTCTTTACTAAAATATTCCATTTTTTGTCTTTGGCTTTATTACATAGGTCTTGGTTTTGTTTGATTTTATATTTGTTTTTAACTATTCTTTTTATGGATGTGAAAGGTAAGCTTTTAGTAGTATTCTGAATTAAATTGGAGCCTTTTTTGGCAAGAAAATCAGCAGTGTCATTTCCAGCAATTCCACAACGTGCAGGTATCCATTGCAATTGAATTCTTTTCTGTAGTTTTTGGAGTTGTTGAATCATTTTGTAGCACTCTTTAATTTGTATTGACTTCATTTTGTGTGAATTTATTGCATATATTGCTGCCTTAGAATCAGAGAGTATGACCGCATTTTGAAATTTATTTATTCTGTATAGTAATTGTTGGAGTGAAATATGAATAGCCGTTACTTCTGCATCAAATTTGTTGTGTGGTATCCTGCTGGTTGATAAAATGAAAATAATGCACATGTAATTCCTGATCCTGAGTTGTTATCAATAGTAGATCCATCTGTGTAGACATGTAACCATTCTTCTGGTGGATATCTCTTATTCACAACTTCTAATGCTAGAGCTTTTAGTACAAGTGTGGGGAGTTTCAGATTTGTAACTGGTTCTTCTAGATTTAGCTGAATGTTAATTGGTTCAAAAGTAAGAGGGTTATCTCTGATCAAAATATTTTCTTTAGATTTAGGAAGATTCAAATCTGTTTTTATTTCCATTACTTTGGACAAGGAACTTGTTTGTGTTTTCAACTTGCTTGGTTGTAACTGCCTTTTTTCCCATTTTGTTGTTGTTAATCGTAACATTTTCTCATGTACATTTGCAGTATTTGGACTGTGATATAACTTATAAAGGAGAACAAGATATAAATAGATATAGAAAATAAAGTAAATAAATTTCAGGCTATTTGTGGAACCATAAAAAGAACCTTAGGTCGAAAAACAAGGAAAGATACGAAACTTAAATTATATAAAACAATGGCTGTTCCTTTGTTGTTGTATGGAAGTGAAAATTGGTTAATGAAATCAAGGGATAAAAGCAGGATACAGACTGCAGAAATGCTGTTTTTACGTAATGTGAAAGAATGCACAAGAGCTGATAGAATAAGGAATGAAACTATACGAGAAGAATTAAATATATATAAAATTGAAGATAAAATCAGCGAAAATAATATGAAATGGACAGAACACTTAATGAGAATGAACAACAAAAGAATACCAAAAAGAACCTTCCTGTATAATCCCAGAGGAACAAGAGATGTTGGCGACCACGTAGAAGATGGACTCCACTTTTAACTTCGCCAGATTAGGCTGCATAGCCTAAACCTTGTAGTAGAAGAAGAAGAAAGATATAAATAACAAAATGCAAAAATTTCAACATATTTGTGGAACAATCAGATGAACACTGAGGAGCAAAGTAAGAAAGGATATATAGCTAAGATTTTACTCAACAATGGCACTACCAGTAGCAATGTATGGAAGTGAGGCCTGGGTCCTGCAGGACAAAGAAAAAAAAGTAAAATTCAGGCAGCGGAAATGAGATTCCCTTGGGATGTGAAAGGTTGTACAAGAGAAGAACATATTAGAAATGAGAATATTAGAGAGGAACTAAAAGTACAACCACTTCTTCAACAAATAGAAGAACACAAGAACAATTGGATAGAACATATACAAAGAATGATAGAGGATAGGATACCAAAGATGGCACTGATGTACGAGTATAATCCTGGAGAATGAAGATCGCTAGGAAGACCAAGAAAGCGCTGGGCTGAACAGATGTGAGATTGGAACAGGCAAAGACCTAATCCGTGAAGTTTGATGATGATGAATTTGTATATACTTTCTGCTTATGTTCTATTTTTCCACCCAAAATTCAATAAAAATATTTACATTTTAATGTTTGTCATTTTATATTTAAAATCTGGAAAATATTTTGTCAAAAATCTTACCAATATGACAGCTCCAATTATTAACTACACAGATTTTCATGTATAGAATATATCACGATTAATTCCCTTTACACAATTTGATGACTAACTCCCTGTACTACTTGCCCACTTTAATAAGAGATAACTCATGCCTATTACTTGCCCAAGTTAAGTCTGCACGGCTAGAGGGAAAGTGTGTTAGCGCTAGTGTCGACAAACTATTTCTCTACGGAATGGAGAATCCCTAACACATGTGAAATATCATTACTTGGTTGTCAAATTTTGAAATTTAGTCAATGACTGTTCAAAATTTGGATCATTTAAATTCGTAGTGTTTGTCATCTCTCTATTACCAGCCTCACAGCACAACACAGCAGAAGAGAACTGGCAACATGTAATAAGGAAGGTAAAGAACAGACAGCTCATTCCCCAGTGGTAATATAGTAATGGATTATTAATTGGTCAATGATTGCTGAAGTTAATAAATAAAATTAATTGGGCTATTCTTTACAACTGTGATGCGGCTTTTTTTATTCCTTCATAAACTCCAGTTAAATTTTATTCTTAGGGTTTCATTTTTCAAATTATTTTCCACCATTTACAATGATTTTTACATTTTTTCTAACGATTATTTCAATATATTTCTCTATGATATTTAACTATGAAGACGTAGCAGCCATATTGATTTTAACGAATATTCTATGCAATAACAAAGACCGGTTCCAGTGCAGCCAACATGGAGTATGTATTAATTAACTATACACATATACTTCAGAATTTCAGAACATACTATTTATTTTTTGGTGTTGCATTCTTTTACAGGTTAGAGTACTTAAATTGTGTTAGATTAGCTTTTAGGTTTATTAAATATTGTGTTTATGTTGGCTGTACACCATGATTCCATAGTGTAAACCGCTTCACATTTGTTGGTGAATGCATATGGTGTATGATTGGAACTTAGAAAAATTTTTCGCGTCACATGTTGTAAAGAATCCACATGAATTGTAATTATCTCACTTCATACACTCTGTTTTTTTCGAAGCACAGGATCAGTTTCAGGAACAATTGAATAGTTACTCCAAAAACAGACCTAATCCATAAACTACAAATTGTTGGGAAAATGAAAAAAAAAAAAAAAAAAAGCATAATGTTAATTTTGAGGTTATTACCTCATTATATCATATACATTTAATCTCTCATCCTATTGGAAACATATACAGCCAAATTTAATGCAAAATAAAATGCTACTAACTGAATATTAACACTTTAATATAGAATTAACTGCAAAAGTGATCTATCTTTATAGAGTAGGAAAATGATCTAACCCATATTTAACAAAAATGCTACAATAAGAAATAGAAAATACATATTGAACACTGATTCAGTTAGAAGTTTTTCTAACTGAATCAGTGTTCAATATTTATTTTCCATTTACAGTAATATTATTTTGTTACATTCTTTGTATCTTTCTTATTTTCACCCAATTTCTCTAAGATTCTGATAGAATTCACAAACTGTGATGGAATGAATTTGCACGTGTGCAATAATTGTTTTTCTGCACTGCTATTCATGACTTGATTTACTACTTCTGCCATTTTGTTACATATAAATCACAATTAGTATGAAAGCCAACTTTTAAAAATAAATAAGATAGGTCTAGAAGAGAGTAGGGATAGTTTTACATCCACCATCCCATGATATTCTCCGGATAGACACTAATCCTCTGCAAACTCAATTCTCAATTTTTTTTACGTTTTTATTATTCATTTCATACATCTCAATTATGGATAAATCATATTTGAAGAGAAAAATTATACGCTCAGACTGGGGTTTTTCGGACTCTAGGCAAATGCTCTAACCCAGTGAGCTACCTGAGCACATTCCAATCTAAACGCGCATTTAGATTGGAACTTTCTCAGGTAGCTCACTTGGTTAGAGCATTTGCCTAGAGTGTGAAAGGTCCTGGGTTTTCATTAAATATGATTTTCACAAATTTTTGTTGATTAGATCTCATTTTGAGGCAACTATTCAATTGTTCTAATCTTCAGCCATCTTTATGACTGTTGAATTTTTGTCTTCACCTTCATGTTCTAAACTGTCATCTAGTATGAGGTAAGATAACTACGATTAATTTTATTTATTAACTTGAAAGCCTCATAATGTTATTTCCCATAATACGTTTTATGAAATAGACGGCTGAAGTTGTCAGATTAGTATGTGCCAGCTCTCCCCTCCCAGTCAAATAAAACAACACAGCGGACAGCAGATGGCAACATAGTAAGAGAAGAAAGAGAATTGACAGCATATTCCTACTTTTTTTTTGTGTGCAGATTTAACTTGGACGAGTAATAAGCTATAATGTTTGCTATGTTAACATAGACCCAATTTATCCAAAACAAAGAAAGATCCTTTATCTGCCAACCAACTAAGTTGCTTCTCCAGAAAGAACTTCAGTCAATTTTTTTTATAAAACTGATACTTTTGTTTTAGCATATTCTGTACTTTTAAATGTATATTTTTCCTTGAACAATTCTCATAGATTTTCTTTTATACTCACAACAGTCACAATGTACTGAAGCCCTTTATTGCAAACATGTGCATATAGGAGTGCACACTAAAACAAAATCTCAATTTCTTAACAACAAATGTACTGAGAATCTTTCTGGTTGAAGTGATTCAAATATATTAATCAAAATTCATACAAGCTATAACAAAAATATTAGGCAAAACTTCAGATATAGATTTCTCATATAGTCACCTTTCTTTTAAAACCATGTAAGTCCAAAAAAAAAAATTACAGAAGAGAAGAAAAACTATAATTATAATATCTTGATGTTAAATTTAATTTAACGTTTAATCCTGGATAGAATTTCATTTTAGAAAGAAAAATTAATGCTCAAACCAGGACTCGAACTCCGGATCTCTGGTTGTACACACCAGCATGACAAATGTTACATAATTCGACCTCCAATATGAATGTCAACAATTCATTCCTCTTATACAATTCTCTATCGTCTGAAGGCCAATAGTAAGCACTACCAACAATGCCTTCAGACAACTTCTATTCATATGTGTTTTTCCCCAAATGGGAGTCAATGACCAATCACATTTCAATGAATTTTGTTTTACAACCAATCACAATCCTGTTTCATCTCAACAATTTTGATTATCAAAATAAAAGAAAGCTCCTCCTTTTAATATTCTGAACAGGTCAGAGCATTATTTTGCAGTGACTGACTCTCTAACAAATACATTGAATATAGCAAATAATGAACAGATTCCTTCGACCTACATATCTGATAATTGTGTGTTCAATAATTGAGTTTTTAAATACTGATTTTACTGAGTTGTTTCTGAAAAAAATGAATCAATAACATATAATGTTGGTTATAATATACAGTTTGATGTGTTTAATTTTTTCTCCACTAGGGTGCATTCTTACAATATTGCATTCCTATTTGGCAATAAATAGTATAATCAAGTTGCAGTGATGAACAAATGAAACATAACCAAACATTTCTTATTAGTTTTCAAACATCGTCATTTACATTAAATATACAAATATATTAAAATAACTATATTTAAATAATGATTTGTGAGTAAACAGCTTAATTTTATTTGTTAAATAGTACTAACAAATGCCACTCTTCATTTCCAAATCCTCTAAAAATATTGGAAATCACTCGTGGCATTACTTATGAGAATTTATACATTACTTTTAAGCGGTAAAGCTTAATATTTTTGTGTTTATCATGCTGGTGCATATAGCCAGAGAATGCTAATTTTTCTTTCTAAAACAAAACCAATTATAACTCTGTTATTCATTCAATATAATAATTATTTGCAGATTATGACCATCATATTTCCTGGATTTGAGTGAATGTGATTTTTATTTATGGCTGACATTGAAACAAAAAAGTAGTGTAATAATCCACACACTCTGGACAAATTAAAGACTGCGATTACACAAGAAATCATTGGAATATTACAACTAGTGCTCCAGAAAGTGTTTTCAGAATTTATTAATCAGTATCAGAAATGGGCAGATCAGAAGAGACAATATTTTCAACATCTATTTCAAATTACTCTGTTATTTATTTTAGTGAAATATTATGTTCATATTTTGATTTACTTCCTTCTGGAAAATCCTTCAATGAGTATCGGAAAACTCCCACTTTATGCGCAGTGACAAATGCATGCTGAGAATGCTGAATATTTGGTAGTGCCTTCTTTGCATGTCTGCATGATAGTGATCAAGTAATTTACCAAAAGTAATATTAAATTTGATAAATCCTCAAATAAGTGTTTTCTTTTAACTTTTTCTATTCTAATCTGCAATATTTTCCATTTAGGAACCACATTTTTTTTTTTAATCTGTACACATATTGTTGCTGGACAATGGAAACCTATAACTCCATTTCCACAAATTTCACACTAGAGGGAAAAAAAAATTACAGATATTACATATGAATTGATGGAACAACATTTTATTTCTACCACTAGATGCTGACACATTGTAGAAAGGAGTTACAGGTTTTGTGCAGATTATGCACCAATTTGTTTTATACCATACAATTAATTAACTTTTAAATTGACAATGTATAGTATAAGATATATTCGTTTAATTTATCTTCTATTTTTAATTAAATAATGAAAAAAAAGTAGATATTTAAATTTGTGTCAAATTATACAACAATATGCAAAATAGTATGGTAATGCAAAATTTGTTTTTAATACAGACACTTTTAAATAAACTGGCATCAGAAATTGAGTTTCTCCAATTAAACAAAAAAATTATATATTCTGTAAATCAACAAAATAGGAACATAAATTGGATTTCCTGAGGAATTTGCTTAGTTTATGCAATTACTGCATGGTGGACTCTTTTCTGCGATAAGCACAAGATATCAGCCGGGTTGTCAGCCCTGCATGACGACCACCTTTTTCCTCAGAATGTATGTCTGGAACCATTTGCTGGTCCTATCAGTACTGGAATGCCCCAATCTTTCATGTTTATCCTTTTTATTTTCATTTATATTCTTTTTTTGGCCACATACTCCACACAATAATTTCCTTAAAACAATTTGTTGAAAGAAAAAGGCTATTCTATGTCACCAGTGAATATTTGATCGGAGAACAAGTGGCTTTTAGCCTAGTGTTGGCCAATGTGATAACACATGCTCCCGCTAGAGCCAATTGCCAACAAGTTTGCTCAGATATAAGGGAATTCTATTCAAAGAGTCTACCTATATTATTAGGCAAGTTCGTGTTAGGTTGGACAAGTTAGAGTGAGAAAATGGGCGAGTTGGTACACCAGATTAGTTTAGCATTCACTTTTTGTTAGTGAGTTTTTCTGGTAAGTCGGCTACACTGTTTGAGCAATGACTAATATACATTTCACGTTGCAAGTATGTTGATTTTAGGTTAGTTTGAACTCAGCTTCTCACTTTACATTAAGGCATTTTTCACATTTTTTGGGAAAAAATCAACATATATATTTCTCTCAGGTATTCACATACTGCATTAATTATATATTGTATAACCGTAAAATTAGTTTTCTATATATCATTATTTTTCTTTGTTTTTTTATATACATTAGATAGGGACGGTGTACCAACAATTTAATTTATCTTGCTTGTATACATTTTATTATTAGTTTTAGTCTTAATTTTAACTATCATTAACTGGTTATATTATAGATTGTAATATAACAGATATTATCTAATTGATCAAATCTTCATTTAGTATTTAATGTTAAGAGTTAATTATGATTGTTATATTCTGATGTAATATATGTTTGTCCTGGTGAGTGGAAGAGAAGGCCATACATATAGCCTTAACACCACCAGGCTAAATAATAAATAAATAAAAATAATTTTTTGTTTTGTTTTTTACTTTGAATTTATTTTGGTGGCATAGATTCCTCAAGAAAAATTTTGGGGAAAAAAGTAATAGGAAAACCAAAGAAGACTGTTTTAGAAGATGTTATAGGATGCCAGAATTATCCAGAAATAAAGAGAATAGCTGAAAGAGGTGAAGATGGTTTCACAGACAAAGCATTGCTTTTAGGTGATGATAACTAGAGCCCGGATTTGTATGCGAAATGCATATTTTGTTTTACGCATTAAAAAGTATGCGGAAATTATTTAAATGTTAAGTGGTCCCTTCACTGACAATTTGAGCAGTATTTGATAATGCATAGAAATGCATATTCTGGAGGAAATTGCTTATTTTAGATTTTTAATGCATAAATGCATATTTTTCTCCTAAATATGGTATTAAATTATAATTTTCCCTTCAGCTAATTACTAGTAATTCATTAATTATTAATTAATATTTTAAAATTAATACAGTCCCTGCAATCCATTGGGTATAAGTGTAATGTGTATATTTACATGTGTGTAAGAGGGGAATACCCGTGGGCCTTGATAAATAATATTACGGTATTGGTAAAATCTCATTTGATAAGCTTAGTGAAATATTAAATAAAAACCCTGGCCACAATAGAATTTGTCAAATTAGCAAAATGCTCTCTGGTGATAGTGAAAAAACTGTAACCGAAGAGGAATTCACTGAAGAAGAACTGTGGTGTTTTTCACATGCACCTGTGACATCATATGATGTAGAAAGGACATTTTCATTGTATAAACCCTTCTTGACTGACAGATGAAGGAGCTTCACTCATGAAAACCTTCCTTATCTACTGCAACAGCCAGGAATAAGCTACGATTATCCACAAAGCAAATAATTTATTTGATTTAATTACAATCTGTTTTTGCATATTTAGGGTGCATATTTTCTACATTTTTCATGCATATTTAGTACTTTATTTTGCATACAAATCTGAGCTCTAATGATGACAATAGTGCACTTGCAAGATTTTTCAAGATTTGTTGAGTTACAAGGTTTTCCTGTCCAGCTATGATATGAGCAATCTATACCTCTGCAGTTTTGTCCACTATTTATTTACACTCTGTAAAATATCAGCATTCTATTGTGAGCTAGATTAACTCTCATTAAATCTAGACTAACTTGTCCTTTAAATAAAAAAAAAAGTATATACATATACCACAACCGCCACCACCTAAAATATTACAATCATGTATTTCATCATCACCAAATCTGACCCAATCTTACCTCTCACATGACACAAGGAAGTTTTCATACAATTTCTCTTGAAAATATAAGATTTTAATGAATACAGGATAATTCAGAATCTCTGTGACTGATTGTGAGGAAGGATAGGGTCTTACAGGAAGGATCATGTTTATGCAATCAACCTGTGTACTCTGACACTTTTGGATAGCTTTTAGGATTAGGAATACAAATTATTACAGGATCTTTCTCACAATACATTATTAAATGAATGAATGAGTCATATTCTTATCTTACCTCATATTTCATGTTCTTTTTTTAAACATAGGAACTGCAGTTTTCAAGAGGACATCCCTCTCATTTTCAACCGATTTTATGACTACCTGATTTTCGTTGGAATCTTCATCTGTAACGTTACCATCTGGTGTTGATTTGATGAATTTTGAGATCAGGTCCTGTTCACCAGGAAGTTCAAATATTCATGGAATTTTGAAATTCCCAATGAACAGGACTTGATCTCAAAGTTCATCAAATCAACACCAGATGGCAACATTAATGATGAAGATTCCAATGAAAATCCGGTAGTCATAATATCGGTTGAAAATGAGAGGGATGTCCTCTTTAAAACTGCAGTTCCCGTGTTTAAAAAAAAAACATGAAATATGAGGTAAGATAAGAATGACTCATTCATTCATTGAATCCATCCATCCATAGTAATTCTGCCCGAGGGCAGGTCTTTCACTGCAATCTTAGCATTTTCATGCTATGGTTTGCAGCTTTACTAGGGAATTATAGGAGTGGTAGCTTCCCGTTGCTTTCCACACCGGTGAAGGATGATTATGATAATGATAACAATGATGATGGTCAGATGATTTTCAGGGACTGTTGGGCCCTAAGCTTCCTGACATTTGTCTTACAGGTGAGGAAAAACCCTGAAAAACACCTCTCCCAGGAGCCTGTCCCGAATGGGAATCGAACTGGGCCCGCTGTATGACAAGGCAGCATGCTACCTCGAGACCACCGCAGTGGACATTCATTGAATAAGAATCTCATAATGTTATTTCCCATATTTAACTATAAATACATTATTATCCTAACATTTAATTAGTATTTAATCATATTTGTGGTGGATGAAATGGATGCTTGGGCAGGTTTTTTTCAGGGTTTCTCCTGTTTTCCCTTGCAACAGATATCATTTCACCATTTCTCCATACTCATCTCATTCATTTTGTTCCATTTTTGGGGCATCAAGAATAGTTGGTTGGCACCCTTGTCATTCAAAGACCTTTAAAAAATAAGGGTTTCATCTCATCTGATCCCTTGATCCAACTCACTACATATTTCCTTAGATAATATAATATATACTAGATTCAATGTATACTTTTTTATTCCTTTATATTTTAAACGCGGCTGCGGTGGACTAGTGGTTATGCTCCTTGCCTCTGGTCCCTATGTCACGGGTTGATGGATTTTTATAGGATGGAAAAATCCAAGGAGCAAGTCCTCCAGGAGGGACTTTAAGCTATGGGTTCTGAGTATGAAGATTTTCAGGCTCGTAAAAGATCCTTAAGCCTGAATGAAAAGGCCTCTAAGCAAAATTTACCGAATTTTTTCCATCCTAGTACTACCTTGGTTTCCTAGATGTCAGTATGAGGCAGAATGCTGACCACGGACTACTCAAATGATGTCTCTACGAAAACAAGTATAACTAAATTAGTATGGTTTAAATTCTTCCCTGTAGGGGGAGAGCGCCTAAATCTGTGTTAAGGGAAACATGGGCTTAAGATACAAGAAGATATTTTAAATAAACTTTCTTTACCAAACCAATTACTTAATTGAATTAGAGATTATTATTATTACTATGTCCACCGCTGTGGTCTTGAGGTAGCGTGCTGCCTTGTCACGCAGAGGGCCTGGGTTCTATCCCAGGTTGAGGCAGTTTTTCTGGGTGAGGTTTTCCTCACGTGTAAGACAAATGTCAGGAAAACTTTAAGGCCCAAACGGTCCCCGAAATCATATGGCCATCATCCGTATCATTATCATCATCATCATCATCCTTCACTGGTGTAGAAAACAATGGGAAGCTACCACACCTACAATTCCCTAGTAAAGCTGCAAGCATAGCATGAAAATGCTATGATTGCAGTGAAGGACCTGCCTTTGGGCAGAATTACTATGGATGGATTATTACTAACATTACTATTTTTCTTTCTTTCCCTTGTCAATTCTATATTGTGTAACCTACGCTTATTATGTATCATTAATCAACATGTAGATAATTCATAATTGTTATTGTATAATTTAACCCTGGTGAAATGGAAGAGAAGGCCTTATGGTCTTATCTTAACTCCATCAGGTAAAATAAATGAATAAAAATAAACTCGGAGTTGGATATGAGTTGGGGAAATTTATTTTATCACATTTGTCAAGTTGTAAATTATGGGTAATTACTTTGAACTCTCAATGATAATGGAGGTTTATTTTTTCAGGGATTACACACCCCTGTTTTCAAACAACCATAGACAGTTGATTTTTTGTTACCAAACCCACCCCAATGCCAATGGGGGTCGAACTTAAATGGCATCAGCAGTGTCACTATTCTTCTCAGAAAAACCTTAAAATTGTGGATTTTAAACTAATATTGAACATTTTTATAATTATTACATGTCACTTCCTTAGTGAGGTTAAACTTGGAGTCAAATGTCATTGGGTGATCCCACTACAGGCCCTAGGAAGGAATAGTAGAAGGTTAAGGCTTCGACCTTTCATTACAAAAGAACACATCAGAAATGTACAAAATGGAGAAGTAGAAAAATCGGCAGTGACTGTACACATTTGGTCAGAAAAGCATAAAATTGACGTAAACACAAAATTGTTAAAACAGCTGGATAATCTTTGGGAGAAGATCTACATCCAGAAGAACAAAAATAGGATTATGAATTTTGAAATTTACAGGGAAAAAATCCAATTTGCAAGTTTATCAATCAGCCAAAAAGGAGTCGAAATTCAGGGCTGACAACATAAAATTCAACAAAAGATAAATTAAACCTCATAATGATTTATTCCTATAAAAGTTCAATAAAATTCAACAGTTTGGTAAAGCTGATGATAGTATGCATGACATATCGAAACATGTTCAAATTGAACACAACAATTTATGAGGTAAGAAAGATTCTGGATTCACCTTATTTATTAAGAAGAACCTCATAATGTTACTTCCTATTGCAATTTATTAATAAAATTAAAATTAAACAAATAACCATTTTTTTACTTATTAATCAAATTTTGACTAATATTAAATAAATATAGATTAAAACAATTACATGCCTCATATATTTTTAAAATTATATTAATTCTGCCAAATGCTTTTATTAGTGACATATATTTTTATTTTTCAAAAGAGTAACACACAAAAACCTTGAAATTAAGGCACACTCTGCAATTAAATGGATCTGTTTTTACTGGGAAAATGTTAGATTTAGCAAATAAAAACAAACAAATACAACAAAGTAAAATACAAGACATGTAGATAACAACACATTAAAACATGGACACTCAGATAAAAAATTATGTACTGTAGAACCCCGGTAATACGAGCCCCGGTATTTCGTGGTTGCATGTAATTCGAACTGGTCTTAAGAAGATTAAAATTTTATATAAATCTAGAGTAAAACCCCATTTTATACCTTGTCTGCATATATATTTCCTGCACTTCTGAATGTGTTAGATCTTGAACTTTCTTTCAATTCTTCATTTACAATACAGGTAGAACTGTCCCACTTAGGTTTTTCATTCATAATGCATGGAAATAACCCTGGCCTTAAACTTCTAATGCATTTCTATTACAGTATGTACCATGTACCACTAGGTTTCGAGAAGTGTGCTTGCTAATTCTTTCCTGTCCCTTCACTAACTGGGATTGCAAGTCAATCAGTTGTACAGTGAGTAACAACCTTTCAGAAAACTATGTTACAGTAACCCTACAGTGGTCACTAAAATACTTTATTTTTTATTTACATATTTTATTTTACCTGATGGAGCTAAGACCATAAGGTCTTCTCTCCCACTTCACCAGGGTTAAATTATACTTATAATACCAATTTTGAATTATCTACAACTTGATTAATAATACATAATAGACATAGCTACACAATATACAGTTGACAAGGATAGAACAAAAAGAATTAAAATAATAATTCATTCATAGTGTTCTGCTCAAGAGCAGGTCTTTCACTGCAAACTCAGCATTCTCCACTCTTTCCTTGACCCAGCTTTCCTTTTTGTATCTCCATACAAACCATTTATTTTAATATTGTCTATCATCTGATGTCTTTTTCTGCCTCTAACTTTCTTTCCGTTGACCATTCCTTCTAGAGCATCCTTCAGCAGGCAGTTTCTTCTTAGCCAGTGGCCAATCCAATTTCTTTCCCTCTTCTTTATGAGTTCCAGCATTGTTCTTCTTTCACCCACTCTGTCTAGCACATCTTCATTTCTTACTTTGTCTGTCCATTTTATATGTTCCATTCTTCTCCATATCAACATCTCAAAAGCTTCCAGCCGCTTTTCCTCATTCCGTCGTAAATGTCTATGTCTCCGCACCATATAATGCTACACTCCACACAAAGCATTTCACTAGCCTCTTTCTTATTTCTCTTGCCAAAGGTCCGCAGAAAATGCTTCTCTTCTTGTTGAAAGCTTCTTTTGCCATTGCTATCCTCTGCTTTACTTCTTGACTGCAGTTATTGTTACTACTGATAGTACAACCCAAGTATTTGAAGCTCTCCACTTGCTCAATGGCCTCATCTTTAATCTTCACGTTTATCTTCCTTTGTTTCTTTCCTATAACTATGGCCTTCATCTTATTTATATTTATCTTCATCCCATAATCCTTGCATTTGTCATTCAGCTCCATCAGCATGTTCCTCAATGTCATTGCATCTTCTGCTAGCAAAGCCATATCATCAGCAAATCTTATGCACTTTATTCTTCTCTCCCATGTTTACGCCTCCCGTATTACTGAAGTAGTTCTTCATTAGGTCTTCCAGGTAGATGTTGAAAAGGGTAGGTGATAGAGGACATCCTTGCCTCACCCCTCTTCCAATTTCTCTTCCCTCTGACATTTCTTCTCCTATCTTCACTTTTATTCGCTGTTTCACATAAAGACTACTTATGAGCCTCCTCTCCTTCCAGTTCACGCCAATTTTCTTCAAGATCTTCAGGAGTTTATTCCAATTTACTCTGTTAAAGGCCTTTTCCAGGTCAACAAATACTGCATAAACATCTTTATCTTTTTCTATATATCTTTCTCCTATTGTTCGTATCAATCCAATTGCATCTCTTGTACCCTTTCCCTTCCTGAAGCCAAACTGTTCTTCTTCCAATTCGCTTTCCATCGCAGAACGTAAATGTCGATTTAGTGTACGCAGGAGAATCTTTGCAGAGTGTGATATCAAGCTTATAGTCCTGAACTCCTTACATTTCTTTGCATTGTTTTTCTTCGGTATTGGTATTAACACTGTCTCAGTCAATTCTTTATATATATTGTTGCACAAACACAAAATTTCCTTCTTTCCTTCACCCAAGCATTTAACTAATTCAATGGGGATTCCATCTACCCCTATTGCTTTACCATTTTTCATTTCCTTAATTGCTAGTTCAATTCTTCCTTCAGAATTGAAAATCCTTTTTCATCTTCTGATACGTCTTCTTCATTTTCTATATCAAAGTTAGCCGGACGATTTCTTGTCTCATATAGCTCTTCTACATATTTTTCCCATGTATTCATAATTCCCTGTTTGTCTGTTATTTCTTCATTATTTTCGTTCTCAATCAGCCACATAGTTTTCCTGCTCTTCTTTCCATAGTCCAAGCCTTTAACTTCCTGGTACATTAAATCATATTTTCCTTTCCTCTCCAGATTCTCTAGTTCTTCACATTTCTGCTTCATCCATTCTTCACTTGCCTTGTCAGTTTCTCTTCTAAGTTCGTTGTTTAATTTCCTGTAGTTTCTTTTGGCTTCTTTTGTATTGCTATTTTTCCATTTTCTTCTTTCTTCCATCTTCTCCAACATTTTTTCTGTGACCCAAGGTTTCTTAATATTCTTGCTCTCATTGTATCCTATTGTTTCCTCTGCAGCTATCTGTATAGAGGTTTTCAAATGACTCCAGTGTTCCTTTGTATTGCCATATGAGATTTCCATGGTAGAGGCTTTCTCCTGAAAATTTTGTTGGAATTTTCTCCTTTCCTCCTCAGTTTTGAGTTTCTCCATGTCAAACTTCTTTGTTGCCTGTCTTCCTCTTATCTTCTTCAGACAAATATCTACTTCGCCTATTAGTAGGACATGGTCTGAATTGATATCTGCTCCTGGTAGGGTCTTCGCATTTTTCAAGCAATTTCGGAATAATAATAATAATAATAATAATAATAATAATAATAATAATAATAATAATAATAATAATAATAATCACTGGGGAACAAAAAAATATTTTTTTCTTGGTGCCTGAAATTTTTCACCTGATTCTGGGTATTTCGGCACTGCTGATTCCAAAAATGTCATCCATTTTGTTGCAGCAGCTCTAGTTTGCAAGATATTGATGATACTGCTCTTATGTACCACCATTGTAAATCGATTGTTTGCATAATACTAATTGATTTAATCCAAGTTATATTCATGTTGTTGTTGCCGTTTGCATATGTAATTTTACTAATTTGACAATTGTTTATCCTTTTTCTAGACTGACATGGCTTCAACACGAAGAAAATGTGTGAATAATCCTGATGTGTTTTGTTTCATCTGTGGGGAGTACACATTCACTCAACAAAGAAAACCTATAACTGACTTTGTAAGAAGAGCTTATTTGGCCTATTTCAAAGTACAACTGGGAGATCAAGATAAGCCTTGGGCACCTCACATTGTATGTAAAACGTGCACAGAGCATCTACGACAATGGACAAATGGGAAACGGAAATGCTTGAAATTTGGGGAACCAATGATCTGGCGAGAACAAATTAACCATAGTGATGACTGCTATTTTTGTTCAGTCAATGTAAAGGGCATCAATAGCAAAAAACCGGAATAGATGGGTATATACCCAATCTACGCTCCGCAAGACGCCCTGTTCCACATTCAGAGGAGATACCTGTTCCAATTTTACCAGTCTTCCAGAGTCCAGAGTCACCAGAAGAAGAGGATGATTCAACTGAAAGCTATTCTGAGGGAAATGACAGCGATTTCCCAGGACCTTCATCAGTTTCATCCGGTTTTAGTCAAGCGGAACTGAACGACCTCATAAGGGATCTAAGTCTTCCAAAGAAGTCATCTGAGTTGTTAGCTTCCAGGCTGGCAGAGAAAACAATGTCTGTTACCGGGAACAAAGGTCACAGTCTATCGCAAAAGAGAAACAGACTTCCTGCCATTCTTCACAGTAGAAAATCAATTTGTTTTTTGTATGAATGTTGAAGGACTGTTAATGAAGCTGGGTGTAAGAAAATACACACCAAGTGAATGGCGGTTATTTATAGATAGCTCCAAACGCAGCCTAAAATGTGTTCTTTTGCATAATGGGAACATATACAGGTCAATCCCAATTGGTCACTCAGTTTCTATGCGTGAAAATCAACATACAATAGCTACAGTGCTAGAGAAGATCTCTTACCGTGATCACCAATGGGTAATGTGTGTCGATCTCAAGATGGTGAATTTTCTTCTAGGACAACAAGGTGGGTACACCAAATACCCATGCTTTATATGTTTATGGGACTCTAGAGCCAAAGATCAACATTGGGTGAGAAGGCATTGGCCTCTTAGAGAAAGCATGACCGTTGGAGAAAAAAACATCGTTGCAGAACCTTTGGTTGACAGAAACAACATCATCTTGCCACCACTGTAAGTGAGGAACAGGGTGAGCGTTTTCACCAGGAATTAAGTACAATGGAAGAAAGGTATCGTGGACGGTGGGATATACATATGATGGCGGACTACTGTTGGAGCATCCACCGAGAATGTCCAAGATCATTGCATCGGAGGAAATCACAGAAACGGGGATTCTGCGACCTGATGGAGGAAAATTAATGATTCTAACGAGACTAATGTGTAAATAAATTATGGTAGTTATATAGATACAGTTGTTTCATGAAAAAGAAAGTATTTGTTCTTTTGTATTTAATTGTATGCGAGTAATATAGTTGTATATGTGGACCAGTATTTTTGAACTGGTATATAATTTGAATAAACTCTATCTCAAAAACTAGAGCTGATAGGACGAAACTGAAATCATCTTTGGAATCAGTGACCCAAATATACCCATAAATAGGTGAAAACATTAAGGCACCAAAATCACTGTTCCCCAGTGAATAGTAATTATAATAATAATAATAACCTATAATTTGATTAAGTAATTGGCTTAATAAAGAAAGTGTAAAATATAAAAGAAAAATAAGAGCATACCTAGAACATGGTTATATATACAGAATGTCCACAAAGTCCCTACTACCAAAACAATGTAACTTAGCTCATAAACTATTTGAGATAGAGACATGCGGTTTTATTGCAAAGTATTCTACATCTCTCAAAGTTTTGTTTATATTTGTTGCAGATTGTGATTTAAACGACAATGACGACACCACAGGAAAAGGCCCAATGTGTATGGTCGTATGCTGAGTCTGGTAAATCACCAGTAACTGTTCAGCAAAATTTTCGCAGTCAATATGGAAGAGCTCCTCCATCCAAATCATCCATAATTAGATGGGCCAAGAAATTTCTAGCGACTGGCAGTGTAATGGACTTGCCACGGAGTGGGACCAGGTGTGAGCCAAGAAACTAACGACAATGGGCAACTTGCATTTCAACTCAAGACCTCAAAAATCGGTTTGTCATGCTTCACGGGAACTGCATTTACCAAAATCAACCATTCATAAAGTCCTCCATAAGCGGCTACAAATTGCACAAGTGTCGCTATCATCTGACTTCTCTTGGTGTGCGGAATTTGCTGATTCCATGCTGAACGCAATTGATGAAGACAATGAGTACCTGCAGAGGGTGATGTTCTCTGATGAAGCAAATTTCTTTGTGTCTAGACATGTTAACCACTATAACTATTTGGATATGGGGGTACTGCTGATTTACCAGACTGAGCATACCACCATACACATTGGGTATTTTCCTGTGGTGTCCTCATTGTCGTTTAAATCATAATCTGCAACAAATGTAAACAAAACTTTGAGAGATGTAGAATACGTTGCAAAACACTGCATGTCTCTATCTCAAATAGTTTACGAGCTAAGTTACATTTTTTTTAGGTAGCAGGACTTTATGGACACACTGTATTATAATGTCTAAGGAAATATTTAGTGAGTTTTTTAATTGTTATTGAGTCAGGCAGTCCTTGATATACAAGAGAAGGGAATTCCAGAATCGGTGTACACCTCAGTAAAAATACACACTTTAAAGCCGGCCATTGTACTATACTGAGCACACCTGTACATTATTATAGTGTTTTACTATTGTGTGTTTCTTAATGTTTTAAAGATGTACATTAGAATAAGTGGCAGGATTAAGAAGAAAATCTTTGTTGTGTTTATAAAATATTTACAATGATTTCATGATTTACCCTTTGATTTAGTAACTTTTTTTGTATAATCCGAGTTCTTTTGTAATTTGAGGAAGCCTCAGCTCCAATTAGTTTGAATTACCAGGGCTCCATTGTACATTTATTTTATTTTATAGGACATAAAACAAACTATGTTAAAAATCTTTAAATAGTTAAAGGTACAATCAATGCACTATCTTCTATAAATTCAGAGACCTTTGGTTCAAATCCTAACTTAAGTATAAATTTTTCTCTTCAAATATAAAAATTAAAATATGTACCTGAAATCTCAGTTGTTCTCACTAAGATTTCTGTTTCATCACTTCCTTAATCAATTTGAAGACCATTCAAAAATATATTCCATCAACATACTGGTAAGTAAAAAGTAAAGTGATCCCACAACAGACCCGGAGGTCCTTGGGGTAGTAGGAGGTTAAGGTTCCCACTTTTTTCTAGACAATCGGCACTTTATGTCAGCCGGGTTGTCAGCCCTGCGTGACGGCCGCCTTTACCCCCAGAACAAGCGTCTGGTACTCATTTCCGTTAGAGGCTGAGTCGACCCCAGGGCCATAGTGCCGCCAGAGGGTTTGGGTCAGTTTAAAAATCCTGACCCCAACGGGACTTGAACCCTCGACCCTCCGGCTTGTAGCACAGTGCCTTAACCACTACGCTACGGCGTGCCCCTAGTTTTAAATGTTGATGATGAAACATGTTTCTGAAAGGCATTTATAATGATTTGACTAATGAAGTGATTAAACTGAAACCTTAAGGGCACCCAGTACTTATTTGGGTTAAAAAAATGTATTTTTTCTTTTTGCTTCAAAAAATCCTGGAAGGTCTATTTTATCGATGAGTAATATTAGTTTGTCGATTTTGGAAATTTAAACCCATAAAAATTTATTTTTAAAAATGGTGTCTCTGTGTTCTGCTAATGTGCATTTGTTTGTTTTTTTTTTGTTTTTGCATTTTCCTGTAATTTGTATTTTTTCACATTTTGATATACTTTTCTCTGAAACTATGAAATATATGAATTTTTGGCATTGATATGCAATTTAAAGAGTTCTATAATAATAAGGAAAATTTATCTTTGTGCTGTTGATAGTGTTTGAAATTAAAAAAAAAAATTATGTAAAATGTTTGGCCTTTGAATTTTTTTTAAATAAATCACAATCCATATCTGAACACAAGAAAACCTTATTATTTTCAAATGAACTATGGACAATAACATACTAAATTTTGGAAACAATTGGGTAAGTAGTTTTTGAGAAAATTGTACCAGGGCAATACTTTTAGGAAGGTGGATTTTTTTTTTTGTATTTCAAATTACTCATGAAGAAATGTCTCTAAAAAGTTAACCAGAGTGCCATTATGTTCAGGAAGACTTGTTTAATTAGTGACATAATTTTGATGCACATAACTTAAGATTACGCTGAAAAAGTGATTTTTGCATGTTGCATATTTTTAAACCAAATTGCAAAGAAATTAGTACCAGGTGCCCTTAATAGTTGAGAACAACTGAACAACTGATATCTCAGGTATTTTCAACAGGTTGTTAAAACTGTGAAAATTACAGAGGCATCAGCTTACTAAATACTGGATACAAAATTTACGCCAATATAATTAAGAACAAATTATACAAACATCTTAACAGCCTCCTCAGTGAAGAACAGAATGGCTTTTGTACAGGTCGATCCTGCTGTGATGGTTATTACTCCATGAAATTATTAATAGAAAAACACAGGGAGTTCAATGTAGAAACACATTTAGTTTTTGTGGACTTCAAAAAAGCCTTCGACAAAATCAATAGGAACAAAATGTTGGAAATTTTAGCTGACAACAATCTACCACAACAGCATATTTTAAATTTATACAATACCTATAAAACAAATTTGATTTCAGTTCGAATCAATAACACACAAACAGAATGGACCGAAATTAATAGGGGCATAAGACAAGGATGTGGCCTCTCGCCCTTGTTCTTTATCATATACATGGATAGAATACTCCAAGATTGGCGACAGATCAGACGCGGTTCTATCCAAATTAATAGAAACCATAAAATAAACTCTCTGCTTTTTGCAGATGATTTGGTATTAATAGCTCCAACAGAAACAGATTTACAGTATTCTATACACAATTTTAATATAATTGCAAAAATGTACAATATGGAAATCAATACAAAGAAAACTAAAGTGATGGCCTTTTGTGGGAAATACCCTATACCTAGCAAAATTGTTTTGGATGATGAAATTTTAGAACGAGTAAACAAATTTAATTATTTGGGTTATAATTTAACATTTCAAGATGAAGCTGATATATCAAAGAAAATCACAAATTTTACAAAAACAACGGGGATAATTAATAGTATAATGAAACCATCTTTAGTACAGAAGAACACAAGATTATGTCTTTATAAGGTTCTCGCAAGACCAGTATTAAGATATGGTAGTGAAGCATGGACAATACAAAGAAGAAATGAAAGCCCAATAACAGCAAATGAGATGTGATTTATGCACTGTACAGCAGGCTACACAAAGTGGGACCATAAAAGAAATGAGGAAATTATAGAAGAGTTGGATGTAGAACCCATTCTTCACCATATACAAAATTACCAGAACAACTGGAAAACCCATCTTAAATGAATGCTGTCTCATAGAATTCCAAAAGCCATACTTCGCTACTGCCCCCAGGGCAAAAGATCGCTGGGATGTCCAAAAAAGCGCTGGATGGAAAATTCCTCTTTGAGCCGTAACAGGCCACACGGCCTAATACCTGCATGGATGATGATGATATCTCAGGTACATCTTAATATTTTAACCTTTTAAATTGTATTAATAAATCTCATTTATTAAAAAAATTAATGGGAAGAGACACTATGAGGTAAAATCAACAGAATAAAAATATGAACCAGAAACTTTATACCTCACCTCATAAAATATGATTCTCTCATCCGGACATGTTTCAAAGATCAACCCCATTCTCAAATATAATCTGTTTGAAATTATGCTAACTTTTTTCATGTCCTGGTGTGGAGTGAATGAAATTCTAGATCAAATCTTGAACACTGAGAACTTTAAAACAAGAACAGAACAATCAATTTTGAAGTTCCTGGTGAGGAAGATTTGATCTTGAAGTTCATTCATCCCCACCAGAGCCACAAGAAAAGTTGGTGTCAATGGCTAATTTCTTACAGTTGGAATTTAACAAATAAATTGAGTTGATTCAATATATCTTACTTCATATTAGCTGTTTCTTGGATCAGTTTCAAAGGAATATCATCCTCAGCCAACAAGACTTGGTTGTTCACTGAGGATGAAAGTGATTCGTTTGATACTAGTCTGAGAAAGAAAGCTAATACGAAGTGAGGTGTAAGGAACCAAATCAATTTATTTGTGAGAATACTCATATTATTATTCTACAGATTGTTACAACTAGTGTTGCTTTTCAATTTCCATTTCCTTCTGTTTAAACAATCCTTTTTTTCACAATCCCTTTCCACTTATGACTTCCTGGATATAATTCTTCCAACTGTGTTTACTTCCTCCCAATCTGTTTTTCGCTGGTGGTATCCACTCTTACAAGAGAACTGTCAACCATAGCTTGTCAAAACCAACCTTGAACTTTCTCCCAGAGAAGTGTTGTGATGTACCAAGGCTGTGTCCAAAAAATATCTGCCACTTTTAACTGCAAGTCACAGAAATTGAAACCAGAATCTAGCAATGGCAACCCATTGTACAGAGCAGATGGAATCCCTGCTTGTGTAATAAGAGTGGTGTGGAATAAGGGGGGAAGTGGCGCAGATGGCAGGTATATTCTAATTTGCTTTTAAAGCATGTCTTATACAAAAAATCTCATCTATTGTAGACCTATTTCTTCTAAATCCACATTGATGATCTCCTATTATGCCTTCAATGTAGGGAGTAAGTGTGGATACTAATATACTTTTAAAATTTTGTAAGAAGTTTAAAATAATGAAATGCCTCTATAGTTGTTGAAATCAGTTTTATCTCCTTTTTTACAGACCAGTACGATATTTGATTCTTTCCATTAATTTTGGTGAAGAGCTTCTATTTCCCAAATCATATTAAGCAACTGATTTATCTTGTCCATCAATTTTTTCCTCCTGATTTTATTAGTTCTGTTGAGATTCCATTTGAACCTGATGTTTTATACATCTTCAATTTTTCTATTGTCATTTCAAACTTTAATGCACTTCTCTCTGTGATTAGTATTTCTGCTATCTATAAATCATCCTTTTCAATAATATACTGTTCTGCAAGTATATTTAATAACTGATTAAATACATTTTTCCATTTATTTAATATACTCCTAAAGTCTGTAATCATTTCTAATTATGTATTGACATAGACTTTCTTGGCTGGAGTTGCTATGATGATCTTGAAGAAGATTTTCGGGCTGTAAGACGTGGTCGTGAGGCTTGTAGTTCTCCAACGTTTCGCTGGCAGGGAACTACAAAAACCTCACGACCACGATCTACAGCCTGAAAATCTTCTTCAAGATCATTTCTAACTATGTTTGTTCTAGTCTAAAATCTTTTCCTTTCTATCCTAATTCCCTGATATAATTATCTCATGTTTCTATATTTTGCATATATTTTCAGATCATTAATCCTCTCTCTAAAATTCCCTCTATTTAACTCTTTAAAAACCTAGTGGTTTCCTGCCCAATGTTACATAGTTTTTCTAAATTTACTTCATTTGGCTCATATAACAAATGCATTTTTGCTAGTTTACTTTTCTTTACAATGTCAGCACATTCCTCATCAAACCATTTATTTTGCCTCTATGCTTTCTGATGTTGACAATTTAATAGTATCTCTTATAGTGTCCCCAATTCTCTATTTATATTAGTTTCCTATTCAGTTGCCAGATTTTCATCTGAACTTTCCCATATTTCAAATCTATTAGCAATTTTGATCTGGTGTCTTAATTATTAAATATAACTCCTAAATATTTACACTTTTCCATGTCTTTAATTTCTCCATTTTCTAACTGTAAATTACTTATAATTTTACCTCAAGGTGTGAATTCTTACTAAATAAGAGAAATTTTGAAGTTGGGTAAAATGCAAGATGAAATGGAAGATAATTGAATGAAATGGTACGTTAAAAGAATGAATACTGGAAGTTGCAGGGCATCCCATTCAAACCTCAAACATTTTAATTTCATAACTAACAAAGTATGCAGAATTATGAAATGAAGCTGGTATTAAACAAAACAGAAACTCAAAGAATTTTCATTGCCACACATCGCCACACACTAAAACACCTCTATATGTGTACCATATCAAGTCTGTATTTGATTTCGTGCCACGTTCTATCCAACATGTCCATTGGTACTGTTGCAATTGTGTCAAGGATACAGGTTCGTAAATCATGAAGATCTTGTACTGGAGACACAAACATGAGGTCTTTTACATACCCCCAGAGGAGGAAGTCCAGTGGAGTGATTTTGTTTTAAGTCATTATGTCCAACATGCGACAGATGAATTAAATGCAACAATGAAAACAAAAATTCTTTGAGTTTCTCTTTCTTTTAATACCAACCTCATTTCATAATTCCACATACTTTGAGAGTTATGATTAATTAAAATGTGGGAGGTTTGAAAGGGACACGGTGCAGATTAGGAGGGAAGAGACCAAGAAATTGGCCTACATATACTGTAGATCGGAAGAATAAACAGAAGAATGTTGAAAAAAGAGGAGTTGAATGGATGGAAATGATGGAAGAGGAGACATGGAATGACCGAGATAGATTGAGGCTTTTGTCCAAAACAAAATCCCAGGATGTGAGGCTATATGAAGAAATCTGAATTCCTATCACTTTTATGTTAAAAGTTGGAATTTATTTAAGCATGGAGGGTGATGATCTCAAAATGAGAGATGATATTCGATGAGGTGAGGTGTTAAGTTTCTGATTTAATAATAACTTGAATTGGAATATGTTGGATATTATTAGGAACATGCTAGGTGCATAAATACACTAAAACGGTGCAATAACAACAAACATGTTGCACCTCACCTTCATCATGTGAGAGGTAAGCAACCATCCCCATCACCAATTAACATCACAATACAACACATACTTGGGACTCGACGGATTTCGGTTCACCAGGCTTGCGAACTATGATTGAACTGTTTCCATTGTTACTGTGTTCATAAGTTCGACGACTCGTTCCAAATGTCAGGAAGTTTGACGGGTGTTTACTTTGCTGCTGCTCCTAGCAACGAGGTTAGTGTTAGTGACTATTTACATCTCTGCCCATCATCTGGCAGTCATTTTATATTTAATACACTTTGTAAAAAACAGATAATGACATTTCAAAAATGCTGAACAGACAAGATGAACTAAAAATTTTAAAAAAACTAAAGATGGTTAAGAAATTGTAAAAATCTATAATAATTAGTAAGTAGGTATGGTCACATGCTATGAATGTCAAATGATAGAATCAGATGCTATTCCTCTTTAACCCCTTAACTTAAAAAAACTGATAATACACAGGTTTTCGATAAACTTAAAACCCCAAAAATACTCATGTATCTTGGCAATATCTCGTTTATAAATTTAAACCTCAATACTGTGGTCTCGAGGTAGCATGCTGCCTTGTCATGTAGGGGGCCCAGGTTCGATCCCCGGTCAGTACAAGTTTCCTGAATGAGATTTTTTCAGAATTTTTCCATAAATGTCAGAAAACTTTAAGGCCCAAATGGTCCCCATACATCATCTGCCATCATAATCATCATCATTCGTATTCATCTTAGATTAAGATTAGGATTAAGGACTCTCCTGGTGCACCACTATCATCATTCATTACCCATTGTATCATCAGGACAGCCCATCTTCCAGGTGCCCCAACCTCAGAAATGGGTTACAAATTATGCCAATGCCAGGAGAGAACACCAGAAATGTCCAAATGACAACCTGGGGCATTGAATAAAAAAAACTGATAAAATTCATATTAAAATTCCATTGAAGTAAATAGCCACAAAGTAAAATATTAAAATAGAAATCTGGCAGGTGCCATCATCTAGGTTCATTTTTTAAAAAAACTTTTAAGTACTGTAGTCCTTTCGGAAACTGGTTTCCATCATCAGCACAAGGATATGTACTACTAACTGTTGTTGTTTTGCAACACTTTTGAAATCAGGAGCCTTCCAGCATTGCAAAACAACAACAGTTATCAATATTCTTAATCAATGGTAAAGAGAAAAATGTTTGCCTGAACCGGGAATCGAACCCTGAACCTTTAGCTTTCCGTGCTAATGCTCAGACCAGTAGAGTAAAGGTAAAGGAAGAATTCTTGCTTGGATGGGAATGAAGCCTGGATTAGCTCAGTGATCTGAGCATTAGCACGAAAAGCTAAAGGTTCGGGGTTCGATTCCCGGTTCAGGCAAAAATTTTTCTCTTTACCATTGATTTACAATAATTTAATTGTGTTTATTAATTTACTTATTTCTATCATAGTAATAGCTTTAGCTTCCCAATATTAATTTAATAAATAATGCTATAGCTGTGTGGAGTCCCTTCATGTCTTCTTCAGGTAGAAGCCATTCATTGTGTATTTGTGAATGATGATTCATTGCAATCGAATGTGGGGCCAGTAGAGTAAAGGTAAAGGAAGGATTCTTGCTTGGATGGGAATGAAGTCTGGATTAGCTCGGTGGTCTGAGTATTAGCACGGAAAGCTAAAGGTTCGGGGTTCGATTCCCGATTCAGGCAAAAATTTTTCTCTTTACCATTGATTTACAATAATTTAATTGTGTTTATTAATTTACTTATTTCTATCATAGTAATAGCTTTAGCTTCCCAATATTAATTTAATAAATATTCTTAATGTTCATAGTTATCACAATTGAGGTTATGTAATAAACTGTTATAAATAATAATATAGTTCCTTTTATTCTATCCGTCTTCCTCAATTATAATTGATTTTTAATCAAAAAAAAACCTTGTTAAATTATTAATCATTCAAAAAAATGTTTCATCCTCAGCATCTAGCTAATTCGTACTGATGTCGGCAAATAATTTATACAATGGGTCAGGTCTGTGGGTATGTTCTCATTTATAATGTTTATATTCCTTGCCTCTTTTAAAATTTCCATGTTTTCTAAGATGCTAATCTTGTTGTTGTTACTCTGTGTAGGATTGTCATGGCATACTCGATTTTGTTAAATTGATTACATGTTTTAGTATATGTTTTGCAAAACTTGATTTTTCTTCATTATTAATAAAATTTTTAAAATGTTCATTATATCTTGTGTTAAAATTTCTTGTTGTTTTTCCGATGTAAAATTTGTCACAATTATTATATTTTAGTTTATAAATGTCTTTATTTTGATGTTTATCAGTTTCATCTATTTTGCTTGATATGATGTTGTTAAGTTTATAGTTAGTTTTAAAGGTGATTTTTATTGAATTAGCTAATTTAACTGTTTAATTTCCTGTATAAGTGAGTTTAATCCAATTCTTATTATTTATGTTGTCTTCTTTTTTGTTTTCTGACCAAATTGTTAATCATTTCTTTTTTGTAACCATTTTTTACTGCCAAACATTTTATACAATTTAATTCTTTGTTATAGTTTGTTTTATTTAATGGCAACTTCAACATTCTGTTTATTAGGCTGATAAAGGTCATTTTCTGCTGTATGAGGGTCTTGATTTTTTGGTTTATAGCTATTGTATTGCTGGTTGGTTTTCTGTATATGCTTATGTCTAAATTATTGGTAATTAGATTTTTAGAAATTGATAAATCAAGATAATTTATGGAGTTGTTAGTTTCAATTTCTTCCGTGAACTGTATTTTGTTGTGCATTTTGTTTAGTTCATCTAAAATTTCTTTTTCTATGTGATTAGCATTTTCATACATTATTAATAGGTCATTGACATATCTCTCCAATAGTTTGATTTTTTTTTTTCGAGTTTTTCGAAATTCTTCTCTTCTAAGTTTTGTAAAAATATTTCAGATAGGATGCCCAATGTTGTACTCCCCATTGGTATACCGTCTTCCTGGATGTATATTTCATTGTTAAATTTGAAATACACTGCTCAAAACAATTAGAGGAACACTTGTAATAAATTGAATAAGTAATTGTTTTTTAAAGCTGTGATGCTGAAAGTTGGACAATATGTAAATTGAATTATTAATTGTATCATTGGATACAAATTTTAAAGATCCATGGCCTAAATACAGAGAAATTGCCTCAAATAACAAATATAGAGAATTTTTTTTATTTTCGAAGGCACTGGCCACTTCTAATTGGTAAGCTTCCTGATGTTACTATAGTGACGAATGTTGATTATTGCCTTGTTTATTGAAGTCTCTGACAAAATGAGACATTTAAATGAGTTTGAAGTGTATCATGCTCTACATCTTTTACGACAAGGTCGATCTCTGCGACAAGTGGCTAGAGAACTTGGGGTTTCTCCTTCCGTGGTGTCCAGGTTACGCAACAGGCACAGAGAGACAGGTCAGTATTGTAGAAGACATGGCCAGGGCCATAAATTTAAAACAAGCCCCCAGGATGACAGATACATTGTTCTTTCTGCTCTTCGACAGCGTACAAAAACTGCAAAAGACCTGCAGAATGACCTTCATATGGCTTCCGGAATCCGGGTTTCAGACCAAACCACAAGGAACAGATTAAGGAAAGAGAATATTCGTCCAAAAAGGCCCGTTAAAAAACCACGCTTAACAAATGGGCATAAGGCAGCAAGACATACATATGCTGAAAACCATGGTGATTGGAACTTGAACCAGTGGGATTCTGTGCTCTTCTCGGACGAATCCAGGTATTGTCTTACATGTTGTGATGGTCGATTGAGGGCGTGGGGATGGCCAGGAGAAAGATTTTCTGCAGAGGCTGTACAGGAAATTGATAGATTCAGAGGAGGTTCCATAATGGTGTCGGCCGGAGTTATGTACAACAATCGTACGGACCTTGTACTTGTTCCGCAGCGACTGAATGCTGTCCGGTATATCGAGCACGTTCTGGAAGAGCATGTAGTACCTGCTGCCATTGGAGTTGGCCCTGGATTTCTGTTTATGCAGGATAATGCCAGGGCACATTCTGCAGCTGTCACCAGGGATTTCCTGAGGAGGAATGAAATTGAGGTAATGGAGTGGCCAGCGGTCAGCCCAGACCCCAACCCTATTGAACACTTGTGGGATCTTCTAGACAGGAAGGTCAGGAACCGACATCAAGCTCCACAAACTCTGCAGCAACTTGGAGATGCTCTGAAGGAGGAATGGGAGAATATCCCGCAAGAGGAAATCCACAATCTTATTGGGAGCATGCCACGAAGGTGCCAAACTGTCATCGAATGTCGTGGAGGCCATACACGATACTAACTCTATATAACGAGTGTTTAACTTTGAAAAATAAGCACAAGATTCAATTGCTTACATAGCGGAATTATTTGAAAAGCTAATTGTCAGCGTTATTCATTTGTTTTTACTGACATGAGCAATAAATAAATAAATAAATAACCACAAATAATGTACTTTATTAATTTCATGTTTGTACCTTTATCCAATGAAAAAATATTTGCATATTTCAGTGTTCCTCTAATTGTTTTGAGCAGTGTAGTTTTGAGTTAATACTGTTTTGATTATTTTGTTTAATAGCTCAGTGAATTTTTTATCTATCTTTTTTTCTTGTAGTTTCTGTTCTATTATTTCTATTGTTTCATTAATCGGAATGTTTGTATAGAAATAATAGAATAGAAACTACAAGAAAAAAGATAGATAAAAAATACACTGAGCTATTAAACAAAATGATCAAAATAGTATTAAAGCAAAACTATTTCAAATTTAACAATGAAATCTACATCCAGGAAGATGATATACCAATGGGCAGACCAACATCAGGCATCCTATCTGAAATATTTCTACAAAACTAGAAGAGAAGAATTTCAAAAAACTAAAAAAAAAAAAAATTCAAAATCAAACTATTGGTGAGATATGTCAATGGCCTATTAATAATATATGAAAATGCTAATCACATAGAAAAAGAAATTTTATATGAACTAAACAAAATGTACAACAAAATACAGTTCACGGAAGAAATTGAAACTAACAACTCCATAAATTATCTTGATTTAAGAATTTCTAAAAATCTAATTACCAATAGTTTAGAATTAAGCATATCAATAGTGGCCAACGAAAACCTCGTAACTCCATTTTGGTAAATTTTACAGGAGGAACAAATAACTGTTTTAAATAATTATGAAAATTGATACAGCAATAGTTTCCACATATTTTTCAAGTCAAGTTATTAATAAATTTGAAGTCCGTATTCTCAACATATGCATCACATATTTCTGTGCTGGCTACTGGAGTTATGTGGTTTTCAAAGACTGATGGAGTTACGAGATTTTCATTGCCTGCTGTTTATATACAGAAAACCAACCAGCAATACAATAGCTATACACCAAAAATCAAGACCCTCATACAGCAGAAAATGAGTACCTTTATCAGCCTAATAAACAGAATGTTGAAGTTGCCATTAAATAAAACAAACTATAGCAAAGAATTAAACTGTATAAAATTGTTGGCAGTAAAAACACTTACAAAAAAGAAATGATTAACAAATTGGTCAGAAAACAAAAAAAATATGAAACAATTTAACAAATATAACAAAATTGGAAAAAAGAAGACAACATAAATACTAAGAACTGGATTAAACTCATTTATACAGAAAACGAAACAGTTAAATTAGCTAATTCAATAAAATTCACAATAAAAACATAAAAATCACCTTTAAAACTAACTATAAACTTAACAACATCATATCAAGCAAAATAGATGAAACTGATAAATATCAAATAAAGACATTTATGAACTAAAATATAATAATTGTGACAAATTTTACATCGGAAAAACAATAACAAATTTTAACACAAGATATAATGAACATTTAAACAATTTTATTAATTATATTATTTTTGGTCTGGACATCTTACCTCAATATTAATGTTGATTTGTTCTTGAACATGTTTCAAAACAATTCTCTGTTTTATCTTCAGCTTTCCCAGAAAGCTTTCCCAGAAAGCTGAAGATAAAACAGAGAATTGTTTTGAAACATGTTCAAGAACAAATCAACATTAATATTGAGGTAAGATGTCCAGACCAAAAATAATATAATTAAAATAACCTCAAAATATAACTTCCTAAAATTAAATATTAATTTTATTAATAATGAAGAAAAATCAAGTTTTGCAAAACATATACTACAAACAGATAATCAATTTAATAAAATCGAGGATGCCATGACAATCCTACACAAAGAGAGTAACAACAACAAGATTAGCATCTTAGAAAATATGGAAATTTTAAAAGAAGCAAGGAATATAAACATTATAAATGAGAACACATCCACAGACCTGAACCCTTGTATAAATTATTCGCTGACATCAGTACCAATTAGCTAGCATGCCGAGGAAGAAACATGTTTTTGAAAAGCCTTCATGATTAATAATTTAATAAGGTTTTTTTTATTAAAAATTAATTCTAATTGAGGAAAATGAATAGAATAAAAGGTACTATATTATTATTTATAACATCTTATAACAACAGTTAGTAGCACATATCCTTCTGCTGATGATGGAAGGAGATTTCTGAAAGGCCTACAGTTCTTAAAAGTTTTTTTTAAAAAGTTAACCTAATTGATGATGACACTTGAAAGTATATATTTTAATATTTTATTTTGAAATTTAAACCTCAAATAAATTTGTTGTATCTAGTTAGTTACAAATGTGGCTTCAAGAGAGCACTTTGGTCAGTTTCACAGCTGCTTGAAGCATTTTAACAGTCTTATATTTTAAAAGCAATGAGTATGCTTGGGGCTTTAATATTACCATTTTATGCATTTTCATTTTTATTGTTTATCATAAAACATTTTGCAAATGATATTGCTCAAAATGTTCAGCTCCAAGATAGTTTATTCTATGTATATTCATTTTTTAACAAATATGAGTATAAATCATATTTAAAGAGAAATTTTTCTCTTTAAATATGATTTATCCATCATTGAGATGTATGAAATTAATAATAAAAACATCGAAATATGAGTATCTTCAGGATTTTAATATAACCTTTTCTAAACATTCTCTAATTACCCCTTAAGTGAAAAAAATTCTCAAATTACTTTTGTAATAACCTGTAACTTTAAAATTCAGTAATAAAAAAATTTTTTTTTGAACAATATTTTACAAATTAATTGTTAAGTTAAGGGGTTAAAGGCCATTGAGGTAATTGGAACTGAATAATTCCACTTAGGTAGAAATCCTAAAAATGATGAGGAGTTTGAGAGATGGAAACAATAATACTTCCCCATTTTTGAGAACATACAATATAATGCAGTACATTTCACATTAAAATCATCTTTCTTCATGCATTTCCAATAGAAAAAAAATATGCACTGACATAATTCAGTGAGAAAAAGCACTGACTGGACCCAGAACAGAGACATCCCTTACTTGGTTAATTTTAGCAATAAAGATTGGACTGAAAACTAACAGCTATTCCCCGTGCCTTCTCATAGCATTAACAAAGTTTTCTTATGTTAGTTAGGGCCAGACCAGTAGTGTGAATTGCCAACTCCACACAAAGGCATTTAGTACTGTTGACTGAAAATTTAAATTTACTATTCAAATTCACTTCTGTATGTAACATTTTATTTAAATTGAATTTTTATAATGCATTAATTTAAAAGTAAATATTTATATATGGGTTGTAACAAAAATAGTGGCAACAGTGTTGTAGATGCGAAACCAGACGCAGTTAATTGTTGTAACTTCTGTCACATGTTAATACATGTATGACCTATCATACAGTAAATGGACTCGTCCATACGTCTCAAAGCGCATGCACTTTAGGAGAGAGGAAGTTAGTCTCCTTTGAGTTGCTGCTCTAAGCTGTTGTGTTTCGCCATGTTTACAAAACAGAAACAATGATCTTGGTTGAAAACCTGAGACCAGCACTTCGAAGGAAGCGCCCACATTTTTTTGCATTATTATGCTTGGGCGCACATGGCACATCCTGTAGCTGATCTGTAAGGTAGCTGGGGGTGGGAAATGCTTTTCCATCCACCACATTCACTGGACTTAAGCCCCTGTGAATATGATTTCATCCCTAAGATCAAAGAACCCTCCGTGACATTCGAATCCAGACTGTTCCTGAGATTCTGCTGATATTAAGGCAGTCCGTCAGAAACATGAACAGAACAGGAGCTGCTAAAGGGTACTACAACTTCCACATTGCTGGCAATGAGTTGTAGACAATGCTGTCTACTACATTGAAAGCCTGTAGAAGTTTCACAGGTCTGTCACTTGTATACTAGTAATAAATATATAGTTGCCACTATTAAAGTTACAACCTAAGTATTTGAAGTCTTCTTAAAAAGAAGCTGCCAGATGGCATGTGGAATGATGGGATTGTGTAAGAGAGAGAAAAATTTCCGTTTACATCGAGATGCCTACATAGCTCAGTGGCAGAGTGCTAGTGTATAAAACCAGAGATCTTGTGTTCAAATGCCAATTTAGATATAAATTTTCATCTTCAAATATGATTTATAATAAATTTTCTTCCTTCAGTCTGGGTCCAAATTACGTTCATGCATTACTATCTTCCACTGCTGTGGTCTCAAGGTAGCATGCTGCCTTGTCACACAGCAGGCCTGGGTTCGATTCTTGATCAGGACAACCTTCCTGGGTGAGTTTTTTTTTGTTTTTCCTCACGTGTAAGACAAATGCCAGGAAGCTTTGAGGTCCAAAAGATCCCCAAACATCATCTGGCCATCATCTTCATCATCCCACAGTGTGGAAAGCAACGGGAAGCTACCACACCTATAATTCCCTAGTAAAGCCACAAAGCACAGCATGAAAATGCTATGATTGCAGTGAAAGACCTGCCCTAGAACATTATAGAATAGATAGAATTACTGTATTTTTTCCCTCAAATTTGAAGGATGTGGATTATATCTGGGGATGGCATTATACAAAGTAATTAACAGCATATCGACGGGTGCCTATACAGGCTTATTGTATAAGAAAGTGATATTTAGCATTTATAAAAGAAAATGTTTAATTTTTGTCTTCTTTCTCAGCCCAAACTGGCTTTTTGGCTTCCTTCACAAACCTTTCAAAACATTAAATCATGGTTCACAAGTCATGGAAAATTAAAATACAACAGTACAAGCTATATTAGCATTTTGAATTATAATGTATTTGTGAAAATCACCAATATAATACGTTTATTTTTAATCTGGCCCTACCTATCCTAGAACTACAAGCTGCTAGTGGATAGAGTTTCAAGATGGAGATGAAAGACTGAAAATAAGCTAGGAAAAACATGATAGAAAAAAGAAATGGAACGAACATAGATTGAAATGGAGAGATGGCAGGAAGACAGAACCTATTAGAAGGCCAGTGGAAACATTATTCTGGTACAAAACATCTTAGTGGAAGATTTGATTTACCTTGAATATGACAAGGCATGTATCCTCATAACGTTGTTTAATCTCACTTGGTGTTTCGGCCACCAGGGAGCGCCCTTCCTGCATTGATTCAATCCACAACCTGAAATCTAATCAATACATAATGTTTATTTAACCTGGTAGAGTTATACTTACTTACTTACACACTGGCACTATCAAACCCATAGGTTCATGGTCGTGCAGACATAAGCTCTCCATACATCCCTATCCTGAGCTCATGCCTTCCAATCATTCCCTGTATAATCTACTTCCCTCAAATCATAGTTAATGTTATTCTCCCACCTCATTCTTGGTCTACCAACTCGGAGTTTTCCCACAAGAAGCTTCCATGCACGTCTTTCATTCCCCATATATGCTGCATGTCCTGCTCATCGCATTCTACGACACTTAACTGTTCTTATTATATCTGGCTTCCTATAAAGATCATGTAGTTCATTGTTATGTAGTCTTCTCCATTCATCTGTCTGTTCATCTCTCTTTGGTCCAAAAATTTTCCTAAGTACCGTATTCTCAAATACTCATAATCTCCTTTCCTCCCTTAAAGTAAGAGTCCATTTTTTCGCATCCATATAATATAACTGGCAGAATTATAGTTTTATATATTTTTAATTTAACATTTTTTTTTAAAGAAATTGGGACATCAAAAGTCTCTGTAATGCATAATGTTACTAGGTATTTGAATTCAGCCACTTCCTCAAAATTTAAAAAATACAACTGTCAAAAAATGCAGACATGGGTTCCACTGGTAGAGTTATGGCTATTAAAATACAGTAATCACAATAATAAACAATTTTTTTGCTAAACTGAACAGTAATAAAAGTAATATCTAATAAAATAAAGTTAATGATAATTAAAATTAATAATAAAATATATACAAAAGAAAAATGGCCCCCATCTACTATAACTAACCAACCAACCAACTCATTGGCACTATTTAACATATGTAGGTTCATGACCACATGGACATAAGCTCTCCATATATTCCTATCCTGAGATTTTTTCCAATCATCTCCTGTATAATTTACTTCCCTCAAATAATGGTTAATGTTATTCTCCCTCCTCATTCTTGGCCTGCCCTACTGGGCACTTTCTCCCTGGTTTTCCTGTAAGTTTCCATGACCCTCTTTCATTCCCTTCCATGCCCATCGCAATCTATGAGATTAATTGTTCTTATTGTCTGGTTTTTCATAAACATTGTGTAGCTCACTGCTATGCAGTCTTCTTCTGTCTGTTCATATCTCTTTGATCCAAATGTTTTCCTAAAAACTTTATTCTCAAATACTGATAATCTTTTCCAGCAAGTTTTTTCCTGAATTGAACCCATGTTTAATTTCTTCCTGCACCTCATTCCTGTTTGTAATTATTGTTCCTCAGTATTTGAATTCAGCCATTTCTTCAAAATTTCCCTCATTTGTCATTAACTGTTCATTACCATTACATAATATAGTTCTATGTGTGATCAAATGTCCCACGCCGTATTCGAGTGGTTAAGGCAGGAAGCCTTGGCGCAGAGCTACGGGACTTGCGCTGACTCGAGTCTCCATGGGGGAAGAAATTTTCTCATGGTATTTCGGCCAGTATGGGACCGGTGTCCACCCAGCATCGTGATGCATTTGGGTACCTACAATAAGTAGCGGCTCCAGGTTGAGAAAACCAGCTTTAACGGCTGGGGACTCGACATGCTGACCACATGTCACCCCTACACTGGCTGATTATCATCTACCTCTGTGATTGACACATGTGGCCAGCAGCCGGCTGGTAAGGCTAAGGGCCTTGTAGGCCTGTCGCGCCAGGAGTTTTAGTGTGACCAAATATTTAGTTTTATTGATGTTTACTTCCAGTTCCAATTTCTTAGTGTTGCCCATTAGAGTATATTTGTTGGCCATTTCATGTTCTTTTAGATTCCATACATCTACAACATGGAATTCATGGATTTATTTCCTATACAAAAACAGTCTACTCACAAGGGAACTGCCAACCATTGCATACTGAAATCTACCTTGAAATTTCTTCCAGAGAAATGTTGTGATCTACAAAGCTCATGTCCAAAAAAAATTATCTGCCTTTTTAATTGCAAGATACTAAAATTAATCACCAAATCTCTCATTTAAACTATAGGGAAGTAATATAACACCTGTATCGGCAGACTGGAAAACCTCATTATCAGTGGTCTGCACTGTGTCCTGCCACACACCATACTGTGCTTAACTCATTCAGGGATGTACATCTGCTGCCATTGTTGGATTCTAGTTTCAATTTCTGTACCTTGTACTTTAAAATGGCATTTTTTTTTTTTGACATGGCCTTGGTACATCACAATGCTTCTCTGGGAGAAATTTCAAGGTAGGTTTCAGCATGCAATGGTTAACAGTTTCGTCAGAATTTTACACCCTTAAAAATCTTTCAACTCTAGTATTTGACCCCACAAACCTCAAAACAAGAGAACATGATAAGCACTGATCTACCAAAACTGACTCTAGACTTTAAAAAAGTGTCTTTCCCATTCTTGTTGTGTATCTCAAATGACTTGCATTTGGTTAGGATTGAAAATATTTGTTTTTTTAAGTTGTTTTACAACAGGAGACTAACATAAGTATGGAGAATTGCTACATTTGTATAAAATGTACAATTGACATTATCACTTTTTCAGATAAGCGACTCCATGATGCAAGTGATTAGTCACTCGCCCTTCACGTCAGAGTTCTGAGTTTGCATCACAGTCACTCCATGTGAAGTTTGTAATGGATGATTTGGAGCCAGCACAGTTTTTTCTCAGGGTTTCTCCTGTTTACCACTGCCAAAATTTTCATTCCACCATTTCTCTACACTCAATATACTCGGCATCATTGTATATCATAGACCTTTAATAACAGGAACTTCATTTCATCTTATCCCCCAACCTGGCATTTCACCAAACACAAGAAAAGAGTTCGCTTACTTTACTTTTTCAAATAGAACCTGCCTCATGGTCTTGTGATCAAAGTTTCTGGCTACACTTCATGGGGTCCCAGGTTCAATTCCTGCTTAGACCGATATAATTTTTCCTTAAAGGATGTTATTCTTGTGGTCGACCATGGTCTGGAATTTAGGTTCAGTTAGGTTTAAGGACTCTCTTGATGTTTCATTATCATTTATCATCGAGATAACTCCACTTTACATGTGCCCCAACCTAAGAAGTGGTTACAATTCTGCCATGCCAGGAGAGAATACCAAAATATCACAAAGACAACCTGACGGACTGAACTTTAAAAAAAATAAAAATAGTATATTATTTACAATAGACTATACGCCAAAGGGTCAAGGGTTCAAATCACGATGGGGTCAGAATTTTAAATTGCCCTAAACTTTCTGGCAGAATAATGGCTCTGGGATTGACTCGGCCTCTAACAAAAATGAATACCAGGTTATATTCTCAAGGTAAAGGTGGCCATAATGCATGGCTGACATATCATCCCAATTGTCTAGAAAGATGTGAGCCTTAACCTCTTACTGACTGCTATGGAGTTTGGAGATCCTTAAATACCCAGATAGTTTAAATTAGGAAAATATTTTTGCCGCAGAAATCTTGTGCATGTACCAGTACGCTTTGAAGTGCAGAGATTCATTCTCTCTCTTTCTGAACCCCCTAAAATCACATTATTGGCTTGGAAGAGTTGTGAGAAGTGAGGGGAAAATGTTTATTTTCATGTTTCTTGTAACTGTTGGAAATCCAGCACAAAAAAAATGAATTCTGCCAGAAACTAATGAGTCAATCCGTAAGTCCCAGTCTTCTAAGTAGAGTTTATAGAAAAATATGTTTCAGTTACTTCAACTGCATTTGTTTGTTTAGATTTTCATTTCATTTGTATACCCTGTTAAATTAATTTATAGCTAATTTTAAGAATAGTCTAGTGAACTGCCAAGTTAGTTCAGCAGAAGCCACCACAGAAATATGAATATATTGTTTTCAAATTACACAAACCTAAGAGAAATAATCATACCCTGGTTCATTAATTTATTTAAATGTAACTGTTTTATTTCCATCAGCATCGCCACAACAATCCTGGGTGGGTCAAGGCTTCCTTCAGAATTTTTCTCCAGGCTTTCTATACCTCTAGTAACCATCCACCAATTCTTGAGTTTTGAAGATTTGACATCCTGTAGTACTCCATCCATCCATCCATCTCAAATTCAGTTTTCTAGTTCTCCATCTTCCTTCTGACTTATAATCAATAATTCTTATAACTACTTCAATTTTTTTGGTCATGCTCTGCTTATGGCCTGTCCATCTTAGTCTGTTTACTTTAATATCTGTAATGATATCTGATGAATTATACAACTCTCATAATTCACTGTTGTATCTTGTTTTTCCATTCTCCATTTTCCTTAATACATCCAAATATCCATCTAAGTATCTCTCTTTCAAAAACAGCCAATCAAGATTTGTCATGTTCAATCAGAATCCAGGTTTCATTCCTAAGTTAGCACTGGTTTAATTACTGTTTTATACAATCTAGTTTCTGTCCCATATGTCAAAGATATTTTGATTTCAAATACTTTATTATTGCAAAATAACATTTATTGGCATCTTATATTCTTTTATCTATTTCTTCCTGAAAACTTTTGTTTATTTTAAAAATACAATAGGAAGTAACATTAGGAGGTTTATTTAATATTTAAGATATTTGGTCTGTGTATTCTTACCTCTTATGGTTGTTTTTGTTGAACAAATGTTTCAAGGCTTCTGAGCCCCATCTTCAGCGATTACATATTGATTTTTCTCAAGTTGTCGGCCCTAATTCGTAACTCCTGCTCCCTTTGCCTGTGGTCCAATGAACTTGCTAATGAGGTTCCTTTCTCCAGGAATTTCAAAATTCATAATTTTTTTCTTCTTCTGTATGTAGATTTTTTCCCATATGGTGAGTTCATTTTTGTTTTTTAACTGTTTTAATAATTTTGTGTTTACATCTTTTTGTGTTTTTCTGACCAAACGTGAACAGCCACTGCAGATTTTTCTATTTCTCCTTTTTTTACATTTCTTATGTGTTCTTTAGTTCTAACGGTTAAATTTGTTTTTGTTTTCCCTGTGTATATCATATCACAGTCTGCACATTTTATTTGATATATTCTTGATTGTTTACTATCATAAATCTTTACATTTTTGTTGGTTTTTATTAGTTTATTTAATTATTGTTTATTTTTATTAGTTTATTTAAACTATAATCATTCTTTGATAGTAAACTAATATTATTATTTTTTCTTCCTTTGGCCAGCAACCAATCGAAGGGACTATTATTATGCTTTCAAGTCTTATATGAGAATTTCCCATAAGGGAAAATTTTCTAAAGGATCGTAACAGGCCTTGGCCTAATACTTGAAAGGAAGAAGAAGAAGAATCTTTTGAAATTTATTATTGTTTTGTTTATTTATTACAACTCCAAGATATATGAAATTATTTACTTTCTCAAATGTATTATTCTTTATCTTAACACGTTCATTTTTCTGTATTTACTATTTTCATTGGTGATCATATATTTGGTTTTTTCTTCATTTATGTTTAGCCCCATTTTTTAGCTGAGTTTTGTAATGCTAAGAATGTTTTCTTCAAGTTAATTTCAGACCTAATGACTACATCAATACCATCTGTATATGCTAGTATTTGTGGAATATTATACCTCGTGTCAGGATGCCTGCATCCCTGACTATTTTTTCTAGTGCTAAATTAAATAATAAACATGTTAGGGAGTCCCCTTTTCTTAACTAACTAACTCACTGGCATTATCAAACCTGTAGGTTCATGGCCGCGCAGACATAAGCTATCTATACATCCCTATCCTGAGATGTTTTCCAATCATTCCCTGTATAATCTACTTCTCTCAAATCATAGTTAATGTTATTGTCCCACCTCATTCTTGGTCTACCAACTGGGCATTTTCCTTCTGGTTTTCCTACAAGAAGCTTCCATGCATGTCTTTCATTCCCTATTTGTGCCACATGTCCTGCCCATCGCAGTCTACGAGACTTAACTGTTCTTATTATATCTGGCTTCCTATAAAGACCATATAGTTCACTGTTATGTAGTCTTCTCCATTCACCTGTCTGTTCATCTCTCTTTGATCCAGAAATTTTCCTAAGAACTTTATTCTCAAATATTCGTAATCTCCTTCCTCCCTTAAAGTAAGGGTCCATGTTTTGTATCCATATAATATAACTGGTAGAATAATAGTTTTATATATTTTCAGTTTAACATTTTTTTTAAAGGATTGGGATGTCAAGATCTATGTAATGCATAACAACACGCATTTCCAGAATTGAGCCTATGTTTAATTTCTTCGTGCATCTCATTCCTTTCTCTTAGTCCATTTAAAATTTATAAGGGTTCTGACAGATGTGTTTGGATTTTTATTTGACACTGTTTTATCTTATAAAGGTCATTTCCATAGGCAGCTTATATGAGAACAGGCCTAAGTATACATTAACTTGGCATCTGACAAAAATACAAAGGCCAGGCCAAATTGTTACATAACAAACAACACTGTGCCAACAAATCTCTTCTTCGTTAAGTTTTAACCTGAATACACAGATGAAACAAAAGAAACCAACTCATACAGCTTCCTAATTACAGAACAGGTTTAATTATAAAGTAAAGTGATTCCACTAGAGACTGCAGGAGGTCGTTGGGGTAGCAGGAGATTAAGCCTCCCAATTTTCTAGGCAAATAGTCATCTTTAACACCAGAACAAGTGCCAGGTACTCATTTCAATTAGAGGCTGAGTAGACCCCAGACCATGGTGCTGCCAGGTTTGGGCCAGTTTAAATATCCTGATCCATTGAGACTCGAATACTCAACATTTCAGCTTGTAGCATATTGTCTCAACATGCTCCAATGTTTAACTATGGTTATCGCAATTCTGTAACATACAAAACTAAGATTACATAACATCACATCAAAAGCTGCTCTAAAATACAGAAGTGAAATTTGGATTTTAAATAAAAGAAACTCTCATAAACTTCAAGTAAGCCAAATGCGCTTCTTACAATCATTGTTAGGAGTTAATAGACTGGATCACCAAAGGAACACTATTATCAGAGGAAAACTTGGAGTAACAAGTTTAAATGAAGATATACAAAGATACCAACAAGAATGGAAAAATCATCTGAGGAGAATGGCAAGAAATAGACTTCCAAAATTGGCATTCTAATATACCCCAACTGGACATAGGGACCAAGGAAGACCAAAACATCGGTGGAAAGATCAAGACCATCTTCGCTAGGTTTACCGTACAGGCCACATGGCCTAAAACGAATTTGTTCATGATGATGATGATGATGAAGAAAAAATACTGCATTGTGCTGTGTTATAAAAAAATGTTCTCTTAAAAAAATTAGAAAGTAAAATTTCAGTAAAACCAAATTCAGACTAAAAATTATGCTACACAGTATAATCCATACATGTTATAAATGAATTAAACAAAATAAATTTACCTAGTTATAGAGTTATATCATGGTATCAGACAAAAGGTATCTAAATTATCAGTTGAGGAGTCTGGTGAGAGAAGGAGCTATGCCACTTTGAGAAGAAATGGAAATAATTAGTGCTATTCATATTAAAATTTATATTTTTCCTTTATAGACCTATAGTTTACATAACAGTAAGTTAAGAAGAAAAATGTTACCCCTTTATTGTATAAATATTGTAATAAAATGCTTTATAAAACCCAATTTATTTCAATTTCTTCTCAGTGTGGCATAGCTCTCTATCTCACTAGACCCCTCAATTGTTAAACATGTTTACATTTGATTCTAATACACTATAACACTGTAATTAAACCAGAGTGCCTCTATGGAGCCTTAGTGCAGAAAATATAGTTATGGGGATTGCACTGGTTTGAGTCCCATAGGGGAAGAAGTTTTATAAGACATTGGTAGTTCCTGCACTACTTTATGGGAGTGAAACTTGAACAATGACAAAAAAATTACAAAATAGAATGCAAAGCATACAAATGAACTTCCTTAGAAGAACAAAAGGCGGCACAAGATTGGATTGGATAAAGAATGAAGATATAAGAACAGAGTTAAATATATATCCACTGAATGACAAAATCTTAAGAGCACAACATTTCAGCATAAGGATGAGGAACAAATGCTAAAGAAATCCAAATCAAAATTGCTAATAGATTTGAAGTACTGGAATCTTCAGATGACAATGTGGCAAACGAAGAAGAAACTGATATAAATAAAGAATGGGAGGCTATAAGAGATACTATTCAATTGTCAGCATCAGAAAGCATTGGTTGTTTAAAAAAGACGCAGAATAAGAAATGGTTTGATGAGGAATGTGCCGACATTGTAAAGAAAAGAAAGCTAGCAAAAATGAAATGGTTACACGAGCCAAATGAGGTAAATTTAGAGCAATTGGGTAGTGTTAGAGGTTGAAATGGCGATTGAAAAATTGAAGATGTATAAAACATCAGGTTCAGATGAGATCCCAGCAGAACTGATAAAATCAGGGGGAGAAAAATTGATGGACAAGATACGCTGGTTGAATGATTTGGGAAAAAGAAGCTCTTCCAGATGAATGGAAGGAATCAATTATCGTACCAATTTGTAAGACAGGAGATAAAACTGATTGCAACTACAGGGGCATCTCATTACTTTCAACTTCGTACAAAATTCTAACAAATATATTAGTAAGCAGACTTACTCCCTATATTGATGACATTCTAGGAGATCATCAATGTGCATTTAGAAGAAACAGGTCTACAACAGATCAGATTTTTAGTATAAGACAGATTTTAGAAGAGAAATGGGAATATAATGGTACTGTACATCAACTATATGTAGACTTCAAAAAAGCATGATTCAATTAAGAGGGAGAAGTTATATAGTATCCTGCTGGAGTTTGGAATTCCTAAAAAGTTGTTAGACTTATACGAATGTGTCTTAATGGCTCAAAGAGTAGGGTGTGTGTAGGCAAACAGTTTTCAGACACTTTTGAAATCCAGAATGGGTTGAAGCAAGGAGATGCACTATCTCCTCTACTATTTAATTTTGTACTAGAGCATGCCATTAAATCTTTAGAGAATGAGGAAGGCTTACAACTGAATGGTATTAATAAGCTGTTAGTTTATGCTGATGATGTAGTACTACTGGCCGATAGCGAGGAGATATTAAAGGCCAACATGCACACACTATTGAGTAACACTAAGAAATTAGGACTAGAAGTAAATATCAGTAAAACTAAATATATGGTCACACGTAGAAATTCAGTATATAATGGAAATGGACAGCTAATGACAAATGAGGGAAATTTTGAGGAAGTGGCTGAATTCAAATACCTAGGAACAATAATCACAAATAGGAATGAGATGCACAAAGAAATTAAACATAGGCTCAATTCTGGAAATGCATGCTATTATGCATTGCAGAGACTTTTGATGTCCCAACTCCTTTCAAAAAACGTTAAGCTGAAAATATATAAAACTATTATTCTACCAGTTATATTATATGGGTGTGAAACATGGACTCTTACTTTAAGGGAGGAAAGGAGATTATGAGTATTTGAGAATAAAGTTCTTAGGAAAATTTTTGGACCAAAGAGAGATGAACAGACAGGTGAATGGAGAAGACTTACATAACAATGAACTACATGGTCTTTATAGGAAGCCAGATATAATAAGAACAGTTAAGTCTCGTAGACTGCGATGGGCAGGACATGTTGTACGTATGGGGAATGAAAGACGTGCATGGAAGCTTCTTGTAGGAAAGCCAGAGGGAAAGCGCCCAGTTGATAGACCAAGAATGAGGTGAGAGAACAACATTAACTACAATTTGAGGGAAGTAGATTACACAGGGAATGATTGGAAAGCATTAGCTCAGGATAGGGATGTACGGAGAGCTTATGTCCGCATGGCCATGAACCTATGGGTTCGATAGTGCCAGTGAGTAAGTAAGAATGACAAAATCAAAGAATGTAGAGATAAATGGTTTAGACAGCATTTAACTATAAGCCAAGAGGTTCAAGGAATGTAGGAAGGCCAGTGAAAAGATGGACAGAACAACTGTGAGGCAATTTGCCTAACCTGTGAAGTGAAGAAGAAGGGGAAGAAATGTTTCTCATGGGATTTCAGCCAGTATGGGAACGGTGACCTTCCAGAATCATGAAGAATTTGAGTAGCTACAATAAGTAGGGGCTCCAGGTTGAGAAAACCAGCTATAACGGATGGGGGACCTGACATGACTACATGTCACCCCTATACTGTCTGGATAATCATCCACCTTTATGATTAACATATGTGAATTTGTGGGCAACAGCTGGCTGGTAAGCCAAGGATATTCTAGGGTGCTCATGCCATGGATTTGGTTCAAGAATGGGGACATGAGACATGAAGGAGTATAAAATTGTAACCGATGGGTTCAGACCTTAATTGAATAGTTGCCCCAAAAAGAGATCTACCCTTAAACATTCAATAGTTGAGATTCCAGTGGATTAGTGATCTATCCAGAGAATGTCACGGCAAGGTGCATGTAAAACTATCCCTGCTCTCTTCCAGACTTGCTTTTTATTTATTTTTAAAAGTTGGTATTCAAGCAAATAGTGACCTATATGTAATAAAATGGCGGAAGAAGTTGGTCAAGTCATGAGTAGCAATTTATGGATTAGATCTGTTTTTGGGGTAACTAATCAATTAGGAATGGATGAAATCCCCTAATAAGAACTATTAGCGATTTCAATTAATTCGTGGAACAATAAACAATACTTTTAAGAATGAAACTAGACCTGAAACAAGAATGAAATTTTATAATACCATGGAAATGTATATGTTACTGTATGGACGTGAAAGTTGGGTACTCTACACAATGGGCAATTATTAGAATACAAAGTTGCAAAATGAGATTTTTGAGGAAAACAAAAGGATGTACGAGAGAAGAAGACAGAATTAGAAATGAAGAAATAAGAAAAGAATTAGATGTGGAAACTACCGACTCAAGAATGTATACATGCATATATATATATATATATATATATATATATATAACAAGATGGTTTGAACAGTTGGAAGGATGGAAGATACCAGACTGCCAAAAAATAGCTTATCAATATAGACCTAAAGGAAAGAGAAACGTAGGGAGGCCAAGAAGGAGATGGAATTAGTTAAATTGTTCGATTTCTCTTTAATTGAAATAACAAAAAAAAAAGGTTGAACATTTTCTGTTAGAAAAAACATAGTCCTGTGCTGCAGCCAAGTGGTTTAAGACACGATGCCTTGATGCAGAGTTTTGGGATTTGTGTTGGTTCGTATTTTCATGAGAAAAGAAATTTTCTCATGGAATTTCACCCAGTATGGGACCCAGCATCATGAGGAATTAGCATAGTTGCAATAAGTAGCACCTCCAGGTTCAGTAAAACCAGCTAGCTATGATATGCTGATCACTTCTACACTGGCTATATGTTTGTCATTCTCTGTAACTAACATAAGTGAATGTGAGGTCAGCAGCCTTTTTAGAAAAACACAGTGAACTCTGTTAATACACATTTCCCAGACTGGAATCCCTGGTTTGAATCCTGGTGATTAAAGAGGGGTATTTGTTGAGGGCATACCAGGATTTTACAGGTTTTTCTCAGGGTTCTCCCATTTCCCAAATTTCATCCCACCAACAAACTCCATTCACCCTCCCCTTCTCGTTTCACTTTCTCCTTATCTCATGTTGGATAAAATAGTTTGGTTGGCAATCCATATGTGTTGAAAATATGTGGTTGCAGAGATGATGTCCCACCGGGTGGTCACTCATGACTCCAAGCCTGAGCAATGAAAAGGGCTGATGGGAGCCAATAGGAGGATTTGTAGTCCCCTCTCATACCCAAAATGTCATGGAAATAGAACCTGGTGTTTAATATTTGAAGGAAGTAACAGTATGAGGTTTCTTTTAATTATTATGAGTTATGGTTTTAGACTCACCTCATATTTTTTATATTTCTTGCAGACTAGTTTCTTCACACTTGTGTGATATGAGGCATCGACAATATTGCACAAGTGTGAAGAAAGTACTCTGCAAGAAATATAAAAAAAAAAAAGTCAGTCTAAAACCATAACTCGTAATAATTAAAACTTGGTGTGTCGGACATGGAAGACAACCTACAATTTACATAACACCATACAGTAGATTTTCATTCCATTCATGTCCATAATACTGGATAATGTAATAGATCTTTCAAGTCGCGGTGCTCAGGGCAGTCTGCCCCTCCTCAGTCTGAATAAAAAACTAAAGAATTAATACACATCTCCAACTGCTATGCTTTTGAATGGGACAATTTATAAATATTCTTTGGTATAGTGAATCAGTTTATAAAATTTATAGCACATCCGTAAGCGAATGCTGCTAAAGGATGGAATAACCAATAATAAATTAGATTCCACATGGATGAAGGTCATAGGTTCATCAAAATTAATGCAGAGGTAAAATAATTAAACATATGAATTAAATGAATTGTGAATTCTTCTTACCTCATACATTTATGTTTTTAATACAGAACTGCAGTATCGGGAAAAATATCATTCCCATCTTCAGCTGTTTTCACGACTGTCAATTTTTCATTATGCTGGTAATTTTCTAAACTGGCATCTGATGTACTTTTGAAAAACTTTGTATCGAATTAGGTTCATCTGGAAAGTCGAAGTTCATAGTTCTAGAAAAGTTTTTTTGAATATATATCTTTTCCCAAACTGTTATTTCCAAATGTTTCAAAAACTTTTGAAACATCTAACTATACCTTTGGAATTAACAGTTTGGGAAAAGGTACACATTCAAAAAACCATACTAGAATCATGAACTTCTAGTTTCCAGATGAACCTAATTTGTTTATGAAGTTCTTCAAAAGTACACCAGATGGCAGTTTAGAAAATTACCGGCATAATGAAAAATTGACAGTCATAAAAACAGCTGAAATGGGAATGATATTTTTCCCGATACTACAGTTCTGTGTTAAAAAAAACATAGATGTATGAGGTAAGAAGAATTCACAATTCATTTAATTCTTATTAAGAAAACCTCATAATGTAAAAGTTCCCAAATTTATTATATTAATAAATAAACATACTAAAAATTCATCTTTCTCTGTATATGTATTTTCAAAATCCTGTATACAAGATATATATTATAAAAATATACAAATTCATTACAAGAGGAATCAGACATGTTACTGACTGATTGAAAACATGGCATCATATGTCCTGTGGCAAGAAAGTAATTTTATTACAAGCAAACATACCCTTTTCTTCACTTTAAATAACATTATAAAAATATAAATTACACCAAGAAGTCATGTGGTATTTTTATATAACATATTTTGTACAGAGCAGGAGGAAGAGTGTTTTACTATGTAGACTGTAAATAAATTAGTCAAATGTCCTCTGAAAATTTTAATAAATCCATTAGCAGATCATTAAAAGCATGTACTTTACTTGACATTAGTGAGTGATAAAGGCATTTCTGGATCTTCTTAAATTATTTATTTATTTATACAATGCCCCAGGTTGTCATTCTGACACTTCTGCTGTTCTCTCCTGGCATTGGCGTAACTGTAACCCACTTCTGAAGTTGGGATGCCTTGAAGGTGGAGTTACGTTACCCTAATGATATGATGGATGATGATAATGAAGAGCCAGAGAGTACTTAACCTATATTTCAGACCATGGGCAACCACAGGAATAAAATAAAGCATTATTATTATTATTAAATCCTATGGTTTGACCAGGAATCGAACCTGGGACCTCATGAAGAGTAGTCAGAAATGCTGACCACTACTAGCCCATGAGGCATTTCTTTCAACTTTCATAATTTTGTTAATTTCAATGTTTCTAATTTTTTTTAAATCTGCACTTCTGTGACGATCTTCTCCATTAATACATCTCTGGTGCTACTAACATGTTAGTTTGTCAATAATAATAATAATAATAATAATAATAATAATAATAATAATAATAATAATAATAATAATTTTTTTTAATTATCTAACAGGTAAAACTTAGACCCTAATCTTGATTTGACTGACTGATCTTCATTCATCCCACTCGGCTGTGAGACGAGGGGTGATTCCCTAGTGGGAAGTTCCGTAACCAGTCCACTGCTGTGGTCTCGAGGTAGCATACTGTCTAGTCATGCAGCAGGCCAAGATCAATCCTCAAGTCAGACAAATGTCAGGAAGCTTTAAGGCCCAAATGTTCCCCGAACATCTGTCCTTCATTATTGTCAGTTGGATGATGGTCTGTTAAATTTTACTCAGACATCTTTTTATTCGAACTTAAGTTTCTTTTACAAGCCTGAAAATCTTCAGACTGGACCCACAGCTTAAAGTTCCTCGCAGAGGACTTATCCCTTGGATTTTTGAACCTGTGACCTTTGGGACTAGAGGCAAGGAATATAACCACTACAACACAGTAATATCCAAAATGGCTTGTATCAATTACTCCATTAATGAAGTAGATTTAAAAATATGTAAACATTCTACATATATGACAGTTTTGTATTAACAATTTTATACGAATCGAAAGCAAATTTGTTGTTACTCTCACTACTATACATCAGATGGTATATGTCCATACATGAAGGTATAAGGAAAGTATCAGGAAAGTTACTTTTCTGTTAAAATGGAGCTTGAGATGTCATTAAATTCTCTATGGAAACCACTATAATTTAGAAGTGTGAAACAATAAAATATAAACTTTAGTCGAGGGTTTATTTACCTACAGCTAAGGAACTATGGATGTTGTACAACTAAAAGTATATTTTCTAGGTTTCAAAGAAAAAGTTTTTTAATATATATATAAACTAAATGCATTCCTCAGCAAGTCTAATTTATGATCTGAATTTGCTATTTATGGAATATATCTTTCTTTTGTTAATCAAATTGGCATAACTCAATTTCTTTGCCAGCTTATTTAAATGTGTCAGACACCAGTAAAAAACAAAATGCATAACTGTTGCAAATATTTGTATAATTTTACATAAATATAAGTAATTTACACCAATTCATTTTTCCATTTCTATAATACAAATATTAAATAAATTTAACCAATATATCTTATAGGATATATTGCCAGTTTAAGGGCCAATTAAATTGAAAGGTATAGAAATATATTTCGACAGTGTAAACATTGGTGACTTTAGAGTGATTATTTAAATTCAGATTTCAGGTAAATCCTCACTTCTAAAGGTCCTAGTTTGCTGATTTTTTAAATATATCTTCCTAGTTTTATTTTAATACCATATACTGAGTTTTGTTACAAAATATAAAAAATTGTGACTGCTAGGGCAATTTTTAAATTTTTGTTTCAGGTGAACTCTTAATCCTAATGATCCGATTTTGCTGGTTAATGAATTGGACCTTATATTTTTTTAATTGATTATTATATGCAAGATGGTTCAGATAAAACAAAAATTGCAGCCACTACAGCATTAACACATACACACACACATATATATATATATATATATATATATATATATATATAATACTTTTTGTCATGATCATTTTTGGTGTCTTCTAGATAAGATCAGTGAAGATCTGTAAAAAAGATTTAAAAACTATTTTCAGAGAACAATCTCAATAGCTTTATTGCTTCAGAATTCGCTTATAGGACATTTAAGTATAGACACCATACAATGATAAGCATGATACTGTATACCTAATTTTATTCCTGCTTATATTATTTACTTTGGGAAAATGTTATGTGCTAGGCCTTTCTGTTTTATAGTCTTGATGATTATTTAAGATAGTTTGCAGTGGAAGATATTAATGTTAATATAACTTGGAGTTAGTTATAATCACAAACATTTCAGTCCAGTATTTAATTTATGCTCTAAATAATTATGCAATAATTACAATCATGTTATTCAACTTAGCAGAAATATCACATTTTTCTTCTTTTTTAAGTGTTCCTTTTTGTTTTGGAAGTGTAATCATCTTATGCAACAAGAATGTAAAGCAAAGCTATTTTTAAAATTTTAAGCAAATTGCATAGGATGCTGCCATTAAATAATGTTTTTTTTGTATGACGTGCAATAATATTAGCTTTTAAAACTTGGAACACATTAAAAAATTATATATACAATTAAAAGCTTTAGATCAATATACATATAAAGCACTCTACCTCCAACCACTCTGTAATTTTTTTATTTAAATATACTGTACAAAAGGCTAACAGCTAGCACAGCTACCTGACCACTTCCTAAAATATATACAATTGAGCTCTGAGGATGGATTTTTTCCTATTGCTTTAGATGCAGTCATTAAAATGACTTACAAATTTCAGGAACCACATGTACCTTCAAAACAGAATTTATTTTGATTAAGTTAATGAGCATTTGGTAAAAATACATCACATGTTAATTTGTGCAAAAACTGGCTAAGAAATAATAGCCATTCTATCACTAATCTGCAATTTGTTTTCTAATTAACTATTTGAGAATATATTTTTTTTATTTAATTCAAGTCATGTCTCAAAATGAATATTTTTTCTACAGTGTGAAGTAAAATTAGCAGACAATCTCACTCTCCATATGATAATTTCAATCATTTTTAGATTACAGTTCATAAGCAAAACTATAACTGCTTAGAAATGTATCCTAACTCCTGAACAGCTTTTGATGCTTTTATTTTAAATTTGCCACTTACATTAGAGGATAAATTAATATTTTTGGATAAAAATGTATGCCTAAACTGGAATTTAACCCATAATTTTAGGTTTTACATACCAGTGCTTTATCTATTAAGCTATCTAGGCTCCTAATTTAGACAAAAAATAAAATCCTCTTACTTATATTATCTCGACAAGTCTTGAAATTAATAATAAAACAAAATATCTTAACAATGCTCTGACAATATTTCTAGCGATATTGAGTTAAAAGGAGCAAGATACAAGCAAGTAAAAAAACAGTTAACTGGTTCTAATAAAATAAAAAGAAACAACAGAAGAAAAATCTAAAATCATCAGCAAAATTGTGCAGAATACAACAAAACAGTTAAAAGGCTCCAAAAAGAAACAACAAAAGAATCTAAAATAAATGTTTGATTGGATTTCTTTTTACTTACAGTGTTTTGTCTGAATGCAGGTCTTTCACTGCAATCATAGCATTTTCATGCTATGGGTTTGATTACACAATAATTCCTAATAAGTATCAGAAGCATCAAAAATAATTCCATAGTTCATAATTTCTTAACAGAAAATTGTTACCATAGAAGAATGGACCAAAAGAAAGTACTTTATCAATTTAAAAAAAGTCAATGAAATTGCGCGCTGTATAACCACTTTCTACATCAACTGTAATTTTCTAACAAAGAATCTGGTGTGGTATCTGTAACTTTTTCTTCACTCTGTATAGTCTTAGAAAATAAAATTATAGTTTTACAAGATACATAATGATAAAACAATTATTTTTATTTTCATATAATACTTCTAATTTTATTCCAATGAAAGGATTTTTTTATTTTGTTTCATACATCAGTATTTTGACCAAAATTGTCTTGATATTAAAAAAAAAAAAGAATTACAGAAAGCATGATTCCATACTGTTCATATTTTCACACACAGAATACTAAAATGCATATGACCTGATTTTAAAACTTTGTGACCTTTTTTACATTTGTATACTGTATGTTTTCTTTTAAAATCTTCTTAATCATAAATTTGCATACTTTATGTAAAATCTGGTATTTTACAAAGAATCTGAATTAAATTCACTTATATTTGTTATCAAAACTATAGTTCCAGTTTCAAGTCTGGTAATAGAAAGCTTATGAAGAAAGATGTAACAATGTTAAAAAATCTCACAAAATATCTCTTTGATATTATGAATGTTTTAAGGCACACAAACAAGGCTTTTAGACTCTTTAGGCTTAAACTATACCTGACCTGGAATATAATACTTCACAATCCCAGTGTTTCTTTTTAATTAATTACCACAGACTGAGTTATTTCTGAAGATATCTATAAAAATCTTATTAATCTAAAAATCATGATTTACTGACTTACAGTTTCATAGGTAAAATCTCTAAATATTTAAATTTAATTAATATTTTGGACAAACATCATTATCATGAAAGACTATGACCGCATGTTTGAAAACAGATGATCTGTCATATTAGGCTACTTCATAAAAAATATCCCTAATCTATGGTAATTTTTTCTTCAGAAATAAATACTAATTTTTACTGTATGTAATTTGGTGAAATAGCATAAACTGCACCAACTCCTTGAAAAAAAACATATTGTACCGCAATGCAAATAACATGGCAGAAACAATCTGCCAATAGAACAGTCATTTTGTTCTTCCATTACTTACTTGATTGGTAGCCTCCCTGGGGAAGTGCCAAATTTTTTTAGGGAGGCACAAAAACTTTGAAAAAAAAAGAGTTCTAAAATGTGAATAGTACAGGCCCAAACCACATTATAAATAAATAAATAAGCATATATCTAATTCCACACAAATAAACTTTTTGTAGAAAGAAGTAAAAATGTTTCTTAATTTTTACAAATGGAATAAAAAGTATAATTATATTTTTATAGCAAATTTCTACTACTAATTAAAAATGATTGTGACAACTTTTACATCTGAAAATGCATTAAATATGTTCACAAAAAATATTCCAACATATTTAATGGACCAACTACCAAACAAATTTTTAAAACATTAATTTGACATGAATTCTAGAAAGAAAAAAAGAGCATTATAACTTTTAAATGTATATAATGTGGCTTTGCTTGAGAACAACATTTCACAATGTTTCTTTGAAAGAGTTATATGATAAATATTTTAAACAGCAATATCAGATTTTGAAAAATGTTCCTCTTTCGTAACAGAACTTGTAAATGACTCAGTGGCCTACCAATTTCTGATTCCCTGCCCATTCACTTGATTTGACAATAGTAAAGAGGCCAGGAATCGACCAATAAGTTGTATGTGTGATGTAATCTACATTTTTCACAATAAATACAGTTCATCCTCTGATTTTTTCCCTTAATTCTGCAGCGATAACTTCTAACAAATACCCTAAAGGGACAGTTTCACTACTGACTCCAAGAGAGAAATTCATTATATTTAATTTGGATTTATGCTTGTTTAATCTTAATTTATAAACCTAACAAGAATACTTAACCTAACAGATTTAAAATCACTGGTAATTTATCATTCACCAAAATAAACTAAAAAGTATGTTATTAGATTAATATTTGTGCAGATTATATTACAAAGTTAAAATTAATTACAATTTCCAAAAACAGTATTACAAATTCCTGAGTGTCATGTAAGTAAGATAGGAACTGAAATTTTGTACTTGATAAAAATATATAGGACTCATTGTACACAATTTTTTATACCATTACGTATACAGACATTATCATTAATTATAATTTTACCTGTATATATTAATTTGCTTATTTTGATCATAAGAATAGCTTTAGCTATGTAATATTTATTTCCATTATTACCATCAATGTTTGTGTTGAACTATGCTCTAAACATTAAAATAAATTGTCCAAATTTATATATGCATACTAAAAAATATATAACAGTAATCATTATCTCAGTCAAATATTTAATTTATTCAAGTCAACATTTCAATCTTCTTGTGAGATCATTTTCAAGACATTTGACACAAGGAGAATGAAACATTCACTTGAATAAATTAAATATTTGACTGAGATAATTATTAATAATTGTTATTATTAACTACTCTCAGGGATAATACATATAAAGATATATTAAATTAAAAAATTCTAATTTAATTTACTTATTGCCAAAATTTTATAATAGTCTTCTGCATTCAGGAAGAGGATTGTCAAAGATTTTAAGATATCAAAACAAACATTGGTAGTTAATCTTATTTACTTAATTGATAATTTTAATTCTGTGGCAGATTTATGATGTTTTATATTGTATATGATGTTGCTATACTCTAAAGCCCTCATAATAAAATAACTATGAACTACACCCTGGGTCCTGGCTTCTTTACTTATTGCCACTGATTTAATCTAGGAGTAGTATAATTTACACTATTTACATTGTTACTGAAACATTGCACATCTGCTGAATTAGCTTTGTTCCTGAAGAATTATTATTGTTTACAACACATTTCATGTGTACATGCTTCTGGGATGATAATGTTGACAATCATCATGATAACAATCAAATGAGTGTCTGTAAATCTTACATTCACCAACGAGGCCCTGATATAGGTTTACCATGTTAAGATGGAGACTCGGTGGAGGAACAAATGCTCCCATTGGGAGTGAATGAGGAGGCAGAAGAAAAGAAGGTGGTGAAGGAGTTGATGGGAGTTTATCGACAGAACTTGACACTTCAGGATATTTATCCCTGTCTCGCCGCTCCACCTTCACAAGGCAGAGGGCAGTTTCTTGAACGTCACTAGAAGTCACTTCTTCTACCCTGCAAGGTTTTTTATATTGTGGCACTTCTAAGATTGGTTCTGATTTTCTTTTCTTATTTGATAAGTCCCAGCACTGATCTATATCACTTTGTTTGTTTTCTTCAGACTCTGGCCATCGTCCTAGCCTTTGCCTGTATAATCCACCCCTGTAAGCAGCTTCACCCCTTAGTTCTTCCTCTTGGCCTAGCCATTTCTGCACCTGCCTACGATTAATACCAAATTTCCTAGCAGTAGCTCTTTGATTGCCGTGGCATGCTTTATCACAATGAAAAGCATCTAAAACCTCCAATTTAAATTGTAAGGAAAAAGAACGCCTCTTGCTAAGGGTGGCACATGTAAAATCCAGGGGTTCATCGTCATCAGAAATATCTCCCTCCTCTTCTACCCGGACGCTAGGAAACAGGCTGACTCGAACCCCTTTCTGAGGCTCGGCGGCTTGGCACGTTGCCTCGACTCTGTCGTCGCGCTGTCTGGCGAGGTTCAAGGCCGGCAGCTCCGGGACTGCTGCAACCTCCACAGCCGTTCGAAGGGAAGCCTCCACTTGTAGCCATTTCTGGATTTGTCTCCTGTGAATTCCGTATTTTCTCGCTGTGGCACGTTGATTACCTCTGCAATCTGCATTCTTTCCTATAGGAATCCAATACCTGAAGTTTAAACTGCGGTGCAAATATACGCCTGGAACCCATGGCACGACCTGATCGTGTAGATCCCTCCAGCCCTGGGGCCATCGCACAACACCAAATAATTGCGCCGTAGTCATACAACAAAACCGGCAGCGGTGATTTCAACACTCAACTAACAAGCTCTCTCCTTATTGCGTCCCCCACCGGAACCCATTCTTGGCTAGATAAAGCATCAGGCGCCCTCCCCTCTCCCTCGAGACCATACGTTTGTCAGAGCGGGAAGCATCCTACTATTGCCGCCATTTTGTTTCACCTACGTATGAAAAATCCATCGCTACACTCACGCCATTCTACCTTCAGTTTTAACCATTTTTTAAATACACAGTTAATTAGCAACCGTAATTACTATTTGCAATAAAAAAATAACGATATTATAATAAATAAACAGACAATGCACCTATATCAACAATTATTCACACTGGTATGTTTTAAAACACACACCTAAATTTCTCATACAATGTAACTGTCATGGCTACAATTCATCGAAATACATGGGGGAAAAAAAGAAACAGGTTTAATTAATATCAAACGTTGCCACATCTGTTGGAATATAATTAATCATCTTAAGAATTTTGGTATTTCTACGATTGTTTAAGCATCTATTTAATAAAAGTTACATCGAAAAAGAACAATGAAATGTTTGAAATCAGTTCATTAGAATGTAGAATATCATAATCCGAGTAGGCGAGGCGTTTCCTTTGGCCTTGAAATGCCGACAACAGCTGGTTGAGACATGTGGCAATGATACATCCTACTCCCAGCGACCGTCCCAGACAGGGTGACGCCAAGCTGGCTGCTCAAGAAACTGGCGCGCGTAATTTCTCATAAAGGAAACCACTCCACGTTTTCACTAATAAACATAGCAATATGCATGTCACTCCCTAATGATCTTCTAATAAACAATGTCAATAGATTTCAATATTAATACATGTATTATTTTTTATAAATTATACAGATTACTTAAAATAGCCTAAAAATTTTACAATTTCTCTTAATAAAAATTGCAAAGGTTCACAATCATAAATTTTGCTTCCAACAGACCGTGAAGGTAAAACAAATATATAAAATGTTGTTCATGACACCTGAAGCAAAAATTGTTCTAGTTTTCTCATTTTGCGCCGCAAACTTGGAGAGCCCCATAATCCGGTCAACGACCCCGAACAAGTTTTTCAGTCTTCTCATATAAGAAGTTTCAACAAAGAGAGATGATGAAAATACACTAAAATGTAATGAATCACCATGAAATAAGTCTTTCCTGACGAAACTTCATTTTTATATTTTCTATGCATTTGAAACAAATGATCACGTCGCAATAACGTTTCAAGTATTATTTACTTCATGTTACTTAAATTAGGTTTGGATTAAATCTTAGAGGAAGTAGGCTTAAAATTAACTTATAATCTAAGATTTGTATCTCTGATTCTAGTTACCTGAGCTTTTTTTTTTAATTCGCCTATGACTCGTTTAAAATTTTTCTTACCAACTTCTCTCAAAAAACATTAAACCCGAAGTAATTATATAAAACTGTTATTCTCCCAGTTATAGTATTTATTACATGATGATTGAAACATGGACTCTTACTTTAAGGAAGGATAAAATATTACGAGTATTTGAAAATAAACTTCTCAGGACATTGTTTTAACAAAGAGATGAACAAACAGGCGAATAGAGAAGACTACAGAAGACTACATAACAGTAAACTATATTACATATACATGATCTTTATGGGAAACCAGATAATACGAACAGCTGTCTCATATACTGCAATGTGCAGGACATGTGGTACGAATGGGGGATGTGAGAGGGGATGGAAACTCCTCGTGGAAAACCAGAAGAAAAACAAAAGAAAGCGTCCAGTAGATATGCCATGAATGAGTTGGGAGAATAACATTAACCATGATTTGAGGGAATTAGATTATGCAGGGTATGATTGAAAAATATTAGCTCAGGATAGGAATGTATGGATAGCTTACGTCCACACGGTCATGAAACTACGGGTTCGAACCTGCTTGTGAGTTAGAATCAATATTACAGTTTTTTAAAGCGTAATTTTGGTAATCGATTTAGCGTTTACTTGATGAAAATCCATTTTATTTAATTAGCCTATTTTAGGTAACTAAATCTACATTTTAGAGCCTAAAAATTCGAGGTCTAGTAATCTCATTATCATGTGTCACATTATTTAAAAAACCAATAATAAATTAATTTTACAAAAATACAAATACAGAGAACAAAGATAAAAGCTACACACAAATGCAGACAGAATCCCAAAAGTCATACTACACTACCATTTGCAAGGAAATAGATGCATTTCTGTTAATTAAATCCTACGAACAGAGTTACACTAAGATAAAAGAAACATGGCGGCAGCTAGAGGGATTTTTAAATTTAGGTTTTCAGGTAAATACCTAAATTAAAATTATAATATACAATTATAAAATTGTTACCTAGTAGGTCCGGCTCCTCAACTCTCGAAAGACCCACAGAGAATTAACAGTTTACAAAGTTATGGAGACGGACCCATTAGGTAACGATTTTATATCACCATCATCAACTTCACGGATTAGGTCTTTGCCTGTTCCGATCTCACATCTGTTCAGCCCAGCGCTTTCTTGGTCCGTCCTGCTTAATCGTGTGAGACTTTTGAGAAAGATCGCTTTACGTGGTAGGTTTTCAGCCCGATGCACAATCCCCAACCTGGAGGACCGGAGGTTTTCTGTTGGGGTCCCTTTCCCTTAGACGGTTGCCTTTTCCTCGGCTGACGAAAGTCCTCTTCCCGAGTTTATTTTCGGAGTTTTCCTTCTCCTGCATCCTTACCAATACTCACACTTGGGGTAAAGTGTGTTGGGGCTTTTTATCGATAGCCATGTCTAGATCCGCCGTATTCAGTTAACGCAGGGCCACCTCTACACGTACGGACGGTCTTGGTTATACCTTCATCAGATTTTAATTTTAATTTTGTGACTAATATCTCAACGGACATTTATCATTAATTTTATTAATATTTAGGTAAACACCTACTTATAATGACGGGATTTCGCTGATTTTTGGAGAATGTCTTTCTCGTTTTGTTTCAATAGCGTATATCTGGTGTCGTTGCGAAAAATAAAAAAAAATAAATAAAAAGGTGACTGCTAGAACGATTTTTATATGTTCGCTTCAGGTTAACCCCCACTTTAGTGGTCCAGTTTTGTTGGTTAATGAACTCGATCCTACTTTTTAATTTATTATCATATGCCGAGTTTGGTTCCGGAAAACAAAAAATATACACACACATGCGCAGGCACACGTGCACACATTTTTGTCATGGTCCTTTTCGGTGTCTAGTAGATATAATTGTAAGATCTGTAAAATAAATACAAACTTCTTTTCATGAAATCTAGCTCAATAGATTCAATTCTGTATCATATTCGAGGAATACTTAACGAGAAATATAGGCCTATTGCAACTTACTTACTTACTGGCACTATCGAACCGCAGGTTCATGGCCGCGCGGACATAAGCTCTCCATACATTCCTATCCTGAGCTAAAGCTTTCCAATCATTCCCTGTATAATCTACTTCCCTCAAATCATAGTTAATGTTATTCTCCCACCTCATTCTTGGTCTACCAACTGGGCGTTTTCCCTCTGGCTTTCCTACAAGAAGCCTCCATGCAAGTCTTTCATTCCCATACGTGCAACATGTCCTGCCCATAGCAGTCTGCGAGACTTGACTGTTCTTAATATATCTGGCTTCCTATAAAGACCATGTAGTTCATTGTTATGTAGTCTTCTCCATTCACCCGTCTGTTCATCTCTCTTTGGTCCAAAAATTTTCCTAAGAACTTTATTCTCAAATACTCATAATCTCCTTTCCTCCCTTAAAGTAAGAGTCCATGTTTCGCACCCATATAATATAACTGATAGAAAATAGTTTTATATATTTTCAGTTTAACGTTTTTTGAAAGGAGTTGGGACATCAAGAGTCTCTGCAATGCATAATAGCACGCATTTCTAGAATTGGGCCTATGTTTAATTTCTTTGTGCATCTCATTCCTATTTGTGATTATTGTTCCTAGGTATTTGAATTCAGCCACTTCCTCAAAATTTCCCTCATTTGTCATTAGCTGTCCATTTCCATTATATAATGTATTTCTACGTGTGACCATATATTTAGCTTTATTGATATTTACTTCCAGTCCTAATTTCTTAGTGTTACTCAATAGTGTGTGCGTGTTGGCGTTTAGTATCTCCTCGCTATCGGCCAGTAGTACTACATCATCAGCATAAACTAACAGCTTATTAATTCCATTGAGTTGTAAGCCTTCCTCATTCTCTAAAGATTTAATGGCATGCTCTAGTACAAAATTAAATAGTAGAGGAGATAGTGCATCTCCTTGCTTCAACCCATTCTGGATTTCAAAAGTGTCCGAAAACTGTGTGCCTACACGCACCCTACTCTTTGTGCCATTTAGACACATTCGTATAAGTCTAACTAACTTTTTAGGAATTCCAAACTCCAGCAGGATACTATATAACTTCTCCCTCTTAATTGAATCATATGCTTTTTTGAGGTCTACATATAGTTGATGTACAGTACCATTATATTCCATTTCTTTTCTAAAATCTCTCATACTAAAATCTGATCTGTTGTAGACCTGTTTTCTTCTAAATGCACATTGATGATCTCCTAGAATGTCATCAATATAGGGAGTAAGTCTGCTTACTAATATATTTGTTAGAATTTCGTACGAAGTTGAAAGTAATGAGATGCCCCTGTAGTTGTTGCAATCAGCCTATTGCAAACCTACATTATATGGACGATATTTTTTTTAAATTCTAATATTGTATAAATTTAATTTTATAAGAAAGTTTGAACGTAGTTGCCAAGGTAATTGTAGGAAATTTTGTTTCGGTGATATGTGATCGATGATATTTTTGGGTACGTAAACATCAAAGGATAGTGTTATAAAAATAACAAGGTTACAATATTAGACCTGCTCTTCAAAACTCCATGGCGCGGCAGCCCTAGAACGCATATCAGACAGGTACTGGCCTAACATCCAAGTGTTAATCATAAGATGAACGCACCATACACCAAGTGTAATGAAGACATGTGGTCATCATGTCGGTTTTCCAAGCCGTTATAGCTGGTTTCCTCTACCCGGAACCGCTACTTATTATAGCTACACAAATTCCTCAAGATATTGGGTGGCCGAAATGCCACGAATGAGGCCTGTAGTGACATCACTGTACAAAGATTGTACATTGTTCCAAAGATGAGGTGAATGAAAGCAGTAGGTATTTCATACGCCACGAGTAATTCCATTATTCACAGGTAGTATGCTATTGTATCGCTTACAATTCCCCGTGCCCTCTTCGTCTCGTGCTTTCATTCTCTTCAAATGTGGACTTATACCTATTTCTTTATCTGTATGTTAAACTTTAAAGGTAAATAAACCCATGACTATTTATTTTACTGTTTCGCACTTCTAAATTGATAAGTTATTCCCCTGGGGAATCTAATGACACCTAAAAAAAAAAAAGGGGGGAGAGAGAGAGAGAGAGACTTACCTAGTTATTTTCCTGTACTCTTCATATACGTATAATTTCACACTTGCATAACAATTTAATTTCATATCCTCGCCTACAATTCTAACATCCCCATGTGAGCATTAACAAACAAAACTCAATTCAAAGATTTCGTATCAGGCATAAAAGTTGCATTTCAGCATTAAACGACATATAAACGAAAGTAGCCTGTGTGTGAGAGAGAGAGAGAGAGAGAGAGTGTGTGTGTATGAGTGTGTGAGTGTGTGTGTGAGTGTGTGTGTGAGTGTGTGTGAGTGTGAGAGTGTGTGTGTGTGTGTGTGCGTGCGTGTGTGTGCGTGTGTGTGTGTGAATGAGGGACAAAATAAAAGGTTTTTAAAATCTACTATTCACATTTTAAAATGATTTGTTTCAACAAAATAATTCAGATTTTTTTAAATATATGAACAAATTACTTTTTTTTATATTAATTTCCAAAATAATTTTTCTCTTCAACAGATGAGTCATCCGTCTCTCCTGAAGTATCTTCAGGAACTTCCTCCACAGACACCAGAAACAAATGGAATCTTTAATAAAATTAAACAATTTATCCTATATTAATTTAGAACCTCCATTCTTTCATAATTCTTCAGTCTCTTGATCCACTAATCCAATATTTTGCCACAAACATAGGCAGTCTTTAGCGTCGCAATCCAAATCTGAGCCTGAAAGAGCCAACAAATTTGTTCACAGCTCTCTTTTTCAGGCATGATTATCTTTTACATGACGTAAATCTACGAAACAGGACCCATGACTTTAGTTCCCTTCCGAAGGAACCCATTCTCTGGATTTTTACGCCTTGAAAATTCACCGAACGAGTCGAGTTTTAACCTGTGATTCCTGGAACCAAATACGTGATCCACCTATCAAGGAAATCAATTATTCCTAATTTTGAGATTTTATATTCATATTTAAAACATATTGACATATTTATATATTTTTTGTATTCTTCTTGTTCTACGAAAGTCAAAACTTCACAAAAAAAAATATTTTCGATACTAAAGGGTAGGTCATGACTACTCTGAATCTTTCACGATTTCTATGACTAGAGCATGGAATTCACTTCCTAATCGTGACGTCAGTATCATTACCTATATCTAAATTGATACATATATTAAGGTCTATCTGCATTTGTATGTACACATACAAATTTCCGATTGATTGAGGGTCTTTCCACTTTTCAGCGGTTGCCCTTTTACCAGCCGGCTGCTGGCCCTTCACATCCACATGTGTCAATCACAGAGGTAGATGATCAACAGCCAGTGTAGGGGTGACATGTGGTTAGCATGTCGAGTCCCCCAGCCGTTATAGCTGGTTCCTCAACCTGGAGCCGCTACTTATTGTAGCTACCCAATTGCCTCACGATACTGGGTGGGCACCGGTCCCATACTGGCCGAAATACCATGAAAAAATGTCTTCCCCCGTGGAGACTCGAACCAGCGCAAGTCCCGTAGCTCTGCGCCAAGGCTTCCTACCTTAACCGCTCGGCTACGGCGCGGGACACATACAAATTTACGTAGGATATAAATCGCAATGTTGTATAATATCTTCAGTATTAAAACAGCTTATTTTTATTAGTGTTAATGTTAGATTACATTCACATTGTGCATTGTTAGAATAAACCAGCGGTTCCAACCTTTATCGACTCGATCTGAGTTCAACAACGATCTGAGTTGGGTGAACCACTGACTTTTAAATATACATACAGTAGACATGCATAAAATTAAACTCTAAGCAAAAGGTTTAATAACCTTAAATTAACTTAACCCTTAACGGTTAAAACCTAAAGTTACTCTAGTTACGGCTTAAAAGTTACACAACATGTAGGCCTGTTGTTACATAACTGTAAATCATCATCATCATCATCTGCATTCATGGATTAGGTCTGTAGACCCGTTCCGACATCAGCCCATCTCTTTCTAGGTCTGCCCACATCTCGGGTGCCTTTAGGTTTGTATTTTGTTATTTGTTTTGGATATCTATCTTCATTCATTTTGTCTATGTGTTGCTTCCATTTTTGTCTATATGTATCTATTTTATCAGTTATTGCAAATATTTCAAGTTCCTGTCTTATTTCTGTGTTCTGTAAATCAGAGGTAAATATTAATTTATTGCGGAAATAATGCGATAAATTCCCGATGTTACATATATGCAAATGGGTCATCATAGGGTCAATTTAATTTTAAAATAATGATAATATTAACAATTATTATTATTATTATTATTATTATTATTATTATTATTATTATTATTATTATTATTATTATTATTATTATTACAATGCTGCAGAAACCAAGGAAACAATAATAGGCCTAATCGTGAAACCCGCCATTACGGAAAAGTTTTGACGAACTCCCTGAGAGTTCGCGAACCACAGGTTGGGAAACGATGGACTACACACTAATATTTTAACTAGCTAATACCCGGCGTGCGCTGTTACGCCTAAATAAATTAAATGTTTTTAATTTTAGTTTAATAAGTAAAATGTAAAATATTTATAAATTTATATCGTAATTCTTTTTTAGATACCCCATGCGTCCGAAAATGAAATAGACCAAACCGACGGTTGCTAGAATAATTTTTTTATTTCGGGTTTCAGGTAGACCCCCTTTCTAATGGTCGGATTTTACTGATTTTTATAAAACCTACCTCAGTTTATTTCAATAGTATATACTGAGTTTCGTTGTGAAATGTCGAAAATTGTGACTGCTAGAGCGATTTTTAAATGTTCGTTCTAGTTGAACTTCTACACCTAATGGTTTTAGAGAATAACAAATAGCTGCTAAACACTCGCCGTATCTGAGAAACTGTGTGTACAAATTACTCATCCTGGGAAAAAACTAGGTAAGTCAAAAACAGGCACAAACAAGATAGGTCAATATATCTGTTATCCCAGTAAACTTCCTCCCTTTTAGATTTATTAAAAACAAAAAATGTATATTATAGTTAACAGAATGAAGAATTGGCTTCTCTTGTTTTACCACATGAAGTGGCATAAAGAACAGTATCCATAAAAAATATTAGAAATGAAAAAAAAAAATGACTTATCTGGTTTCTCGCGGGAATGAGTGAAATTTTCATGAAGATCGGTGAAGAACAATCTGAGATTTATGATTTTGAACAAATGATCATTTACATTTTTATGTATATAGAATATATAGATTATATTACTTATACTGAATACATTAAAAGCTCTTTATTCGCGGGAATATGTTCCGCAAATATGCCGCGAATATGGAATGGTAATTTGTATGGGCATATAGGTATGGTGTAACCCACTGTTCTGCACATGAATCTCATTTCACAAAATAAAACCAATTAATGAGAGATTTTGAACAATTTCTATTAATTATTATTGTCAGGCTTAGGCAAGGGCTTGCACAAGGAATTCAATATAGAAACTCATCGCCTTTGTTGACTTCATAAAGGCTTTTGACAAAGTAGACAGAAATATATTATTACAAATTTTAGTTGATGATAGCGTTTCACAACAATATATTACTAATATCTTCAACATCTATAAAGATAATGAAATCTCTGTTAAACAAGATGGCAAACTATCTTTTTGGAAAAAGATCAGCACTGGAGTAAGACAGGGATGTGGACTTTCGCCGGTGCTTTTCATTATATACATGAATAGAATGATAAACGAATGGAGGAAAACACAACGAGAATATATACCCATCAATAGGACCCTCAAACTCGATGCTATTCTTTTTGAAGATGATTTAGCGCTTCTGGCACTTTCCGAAAATGATTTGCAACGATCAATTTATAATTTAAAAAAAATAGCTGCCAAATTTAATATGGAAATATCAATTAACAAAACCAAAATTATGGCATTTCATGGGAAGGACCCCATACAAAGTAAAATCTGTCTCCATAATAAAATTTTAGAGAGATCTAATCAATTTAAATACCTTGGATATTATCTCTCTATCTGGGATGAAAAGGATATCCCTGAAAAAATTACTAGTTATAATAAAAGTTTGGGTATTATTAATCAAGTTATGAAACCATCCCTTGTACAAAAAAAAACACCAGATTACGTTTATATAACAATTTGGCTAGACCAGTGTTGACCTATGGAAATGAAGCATTGACACTAAAAAGACAACATGAAAGCAGAATAACGGCTTGTGAAATGAGATTCATGTGCAGAACAGCGGGTTACATCAGATGGGATCGGAAAAGGAACACCGATATCTTAAAAGAATTGAAGACTACGCCAATTTTGGAATATATTAAACAGTACCAACTAAATTGTAAACACCATCTTGAAAGAATGAGTTCAAATCGGATCCCTACAGCTGTTTATAATTATATACCTAGAGGACGAAGATCTCTGGGCCGTCCTATGAAACGCTGGAGGGAAAATTTTCTATAGGATCGTAACAGGCCTTGGCCTAATACTTGGAAGGAAGAAGAAGAAGAAGAAGAAGAAGGCAAGGGCTTAAAGAAGTTAGTTTTTTTTCTCCTGTTTTGCCGCTTATAAAAGGTCTTTCAATTCAAATTGATATTCAGCTGTGAATTCAGCGATAGAATTCCTTATTTTGTCTTTGAATTTCTTGGTAAATCGTACAGTCGATTCATTAACAATGAAACAGCGTGATATAGACGCAAACGAATCGCCAACATGTAAACGGTCAAGCATTTCAACTTTTACTTTAAAAGGCAACACTATTTTTGTCCGCTTCGGAACTAATTTTGTTGCCTTTTTATCAACATTATAAATTGGGCAACAAAGCAGAAGAGGACACGTGTTATTCAATCAATAATTATTGCAAACGAAAATGAACAAGCAGAAGAAGAAGAAGAAGAAAGACAATAAAACAAACGATCGCGGCGAGTGGGGGCATTTATAACGGACCCATTACGGCACGTGAAATACGACGGCGATGATTTTTAATAACAAACTTTGTATTACTTACATAATTTGTCCATTTGGTTTGAATAGTTTTTTTGCAAAAGTCACCTTGACATGTGCTTGCAGTAAAAAAAGGTACCGATGTGTTAATAAAGGATACTAATCCTTTTAATATACCGACTGAATCCGCGAATATGAATTGTGTCACAATTTTTTAACCCGCGAATAATGAAAACGTAAATAAGGGAACGCGAATAAGAAGCTTTCACTGTATATTATTTTTCATATGCTGGTTGAATGGAAGAAAACATCTAAGGTCTCAACTCTGCCATCTAAAATAAAGCATCACTGTTATCATTATCGGCCTCAAGGATTACCCCTTCTGGCCTGTTCCGTCTCAAAGGAGTTGTTCACACCATCTCTTCAATGGTCGGCCTGTATTTCTTTTTTTCTTTTTGGATTGAAGTGTAGAGACGCTTTCGATATCCTCGAGTTTGATATTCTTGAATGTGATCTTTCCCGTTTGTTCTGTATTTTTAACTATATGTGTATCTGATTCTAATTTTTTTCTAATATTATGTTCCTTTTGTAATCTAAAAATTTATAATCTGATACAAGTCAGAGAAATCTAATTTCGGATGATTAAATTTGCCTTATCTGGTCTGATGTTTAATGTCCAGCATTCACTTCCATATAATAACACTAATACCAATTCAGTTACTTCATAAAGTTTTAATAATGTCTGTTTTTGTACACTTATGTTTTAATATTCTTTGTACAGTTCCCAAAACTGTCTAAATCTGTTTAGTTTTAGATTTTCTGTACCCTACGTTATATATCAGACATTTTTAATTCATTTATTTGTTCAATGGGTTTTATATTTATTACAATTATTTTAGTTCTTCTTGGTTGCAGTCCTTGGATTGTCAGTACTTTAGTTTTATTTGTAAAAATGATCATGTTGTATTTATGAACAACCTGGCTTAGCTCATGGACTTTTTTCTGCTCTCCCTATAACAACCTGACCAGCAAAGTTATTGTTGTTGTTGTTATTATTATTGTTATTATTATTATTTATTATTATTATTATTATTATTATTATTATTATTATTATTATTATTATTATTATTATTATTATGTCTGGACATCCACAAAGGATGACATACAAAATACCAAAGAAAATGAAGTGGACGGCGGAGAGCAGAAGAGGAAGGGGCAAGACTTGTGAAAAAAATATTTCATGATTTCTAAAACATGGAACTCATTTACCAGTCTTGTCAGGGATTGTCGTTTATCATCATTACTTGAATACACATAATATAAACTGATCTGTATATTACATAATGGAAATGCTATCTGCATAACAACTACATTCAGCATCGTGTATATACAGGCTGTCCACTAAGTCCTGCTTCCAAAACAATGAAACATAGCTCGTAAACTATTTGAGATAGAAATATGCGGTTTTTTGCAACTTATTCTACGTCTCTCAAAGTTTTGTTTACATTTGTTGCAGATTGTTATTTAAACGACAATGACGACACCAAAGGAAAAGGCCCAATATGTATGGTGGTTATTGAGTCTGGTAAATCACCAATAACCGTTTAGCGAAATTTCCGCCGGCAATATGGAAGAGATCCTCCATTCAAATCATCCACAATTATATGGGCAGAAACATTTCTAGCGACTGGCAGTGTAATGGACTTGCCACTGAGTGGACGACCAGGTGTGAGCCAAGAAACTATCGACAATGTGCAACTTGCATTTCAACGTAGCCCTCAAAAATCGGTTAATCGTGCTTCAGGGGAACTGCATTTACCACAATCAATCAGTCATAAAGTCCTCCATAAGCGGCTAGATCTTCAGGCCTATAAAGGGCAAATTGCGCAAGCGTTTCTGCCAACTGACTTCCCTCGGCATGCTGAAATTACTGATTCATGCTGAACGCAATTGCCGAAGATAATGAGTACCTGCAGAGGGTTCTCTGATGAAGCTATGTTCTTTGTGTCTGGACATGTTAACCGCCATAACGTTCGGATATGGGGTTCTGAATGTCCTCACAACACTCGTGAAAATGTTCGTAGTACGCCAAAACTCAAAGTTTGGTGTGCTCTTATGCACGATAGAGTAATCGGTCCATTTTTCTTTGCCTAGAAGACGGTTACAGGGGCAGTTTATTATGACATGCTTCATGAGTTCATACTCCCTCAGGCGTTGTAACTGCAATCAACCATAATGTTCCAGACGGAGCACCTCCTCATTGGTCTAAAGATGTTAGGGACCTTTTGGATAGACATTTCCCTGGGAGATGGATTGACCGTGTTGGACCAATTGCCTTAGCCACCGCGCTCCCCTGATGTCTCCCCCTAGGACTTCTTCTTTGGGGATACGTCAAGGATCGAGTTTACGAACCCCTGTTCCAGATATTCACACTCTCCGTAGATGGATTGTTGTGAGTGTGCAAACAATTGATGTTGATATGTTGCAACGTGTATAGAGGGAGCTGAAATATCGACTCGACATCCTGAGGCAACTAGAGGGGCACATGTTGAAGTCTTGTAAAAACCAGATAAAACTTTCAGAGATGTAGAATACATTGCAAAAACCGCATGTCTCTATCTCAAATAGTTTACGAGATAATTTTCATTGTTTTGGTAGCAGGAATTTTTGTGGACGCACTGTATATATAATAACGAATGAGAATTAGCATGAACAATACAGGAATAAATACAGATGGTCAGGAGGATAGAGATTTGTGGAGGAATTTATCCAGGCTGTAGTAAAAATACAGTATTATGAAAAAATCCCTAAATAAAAAAACATTGCCGTATTATTATTATTACTTACTTACTTACTTACTCACTGGCACTATCAAACCCGTAGGTTCATGGCCGCGCGGACATAAGCTCTCCATACATCCCTATCCTGAGTCAATGCTTTCCAATCATTCCCTGTATAATCTACTTCCCTCAAATCATAGTCAATGTTGTTCTCCTACCTCATTCTTGGTCTACCAACTGGGCGTTTTCCTTCTGGCTTTCCTACAAGAAGTTTCCATGCACGTCTTTCATTCCCCATACGCGCAACATGTCCTGCCCATCGCAGTCTATTATTATTACTATTATTATTATTATTACTGCTATTACTACTATTATTATAATAATTATTATTATTATTATTATTATTATAGTAATCAATATTTTTAAATAAGTGTACATAGAATATTCTTGGTGAGGTTACAGCTCTGAATTCGTTAATATAATACTAAATTAGATAGAACCCAACCACCAAAAGTAAAGTTTAAAAGACTGTCGACGCGTTTCGACTAGGTTTTTAATTTTAATACTCAGTCTTGAAAAAGGCATAATCGCTGTCGAAACGCGTCTGGGCGTTTTAAACCTTATGTTTGGTGATTGGGGTTGTATTATATATATATATAGTAACGAAATCATATTATAGTTTAAAAAACATAATGAACCACCTTTGAGTCATTATATAAAAGGTTATAGTATACTGTGATACAAGTTATATTTAAGTGATATCTTAAGGCCGAGGAAAAGTTAGGGGAAAAAAAGAGGCGAAGTCGAGTTTTTTTTCTATTTTTCGAGGTTCTATTAAGATACATTTCATATACATGTAATGGACATATTTTTTTTAAGACTGGTATTTATATTAATTGAAATGTAGTAATAATTAAATTAAATTATTAATATGAATTATTACTATGAGAGGGGAACAAATTGAAGTCGTAATAATTTGACTTACCGCAACCGCACACGTGAGAAATATATTCTTGAAGTACTGCGTTTTCTTTTGTTTGCATAAGCAACCAGTTTAGAACTGGGAATGTCAACTTTTGATTCATGACAAGTTTAGTTAGTAGTGGGGATTTTTATTACCTAAAAAATCACCGAAATACGCAATATATATATATATATATATATATATATATATACACACACACACACAGTTATGACCTAAAAATTATAAGTTATATGATGTCAGTTGTAAAATCAATTAGTACATCAGTTCATGATAACTATTTATTTAAGAATAAGATGCAGATGAGAAGCAGGATAAATTATGGAATTTGATGTTGTAGCATGCTTTTTATTTTATTACAATTTTCAGTGGTCCACCGCTGTGGTCTCGGAGTAGCGTGCTGCCTTGTCACTCAGCGGGCCCGGGTTCTATCCCTGGTCGGGAGACAGTTTTTCTGGGTGAGGTTTTCATCGGGGTTTTTCCTCACTTGTAAGACAAATGTGTCAGGAAAACTTTAAGTCCCAAACGGTCCCCGAAATCATATGGCCATCGCAATCATCATCATTCATATTCATATTCATCTTAGGTTAAGCTTAGGTTTAGGGACTCTCCTGGCGCACAATTATCATCAATATCATCATCATCACCTATCATATCATCGGGGCAACGTAACCCCGCCTTCCAGGCGCCCCAACCTCAGAAGTGGGTTACAAGTACGCCATGCCAGGAGAGAAACCAGGAATGCCGAAAGACAAATCTGGGGCATTTGAAAAAAAAAAATCAGTAGCTACCTGCTTGTAGCGAGACAATGCATACATATTTGCTCAGGTATATATTGTAAGGGCAAAAAGTAAATACTGTGAAACTAAATAGGAGAGAAAGATAGATTTTACATGAAACAAACATCTGAGAAATTTAACAACTCGAATGAATACGATAGAAATAAATTGTACGATAAAAGTTCTTTACTTCTAAAAAAAAGTGAAAATATGATAAATAGAACCAATAATTTGCTATAATATGCTCTGTCGCATATAAATGGCTAAATAAGCATAAATATGTCTTAACAAATTACTTTAATTCTATTAGTTATTGTAAAAACGCATTTATATATATTTAAGAGACATATTCCTCTTACCAAAAAAATATGTTATATCATAAAAATCCTAGCCCTAGTTAGTACAATATACTTGTTACATCATCCAAAAAAGTCTTAAAATGTGCACTGAGACCTCAGTCCTTCTCAACTAATTAAAATATCAGTTTAATCACTTCGTCAGTAAATCACTTTGTAGGCTTTTCAGAAACTTTTTCCACCATCTCAATTTAAAATGATATCACTTTATACATGCTGATGATGGAACATATTTCTCAAAGGACTTCAAAGTGATTTACTGCCGAAGTGATTAAACTGAAATATCTATTAGTTGAGAACGGCTGAAATATTAAATTATGACAATGTTGTTAAATTTGTTTCTGTCCCTCTAAGAAGGCCCCTCTGGCTACGCCCGTATTACTGACATGAGTTTAAATTATTGTAATACAGTACAACTCCTTCCGCAGTTACGTGACAACTGGTACAAAAAAAAGTGAAAATAAGGCCAAAACATCCATCTTAACAAATAATTACTAGATTGCTCAAAAATCATGAATAATATATTTTTTGTTATAAAATCGTATTACTTTCATAAAGTTTAAAAATATAGTACATTTAAATAACACTTCCCGAAACATGGTTGATTATTCATCCGGAGAATCCAGATTTAAATGTTTGAGGGAACACCTTTGCAAAAGTCTCTCTTCCATTTTCATAAATTTGAAGTAACGTAAGGTTATTGTTTTACTGTAAACAAGAGACAGTTTGATTACATTAACTACTTTAAACACAAGTTTTGTAGTGTTTTAAAGGATGTTCTGAAGACAAATGGTAGCATTTGTAGGCCTACATAGAGTAATATAATATAATATAATAATAATAATAATAATAATAATAATAATAATAATAATAATAATAATAATAATGCAGGCGTACAAACAAGGTAGACAAGACACGTTCTAAAAATGAGATCTTCATATATATAAACAATCCTTTATGAATCTGGAATTCCTTATTTATTATTTTGTAAGGGAATGTTTTATTTATGTATTTATTTATTTATTTAATTTTGAGAGATAACAAACGAACTGAAAAGAAATGCAGTGTTAGGAAAAATAGAAAATTACAAAACTGAGTGGTTGGAAAATGTCGATAGATTGACAAACGACAAACTACCAAAAATCCAGAAGTCTTACAGATCAATAGGGAAAAGACGTCAATGATGTCCAATGAAGAGACGACCAGAACAACCAACAAGTGGTCTAACACCACAGAAGGTAAATGATGATGTTGATTTAGGAAACATCTATGGTACTACGGGTCTTACAAGAACACCGCCATTCTGATCTGTCTTTAGTTTTTAGCGAATTCCGAAGGAGGCTGTTCTCATGAAATTATTATTTTTAAATTTACAGATCTTCACCGATCCTATGTAGCAGACACCGAAAATGACCATAAATATCATAAATATTTTATATTATTATGTTTATATGATTATGTTTTATATGTTATTGATGATGATTAATAATAATAATAATAATAATAATAATAACAGTGATCTTATAATTTATTTAAACTGGCCGAGTTAAAGCCTAAGGCCTTCTCTTCCACTCAACCAACAACAAATATTAAATACACAAAAATATTTACACAAGATCATAACATGTACAATATTATAAATAAATATTTGTACAAATTAAACTAAATTATGATGAATCAAGTAAATATTAGAGAAGCAAAAAATCAGAAACTATCAATTAATCCATTGAAAGACCAATATTGCAAAATAGCTTTAAATTTATTTTAAAGGAAGCTAATCCCAACAGTCCCAGATTTCTTGTGATAGAGAGTTCTAGAGTCTAGCAGTATAGGAATTAGAATAATAGAAGGTTCTGTGCTGTGATATGTGAAGTAGGAGGTTCTAGTGCAGCGGTACTCATTACGCGGCCCGCGGGCCGCATGCGGCTCTTGAAGATATTTATTAAGGCTCTTGGAATAATTCTACCTTCATTACATTACATTTAGATTTTAAATTCTATGTATAAAATAATATTATCTTTATTGAAATTCTACAAAACTTTGGATATCCCTGTGTCATTCCGAGCAGTACAGTACCACACATGTTCAACAATGCAATGCAATGTCCTGGCTAGTGTTATTGGTTTTTGAATATGTGTACGTTTGTTTTTAAAAACCGTATAAACTTCTACATTGTCGTCCGAATCTTTCACAATGAAATATTATACAATTTAGTTTCTATGAACAAGCGACTGGATACTGTGTGTTACCTATCAGTTGAAGTGAAGTGAAGTGAATTTCAGTGTTTAATAATGGCTGGTGTTTTATCGAAAGGGATAAAAGAGAAAACTCGAAGATGAAGGAAGTTTTTTTCAAGATACTTGGGAGCATGAAATTTTCTTCATACCTGCTAAAAAGGAAGGCAGTGTGATGTGTTTATTATGTCGAGACGTAGTTCAAGGTTATAAACGATTTAATCTTAATAGGCATTATAAAACGGTGCATTCAAATTTTGAGTGCAAATATCCTAAAGATTCTAAATTGAGAGCAGAAAAACTAAAAACATTAAAAATGTCAATAGTGTCTGAACGGAAAATGATGTTGGATACCGTAAGTGAAAATAAATTGATAACAAAAGCATCATATGAAGTAGCAGAAATTTTAGCATGCAAAATGAAACCGTTTGCCGATGCAGAGATTTTTAAGGAGTGTTTTCTAGTCGTTTGTGACACATTATTTTCTAAATTCCCAAATGCAAAACAGATAAAAAGTGACATACAAAAGTTACAACTTTCCGATTCTACTTGTGTTAGGAGAGTTAACGAAATGTCTGTAGACATGCTCCTTTGTACTCTCGATGAAATTCGTGAATGTGACTATTTCAGCCTTGCTCTGGATTCATCCACAGATATTAGTTCCACCTCTCAGTTGCTTTTATTTGTTAAATATCGTAAAAAGATAGGGATTAAAAAGGAAGAATTTTTAACTGTAATACCTATGACAGGTCAGACACGGGGAATAGATGTTTTTGAAGCAGTTAAATCTTTTTTTTTTGACAAATACAAAATTGACCTAAACAAACTTTTATCAGTGTGCACTGACGGTTGTCTCTCAATGGTAGGTTGTCATACAGGATTCATTTCTCTGTTAAAAAAAAACATTTAAATAGAGACCACTTATTAACATACCATTGCATTTTTACATCAAGAAAATCTTGCTGCTAAATTTGACGAAACTTTCAGATCTGTGATGAAGAAAGTAATTAACATTGTTAATTTCATTACATTGCATGAACTAAATCCATAGACAATTCATAGAATTTCTCAAAGAGCTTAATTCACAGTATAATGATGTTATTTATCACAGTGAGGTCAGGTGGCTGAGTAAAGGAAGAGTTTTGGAACGATTTTTTAATCTTCGCCATGAAATAAAACTCTTTTTAAGTGAACGAGATAAAGAATAACCCGGAAATAGACTCTTCTTCCATGGTGGGTTTAAAGTTGGCTTCCTGGCTGACATAACAGGAATAATGAATGATGTCGAAATTAAAATGCAAGGTACAAATAAACTTATTACTCAGCTCACATGTGCAATTTTTTCTTCAGAAAAAAAATTAAAAATGTATCCAGAAGAACTTAGTAATAATGATTTCACTAGTTTCTCATGTTTCCAACATCTTATTGAAGAATATTCAGAGGAAGAAATAAACTTGCAACCCTTCATAGAATTGCTCACTGTACTACACCATGATTTCAGCGCGAGATTTGATGATTTTAAAAAAGTTTCGAAACCCATTTCGATTAGTTGAAAATCCCTGGTCAATAACGACAACAGATGTAACTGGGTTGTCAATTTTTGGTCCTGAGATTAGAAATCTACAAAATGAACTTATTGATCTCCAGCAGGATTCAGAACTGGAAGGTATTTTTCAAGAGAAACGAAACACGAATTCAATTTTAGAGTTTAGGAATACAGTTCCAGAAAAAAACAGTTCGAAAACTTGGTGTCGTGTGCATATAAAATTCTGTGTATTTTTGGATCAACGTATGTTTGTGAAATGACTTTCAGTAAGATAAAGTTCATCAAGGGTAAACATAGATCTCGTCTCATCAATGTGAACTTGGAAAAACTGCTGCGGATATGTGTGGCAAATCAACCAGCTCGTATTGACAAAATTGTGCAGGAGAGTAGCAGAGTTCGACCATCAACTTCACAGCAGTAATCTACATAACTGCGAGTTGCCTTAAAATTATGTACAGTACCTTAATAATAATAATAATAATAATAATAATAATAATAATAATAATAATAATAATAATAATAATAATAATAATAATAAAGTTATTAAATGACAGTAATCAGTAATTGTGTTTTGTCCATAAATCAACTTTTATAAGATTCATATAAGATTGTCCATAATGTAAAGAAAAAAAAAGCTGCGTGTTACCAAGACTGAGAACTGTGAAATTTGGTGCGGCTCTCGAACAGATATGGTTTCTTATATTTGGCTCTCTTGTAATTTCTAGAGAGTACCACTGTTCTAGTGGGATCATGTACTCAAATTTTGATTGGAACAGGAGATGGAAGAATGAGGATAAGTAGCTTGTTATAGAGGTATATATACTTTTGAATAGCAGAATAAGATAACTTTTTCAACGACAGAATTTATTAAAATAAATAACAACGATATTCTCATATAATCTTGGGCTAAAGGGGGCATTGTAAGTCCCTAAAACAGTCTGGAAGTTGTGGATTTTCTTTCTGCGCTTCCAATCTTACTCCTAGAATGAGTGCATTTTTTTCGAATGTTTGGAGAAACAAGAGTAAAGTTCACAACAACTAATTTTTAATAGGTTGGCGGAAGTGGAAACCCTCTAGATGAGGTTAGTACATCCAGAAGCTGGGCCTAAAGCTTTGAGGAAAACACATTATCCTATTCTTCACAATAGACGGAACAGGCAACTAATGCCTAAACCAGGAAGTGAAGAAGATTTTTCTTCGATCGTGGAGATGGAGCCTGCATCATTCGCGGAAGTATGAAGAAATATGGTCATATTTACTTCTTCTTCCTTCCTTCCAAGTATTAGGCAAAGGCCTGTTACGATCCTATAGAAAATTTTCCCTCCAGCGTTTCATAGGACGGCCCAGTGATCTTCGTCCTCTTGGTATATAATTATAAACAGCTTTGCGGATCCGATTTGAACTCATTCTTTCAAGATGGTGTTTCCAATTTAGTTGGTACTGTTTAATATATTCCAAAATTGGCGTAGTCTTCAATTCTTTTAAGATATCGGTGTTCCTTTTCCGATCCCATCTGGTGTAACCCGCTGTTTTGCGCATGAATCTCATTTCACAAGCCGTTATTCTGCTTTCATGGGGTCATATTTACGAATAATGAATAGGCCATATATATCTGATACACGTTGTGAATACGTTATTCAAGGTCAAATGAAAATGGCTTTAGTGTGGATTATTGATATAAAAAAATGTTGTATAAAAACATTCTAAAATAATTTTATAACAATATTTTATGTAGATATTTCAAGTATTGTAAGTAAGATACGAGATTGAAAAAAAAAAAATACGTAAAATTAATTAGGCTATTAAAAGATAAGCCTAATAATATTTGTGGGCACTGTCACAAAAATTGTTGGCCGCGGCGGTCTAGACTCTAGAGATTATGTTCCTTGCCTCTAGTCCCGAATGTCGAGAGTCTAAACACGGCCGGAGTCGATATATTTTTAGGATGGAATAATCCAAGGAAAAAGTCCTTCGGGTTCCCCAGTCTGAAGATTTTCGGGCTCGTAAAAGAACCTCAAGCCTAAATTATTGCCTCTAAGAAGCATTGTGATGTAGGCCTATCAAGGCTGTGTCCAAACGTTACTTGCCGCTTTCAACTGCAAGGCACTAAAATCCAGCGTCATTTCTAATTTAAACTCGGGGAAATATTACAACTCCTTAATTGGCGGATTGGATAATCCTCACAACCTGTCGTCCGCGCCGTATCCTACCATACTGTATTCCGTTTTACTCTTGCAGGGAGAACATCAGTTTCGCGCAGAGGGGTTGTCATTGTTATATTTTGACTTCGATTTCTGTGCCTTGCAGTTAAAAACGGCCGTTGCTTTCGACACGATCTTGGTTCATCACAATGCTTATTTTGAGAGAAATTTCAAGGTAGGTTGGTAGTTTTCTTGTAAGAAATAAATGTAATTTAGAAAAGATTATAAGGGACATATACAAGTATCACTTTAAACGGAAATAGCATGTTTTGAGAATTTCAGAAGACCGGTTTGAATGGAAATAATCAATTATCGTACCAATTTATAAGAAAGGAGATAAAACTGATTGCAACAACTACAGGGGCATCTCATTACTTTCAACTTCGTACAAAATTCTAACAAATATATTAGTAAGCAGACTTACTCCTTATATTGAGGACATTCTAGAAGATCATCAATATGGATTTAGAAGAAACAGGTCTACAACAGATCAAATTTTTAGTATAAGACAGATTTTAGAAAAGAAATTGGAATATAATGGTACTGTACATCAAATATAAGTAGACCTCAAAAAGGCATACGATTCAATTAAGAGGAAGAAGTTATAGTATCCTGCTGGAGTTCGGAATTCCTAAAAAGTTAGACTTGTACGAATGTGTCTAAACGGCACAAAGAGTAGGGTGCGTGTAATCAGTTTTCAGATACTTATGAAATCCACAATGGGTTGAAGCAAGGAGATGCACTATCTCCTCTACTATTTAATTTTGTACTAGATAACTAGAGCATACCATCAAATCTTCAGAGGATGAAGAAGGCCTACAACTGAATGGTATTAATAAGCTGTTAGTGCATTCTGATGATGTAGTAGTACTATTAGGCGATAGCGAGGAGATATTGAAGGCCAACACGCACACACTATTGAGTAACACTAAGAAATTGGGACTGGAAGTAAATATCAATTAAACTAAATATATGGCCACACACAGAAATACATTATATAATGGAAATGGGCAGGTAATGGCAAACGAGGGAAATTTTGAGGAAGTGGCTGAATTAAAATACCTAGTAACAATAATCACAAATAGGAACGAGATGCACAAAGAAATTAAACATTGGCTCAATTCTGGAAATGCGTGATATTATGCATTACAGAGATTCTTGACGAACCAACTCCTTTCAAAAAACGTTAAACTGGAAATATATAAAACTATTATTCTACCAGTTATATTATATGGATGCGAAATATGGACTCTGACTTTAAGGGAGGAAAGGAGATTAAGAGTATTTGAGAATAAAGTTCTTAGGAAAATTGTTGGACCAAAGAGAGACGAACAGACAGGTGAATGAAAAAATACTATATAACCGAGAACTACATGGTCTTTATGGGAAGCCAGATATAATAAGAACAGTTAAGTCTCGTAGACTGCAATGGGCAGGACATGTGGCACGAATGGGGAATAAAAGACGAGCATGGAAGCTTCTTGTACGAAAACCAGAAGTTGGTAGACCAATAATGAGGTGGGAGAATAACAAATTATGTTTTGAGGGAAGTAGATTATACAGGGAATGATTGGAAAACATTAGCTCAGGACAGGAATGTATGGAGGGCTTATGTTCGCGCGGTCATGAACATACGGGTTCGATAGTGCCAGTGAGTTAGAGTTATGACGTTAAATCGATTACAAGTAAGAATGCAATAAATTAAAGAGCAAATATTTTGTTATTATTCGTGGTAATATTGCTTAACTGACACACATAATTCATTTTTCTCTGAGAACAGTCATTGCCGAGGAAATACTAAAAGCCAACGCTTGGGTAGCACTAAGAAATTGGAACTGGAAGTAAATATCAGTCAAACTACAACAAATTTATGGTTACCCATAGAAATGCATTATATAATGGAAATGTACAATAATGACAAATGAGGGAAATTTTGAAGGAGTCCCTGAATTCAAATACCTAGGAACAATAATTACAAACAGAACTGAGATGTAGAAAGAAATTAAAGGCTCAACTATGAAAACATATGCTATTATGAATTATACAGGGACTCTTGTTATCCCAACTTATCTTAAAAAAGTTGAATTAAAAATATATAAAACTGTTCTTCTTCAAGTTGTGAAACATGCACTTTGTATTTTAAAGGAGTAAAGATTACGAGTAATTGGGAATAAAGTTCTTAGGAAAATTTCTGGACCAAATAGAGAAAAACTGACACGTGAATAATATACATAACAGTGAGCTACATAATCTTTATAGGAAACCAGATGTAATAAGAACAGGTAAGTCCCATTAGACTGCGAAGACCAGAACATGCAACACAAATGGGGAGCATAGAAATATCTTGTATCAAAACCAAAGGGAGAGCGCCCAGTAGATAAGCCAAGAATGAGGTGGGAGAATAATATTAACCATAATTTGAGGGACCTATTTTAGATAAACTGATAATTCAACATAGAAATTGAAAGAAGAATAACTGATGGAAGAAGAATCATTGGTATGTTGAACTCAGTGCTTTGGAATAGAAATACTGTATAATATACAGAAACGAAGAAACCTATATTTCAAGTTCTGTTACAAAGCATTATATTATATGGGTCCGAAACCTGGAGAGTAAGTAGAAAACAAACCAAGAAGCTATTAGCAGTAGAAATGGATTTTTGGAGGCGATCGACAAGAATTTCAAGAAGGGATAATGTCAGAAACAGCACAATAAGGACAATCATGCAAGTTGAAGAAAAAAGTAAAAGAAAAACGTTTGAAATGGTATGGATACCTCATAAGAATGGAAGAAGAGAGAATACCAAAGATCATTAATTGGAAAGCTAATGGAAGAAGTGGAAGAGGCAGACCTAGAGAACGTTGGATAGATGGAGTGAGAAGAAGTATGGAAGCTAGAGATTTGAGGGAAGAAGATGCTTTAGACAGGAACTTCTGGCGAAAAATCACTTTGGGTTGAAGGAAAAACACTGAATTGTGGAATATTCCTAATGAAAAAAAATTGAGAGAAGTAAATTAAAGAGGTAATGTGTAGAAAATATTAACTCAGGATAAGGGCGTATGGAGAGTTTATTTCCGTGTGGCTATGATCCTCCCGGTTCAATAGTGCCAATTAATTACAACACTTTCATTGCTGTCGGTACCTTTAATAAATTTTAATCAAACTCATTTCTTAGGCTTTTTTATGTAGAGAACTTCCTGGTCAGCTGATATTTAAAGTCGCGTCAGTTTTATCTGACATCCTTAATCGTCTCTGATATTTTCCCTCCGGTCGAAAATGGAGCATTTCAGCTATAGAACCACACCTGTGTGAGAGGACGGAAACTCTGCTGACGTAATACACACACCCAGATCGCCCACTGCCCAAAAGCATGCTGCACCTACAGTGATTCATTCAGTATCCTTGTGCCATCTACCGGACAAATTTCTAACAATTACTTTAGTAAGTACTTGAGCGACTGTCCGATAGAGCAATGCTTTACAACCTGGGATACGCGACCCACACGAAAACATCTATTTATATTTAGCCTGGTGGAGTTAAGGCCAGCATAAATTAGATATAAAAGAAAATTGACGTTATACAGGGTCAGAGTATAACCATTATATATAAATAGCAGAAATAAAAACAACTTCAGTCTTTATAAAAATAGGAAATTATAAATTTATATGGGTCCACCGCTGTGGTCTCGGGGTAGCGTGCTGCCTTGTCACGCAGCGGGTCCGGGTTCGATTCCCAGTTTTTCTGGGTGAGGTTTTTATCGGGGTTTTTCCTCACCTGTAAGACAAATGTCAGGAAAACTTTAAGGCCCAAACGGTCCCCGAAATCATATGGCCATCGCAATCATCATCATTCATATTCATCTTAGGTTAAGCTTAGGATTAGGGACTCTCCTGGCGCACCACTATCATCATCACCCATCATATCATCGGAGCAACGTAACCCCGCCTACCAGGCGCCCCAACCTCGGAAGTGGGTTACAAGTACACCATGCCAGGAGAGAAACCAGGAATGTCGAAAGACAACCTGGGACATTTGAAAAAAAATAATAATAATAAATTTATATGGCTAAAAAAATGTTGGCAGATTACCAAGACTTTCTTTTTTGTCCGATGTCACCAAGTTGTCTTTATGGCATTTCTGGCTTTCTCCCTGGTATAGGTGGAAATGTAATTCATTTTTTAGGTTGGAGCACCTGGGAGGCGGAGTTACAATACCCCCATGATAATGATGGGAGATAAATGATAATGAATTCCAAGATAGTTCTTGACCTAAACTTGACCTAAATTGAAGATCATGGGTAACCATAGGAATTCTCTTTAAGAAAAAATCCTATGGTCTGATTGGGAATTGAATGCTGACCACTAGCCCATGAGACTTCCAAGATTCTAAAAAGTATAAAATTCCATGGCATGAGAGGCCTAGAAGGCCCCTGGTCTACCAGCCAGTGTCACATCCACCTGTGTTAATCAAAGAGTGACTTGTGGTCAACGTGTCGGATCCTCGAGCCGTTATAGCTGATTTTTCAATCTGGAACCGATACTTATTGTAGCTATCACGATGCTGGGTGGACAGGGGTCCAATACTGGCTGTAATTCCACGAGAAATTTACTACTATCATGGGGACAAGAAGGAGCCCAAAGCTCTTAGCTTTGAACCCACACACGATACATTAAACTACTCAGCTACGACGCAGAACAAAATACTACAAACCAAACGAAAAAGACGATGAGAACATTGCATGAAGAGATTATTTGTCATGAACCTCCAGTAAGACCGAAACAGATCAACAAGTAGTTAAATCCATGACAGATAATGTACTTTCTCAGAAGCTATTGAAATAGTTCTCATGAGAATATATTTTTAATTTTACATATTTTCATCAAGTCTATCTAGCAGACAACGAAAATTACCAAATAATAACTAACTAAACTCACTGACCCTATCGAACCCGTAGGTTTATGGTCTCACGAACATAAGCTCTCCATACATCCCAATCCTGAGCTAATATTTTCCAATCATCCCCTGTATAATCTACTTCGCTCAAATCAAGGTTAATGTTATTCTCCCACCTCATTCTTGGTCTACCATCTGGGCGTTTTCCCTCTGGTTTTCCTACAAGAAGCTTCCATGCCCCTCTTTCATTCCCCATTTGTGACATGTCTTGCCCATCGCAGTGTACGAGACTTAACTGTTCTTATTATATCTGGTTTCCCATAAAGATTATGTAGGTTAACTGTTATGAAGTCTTCTCCATTTGCCTGTCTGTTGGTCTCTCTTTGGTCCTAAAATTTTCCTAAAAACTTTATTCTCAAATACTCGCATTTTTTTTCTCCTCCCTTAATGTAAGAGTCCTTGTTTCACATTCATATAACTGGGAGAATAACAGTTTTGTATGTTTTCAGTTTAATGTTTTTTTAGAAAAGCTAGGATGTCAAAAGAGACCCTGCAATGCAAAATAGCATGCATTTCAAAATGACCAAATATATATATACATGTTGTGGAAAGCAATGGGAAGTTACCACACCTATAATTCCCTAGTAACGCTGCAAAGCATAGCATGAAAATGCCATGATTGCAGTGTAGGACCTTGGGCAGAATTACTATGGATGAATGGATATACTGTGTGATTCAGAAATATGGCTATACGTTTGATCGCATTTTGTGACGGAAATACTATTATTAAAGGAAATATAATGTTTTCATTGGAAGGGGAATCCTTCAAATTACAAGAATTGAACAAAACAAATCACTTACAAACACTAAACAAGTCACTTTATTGCTTCAAACTCTTCGCCGTTTACATCCAAGCATAATTGGCAACGCTTTGGGAAGTCATTCATTGCGTTATGATACATGTTTAGAGGAATAGCTCTAATTTCTTCCTCAATCACTAATTTCAGCATGTCGACGTCTTGAGGTTTCGGGGCATTAACCTTCTCCTTCAAATAACCCCACAACCAATAGTCACATGCTGTGAGGTCAGGAGAACGGGCTGGTCATTCAATGGGGCCTCTTTTTCCCACCCACCTGTTTTGCAAATGATCATCCAAAATTTCCCTCACGCAATTGCATAGTGAGGAGACGCACCATCCAGCTGGAATAAACATTGTTCATGTTCAGCACTTTGCATTACCGGCAGGACAATTTGTCTAAGAATATCACTATACCGAACACCATTAACAGTCTCATCCAAAATTCGCATTCCTAACAGTCCTTCCCATCCGATCATAGCCCAAACAGTGACTTTGCCGCATCTTAAACATGTCTCTTCAATAACATTAGGATTATCTTTGACATAATAGTGACAATTGTATCGATTAACATGTCCGTTCACATGGAAAACAGTTTCATCAGAAAAGTGCAATTTTCTGAACCAATGTTCGTTTGTTGATTCCCTTACAACAAATTCACAAAATTCCATCCGCCTGTCAGGGTCATCTTCATTAAGTTTGTGGACATGAATCGGTTTGAAGGGGTGGTACTTCTCACTCTTCAAAACACAGCACACACTCGATTGACTGATATTAAGCTCACGTGCATCTTGCGGTTGATTTTTGTGGGCTAGCGTCGAACGCCTCCACAATTCTCTTCGTTGTTTCTGCATCCGTGCTAATGCGAGGCCTTCCAGGAGGTTTGATTTTCTGCATCCTTCCCGTTTCCAGCAGTCGTTTTCTCCACTTCCCCACAGTCGACGGCTGCAATGCTACGTTAAACTCATGTGTTGCCCGTCTTGTGGCCTCACGATCATTATCATACGTTATTGCCCATGCAGCAAATATAATTTGCTGTTGCATATTCAATGCCATTTTGACTAATGACGTAAGTTCTACACTGTTTTGTTTTATTCCATTGTTGTAAATTGAATAATTGTCTTTCCAACGGTTATTTCATATTTCCTGTAATGGTAATATTTTCATCACACAACGCGATCAAACATATAGTCATATTTATGATTCACCCCATATATATATATATATGTGTGTGTGTGTGTGTGTGTGTGTGTGTGTGTGTGTGTGTGTTTATTAGTGCTCTAGCAATAGAATCATTTTTTAGGAACCAAAGTTGGTATATAGCAATCAATTAAAAAAAAAGCTTGAGTTAGTTAAATCAGCTAAATTGGACCATTAGAGGAACAGACTTTACCTGAATCAAAATTTAAAAATCACTCTAGCGGTTGAAATTTTTTAATTTTTGCAATCAAATTCAATACATGCCAATGAAATAAAACAAGTAAGGTATTCTCCAAAAATAAGCAAAATCTGACCTTTAGAAGTATGAGTTTAACTGAAACCCAAATTTAAAACATTCCACTCCCAGTTTAAAACATTCCATCATGTTGTTTGCTTTGTCGCAATGTAACTGTATACCATAGAAACAACAAAATCAGACTATAAATTTAACTTGATGAGGAATTTGCTTAGTTTACCTATTCATTCAAATTCTACCCCCCTTAGAAGTATAATTTTATGAATGTAATTCAAAGTCATGGATCAGCTATGGCAATCCCTGTGTAACAGCATTTTCCTTGATATTAAATGTAGTAGTAGTAGTCTAATGCCCATTAGCTTGGATGTGTTCCATTTGCTTTCTTGCTTCCCAATAGAGTCCTGCCAGAGTTCTTGTAGGTGACATCTTCAGAGCCTCACAGCTAGCTAGCTAGATGATCTTTGTTCATGGTAGTGTTATTGTTTGGCACAGGATACAATTTGGAGAGTTGAAGATTCCAATTTTATGGAGGTGTGCTGCCAGGTAGTCATGGCCTGTTAACAGTCTGAATGTTGCTACTGCTTCGTGTCTTGGTTGTTCAGGTATTAAGTTTTTATTCTGCAAGATAGCTGCCCATGGTTTCTCATTACTTGTGATTTGAAGTGCTCCATCAGTTCTTTCTGGAAGTTTCTTTTAATTATAATTTTGCGGAATGGTAGGGCAGGGATTGATTTGTTTTCTGTAAAATTTTGGTGCCCTTTTTTGCTAAAAGATCTGCCATTCATTCATTTCCATGTACCTCGCAATGAGAGGGGATCCATTGGAGCTGGATAATTTTATTTTGTTTGGTCAATAATCTTATGATCTTTTATATTAAATGTGTATTTATCTAATATGAATTAAATGAATCGTGAATTCTTCTTACCTCATACATCTATGTTTTTTTAACACAGAACTGCAGTATCAGGAAATACATCATTCCCATTGTCAGCTGTTTTCATTGAATGATGTATTTCCCGATACTGCAGTTCTGTGTTAAAAACATAGATGTATGAGGTAATAAGAATTCACGATTCATTTGATTCTTATTAAGAAAACCTCATAATGTAAAAATTCCCAAAGTGATTATATTAAGTGTATTTATCTACTATTACAACAATCAGTGATGCTTTAGTTCATAGTTAATAGACAACAAAACCAATATATTATATTCTAACAAAACACACTATCAAAACATAAAATACAAGTTTAACAAAACATAAAATACACTTTAATGATGAATTCCTATAACAAATAAACAAACTTTCCTTGACTTTTCTGGAAGTATGTTAATAGTTGTATCTTCGATTGCTTTGAAAGTTTTTCCTAATGAACCATGAAAATCGCCTTCTAAGCTCATTTTTACTTTAAATTCACATATGAAACTAGCACCCAAAATTGCAGAATATAACAACAAAATTTGTTGATTTATCGTGTTTTTTTATCTCCAAAGCCTACATTACTCTTCCTCTAAACATACAATTTATACAATAAATAAATTTCATTAAATATAATAAATACACAACATATAGTAAAATACTCTGAATGTAGATAAAATATTGTAGACAACACATTAGAAAATATGATTTAGTAACTTGCTCCCTTCGATCGTGTTCTAACTTGAGCATCTCTAAATTGTTTTTGTAACTGGTCGTCTAAATAACTATTAGAACAAAGAGAATTTTCTGTTTATATATTTCAGCACAATTCAGAAAGTTGCTGGATGGTTTCATTCCCAATTTGTTATAAAAAATAGCTCCATCTCCTATTTGGATAAATTGAGTTCTGTGTAGGCCTATATGGAAGAGTGGCCCTTTTCCACAAAATTATCTTTGACTTTAATAACTAGAGAAGAAATAAAGTCAGATTTTGAGGATAATATATTTCAGTTACGAACTATATTGTTAGAGGGCATGCTGTAGTGTAGCTGGTTAAGGCAATATGCTACAAGCCAGAAGGTCGGACATATGAGTTCTGGTGGGTCACTGTCCCAAACCTTCCGGCAACACCATGGTTCTGGGTCAACATACATGAGTACCAGCCACTTGTTCTCGGGTTAAAAGCAGCCGTCATGCAGAACTGACAACCCAGCTGACACCTCTTGCCGATTATTTAAAAAGGTGGGAACCTTAACTAGAGGGAAACGCCCAGTTGGTAGACCAAGAATGAGGTGGGAGAATAGCATTAACTATGATTTGAGGGAAGTAGATTATACAGGGATGATTGGAAAACATTGGCTCAAGTTAGGGATGTATGGAGAGCTTATGTCTGCATGGCCATGAACCTATGGGTTCGATAGTGCCAGTGAGTTAGTTAGTTAGGGAGCCTTAACCTCCTACTACCCCTAGGGTCTCTAGAGGCCTGTAGTAGGATCACTTTACCTTTTACTTATATCGTTAACAAGAAAAGCTATAAAATAGAATTTGGTATCACATCATAATCATCATGAGCAATTGATATGGACAAAAAAAAGGCACGCTGAACAAAAAAGCAGATTGTATAAGACAATAATTAAACCAGTGCTAACTTGTGGGAGTGAAATTTGGGTTCTGACTGAACATGACAAATCTTGATTGGGTCTTTTTTGAAAGAAAGATACTCAGAAGGATATATGAACCTAATAAAGAAAATGGAGAGTGGCAAATGATATTTAACAGGGAATTATATCATCATCCATGCAAGTATTAGGCCATGTGGCCTGTTATGGTCTCAAAGAGGAATTTTCCATCCAGCGCTTTTTTGGATGTCCCAGCGATCTTTGCTTTGGGGCAGTAAAGAAGCATGGCTTTTGGAATTCTATGAGATGGCATTCGTTGATGATAGGCTTTCCAGTTGTTCTGGTAGTTTTGTATATGGTGGAGAATGGGTTCTACCTAGGGAATTATATGAGTTGTATAAATCATCAGATATCATTACGTATATTTAATTAAACAGACTAAGATGTAAGGACATGCACAGAGGATGACCAAAAATGTAGTTAGAAGATTTATAGATGGTAAGCCAGAAGGAAGACGGAGAACAAATTTGAGATGGATGGTGTACTACAGGATGCTAAATCTTTAAAACTCAAGAAGAATTGTTGGACGGATGCCAGAGAAAGAAGAGAGCCTGGAGAAAATTCTGAAGGAAGCCTTGACCTACCCAGGGTGTTGTGCTGATGATGATGATGATGATTTGAAGAGAAAAATTTACTCCTGAACTGGAATTTTACACTGAGACCTGTGATTTTACACACCCATGCTCGAGCCACTCAGGGATCTCAATTCAAATGGAAATTTTTTCTCTTTCCTATATAATCCCCGATCGCCATGAGACAGGAATATTCATTCCTAATGCCATCTGGTAGCTTCCTATTCAAGAAGACTTTTTAATGGGATTTTTACACAACTATTATAGTTAGTAAAGCTACTAACTATAATAGTACCATAAAGCCCCTTAAAAGTCTTCTTATATAAGTTTAATTGGCTACAATAGTTGTGTAAAAAATCCCATTAAAATGTCTTCTTGAATACAAAGCTGTTGATGGCGTTGGGAACAAGTATTCTCTGCCTTGTGGCAATTGGGGATTGCACAGGAAAGAGAAAAATTTCTGTTTGAATTGAGATGCCTGGATGGCTCAAAGGTTGAGCACTGGTGCGTAAAACCAGAGGTCTTGGCTTCAAAACCCCATTCAGCATAAATTTCTCTCTTCAAATATTAATTTTTCCTTCAGTGTGAGTGATAAATTTATTATTTTTTAATTCTATGCCATCACATTGTAATTTTGACATTCTGGTATTCTTTCCTGGCATGGCATTATTGTAACCCACTTCTGAGGTTGGGGCGCCTGGAAGGCAGAGTAAAGCTGCCCCGATGATGAGTCAGGTGAGGCCTTAATCTAAACTTGATGAATATGTTAATGATGCTAGTGATGGCCAATGTTGTTTGGAGACCATTTGGGCCTTAAAGTTTCCTTGACATTTGTCTTACAGATGAGGGGAAAAAACCATCACCCAGGATACTTGTCTCGACCGGTGATCGAATCCAGGTCCGCTGCATGACAAAGCAGCATGCTACCTCGAGACCACAGCGGTGGACAAGATAAATTTAAAATAAAAACCTTGAAATTGTGTATTTTATGTAAATGCAACTTATATCCTCAAGTCACTGCTTCTTTACTATTAGCGAACAACTAGCATAAAATGAAAGAAAAACTGAATATTATATCCAAAATTTCTAGAGAATTTTTGGCTCAGCAGCTAGAGAAAATAGCATTAGGCAGGAAAGGATGGGGGGAAAGAATAAAGGAGGCTAAGGCCTAACATTGGATTGTGATACCATTGTAGAAAAAGAAATCTAATATTAAGAGATTGAATATAGTATCTAAACAATAGATGATGTTATATCTTTTCATTATTTCATATAGGCCCCCTATTGAGTTTCAAGGCAGCAAAAACATGAATATAACATTACTAATGAAAACTGAGATTTCAATTTCATCTCGAAAATCATATTTTCAGTGTTCTAAAGATGTTAAGGCCAGGTTTTGTGCTCAATTCTTAATAAAGTAACATTTGTAATCATATTTAATATATTTTTATACTAGATGAGATTTCACTGGCAAGCTCAAACTGATGGTAAGAATATTTTACAATGAAATTCAGAATTTATTTTTTACATAAGTAATAAATATTTTCAAGCTGGATATTCTGTAAAAATCTCCCTGTTAGCACTCAGCTGTAAATATTCTTTTCCATTTATGAACATTAATTTATTTATTCACAGTACATTAACTTTTATATTAAAAGTTGGGCTGAACAGCAGTTATGGCTACCCTTGATTTTTCAGTTTATTGTTGTATATTATAGCTATTGTTCTGTATTTACTAACATTTTTTAAATATTTTAAACTTTTCAAACTATATTTATAATATTATTTGATATTTTTTAAGTATTTATTTAAATATTCAAATCACAACATTATGATACTGTTAGACAATATTGTGATGCTGACTGCTATTTTCTCCACAGAGTATATTACTTAATCTATGATTTTTCGATTACAGGTTTGGGTTATCGCTGGTTGGATCAGCGTTAGGGAGTGATAAGTAAGTGTACACCCATTTTTAATAAACGTTTGGTAATTTTAATATTATTAATATATTTGTTTAATATAGAATTGGGGATTTATTGCAAAGATTGGTCATTTAAATTTCAGAGCAATAATCAATGTGGTTCGATGGTAGATCATCGCAGGCTCTATAAACTCTGGCACATGTGCACTGTTGTTCTATAGGACACTCAAAATATATCAGGTAACCTAAAGTGCTGTTTTTCCTAAAAGTGGAGTTGGCCTATAAAAATTAATAACCAATAAAATATTATATATAAAGAATATCAACGAAATTAAAATAAATACATCAAATTATGGGGTCTTATTTTTGACATTTGCAATCATGTATGAATATATTTAGATCATAATTACATGCATATTTCTAACTTTTTAAGGCACAAAAATCAGCCCCTTATTAATCATAAATCTTTGCTCATGAAGATATAAAATATCCTAGCCTGTTAAACAGGTTAGAGAATATTCTGTGGACTCAGAAAAATTCAGGTTTCCCACAAGAGATTATTTATACATATATAGATTTATAAAATTATGCTACTATAGCATACATACAAATTATTCAGACATGTTAAAGAAATTAGGAATAAAAATGCCGCATGACCTGTTAATGTCATTGACATAATGCTAAAGGTAAGGTTAAGTTTTATTGCCTAATCTAAATAAATACTACGAACTGTACTTACTTTATATTGTTCTCATTTAATTTTTGACATATGTATTAATAACAAAACACAATAAAATGTATACACCTCACTCATTTAGTCTTCATTTTCAATAAACATTTTAACAACAAACAAATGAACACAGGTTTGACAAACACAGAAATTAAAAAACAAATTTACCATATTAACTGTGCAGCCAAGATTCCGGGAAGAAAATTCCCTACCCCTTATTATTTATTTAGTTTTTAATCTGTACCAAAAGACTATTGTAAACGTTACTAACGAACTGAAAAAACATAAATGATTAAAAATTATATATATATATATATACTAACTCACTACCACTATCGAACCGGTAGGTTCATAGCCTCGCGGACATAAGCTCTCCACAATCCCTAATCTGATCTAATGTTTCCCAATTATCCCCTGTATAATCCACTTCCCTCAAATCATGGTTAATCTTATTCTCCCACCTCATTCTTGATCTACCAACTTGGCATTTTCCCTCTGATTTTCCTACAAGAAACATCCATGCCCATCTTTTATCCCCTATTTGTGCCACATGTCCTGCCCATCGCAGGCTACGAGACTTAACTGTTCTTGTTATGTATGGTTTCCTATAAAGATGATGTAGCTCATTGTTATGTAGCCTGTCTGTTAATCTTTGTTCAAAATATAGAATATGGTACTATGTACATATATATATATATATAAAAGAGTCCACCACTGTGATCTCGAGGTAGCGTGCTGCCTTGTCACGCAGTGGGCCAGAGTTCGACTCCTGGGTAAGGTTTTTTTTTGGGTTTTTCCTCACCTGTAAGACAAATGTCAGGAAGCTTAAGCCCCAACAGTCCCTGAAAATCATCTGGCCATCATCATCCTTCACCAGTGTGGAAAGCAATGGGAAGCTACCACACCTACAATTCCCTAGTAAAGCTGCAAAGCATAGTATGAAAATGCTATGATTGCAGTGAAAGACCTGCCTTCGGGGCAGAATTACTATGGATGGATATGATTAAGAAAGTTTTCTTGGGTTTTGACGCAGAAAACTTTCTTAATAATATTTATGCCAGCGAAAATCTACAATAATATATATATATCACTGGCATTATCAAACCCAAGTCCATACGTCCCTCTCCTCTGCTAATGTTTTTCAGTCATTTCCTATGTAATTCAATTCCATCACATCTTACCAGTTAATGTTATTCTATTTTATTTTTATTCTTGGCCGACCTACTGAGCACTTTCCTTCTGCTTTTCCTACAAAACGTTTCCATGCCTCTCTTTCATTCCACATTTGTACCACGTGTCCTACCCTTCACATTCTACAAGACTTTATTGTTTTTAATATACCTAGTTTCTCATAAAAAATCCAGAATATCACTTCCTTCAGGATAGAAAACAAAAGTCAGATTTGTATCTGCAGTATCTATGTCATGTTAAAGAACTCTCAGTTAAGAAACAAATAGGCCTATTCATGCCAAATTTTTCAGGTAGAGAAAGAAGTTCATTCTTCAAAGTCTCAATTATCCTAGTAATTAAACTAGCAAGACTGAATGTCTTAATTCAGACCACACCATTTGAGAGATTCTGAGTTTAAATTCCAAAGATCAATCCTGACAAAGGATTTTCTCTTTTGTGAGATCATTCATTTTACCGTACCACTAACCATCTCATAATGAATTTAAAAAAAACTTATATAGGCCTATAAGTGAATTGTGTTCTAGTCTATGGGCAGCTCCTAATTATGGCCCTTCCTAAGGGAGCACCAGAATAATTAAAAATTTGGTATTGACATTTTGTATTTAATTATTTATCCTATCGAAGGTTTTCTATTTTGGTATTATGGTGGAGTTTGCATGTTCAAATGATCCTGAGAGTTGCACTGCATATAACTTGTAAGCTTTCCTAACTGGGCAGGTCAAAAATTATGATCCAGGCAAAACAAAATTCTCTGGTCCTCAGGGTTGAGGATTAGGCACAAAGGCTATCCGCTCTTAAAGTGATTCTCATCAAAACAAAACCATGGGGTGACCTGCTCACTTTTCATTGGTTATGGACACTGACATATCATGTAGAAGCAGTAAGTAATGTGAAAAAATAGTTCCCTTCATTAAATTAAAAATATGTCCTCTGAATAAACTTGTTATTCTCCATGAATGAAAATAATGATATTCAAAACATAGAAAATATTCTAAAATATACCTAATCAATAATTACAACTTAAAATAATATATTACAAATGGCTGATGCATTTGAGTCTTGCTTCAGTTGATTCTGATGCAACGAAAATGACAGGAGATATCGAGTCTTCTGTTGTATAGCCATATAAATTTTTAAAACACAAGTCTGGCAAACCTTTGACTAGTGGTAAAAAACAGTTATTTTAAATGTATTTCACAAGTTCAATGAAAAATCTCACCAGTTTTCTTGTAATCTACCCCATTCAACTATCACATGTCTTAATATTTCACACATGCTCCCTGTCAATGTGACAGTAATTGAGGCACAAATGGCAGAAGGATACAATTGGCATTTGTTTATGTTAGGATCACTCTAAGAGCAGATAAGGTACAGGGTTGACAACTCCATTGTAAAAAAGAAATTACTGTTCAGGAATCTAAATAAATGTTAGCCAAATAGGCCCATTTAGGTGATATAGTGTCTTGCAATAATTTCAAACAAAAGTTGTATTACAAGTACAGACATGATATAATAGCAGATATTAAAGCCAGAAGAGTCGAGTGGTTGGAACAAGTATATAGAATGGGTACAAACCGAACCCCCAAATTAGTACTGGATGCAAAACTTGACTCTAAATGCAGATGTGGTAGGTCCAAGATTAGATGAATGGATGACATGGAGAATGATTTGAGAACTGGAAACAGTAATGAAGGTAGAAAGTATAGCACCGAACATAATTGTGAGCCGTTGATTGCAAGGTCAAGGCTAAACTCTAAGAGCTGTGGTACCAAAGACGATATATTATAAGAGTTAGTTACAAATATGGATCTTGACAATGGAAGATGTGTCATTACTTACAACTTTTGAACATAAAGTTTTGAGGATTTTTTTTGGAAATGTAAGAAGCTAATGAGAATTTTAATGAACCACAAATTTGATCAGCTAATTAAAGGCACCTAAATATATGCCATTTTCCAGCAAGGAATGTACATGCTATCCATTGCATATTGTAAAGATTCATACAATTTCCAAACCGTTCATACGTTTAAATATTTGGGCTCAGAAATTACTTGTAAGAATGATAACCATATAGAAATTCAAAAATTACATAATAGCTGCAAAACAGATGTTTCTTAGGACTTAGAAAATATCTAATATCACACTTAATAACAAAGAAAATCAAGTTACTGATTTATATAACTCTTATAAGACCAGTAATTACATATGTATCAGAAACTTGGATTCTTTAAAAGTCAGATGAGAAATCTCTGGCTACTTTTGAAAGAAAGATATTAAGAGATTTTTTTGGGGCTGTGAAAGGTGATATTTTGGAAAAGAAGGAGAAATTGTGATTTGTATGAATTATATAAGGAACCCAATTTAATGAACTATATAAAAATTAATAGATTGGCCTGGGCTGGACATTTGATAAGTCATCATCATCATAGTACATTCACGAATTTAGGCCATTTGTTGACCTGTTTCGGCCTCAAGAGAAACACCATCCAGAAGTCTTTTGAGTGGACGTCCTGGCTTCTTCTTCTTCCTGCGGGTTGATATCTTAACATTAGTTTGGGTATTCTGTGATCTTCCATTCGATGACATGTTGTATCCATCTTGACTTATAATCAGAAATTTTGTTTTCTAAAGATTCCATGTGTAATTCTTCTAAGATGTCTTCATTTTTTTTGTGATCTAGTAGTGTGTATCCTGCAGTCCTCCGAAGATATCTCATTTCAGCAGATCTAAGTCTCTGTATATCCTTCTGTTTCAACGTCCATACTTCGCTACCATACAAAGAGTTGGAAGAGCCAGTGTTTTATACACTTTCAGTCTTGAATGCTTTTGGACTAACTGTGGCTTGAAGATAGAATTTATTAACCCTAAAATTCTTAAAAATTTAGATATTTTTGCATTTACATCCTTTTCTTCTTCATATGAGATATTGCATCCTAGATATGTAAAATTATTCACCTGCTCCAAAATTTTATTGTCCAGTACAATTTTACTTCTGACAGGATCTACACCTTGAAATGCCATAATTTTTGTTTTTTCTGTAGATATCTTTAATCCATATTCTTCTGTAATTTTGTTAAGTTCATACAGACCTTTCTGTAGATTATCTTCGGAATTTGCTATTATTATTTGGTCATCTGCAAACAATAGGGTGTTTAATTTTCTATTTTCTGATATTCTTATTCCAAATTTATATGTTTTGTTCCAGCAACATATTACTTCATTGATATAAATTGCAAAGAGTGTTGGGGATAGGGGGCAGCCTTGTCTCACACCACGATTTATAATTCCTTCTTCAGAAAATCTGTTATTTAATTTAATCTTTATGGTGTTGTCTTTGTAAATATTTTGTATGTTCTGCCGAAGTAAATTTGGTATATTTCTGTCTTCCAATATATTTAAGAGTTTTGATCTCTTGGCTGTGTCGAATGCTTTTTCAAAATCTATGAAAGCAAAATGTGTTTCTAAGTTGAATTCTCTTCTTTTTTCAAGCAATAGTTTAACAGAAAATGCTGAATCAATACAAGATCGTCCTTTCCTAAATCCATTTTGACATTCCATAAGGAATTTTTCACTGAAACTTTTCAATTTTCCATTTAAAATGTCTGCATAAATTTTGTAGCATGTGTTTAACAAACTGATTCCCCTATAGTTGTCCATTTTTCTCTTGTCTCCTTTCTTGAACAGGGGTATAACAATGCTTGTCTTCCATTCTTGTAGTATATCTGCATTTTTGAATACATTATTAAAGAAGGACAACAGTCTTTCATGGAACTGTTTGCCTGCATATTTGTACAATTCTGAATTCAAGCCATCTGTGCCAGTTGCCTTCCCATTTTTTAATTTCTTTAAACTATTGTTCAATTCTTCCAATGATATTATGGAATCTGTCTCATTATTATTTCGCAAAATTGTATCTTCATAGCTATTGTCAGTCCAAAGACTTTTATAATAATTGAAAAAAATCTTCTTTTGTTACTCCGCAATTAATTTTGGTAGATTCTTTAATATCTTTATTCAAATGTTTTAATATTTTGAAAGCATTAGGTTGGAGCTTATGCAAATCTGATTCTAAATGTGTAACAAAATTTAACCATGTTTTCCTATGTCTCTTTCTTATTTCCCTCTTAACAATAGCTCTACAGCGTTTGAATTCTATTTCATTTTCTACTTTCTTTGTGTTCAAATATTTTTTATAAGCTGCATTTTTTTCTTCAATCAATTGTTTTATTTGATCATCCCAGATTTTTAGAGTTCTATTTCTTCTTTGTTGTATATTTACTTTTCCTAAAGTTTCATTAGCTGCATTTTGAATTATCATTTTAATGTTTTCCATTCTTCTTCGACATCATTACTTTCTGGAGTTGTAGCCATATATTGCTGAATTCTTCTCGAATATAACCATTTAATGCTGTCATCATAAAATAATTTTACCTTGTACTTTTGTTCTATGCTCTGTTGTTGTTTCTTCTTTTTTAACCATCTTGGTGGAAACCTTATTCTTGCTTCTACTAGGTAGTGATCTGAACCAATATCATATCCTCTGTAGGCTCTGACATCGAGAAACAATTTAAAAATCTTATTATTTGCAATGAAATAATCAATGATTGATTTTGAGTCCTGACGATGCCAGTTATACTTATGTATGTTTCTATGATTGTAAAAGGTATTCGTTATTTTCAGTTCATTGTAGATAGCAAAATCTGTTAATCTTGTCCCATTCCTATTGCTGGTTGGTTCGCCAAATGTTCCAATAGTATTGTTGACTTGAGCATTGCCCACTCTGGCATTTAAATCTCCTATTATGAGAATGTAATCATTTCTATTAATTTTGCTATAAATTTTCTTGTAATATTTTATAAAATTCTTCATTGTCTTCTTCACGGCCTTCCTCTGGTGCATATACACCAAGAACTGTCAAATTACCTCTATTAATTTTCGTCGAAGCTCTAATATTCTTTCATTCCAGTAAGTGTAGTGTTGAATTTTATTTCTTATGGTTTTATTAATCCAATCATTACTCCAGCTTGTCCATGGGTTTTCCTGTCGACACCGCTATATATTTGTACATAATTTTGTGTTTCTTTTCGTTCCTTTGAGTTTCTTCTTAGTTTCTGTAGTTACTGCAATATCAATGTTTCTATTTTTAAATATACTGTCTAGTTCCTCTTCTTTTTCATGGATGCTTCGGACATTCCAGGTTGCATATCTTACAATATCATTGTGCCGTTTTCTTTTAACCATATTTCTTTGCTGTGGGTCGTCATATTTCAATTCCTTCTGGCTTTTTCGTGTTGAGACTTGAAAGTAGTTTTGAAGTTCCTTAGGACAGGTTTACTGGCCCGACGCTAAGTAGTCCAGTGGTAGGGCTGCTACCTTTTAGTCTCTGGACAGACATTAGGATACCGCATTTACTCAGTACCAGATGGAACGGTTATACCGCCGTGACTCGGTCCTCAGAGCCTCGTTTGTGAAAACGGGTTGTACCACGAGAAGGTGAGGATGAGAATTGGGTAGGAGAGGTTATACACACGTCACTATCCCTTACAACCCACATTTGATAAGTATGGACAATAATAGAACTTGCACTTGGAAGCAGTTCTTCTGATCAACATAACGTCAGTTGATATGAAATTACTGAAGATGAAGCTGCCCAGGCTTTGAAACCGGTCTAGTTAGAAGACTGGATATGAGATGAGGTATGAAACATTTTAATTTAATACTGACCCAAACCCTCTGGCAGCACTATGGCCCTGGGGTCAACTCAGCCTCTAACGGAAATGAGTACCAGACGCCTGTTCTGGGGGTAAAGGCGGCCGTCACGCAGGGCTGACATCAAGTGCCGATTGTCTAGAAAAAGTGGGAGCCTTAACCTCCTACTACCCCATGGGCCTCCTGAGGCCTGTTGTGGGATCACTTTACTTTTACTAAAACTGTTAAAAAGATCTATATGGCACAAGCAGTGCAAACCAAAAAAGTTGGGAGACCAAAATTAAGATGGGAGGATGATGTCTTACAGGACATTAGATTTATTAAAATTAGAAATTGCAAGAATTTAGCAGCAAACAGAGAAATTTGGAAGGACTTTCTAAAGAAGGCTACAGCCCAAAATAGGCTGTCATGTCATATATGATGATGAATTAAAGGCACAGATATAGTATGATTTACAAAGAGGCATCAGATTACTTAGATGGGACATTCAATAAGATTATGGAAGATGAGAGAATTCCTAAGAGAGTTATGTTGTGGAAACCTGATGTAAGACAAGTAAATGACCAAGGACCAGATCGATTGATGATGGGAAGGATGATTTTTGGAGAATGTAAATAGCAAAATAGAACAGAGAAGCTGAAATTCACTTCAGGTTAGATAGGGATAGCAGGAATCTTGTTAATCCATTTATGTGTATCAATAATTAGATGATGAGGGATTTGGCTTGTTTAAAAGAGTCATAATTATTTTCCAATTGGGATCATACAGAAGGCTGAGTAGGTGAATTCCACACAATTTGACATAGAACATATGAATTAAAATTTCTTTTGTGCTTCCCAAAGTGGTACCGGTATATAATAATATTAAAAAAAATTTTAGGATGTGATATAACTTATAGAGAAAATAAAGATATAGAAAATAAAGTAAATAAATTTCAGGCTATTTGTGGAACCATAAAAAGAACCTTAGGTCGGAAGACAAGGAAAGATACGAAGCTTAAATTACATAAAACAATGGCTGTTCCTTTGTTGTTGTATGAAAGTGAAAATTGGATAATGAAATCAAGAGATAAAAGCAGGATACAGACTGCAGAAATGCTATTTTTACGTAATGTGAAAGGATGCACAAGAGCGGATAGAATAAGGAATGAAACTATACAAGAAGAATTAAATATATATAAAATTGAAGATAAAATCAGCGAAAATAACAAGAAATGGACAGAACACTTAATGAGAATGAACAACGAAAGAATACCAAAAAGAACCTTCCTGTATAATCCCAGAGGAAAAAGAGATGTTGGCCGACCACGTAGAAGATGGACTCCACTTTTAACTTTGCCGGAACAGGCTGCATAGCCTAAACCTTGTAGTAGAAGAAGAAGAAAAATTAAGTGCCTATGTCTCAAAATAATGTAATTATGGACAAACTCATACTTAACAAATTATTATTTTAATTAAAACTCGTACACCATGCAGAAGCATTACTTGTTACATCAGTTACCATTATTTTGAATAATTAGTGACTAAAGTTTATTAGAACATAAAACTCAAAATATGTATTTTGTAACTCCTCCTATATATATATATATATATTCACATTTAATTTTAACAGGTGAAAAAAACACAATATGATGTTTAATTTACGAATCAAATTAATATTTTTAATACCTCACCTCATATCCTTCATACTTCTAGACTGCAGTTTCGGAGCTATATCTCCATCATCAGTAGCCTCTCTTCGACCAGTGTTATGTCGTTTCTTGGCGGTTTTCTTCTTCCTTCTATCGGTGAACCGATGAACCTCTGGATCAAATCAACATTTGTGGGAATTTCAAAATTCATGAGTTTTTCTTTCTTGTTTTTTTGGATGTGTATTTTTTTCCAAACCGTGAGTTATTTCTGTTTGTCTGTGTATTTGATTAAGCTGGCTTTTGTATCAATTGAAAACATTGGTCTGAAAAATATTTAATTGATATAAAAGCCAGCCTAATTAAACACACAAACAGAAAGAACTCACGGTTTGGGAAAAAATCCACATCCAAAAAAACAAGAAAGAAAAACTCATGAATCTCAAACTCCTGCAAATTTTGATTTGATCCAGAGGTTCATCGGTCCACCGATAGAAGGAAGAAGAAAACCGCCAAGAAATGATGTAACACTGGTCGAAGAGAGGCTACTGATGATGGAGATATAGCTCCGAAACTGCAATCTAGAAGAATAAAGGATATGAGGTGAGGTATTAAAAATATTAATTTGATTCTTATATTCATATTCATAATTGCTTGCTGAAATAAAATTGAAAATTTCACAGAGATTACTATTCTACTCTCACTCTGTAAAACATAATATCATTCTACAGTTATTGATATAAAACAATACAATTTAAGTATAATTATTATATATAGAAACTCTATATTTTCCTGTTAAGAGATAGAAACCTATATATAAATGTTTGGAAGGAAAAAGTAGTGTCCTACTATATGAAGGCTAAACAAAATTAAAACATTTTGTTTTGTTACATCAGTTACCATGTAATTTATCAGTAGAGAAGGCATAAACTTCCGAAGAAGGACAAATCCACATGCCACTATCATTCAAGTGATGATGAATATTGATATTTATATTTGCTACTATGTCTGGTCACTTACCTTTCTTTCCATCCTTGATAGGTGAAGAATTATGGGTTCTGTCCTTCTTCAGTCATATATCAATCATCTCATAATTTTGCCAGTGCTTTCCATCTTCTTACATACCAATATCAAAAAAAGTCTGTCATGCAAGAACTATGTAAACTAAATGATTTCCTAGCAAGATGAATGTATGGTCCCAATTTGCTGGTTTATGGAATATATATATTTCTTTTGTTAAATTGGAGAAACACAAATTTCTGATGTCAGCTTATTTAAAAGGGTAGAATTGCAGGGGATATACATAATGAATATATTTTTGATGTTTTTATTTGAATTACATTTTCCAATCCTGGATAAAATCTAATTAAGAAAGAAAAATTAATGTTTGAATCGGGATATGAACCCTGGACCTCTAGTTCTACGTACTAGTGTGCTGCTGACCATTACGCCATTCAAACGACGATACAAACATTTACATTATGTATCGTCATCTGAATGGTGTAATGGACAGCACATTAGTACGTAGAACTAGAGGTCCAGGGTTCAAATATTAATTTTTCTTTCTTAAATTAAAATTAATATATTATTTAAGATAATTTTTTGTCCAAACGGGATTTGGACCCAAGGTCTCTGCTTTCATGTACCAGTGCATTAGACCACTATATGCAATACTATAGTAAAAATCTATCTCTTCAAATATTAATCTTGTCCTACAGTGAGAATGCATCAAATTTAAATAAAAACATTGCAATATAAAGCCTTTACTGACTATAATAGTAGTGTTAAAATCTCATTTAAATCCTCCTGAATACACAGCTGCAAACTGGTTATCTAGAACGAAAGTTCACGCGACCCTCGGGCATGCCAGGGATGTATGCGAGAGGAGCAAATTTTACATAATGCCCAGAGTTACATAGTGGTCTAATATGCTGTAGGAAAATAATAAAGCCCCAAACACCTTGGGTTCAAATCCCAGTTTGAGTGAAAATTTGTTTTCTTCAAAAATTAATTCAATACTTTTAAAATTCAGACAAAACACTGTTGAGGTCACAACAAGATTCTCACAAACAACTAGTACCAATCTACCTGCTGAGGATGGAGCAATGTTCCAAAAGTACTTCACATCTTACAGCTTTTATAAAGTTGAGGATGACTGAGATCTCAGGTATCTATCTTATATTTTAAAAATTAATTGTCCTTCAGTGTGAGTGATAAATTTAAATATAAAAAATGCAATGAATATATTATTTGAAGTTAACATAATGTAATGTAATTATTTCAAAAGAATAGTAATTTCTTTACATCATTTTACAATACGTAGATAATGAATAAGATAGGAGAATTTTTCTGGTTCTTTAAAATTGTTTAAATGTATCTACCATAACATTTCCATTGTACTGGGTGCACATTATCCGAAAGCCTTGCTGACCGTTAAGTATTTTAAGCATTCATTCTCCCTTCACATTATTTTTAAACTGAAGCATCCACCAATAAGGACAATACATTTCCTGTAAACTGACCCCACTAATCGTCTTTCTTTATTTTATTTTTGCTACACCTTAACATGCAAACACCAGTCCTTTGTTCAGTACTCAGCATTGCTGGATGCTCATATGGAATAGCTTAACAGATAAGTGGCAATGTTTTTGATCGGTCATTGCTAAAAGGCCCTTTCTCCAATACAGGTATCTAACTAGATACTGCTAGAAGGCCCTCTATCCTGAATTAAGGACATTTTAGCACGCAACTAAGATGAAATGCTTAACTGTGACTCTGTATGAAGGCTGGTGGAAGCTCATTTATGCACAGACTATTTAGAGAAGCCTTTGTAATTAACAGTTTGGGAAAGGATACACATTAAGAAGAACAAATATACATCCATGAATTTTAAAGTTGCTGGTAAGGAAGATTTGATATCAAAGTTCATCAAACCGTTATCAGTTCAACAATCAGAGAGGTTTCACGTAAAATATATGGACACATATGAGAGAATGGGAGACAGAGAATTAGAATAAATGAGGAGTTAAAAAATAAATATAATTCACCAAATATTTATTAAAGTTATTAAAGCTCGCATATTGGAATGGCTGGGACATGTGATGAGGATGCCAAATCATCATCATCATAGTATATTCATGAATTTAGGCCATTTGTTGACCTGTTTTGGCCTCAAGAGAAACACCATCCAGAAGTCTTTGAGTGGACGTCCTGGTCTTCTTCTTCCTGCATGTTGATATCTTAACATTTGTTTGGGTATCCTGTGATCTTCCATTCGATGAACATGTTGCATCCATCTTGATTTATAATCAGAAATTTTGTTTTCTAAAGGTTCCATGTATAATTCTTCTAAGATGTCTTCATTTTTTTTGTGTGATCTAGTAGTGTGTATCCTGCAGTCCTTTAGAACAGTTAAAAATATTTTAGAGATAACAAACCAGGAAGGAGACCCAGATTAAGATGGATGGATGACGTTGAGGATGACCTCAGAAAGTTAGGAGTAGAAAGATGGAGGCAAAAAGCCATGGAAAGAGCTGCATGGGCATCAATCATTAAGGAGATTATAGTCAAACTCTAATGGCCATTACAAAGAAGAAGAGAAAGGATGCCTTCAAAAACTGGTCCAATGAGAATCATGGAGTTTTATGAAGTGAGATATAAAAATAATATCTGTTTCATTTCTATGAATTACCTCATAGTGTTACTTGCCATTGTATTTTTTATTGAAAACAAAATGCATATCTATATGTAAGGATGTTGAATCTGTAGTTTAACTCATTTGAGCAAAAAAAAGTGGAGATAGGACCTTTTAGCAATTACCAACTCAGTAACATTCTCTTCACTTTGTTATGTTGCAGAAGCTTTCGGTTAACTTGTGTTTGGTGTAAGATAGGGTGTCCATTTCACTTTTATTAAAATAAGGAGACATTTTAAGAAGTTTAGAAAAAACCTGGGACAATTTATGGAAGAAAAAACACACAAATTTTATTAATATACTGGGTCTACATTATTAAGTTAAAACTGCTCGAGTGGAGTTTTTAAAGTGGGCTATACAGTTTGCTTCAGCAGGTGACATGCACAACCAGTTTGGCCTTCACAGCACGTGCATGCAGTTAGTCAGCTTTAAGTTATCAAGATGGTGAGACAGATTTCACTGGTGTATTGTATTTTCGTATGTACAAATTATTTTAAATACAAATCCAGGGTGTTCAGCAAATTACAAATATGAAATTCCCAACTATTTTCCAGATTTTTCATGGCACCAAATAATAATTCCTGAGATTTTTTAGTGCTAAATCGAACTAATTTTAGTAAAGTTAATTTTGTAAAAAAATATTTTTAATATGTGTAAGTGATAATAGTATGTTACGATATGAGGTTGGGAAGTGGTTTTTACAGAATGGAGGAAAATGTTTAAAAACTGAGCGATAGCAAGGTTTTTAATTTCCAAGATTCTGTAAACCACTTCACAAACGTGCATTGTACATTATATTTTGTGCAATGGTGTTTTCAAAATAATAAATAATAGTAAAATAATAACATCTTTGTTGGAAATATTTGCATTCATTATAAACAACTGACTAATGTTAACAGTGTGGGCAATATTTATTAGTTGAAACAACAGGAGGCCATGAGACCAATTAGTGATAAAATGGCAGCAAGAACGTATTTATTGTTTTATATTGTTTCACACAAAGTTCAGTTGATTTAAAATGCAGTGATTTGTTTTGTATAATGTATATTAACACTACCTTTTGGATATTTTTTGTATATACATTATATGTGGTATACATAGAGGGCAGTGGTTTTACTTCCCACACGTGTTTTTGTAATATGTAATATTACAGTATAGTTATTTAGGTTTGGCAACCCCGAAATGTAGAAAGTTGAACTTTCAATCACGGTCGCCATTGCTCTAAGTACGACAAAACACACTATTGCACAAAAAAAAACATAATTTATTTTTATGGTAAGGTCTTAATAAGAATAGCAAAATAATTTATTTTAAAAAATTATTATTTGAATATGAACTATGTTACGATAAAACATTGTAAACAATCTCACGTTAAAATTATCTTTTTTTGTAATTGTTTGATTTTTCCGTCAATGACATCAATTCTTTTGTCTACTTCATTTTGTAAAGCTTTTTTCTTTTATAAAAGTCTCAGCTTTTCTTTTTTCAACTTTGGCTTTTTCTTCTTCAGACAATTTATTTTTTCGAACTCTGCTTCCTGATTTCTTGAATAAGCATTTCTCATTGAAATATTCCAATATCTACATGCATTTTTAGAATGTGTTTAACAATTGCAATTCTTTTGATTTGAATATAAGAAAGATACATGTTGCTTTACGAATTCTCGTCTACTTCCCACTTGCTTTCTAATTCTCAATATCTACATGCATTTTTAGAATGTGTTTAACAATTGCAATTCTTTTGATTTGAATATAAGAAAGATACACGTCGCTTTACGAATTCTCGTCTACTTCCCACTTGCTTTCTAATTCTCGACTTACTCCCGGTTTTCAAGATTTTCCCAACTGCTGGACACCCTGAAAGTCTGCTTGATGGGTACATGATGAATTGACATTTCCTGCTGAAGTGACCTCACTCATGTCAGCCAGAATGTGGTTTCCAGATACAATGCTTGTATAACCCAAGAAGGATGCCACTTCCAACATGTTATAAGATAAGATTACATTTAGTACTCTTTACACAGTTAAAGCAATGAAACCATCCAGTGTGGATAATGCACACTATATACCATGATTGTATGGGATAGTGAAGTGCATTCTAAAACCTCTCTTATCCAAAACCTAATCTCAACCTGCCTGTGGTGAAACCTGCTTATAACAGATGAGGCTCTAGGGACCGAGTATTGGCGGTATAATCATAACATCACTTGCAGAGTAAACGCTACATGGATGGAAACCCCATCACTTTACCCCTTCACGCTAGCAACCCATTCAATAGTACTTTAGAGTTCTTTCAATTCTCACAACAAGCCTCGGAAGTAACAGGCCTATAGGCCTAAGACTTGGTTGGTTCAAGAAGACTTTTTACACAGTTAAAGCAGGGAAGCCACGTGCACATCGAGTGTGGCTAATGCGGACTTCGTACCAGAGAGTGAAACACCACTCATACAACATAATATAGACCCTGTATCATGCACTCAGATAATCCCAAACGAGTTTACAATTATTTTGCCACATTATCGCCATAGTTTTTACTTTTATATATGTTATTAGGAAAGGTATTTTTTTTTTTTTGTATTTTATCATGAAATCAGCACACTGAAACCAATTGGAAATACAGCTTAACATGAAACGATACTACCAACAATGCAAAATATTAACAGCAAAGAAATAAATATTGTAGAACCAGTGGCATTTTCTAGCGTTTAAACTTGTGCAATAAATACCAAACCAAACATTGAGTAGTATAAAAATCTTTGGCCAAGCAGAACACCTGAGCATCCCCAAAAAAAGCTTTTGGGAACAGCAGGCATTTAGTAAAAAAAAGGGGGAGGGGAGTCTTGGGAAAAAAAAGTAGGAGAAATGCACACCCCAGTGTAATATGGTACAATGTTTTACAATACTTAGAATCTACATTACATTGCATTAACCTCAAATAATAATAATAATAATAATAATAATAATAATAATAATAATAATAATAATCAGAGGGCAGAATCTGTTCCACAATGTAGAAGGCTTACTTGTATTGGTATAGGCTATATGAGAATGCGCGCAAGGGGACAGGATGGGGTGCATCACATAGCTGCATACCTACCGGGCTATGAAGAGAGCTCTATCATATAGAAAGACAGATGCAATAAATGTTTCATTTAGTAAAGAAGTGAAGTTATTGTAGAGTACGTCTGTAGTTATATATTTTGAACTTAACCACTATTGTAGATAAATAATTTAAGTGGGTGGTCAAACATCTCTATTTTATGATGATAAAGCAACCTGCCTGAATAATAACCTAATGTCCAATCCCTAATTTCTTGTGTTGCAGCTGTTATATTGTTTACACAATAAGAACAAATAGGATTACTTACCTAATAACACTGGTCAGCCGGATACTGATATTGACCCAGATGGAAGATTACGAGTATTTGAGAATAAAGTTCTTAGGAAATTTTTTTAACCAAAGAGAGATGAAGAAACAGGCAATTGGAAAAGACTACATAACAGTAAGCTACATGATCTTCATGAGAAAAACAGATATAATAAGTTCATATATACATATATATATATTATAACCAGGAGATTGGATGGACTGACAAAATTGGATATTAGGAATCGGACGATGTCGAAGATATTAATCAACCCAATGATCTATCTATATTTCCCCCCCCCCAGTGCCCCAGGTTGTCGTTTTGACTTTTCTGGTGTTCTCTCCTGGCAATGGCATAATTTATAACCTACTTCTGAGGTTGAGGTGCTGAAAGGCAGGGTTACAGCTGCCCCGATATCATGGGTGATGATGATAGTGGTGCACCAGGAGAGTCCTTAATGCTAAACTTAATCTAAGGCGAATATGAATGATGATTATGATGGCCAAATGATGGGGATTATTTGGGACTTAACATTTCCTGACATTTGTGTGAAAAAACCTCATCCAGGAAACTTGTCTGGACTGGGGATTGAACCCAGGTCCACTGCATAAGGCAGTACCCTACCTCGATACCACAGCGGTGGACATATTCATATATATGTTGGGAATTTTACAAAATGAGGTTTTCTTTCAAAAGAACAGTTAAGTCTCATAGATTGTGATGGAGAGGACAGGTGGCATGAAAGGGGAATGAAAGAGAGGCAAAGAAACTCCTTATAGAAAAACAAGAGAGAAAGTGCCCAGAAGATAGATCAAGAATCAGTAGGGAGAATAACATTAATCATGATTGAGAGAAGTAGATTATACATGGCATGATTGGAAAACAGCTAAGGTTAGGGATGCTTGGAGAGCTTATATAAGCATGGTCATGAACCTACGGGTTCAATAGTGCCAGTGAGTTAGTTAGTTATCCCCTCTTAGATAACTTTTTTTCAACTTATAATATTACATTTGAATCCTAGGAGATCTTTTTTTACTCATTAATCTATATCTGTCCACTGCTGTGGTCTCGGGGTAGCATGCTGCCTTGTCACGCAGCAGGCCCGGGTTCGATCCCCGGTCGGGGCAGTTTTTCTGGGTGAGGTTTTTATCGGGGTTTTTCCTCACATGTAAGACAAATGTCAGGAAAACTTTAAGGACCAAACGGTCCCCCAAATCATATGGCCATCATCATCATCCTTCACCTACCACACCTACAATTCCCTAGTAAAGCTGCAAGCATAGCATGAAAATTCTATGATTGCAGTGAAGTACTTGCCCTCGGGCAGAATTACTATGGATGGAATCTATATCTAATTCTTTAGAAATCTATACTTCACAACCTTGTAGACAATCACCTTGACAGGATGAGAGGGCTTAACTTGTTACATTTTAGGCAAACATGTACACATAAGCTCCATGTTCATCAATCCATCCCCACTGCAATTTATACAATTATGGAGTTAACTAACTCCTGGCACTATCAAACCTGTAGATTCAAGTCTGGGCAGACATAAGCTCTCCAAATATCCCTATCCTGAGCTAATGTTTTCCAATTAACCCCTGTATAATCTACCTCCCTCAAATCATGGTTAATGTTATTCTCCAACCTCATTCTTGGCCTACCCACTGGATGCTTTCTCCCTGGTTTGCCAGCAAGGAGCTTCCAAGCCTTCTTTCATTCACTGCCCATCACAGTCTATGAGACCAAACTGTTATTATATTTGGTTTCCCATTTAGATCATGTAACTCACTGTTACGTAGTCTTCTCCATTCAATTATATGTTTATCTCACTTTGGTCTAAAAATTTACATAACTTTATTCTCAAATACTCATAATATTTTCTCCTCCCTTAAAGTAACAGTCCCTGTTTTGCATCCATATAATATAACTGAGAATAACCATTTCATATATTTTCAGTTTAATGTTTTTTTGAGGAAAGTTAGGGCGAGTCCCTGTTATGCATAATAGCATGCATTTTCAGAGTTGAGCCTATGTTTAATTTCTTTGTACATCTCATTCTTGTTCCAAGGTATTTGAATCCAGCCACTTCCTCAAAATTTTCCTCATTTGTCATTAACTCTATGTCTATTATATAATGTATTTCTATGCATGACCATATATATTTAGTTTTATCGATGCTTACTAATTATGGAATCTTCTAAAGCAAAATTACTAATCAGTTCTTCAAGATTTTAATGGACTTGTACCATCAGCTACAGCAATATACACATAATGATGATTGAATTTTATTTGAAGTTAAACACAATGTAATGTATTAATTTTTAAAATAATACTAAATTCCTTACATGAATTACAACACAGATATATTTAAAAAAGATTGCATTATCTGGTTTCTCAAAATAGTTCAAATGTTTTTAAAATAACATTTTCTGCAAAATTAACATCAGTAAGATGTCACAAAATTTTCACAGCTTGCATTTTGCAGATGATGATGTTTTTTCATAAGATATGCAGTTTAACGTTTTGATCCATTATCCACAAGTATTCCTGAGAGAATGTATCCACTCCCTCCACTTGTCAAAATATCTGGATGTGTGCGACTTGGCAATACTTGATGTTTGCGCATCCATGTTTCTGTTAAACGCAGACTAACAGTATCATGTTTACTCTTCAGTTGAACAGAAAGTTCCAACAGAGGTTCTCTCCACATGCAATAAACAACAAATGGTCTCGATAGGTCAAGATAAGGCATCAAAGCAGTCAGAATATTAGCAGGGTGTTCTCGTGAAACTATTACAAGCCCATCAACTTTACGTGATTTTAAAATGTCTACAGCCTTTTCTGTTTCTTGTTCCCATCGAGGCATCTTAGACACAGTTTCACAATCATCTGGATGTTTTCTTTTCTTAGAATTTGAATTATCTTCAGATTTATTCTGAACATTGGCTTCATCATCATCCATTGCTTCTTCAAAACTATCATCAATTTGTTCTTCCATATCAATATCATAATTGCAAGATAATATCTTGGACTTTTCATCTTGTACTTGTTCTTGTTGTTTTACAGAATTTTCATTTTCTGCTTTGTCTTCCTTCTCATCGGTTTCACTTTTCACGACTCCGTTACTCTCTTTTGATGAATTTCCTTGCCAAAGCTTTCGAAGAAGACTATATATGTTAACTTGAATAAGATGGGAGAGTTGATTGCTGCTGAAGTTCATTGCATTCACAGCATTTCTTTGTGCAAAGTTGCCTGGATGAACATGTATCAAATGTCCTCCTTCTGAAATCTGACTTAACATTCCTGCAACTACAAGAGCTTGACATCCACTCTCGTATATCATGTATGTACCATTAGAATGTAAACCAATGGTTGTCAGGATCTGAGCCAAAGCATCCATTCGTAGTCCCATAATTTTAGTCGGGTCGACTCTATACATTATGTCTGATATTAATCTGATAGTCGGCCATCGAATTGTAACATATTCAAAATATTTTTTCTCTTTCTTTTTCAGATATTTTTCTTGTGAATATTCTGTCTTATTCTGGAATGTCTTGCTATTCTCTATTAGTTGTCCGACTATCTCCTGTCCTGATAGGCCACTCGTTCGAAGTTCAACTATCTCTTCTGTGGATAGCAACTGTGAACTTCCATCGTCAAATATATTTCTGTTATCTGCTCCACTTGTAACGTTTTTTAATAATTGTTCAGAAAGAGATTCAGTGTTGTTACATTCTTCAAGGTAAAATGATCTTTTTCCATGCTTCTTTGGAATCATTTTGTATGTTGTCCAAACTGGCCTATCTATAATAGCTCCCATGTCAATCTGATCTTTCCCTAACAAACATTCTTTTGAAGATACCCTATATAGTTTGGTGTAAGACTGTCTCTGAACGACGACAAAATCACCAACTTTCACAAAGTTGTCTGCCATTTTCACTCCTGAAATAAACCAAAACAGACATATAAGTTTTAATATTAAATTGATAAGAATTTATACTATGAGATATTTTATAATAAATTGAATTGATTCTTTACACTTCAACTCATATTAGCTTCCTTTCTTAGACAAGTCTCAAGGAATCACCTACATCCTTAGCCTAAAACCAAATGTTGAGACTCCATTCAAATGACAGAATAGTTAAAATAGCTAGGGATAAATTCCCAAATGGAAATACATTGAAGAGGAACAGACACCTTGTCTACATTTTATGAAATAAAGAAGAAAGAAAATTCCTGTGGTCCGACTGGGAATTGACCTGGAATCCCATGAACTAGTCAGAAGCTCTAACCACTATTTTCTGTCCGGCCTAAGAAAGACACTTCAAGAAAATAAATGGGAGGGTAACCCACGAAGCACACGACTGCTGTAGTTACTGCGATTCGTTCATGACCAAAGCACATTTCAGCAGAAGCGAAAAAATAGATCATGTACTCGATTAATATAATTATGTAGATAAGAGAAGAAGTGAAGATATTAGAAATGAGCTAAATATCTTTAAACTCTTAGATAGAATAAAATAATCTAGAAAAAATGGAAAGAACATGTTCAAAGAATGGAAGATGACAGCATTCCCAAAATTATACTTAAATACAAACCAAAAGGACGCAGGAATGTTAGTAGACCGAAGAAGAGATGGATCCAACTTTTGAATGAGAATCTATGAGACTGGAACAAGCCACATAGGCTTAATCCATGATTGTTGATGATGATGATGTATTTAAAGCTATATATGTTAACTATAGTTGATCAGAATACAGTATATACCTACATATTTCTTCGAAGGTCGGAGACTAACTAAAAATTCACATTTGTTTGAAACTGAACAATTTTTGAGAAGTTGAATGTCAGCTACAAATATGGCGGCTGTCAGGTAGTTTATGTTATATTTATATATTAAATTTGGGAATTTTTAACATTATGAGGTTCAATTAATAATAATTAAATGAATCGTGATTTTTTCTTACCTCATACATCTATGTTTTTTAAACACAGCACTGCAGTATCGGCGACACTTTGTCGTCATCGTCAGCTGTTTTCACGACTGTCAATTTTTTCTCCTTTTTCCCGGTAATTATCCAGACTGCCATCTGGTGTTCTTTTGAAGGAATTCCTCTTCAAACTGCCATCTGGTGTTATTTTGAATGAATCATTTCCTAAACTGCTATCTGTTGTATTTTTGAAGAACTTTGTAATCAAGCTTGGTTCTTCCGGAATCTCAAAGTTCATAGTTCTAGTATGGTTTTTTGAATATATATTTTTTCCCTTCTTCTTCTTTTTCCTTCCAAGTATTAGGCCAAGGCCTGTTACGATCCTATAGAAAATTTTCCCTCCAGCGTTTCATAGGACGGCCCAGTGATCTTCGTCCTCTTGGTATATAATTATAAACAGCTTTGGGGATCTGATTTGAACTCATTCTTTCAAGATGGTGTTTCCAATTTAGTTGGTACTGTTTAATACGAGGGCGGATCGGAAAGTAACGCACAATAATTTTTTTCTGCCTTGGTATTGCAGCTAGAATGTTGAAATTTCACAGAGATATAGTTTGAAGTTTTCACTACAGATGGTATTTTTTTCTCCGGTGCACCTCTTGCGAGAGAAGCTTGAACTATGCAACAAAGATGACGCGCATGCTACAGTCGTCCACCTGTGAGGGACGGATCGGATCGGAAAGTAACGCACAATAATTTTTTTTTAAAAAGTTTAATAGTAAAAAAAAGGAAAAAAAATCACAAATGAACTTACATCTTTAACCTACTTTTCGACATAGTCACCAACTTTCTCAACACATTTTTCCCATCGTGTTACCAGTTTCAATATGCCCTGTTCGTAGAAGTCCGTTTGGTTGGAGTGTAGCCATCTGCGCACTGCTGATGCCTGCTTTGTTTCGGGTGTGTAGTGGTACGCCCACGACTCATCACCTGTGACGATTCCTTCCAGAAAGTCATGCCCTTGTGCGGTGTACCGCGTTAAGTGGTCCAAGCTTGCCATCATTTGCTGGCCCTTGTGGTCGTCTGTCAGGTTCTTAGGCACCCAGCGAGCACTAACTTTACGGAAGACTTTGCTACGGTCCATACAATCATCCCCATACACGCCACGCATGTCCCTATGAATTTCACTGGGTTTATGCCCTTTGGCCCACAAAAATCGAACAACACTTCTCTGTTCCTCACAGGTGGACGACTGTAGCATGCGCGCCATCTTTGTTGCATAGTTCAAGCTTCTCTCGCAAGAGGTGCACCTGAGAAAAAAATACCATTTGTAGTGAAAACTTCAAACTATATCTCTGTGAAATTTCAACATTCTAGCTGCAATACCAAGGCAGAAAAAAATTATTGTGCGTTACTTTCCGATCCGCCCTCGTATATTCCAAAATTGGCGTAGTCTTCAATTCTTTTAAGATATCGGTGTTCCTTTTCCGATCCCATCTGGTGTAACCCGCTGTTCTGCGCATGAATCTCATTTCACAAGCCGTTATTCTGCTTTCATGTTTTTTTTTAGTGTCCATACTTCACTACCATAGGTCAACACTGGTCTAGCCAAAGTGTTATATAAACGTAATCTGGTGTTTTTTTGTATAAGGGATGGTTTCATAACTTGATTAATAATTCCTAAACTTTTATTATAACTAGTAACTTTTTCAGGGATATCCTTTTCATCCCAGATAGAGAGATAATATCCAAGATATTTAAATTGATTAGATCTCTCTAAAATTTTATTCTGGAGACAGATTTTACTTTGTATGGGGTCCTTCCCATGAAATGCCATAATTTTAATTTTGTTAATTGATATTTCCATATTAAATTTGGCACCTATTTTTTGTAAATTATAAATTGATCGTTGCAAATCATTTTCAGAAAGTGCCAGAAGAGCTAAATCGTCTGCAAAAAGAATAGCATCGAGTTTGAGGTTCCTATTGATGGGTATATATCCTCGTTGTGTTTTCCTCCATTCATTTATTAATTGATTCATGTATATAATGAAAAGCACCGGTGAAAGTCCACATCCCTGTCTTACTCCAGTGTTGATCTTTTCCCAAGAAGATAATTTGCCATCTTGTTTAACAGAGATTTCATTATCTTTATAGATGTTGAAGATATTAGTAATATATTGTTGTGGAACGTTATCATCAGCTAAAATTTGTAGTAATATATTTCTGTCTACTTTGTCAAAAGCCTTTATGAAGTCAACGAAGGCGATATGAGTTTCTATATTGAATTCCTTATTCTTTTCTAATAGTAGTTTTAGAGTAAAGAATCCATCTGTACAAGATCTACCCTTTCTGAATCCATTCTGCTCTTCTCCAATTATATTTTCATAAATTTTTCTCAATTTATTCTTAACAATATTAGCATAAATTTTATATCCAGAGTTCAACAAGCTAATTCCACGATAGTTATCTTTGATTTGGCGACTTCCTTTTTTGAAGATTGGTATTACAATGGATTTGTTCCAGCTTTGTGGTGGTTCTTGTCCTTCCCATATCATATTAAGGAGAATAAGAAATCTGTCTAAAAAATTTGTAGTTGAAAATTTAAATAATTCTTGATTAATGTGGTCTTCTCCGGGAGCTTTGTTACTTTTTAATGATTTAACAACATCAGTTAATTCATCTATAGAAATTTGTTCCAAAGCAGTGTTATTAGAGATTGGTATTTGTAATAAATCATCCTTTTGTGTCCATAAATGATGAAAGTAGGTAAGCCAAGATTCTTTAGATATACAATTTAAATGTGCATTTTCTCTTGAATCATTATTTAAATTTTTTAAAACTTTATATATTTTTGGTTGAGGCCTAGTGATATCATTTTCCAAAAATGAGACAAATTGTTCCCAGCCTGTTAAATCCAAAGGTTTAGATAGATGTTTTAAAATTTTTGCTTCTTTTTCAATCCTATGATGCTCTAATAAACGATGTGCTGCTATAGCTGATTTTTCAATTTCTCCATTCTTTATGTTTCTGAAGTGCTCTTTTTTACGAGTTTCCAAGTTCCTTTTTGTTTTTCCTATATATATCTTGTTGCAATCTTTGCAATCAATTTGATAAATCCCAGATTTTTTTGTTGTCTGGGGTATTACATTTATTATTAGTTAACAGCAGATTACCCAGGCTGAATTTGTTAATTGGAGCTAATGTTATATTAAAATTTCTGAAAATTTTTTGAAACTTATTATGAACTTCTGGATGGTAAGTGAATTTCTTGAATTTTACATCTTTCTTGGGACCATGATGTAAGGTGGTGTATTCCTGTAATCTTTTTTGTTTTTTGAATTTCTTTCATTTATTCTTTATAATGTCTTCATCGAAACCATTTATTTTAGCAACATGAACAATATGATTATATTCCTTGTCAAAATCTTCTACATTAAGTGGAATATTTAACAATCTGTGTAATAGATTATTGAAATGAACAACAGCAAAAAATTGAATTTAACATTTACAGAAAAAGACACATACTGACAACTACATAAAATCTTCAGGTTTTAATCATTTGACACACAAACATGCAATTTTCAATAGTCTATTACACAGATTGTTAAATATTCCACTTAATGTAGAAGATTTTGACAAGGAATATAATCATATTGTTCATGTTGCTAAAATAAATGGTTTCGATGAAGACATTATAAAGAATAAATGAAAGAAATTCAAAAAACAAAAAAGATTACAGGAATACACCACCTTACATCATGGTCCCAAGAAAGATGTAAAATTCAAGAAATTCACTTACCATCCAGAAGTTCATAATAAGTTTCAAAAAATTTTCAGAAATTTTAATATAACATTAGCTCCAATTAACAAATTCACCCTGGGTAATCTGCTGTTAACTAATAATAAATGTAATACCCCAGATAACAAAAAATCCGGGATTTATCAAATTGATTGCAAAGATTGCAACAAGATATATATATATAGGAAAAACAAAAAGGAACTTGGAAACTCGTAAAAAATAGCACTTCAGAAACATAAAGAATGGAGAAATTGAAAAATCAGCTATAGCAGCACATAGTTTATTAGAGCATCATAGGATTGAAAAAGAAGCAAAACTTTTAAAACATCTATCTAAACCTTTGGATTTAACAGTTTGGGAAAAAATATATATTCAAAAAAAACCATACTAGAACTATGAACTTTGAGATTCCGGAAGAACCAAGCTTGATTACAAAGTTCTTCAAAAATACAACAGATAGCAGTTTAGGAAATGATTCATTCAAAATAATACCAGATGGCAGTTTGAAGAGGAATTCCTTCAAAAGAACACCAGATGGCAGTCTGGATAATTACCGGGAAAAAGGAGAAAAAATTGACAGTCGTGAAAACAGCTGACGATGACGACAAAGTGTCGCCGATACTGCAGTGCTGTGTTTAAAAAAACATAGATGTATGAGGTAAGAAAAAATCACGATTCATTTAATTATTAGTTTATGTTAACTTAACTCAGTGATAAAATGTGTGATTAAAATTATTAGAAGCACAAAGAGAAATTGTTAAAGAGTGGTGAAAAACGGTATAATATATTTTGTAAGTTTATGGAGCATAATCCTGGCACTGTAGTGAACGAATTATGTTGTGTTAAATTAACTGCAGAATATACTGGTGTGTAGGAGAGTAGTGTTGTACATATTCGCAAGGAATTTAAAAAAACTGGTAATATCAAAATGCCCAACAAAAAAAGGAAAAGGCCTAAACCTGTTTTAAGAGTGGTGGATAATTTTGTGAAGTGTACAGTTCAATACAAGGTTCATAGGTTATTTATTGTATTACTGTAAGTGGAGTTACTTTAATTTAAATGTTTGATTTGAATTAATTTGTTTAATATTAACAATTATAATGTAATTAGTGACATACCATTGCAAATGTTAATTACAACCTGCAACATTAAAAATTCAAATGATTGTTGTGCATTAATTTATCAGTTTGTAACAAACAGCTGACAGAATTCGCCTGCACCCTTACATGTGCTACGCAGAGTAATACATTTGGAAGTTAAATGTCAAAGTGTGCTTCTTATGTTGGACAGAGAATAGCACATTAGGCTGGTAATTTATATATATATATATATATATCTTCTTGTAAGCCCATGTTTCCCTTAACAGAGATTTAGGTGCTCTCCCCCTACAGGGAAGAATTTCAACCATACTAATTTAGTTACACTTGTTTTCTTATAGATGTCATTTGACTGGTCCATGATTAGCGTTCTGCCTCATACTGACATCTAGAAAACCAAGGTAGTAATAGGACGGGAAAATTCGGCAAATTTTGCTTAGAGGCCTTTTCATTCAGGCATAAGGATCTTTTATAAGCCTGAAAATCTTCAGACTCGGGACCCACGGCTTAAAGTCCCTTGCTCCTTGGATTTTTCCATCCTAAAAAATCCATCGACCCCGGCCGGGTTTGAACCTGCGATCCTCAAGACCAGAGGCAAGGAGCATAACCATTAGTCCACCATGGCCGATATATATAAAGTAATTATTCATATACTGTTACAATAATTTGAGTTTTTTTTTGTTATTTAATTTGTATTTATTGAGACTAATACCTGACATAGAATCCCCTCAATTTATTTGATCAAGCACACTGTTAATAAATAAGTTGAGTCTGATACCATCTTACCTCATATTTACCAAATTTATTTATTAGGTAGAAATCTCACCAATGTTACTTCCTATTATATTTTCATAAGCATACTGTTCTTTTGGATCAAAAAATTCTTTAAATCCACAGGTAATTTAACATCTTGTGAGGAAGCCTTGTTTAGGATTAATATATATATATTCAGGACACAAATGAAGATAGAAACAAGTTTTTTCTTAGGGAGAATATTCGAATACCAAAAACGACAAATATTTAATGTTTTATTAGGAAGTAATATTTTGAGGTTCTTTTAATTATTTTATTTTCAGTCTGTTTATCTTATCTCAATAATGTTGATTTTGTTCTTGAACATGTTTCGATTGGATTCCAATCATCTTCAGCATCTTGCCCAGTCTGGGATCTAATCGAAACATGTTCAAGAACAAATCAACATTAATATTGAGGTAAGATAAACAGACTCAAAATAAAATAATGACAAATAATTATTTGTTGTCAACCAACAATTTTGAACAATTTGAATTATTCAAAGCACAAATGATTCAGATACATAAAATGTATGTTATGTATGAGCCAACTAGATCCCCTAACACTACCTCTAAAGGAAGATTCCTTATATACATGAAAATCAAAGCCACAGGACTTGCATACTACTTTATACTACTGTTGCCTCTTCCAGGCATCTTGCAGTCGGCACTCCACAAACCAATTATGATGGAGAGATTGCTGCAACTTTGGGCTTCTAATCAATTTAAATAAAACAAAATATTTAAGATGTATTGAGGAATAAAACAAATTTGAATGAACTAACTATAAATAGTGACATATTGATCAAATTAACTCCTTTAAGTACCTAGGCACAATACTAAACGATAATAACACTGTTGAAGAAGAAATCAAAACAAGAATATCGCAAGGGAATAAAGCATATTTTGCTAATTTTGATATATTCAAAAGTAAATTAATATAAAAAAATGTTAAATTCAAATTATATACAGCAATAATAAGACCAATCATATGTTATGGAGCTGAAACCTGGGTACTAAAAGAAGCAGATAAATTAAGACTACTAACGTTTGAGAGGAAAATATTTAGAAGAGTGTTAGGTCCAGTAAAGGAAAATGGAATTTGGAGGTTAAGAAGGAATAATGAATTATACCTCAAAATAATAAAGAAAATATAGTTAGTTTCATCAAATCCAAAAGATTACAATGGTTTGGACATACACTAAGAATGCCAAAGGGAAGATTGCCGAATGATATTTTGAATTGGAAGCCACAGGGAACAAGACCAAGAGGAAGACCCAAAGATTGATGGGAGGATGACATAAGTGAGGATTTAAGAGAGATGGGGATTTTTGATTTGAAATCTACTGTACGAGATAGGAAAAAATGGCGTAAACTAGTTGAGAAGGCCAAGACATTCCACTGGAAGTCGTAGAGCCTGACGAAGAAGAGAAAGATTGCTGCAACTTGAATCATTTCCTTTCCACATGGAAGGAAGTTTTATCTTAGATTTGCAAGCAAGTATTCAGAAATTGTCATAAGTAATACCACCTTGTGACTCGTGAATTTATCTAGAGGATTTGGAAATCAAAAGTGGCATTTGTTAGGATCATTTAACAAATAAAATTAAGCTGTTTACTCACAAATCATTATGTAAATATAGTTATTTTAAAATATTTATGTATTTAATGTAAACGGTGTTGTTGGAAAACAAATGAGAAATGTTTTATGTTTCATTTGTTCATCACTGCAACTTGATCATATTATTTATTGCCAAATAGGATCGCAATATTGTAAGAATACATCTTAGTGGAGAAAAAATGAAACTGTATATTATAACCAACATTATAGGTTATTAATTCATGTTTTTAGGAATCAACTCAGTAAAATAATTATTTAAGAACACAATTATTGAACAAACAATTATCAAATGTGTAGTTCGAAGGAATCTGTTCATTATTTGCTATATTCAATGTATTTGTTTCAGAGTCAGTCACTTCAAAATAATGCTCTGACCTGTTCCAAATATTAAAGAGGAGGAGCTTTCTTTATTATGGAAAACAGAATTTGATTAATATCGAGGTAAAACACGACTGTCATTGGTTGTAAAACAAAACTCATTGAAACGTGATTGGTCATTGACTCCCATTTGGGCATGAGTTAAATTGTCATGTAATACTATATTTGACTGCACAAGAACATTGGAGTATAGGAAGACCTTAAACAAAATGGGATGCCAAGGGTGGCAGTTGAAACTCCAAGGGGTTTCCAGCCATGTTAACATATATGGTAATGAAATGTGTGATAAATTTGCAAATTTGAGAACCTCACTGCCTCAGCTCTCCTGCACACCTTCCCTTAATTCAATATAAGTACAAATAACTCAGCAGTCAATAAATGGATAGGCAAAAACCGCAAAGAAGCAGGGGCAGGTAAGAAATGGTAGAGTTTGTCACACATGGCCCTATAAATTTGAACCGAAAATGCTATTTCGGTTCGTTACATCAGTGCTGTTATCCTCCCTCCATAGTGAGATTCATGAACTATGCCAATTTCCTTTCTCTTTCTATCTACTCCCACTCTCCTTTCTACCCCTCCCTTTGCTCTGTTTGTACTGCGCAACTTCCCCTTCTACCTCGGAATGCTCAAATAAGCTACACACATCCATCCATAGTAATTCTGCCCGAAGGCAGGTCCTTCACTGCAATCATAGCATTTTCATGCTATGCATGCAGCTTTACTAGGGAATTGTAGGTGTGGTAGCTTCCCGTTGCTTTCCACACCGGTGAAGGATGATGATAATGATGATGGTGATGATGGCCATATGATTTCGGGGACCATTTGGGCCTTAAAGGTTTCCTGACATTTGTCTTACAGGTGAGGAAAAACCCCGATAAAAACCTCACCCATAAAAATTGCCCCGACTGGGGATCGAACCTGGGCCAGCTGCGTGACAAGGCAGCACGCTACCTCGAGACCACAGCGGTGGACTCGCTACACACATAGTGAACACTATCATTCGATCATTCATAGATTTTCGTTGGAACACTGGTTTGTCGTCTGGAGGACGCGAGCTGCGAATTTGGGGTTTTGGTCTGGCAAGCCAGGGTAAAGCACCCTTGGCAGGACTAAAAGTATGTATGAGAGGTTGATTGTGTAAATTATGTTATTTTTGTTATTATTTATTTTTTGTCCTTTAATTCTTGAATGATCAAGTCATGTATTTCTTTAATTTAACTTTTCAAACCTCAGATGTGCAATTTAACATTAAATATCATTTTAAGTAAATATTTATGTTTGATTATTGTATGTTAGCTACACTACAGCTGTCTTGCATAATTTCTGTACATAAGCTTGCTCAAAGGTTATATGAGCTCCTTTTTCCCGTCTAGCTTTCATGGTAAAGCAAAGTAAAGTGATCCCACAACAGGCCCGGAGGCCCTTGGGGTAGTAGGAGGTTAAGGCTCCCACTTTTTCTAGATAATCGGCACTTTATGTCAGCCGGGTTGTCAGCCCTGCGTGACGGCCGCCTTTACCCCCAGAAAAGGCATCTGGTACTCATTTACGTTAGAGGCAGAGTCTACCCCAGGGTCATAGTGCCGCCAGAGGGTTTGGGTCAGTTTAAAAATCCTGACCCCAACGGGACTTGAACCCTTGACCCTTCGGCTTGTAGCTCAGTGCCTTAACCACTATGCTACGGCGTGCCCCAGCTTTCATGGTTGATAATAGTACATTCAGGTTAACTAAGCATCATAAATTACTACAGTGTGTTTTAAGAATTATTATTGATTAATGTTTATGAATTTGGATAGGAAGGATGAATCAATCTTTGCCTCTCATGGGCCCGGGCAAAGGATTATGAATAGTACTGATAGTTATGAACTTTATGCAAATATATATACACAAGGTAGTAGATCAAAACACAGCAGCGCAAGTTGGTTGCAGTTCGCATGGTTTAATAATTTTTGGTAACCAGACAGTGAAGAGGAGGTACCAATGCGGCGCAAAATGGTAGCAGACCATGAGTTTTGTTTCTTTCTGTTCATAAAAGAATTTTGGTATTATATTACTAGCAGTTCATATGTTCGTCGATTCAAAATTTTCCGAATTTAAGTTTTGGTTCTGGATTCAAGTGCCAGAACAGAGAATATATTCTATGGTCTTAAATGGTCTTTGGAATGGTAAAATTTTTGATATCGACATTATTCAGAGATATTACTTCATGGATAATTGTTTACCTTCGAGATTTATCATCTACGTTAAAGTTATTGAAGCAGTGCTCATTTACGTACTTGAACTGTATTGCATAAATAAATTGATTTATCTCTCCTTGTTTGTAAATACTGAGTAATTTATGCATAACGAATTGTGTTCTCTTACAGCTGTTTATATCTTTTGTTTACTCTGTTTAGTAAACATGCCTAGTTGGATCGATATTGTATCTAAGGACAACTTAGTCCGAGAGTCGAGCTTTTGGGCATAGATACTGAGGGCGACGTAAACATATTACGTCAAAGACTTAAGATAAATTTAAATTCTCTACCCCCTTACTGAACAAATATTGGTTAAACTAAAGTTTATTGAAGATAGCTCTGTTAGTGAAGATAATTCTATAGAGCAGAATAAGAATATTGCTGATCGTAGAATTAGTTCTATTAACAATTTTTCCGACGGAATTGCTTCCAACATTTCTTCTGACATGGAAGAAAATAACCAACGAATTTTCCGTGAGTTAATTAGGAAAGTCGATCCCTGTGATGGAAATGATAAGGAATTGTTAGTTTTCTTCCTAATAAAACTCAATTCGATTTTTGAATTAAAACTGGTTAAAGATGAATATTTTGTTAATTCTAATTTGAGTTGTGTTGGAGGAATCCTACTGAAGGATGGAACAACGTCGTTAAATTGAGATTAACTTGGATCGAGAGTTTAGAACATGTGAAATGTTCGCTGTTGCCTTCCAGGTTGTTGGAAGATTATTGGGTTAAATATGTGTCTCGTCGATTCCAACTTTCTGAGGAATCTTTATTGGAGTTTATTTCTGAAATTCAAGGAGCTTCATTGAAATTGAATCCTCAGTTTTCGGAAGAAAGTTTGATTGATATAATTCTTCAAAATATGTCTTCTGCCGTTAGAGAACATTTGATTTTCGCTACAAAACCCCAAAGTGTAGCAGAAATGTATGTCTTGGCAAGAAAAGTAGCTAATTTTGAAATCGCTGAAAAGCAAAAGAACTTTAGCGAAGAACGCATGACTAATAATTCTAGTAGAGCAAGCGCTCCGGCAAATCGATCTACACGCAGTAACTCCTGACAGCAGAGAAGTAATATCCAATGTTGGAAATGTCAGCGCTTTGGACATTTTTCTAGAGTGTGTCGATCCAAGAGTTTAAATGCGTTGCATGTTTAAATTGGATATCATGAAAGCTTGTTTTTGGTATCGGTGTTTGAGCTAAGTGAGCCATGTCGTTTGTGGAAATTTATAATGACAGGGGACTTTTGAGAAAGCTAGTATACATGTGGACCAGGTTTTGTTTTTGTAAGGCGCAGTCTAAATTCTAAAATAAGTGTAACTAGAAGTTAGAAAGCATCGATGGCCACATAGTCAAGCAGCATGTTAGCCAGTTAAAAGCATGTCCTGTACTGGAATAGCAACCACTAATATTTTGTGAAGGACATGATCATTCTATTTACTTAAATAGTGTTATGTAAAATCTTGTGTAAAACTTTTGAGGTTCCGCTTTCTGTTTCCTGGTATTTTATCATTTCAGTTAACCTTTCCTGATGTTGGCATAATGGAGGAAGAAAGAACTCCAGGCAGTAGAGGTAGAGTACTTGGTGGGTTTGGCCGACCCTGAGTACCCCGCTGGCCGAAATGTTGGTTCTTCAACTACTAATTCCAAGGGAGCGGCTGATCGGGATTGCGATCCGGCAATCCATGTTTTTGGATATCGTCACCCTGGACTCACCTGGAACACCACGGAGTTCGACTATGGCGGCTGTGGAATCGGCAAGATTCGAGTAAATATTTACAGCGCCTGGATGGTCGACGAAGAAGTTGGTGTGGTGATAAATGTTGGGGACGATGAAATTTGTGAAAATTTTCCGCCCGTAATCATTTAGTGTTGCCGTGCCCTCCCAACGTGGGATTTGTTATCTAGTATCTACGGAAACATCTTTGTAGTGACTTTAGTCTCCAAGACTTTGTTGTGATTTCTTTCATCGCTTTGAGATTTATAGGACTTTTCTTTCCCGGAGGCGGCGATATTGAACCAAAAGTGCAATTTTGGTTCGTTACATCAGTGCTGTTATCCTCCCTCCATAGTGAGATTCGTGAACTATGCCAATTTCCTTTCTCTTTCTATCTACTACCACTCTCCTTTCTACCCCACCCTTTGCTCTGTTTGTGCTGTGCAACTTCCCCTTCTACCTCGGAACGCTCAAATAAGCTACACACATAGTGAACACTATCATTCGATCATTCGTAGATTTTCGTTGGAACACTGGTTTGTCGTCTGGAGGACGCGAGCTGCATATTTTGGGTTTTGGTCCGGCAAGCCAGGGTAAAGCACCCTTGGCAGGACTAAAAGTATGTATGAGAGGTTGATTGTGTAAATTATGTTATTTTTGGTATTATTTATTGTTTGTCCTTTAATTCTTGAATGATCAAGTCATGTATTTCTTTAATTTCACTTTTCAAACCTCAGACGTGCAATTTAACATTAAATATCATTTTAAGTAAATATCAATGTTTGATTATTGTATGTTAGCTACGCTACAGCTGTCTTGCATAATTCCTGTACATAAGCTTGCTCAAAGGTTATATGAGCTCCTTTTTCCCGTCTAGCTTTCATGGTTGATAATAGTACATTCAGGTTAATTAAGCATCATAAATTACTACAGTGTGTTTTAAGAATTATTATTGATTAATGTTTATGAATTTGGATAGGAAGGATGAATCAATCTTTGCCTCTCATGGGCCCGGGCAAAGGATTATGAATAGTACTGATAGTTATGAACTTTATGCTAATATATATACACAAGGTAGTAGATCAAAACACGGCAGCGCAAGTTGGTTGCAGTTCTCATGGTTTAATAATTTTTGGTAACCAGGCAGTGAAGAGGAGGTACCAACGCGGCGCAAATTTGAGCAGTCAGAGTTGATGCATTTAGTTTAAAAACTGGACATGACTATCTGGCCTCACACCTCCACAAGATACAAGTTTTGACCTCCCTATCAAGCCAACACTGCAACCTGAAATTATGGATGCAGACCACCTGAAAACATGAGAGTTCTGCACCACTCATAAAAAGATGATGAAGACCCATCTGCACAGAAACCTGTCTATGGCTCAAGTTTAGAGGGTGTCTCTCTATGATTTACCATACAAAATTCTTATGCCACTGTTGCACTACACACTCTTACCATTTGTAATAACGTTTTGTACTATTTTAAACATTTTTGCAATGATTCTTTAAACATTTCTCACAATTTTTAAATATTTACATATTTATGCAAATTGTGTTTGAAGTTCTACAAAATTGCAGTGCACATGCGCAAATTCTTAACACATTCAGTATCGTAAACCAGTTAAGGCATTTAAAGAGACTATCGTGTATGCGGCGTCAGTCAGTTAACTCGTTTTAGAGCGGGTGCAAACAAACCGCATTTATATTCGGCGCCTAAATATTGTGTTGGCTTAGTATGTCTTGGAGATCATAGATGGCATGTAAATGTACATTTTCTATTCCCGTTTGACACGTTTAACCTTGGTGAATCCCCCTTTATTTTTAAAACAAACAACACATGGAATTCGTTCACCCAAACTTGACTCCAGGCTCCAATGCAGTCATATATGTTTCTCGGTATCACGCTGTTGTTTGTGCATGAGTGAAACCATGGTGAAAGAAAAATATCTCACTGAAGAAGAATTAGTGAATATTTTATATAATGATGATTCAGGTGATGAACTGATTCCTGAATTAGAAGATTCGCAAAGTGAAAGTGAAGATGAACTTCCACTTCCTGAAATTGATATGCCGATACCATGTGATGTCTATCACCCAAGTTATTTCACCATCTAATCCTACTAGGATATCTCCTTTAGGTATGTACAAAATTTGAATTTTCTAGGACTAATAGTTTGCGAGGTCCATTTTCTGAAGTGTCACGGAAAGGGTAGCTGGGTATTTAAATGGCTGGCCTGTGGGTTTAAATGCCCTGCTCAGTGCCTAGTACTGAATGTGTTAATATAACTTCTGCTATATGGCATGAAATCAATATTACTAACATTCACAATTAATTCCTAACTATATTTCAAGAAATTAACTTCGTTTTGTTAGGTTCAGATGGGACAAGTTAGTATACACATGATTAGTTTATTAAATAGTATGCATGTAATTAATTTTGTTAGGTTAAGAAGAGGAAAGTTGGTGTACATCCATTTATTATAAACATTTGGCAATTTATTGCAAAAGTTGGTGGCACTGATTTCATTGCCATCTAGCTAAAGGTACATTAAGCATTCGCACTGTGATTCTGTAGAACTTAGAAAAAAATTGTGAGAGACAATTACAAAACTTTTTCATGAATTGGTTAGCAAGCAAGGATTTTAATTAGCTTTTAAATAAAAAAAATGAGTGTAATATGTAAAATATTATTGATTATACAGGGTGAGTCAGGAGGAAAGGTACATGCTTTGAGGGGTGATAGTACTGGTGATTCTGAACAAAAAAACTTCTAATATACATATGGCTGATTCTTAATCGTTTCAGGGTAATTTAATGAAAACATCAAGGAACTGGAAAAGTGCAGGTGACAGTAAATCAAGATACAGTTATCTTAAGTTTTGTTTAACTGTGTACACTTAGCGAGAAATAGAATGGGCCGACTCTTATCTCGAATATTTCAAGTTCTAACGCGCGATTCACAAGAGTAAACTAATTGCACAGTAGAGCTACAATACATTTCCTTTCTTCCTTTGAAGAGCATTCTTTCTAAACACAACAAGGCAGCAAAAGGTTAGTTCAGTGCTTAGTGGCTTGATTCGTATGCAAGAGGTCACAGGTTCGATTCCCAGTGAGGTTAATTTTTTAATTGTTAAAAATGCTTTTTATTTTATTCTGTATGTCTCTTCTTAAAGAAATAAACCATTCACCCCCATTTATTGGACAGTATTACTATTTTTATTATTATTTATTTATAAACAGGTTTACAGTGTAATAAAATATCCTATGCTCAGAGCTTTTTAAATTTTTATCTTCTTTCTCCATTCTTCTCTATCTTCTCATTCCAATTCTTCCAGACCTAGCTCCCTCATACCTCTTCTGTCATCATCCATCCATTTAAATCTAGATTGACCTCTCTTTCCTTTTCCAGGTGGAATCCATTCCTAAGCTGTTCCCCGGGTATCTTTTCTCTGGCATCCTAAATATATGACCATACCATTTTAGTTGTCTGTATCTCATAAAATCTAATATTGAATTTTGGACTTTCATTTGTTGAGTGATGATTGTATTTCATTATTTTTTTTTTTTTTTTTTTTTCAATTTAGAATGTCTAGTTTGAGTATATGAAACAATCCATTTCAGTAGACAGAAGATTTAAATTCAAATTTTTATTTATCCAAGGCTCACGCTTTCTGTACCGTAGATTAGGGTGTTGATGCGTTACGAATTATGGATTTATAAATTTCTAATTAGCAGGTATCTATTTTTCTGTTCTTATCCAACAGCACTATCAGTTTTCGGAGCATTGTTCATTACCGATCTGCCATTTTGAATCTCTTATATTTTATGTGAATTTTCCTTGGGTGGATTTTAAGTTTATTTTACGGATCCCCAGGTTATATACATTCTTCACATCGTTTGATTTCTATCCCATCCTTATTATTATTTTGATTTATTGTCCCATCATCTATGCGCTCTTATTTATTATTATGCATGGATCCGGACATATATAAACCATAAATATTTTAATGGAAGGGTGAAATCTTTTTTCTCACATAAGAAGCTGACTAAATAAAAAACTCACATATCTATATATGAAGCTATCTTCTATTTTATTCCCTAAACGTTTCTTTGGTACTGCACACAAAATGCAACAGTCTATACCGGTTAGCTACATAGTGTTACAGGAGTTTACGCAGGCAGGAATAATATTTAAGATAGTTTAAAGTGGACATAGATTATGTGGCAGGAATTAAATGTTATAGGATGTATTTTGCGAAAATACAAATGAATAAAAAAAATTGTCGTAGGATTCGAACCCTGGCTTTCACATACATTTCATCTTCTTGTAAATAGTTTAATGATCTACTACGCTACTCGAACGTCAGATACCGTTGCCTTGTTTACTTTTACACTATGAACGAGAGTTGAACTTTATTTAAAATGTTGCAATTTGAGTAACACTGTATTTGTCGAACACTCGTAAATATCTAGAAACAGTTGGTAGAGGATTTGGCACCGGAAGAAGTCAAAGGTCTAGGGTTCGCGTCTCAGTCTGAGGCAAAAAATTTTCTCTCCCACACTAATCTAGCACACATATCTCCTTCCTTGTTTTATAACGATATTAAGAGGCATTTGAAAACAAATCCAGAATATTTATAAACTATTTAACCACCATGTGCTTACCTTGTTGGAAATCACAGATCTATGTCGTTACAGGCATGTGACAGTGAGCCAAAACAAGAACTCTGCTTTTTGTAGCTAAGGTGCTCCCAAACAATTTCCCTCAACACAGCGGTTCATACACTCCACCAGCCAACTGTCAATGAACGTTTGGGCTGTTGTAAACTTTTTCAGGGCCGCAAAAATTTTTCTAATTTAATATCTTATTCCACTGATCGCAACTAAACACTTTTAAACGCTGGTTTAAAACCATTGTGCAACACTTTTAAACACATTTTAAACATCTTCCAATGTGACAACGATGGTTTTTTTTATATTTATTCTATATTTGCGTACAACATGGTCGTGCTCACATTTGCGTACTTCCTACTCTTTGTTATTTTCCCTCCACTTCCTATGTGGAGCCAGACGTTGCCTACATCAACAACCCCAAAATAATACTCCAGACGTTTTTGCCAACCATTTCCACGTTCCCTGGATTTCACCTACGTTAGAGTACATTGATTTAGGTTTGGTTAGCTTTTAGGTTCCTTGCTTTTTAAATGTGATTTGATACGTAAAATAAATTACCTCTTCATATCTGTTATTCTATGAAAAATTCAAAATATCGGACGGTTACCACGTAAAATCATATTTCCACTAGTTCATTTCGTGTTAATTATACATTTTTAGACAAGTTCTGGGAATTTTGTGTCAATGTTGGTCATACTGATTTCTCATACATATACCGCCAACTGCTGGAGGTTGCATTTATCTACCTGGGATAATTGGAGCACTAGCGCATGCGCACTGCAATTCTATAGAACTTAGAAAAATTTTCGTGCGACCCGAAGTGTAGCATATCCGAATTTTGTTGATCTTGTAGACAGCTGTTGTGTTGCTGATCTGAGCTCATTCGTACATTCCCTTATTTGAGCACAAGCATGTAAAATACGAGTGAGAAGTTCCTCTCTTGTGTCCACTCTATGCTTGTAGATTTCGCTCTTAAGCCAACTCCACAAACAGTAATCGAATGGGGTTAGATCGGGTGACCTCATTTGCCAAGCAATGATTCCATTGTATCTCAGCTGTTCACAAGAGCAGCAAAATGCATTGAAGCTGGCGGTGGAGTGTTTGAACATCTTTTGTGAGGAAACGTATACAATTACACAAAACTTAAGATAACAGTACTTTGATTTACTGTCACCTGCACTTTTCCGCTTCCTCATGGTTTTCATTAAATTACCCTGAAACGGTTAAGAAAAAGCCATATGTATATTAGAAGTTTTTTGTTCAGAATTACCAGTACTATCGCCCTTCAAAACATGTTGAAATAGTATGAGGTGAGTCATTAAAAATATGCTCTCCAGTTACTATTAAAAAAAATGTATCTTTCCTCCTGACTCACACTGTATGTCAGAACAGAAATGAGACATAACTAACAATTAGACAAAAACAACAAATGTAATATAGTGTGAATAATTTTGGGGGGATTCTCCACTTTAATTTACCTGATATATTTTCAAAGTCCTATAGAACAACAGTTCGCATGTGCCAGACTTTATAGAGCCAGCGATAACCCACCATCGAACCACATTGATTATTATCGCTGTTTCGATTATTATAGTTTTTTTTTGTTTTATGTATTTAGACACATTTAAAATGTAATGAACCTAAAAGCTAACTAACTAACTCACACTTAACCTAATTCAATTACTCTAACCTAGGGTGGATCCCATGAAATGTCTTTTTTTTTCACTCCTTAATAATCGCAACCATCGATAACCCACTAGTCCCAACTATATAATATACTCTCTGGAGAATATAGCAAGTCACCATCACAATATGTGTATTTGAATAAATACTTAAAAATTTTAAAATATAGTTATAAAAACTGTTTGAAAAAATTCAAAATATTTAAAAATGTTAGTAAATACATAAGAAGACTTATAATTCACAAGAAAATCAAGGGTAAAATTAGGAAAAAGTCGGTTATATGTCTCAGACAAATTCTTTTAAGTTCCACAGAATCGCAGTGCGCATGCACAAGTTGCTGTAATGGTTAATATAGCCTCCGGTAGATGGTTCTATAGTCGACGTTACCAACTTTGGGAATAAATTTCCAAAGCAAAAAAAAAAAAAAAAATGGACGTTAACTAACTTGCCATTTTCTAACTAAAGAAAACAATTTACATGCATATTATTTATTCCCAAATGCTTAAAAAAATGGACGTAAACCAACTTCCCATTTCCTAACGTAACAAAGCAATTTACATGTATACTATTTAATGAACTATAAACTAATTTTACGTACACTAATACTAAATATGGTTTGAAATTATTTTCAAATGGTGGCAATGTTGGAACATGGGAAAGTAATGTATCCACGATCATGTTTTACGTAAATATATAAATATAAAACATTGTAACGAAAGCTTGAAGATCATTGGAAAATGTTTAAAACAGTACAAAACGTGTTTACAAGTGTTTAGTGCATTAGTGGCATAAGAGTGTAAGTGTAGAATTGTGAGAGACATAAAACCTACCACATCCGTAAATTATTCTAATGAAGAGCCAATTTTGGTTTTTAGCTTTTTAAGTTTCAAGATTTGTGTGTATAAATGTGAAGTATACTCAAATATAAATGCATATTGTGAAACATATTCGAAATACTAATATCCATATCAGGAAATATAATTTAAAAAATGGCATATAAACATACATTTGTTATTAATATTGCCATGGTTACAATGGAATAATTGATCTTTGATCATTCAATTGAACGTATCCCTAGATTAACAAATATTTCGATGCTTTTATTATAAATATTTACCATTATTACATCTCTTAAAACTAAGATTTAGTATTATATATTTTTTATTTTCATGTATTTAAGGAACTCTCTTTAAGGGTTTGCAGTCAAGGTTTGTGATGGTTTATACGTAACATAACCTAAGTTTTACCAATCTGTATCGTTCGTTCATTTGAACGATTCACATGGAACTAAATATTTGATAGGAACCATTCTGCGACTAGTAAATCTACTAACCGACAATAGTGGTAAACGTATTGAAAGGAAAAAGATGTATTGGATTTGTGCTAAGATCTGGGTGAAAAGTTATAAAAAAAAACCTCATTGAATTCAATTGCAGAATACAATATAAATATGGAATTCTAAAGGAAGATTAAAATACCACGGCTAGATATGTTTACAGAGTTATACGGTTCCAGTCGTGCATATGAGATATGAATTTGGTATCTTGACTGCAAACCGTGGATTTGAACAACAAATTCTGGGCTGAGAACTTAAGGCATACACAAAATGGGCTTCTACGTTTAATATTTAGTATGTACATGCGTTGTTAACTTACCCCTCTATTTTCACACCGATAACCTCCAAATGTAGATTAGATATTTTACCCCTATACTACTTGAATGAGTAATCACTCGCTTATATTGTAAGAAAATTTACATTTATGTTATATTTAGTCGGTAAAATATTACAAATGTAGATCTATATATGATCTACTATTTTGATACAAATACTAAGCAATCATTGGTTATCTATGATGCTAGCGTTCTCTATATACGCTAACCAAATAAAATTACTGTTTCGAAGTTGGCCATCATGACCATAGAGAACGATGACCCTTATCCACTATCGATTTCTAAACTAATGTACAGTCCAAGCAAAATCATTTTCCATTACTATTTTCAACATGTACTTCTAAATCACAATAACATGCAAATATTTCCAAATAAAACAAAAAAATATGTCCTTTAAAGGAAAGCAAACAATATTGAACATCAGAGTTAAAATATTTAGTAAACAGATTTTATCAAGATGTTGCTAATCCCACGCCGTAGCCGAGCGGTCTAAGGCATCATGCATTGGCGCAAGTTACGGTACATGCGCTATTTCGAGACCCAATTGGGGAAGACATTTTGTCATGGAATTTTGGCTAGTTTGGGATCGTGACCCAACCCAGCATTGTGAGGAATTTGGGTAGTTGCATTAAGTGGCAGCTCCAGATTGAGAAAACCAGCTATGACAGCTGGGGACCCGATATGCTGACCATACATCCCTAAACTGCCATCATCCATCTCCATGACTGATACATGTGGATGTGAGACAAGAAGCCAGCTGGTAGACCAAGTGTCTTCTTGACCTGTAATCCCATGGAGTTTATTGATGAAGGATTGGTAGTTCCGGCCATAAGGCAACATTCCTTAGCTCAAGGATAGAGGATTGCACTGGGTTCTAGACCCCATGGGGGATGAAATTTTCTCATAGAATTTTGGTTGCAACTGGGTCTTGTAGGTGTGTTGCCTGAGCTGTTATCACCTGTATAATCTACTTCCCTCAAATCATAGTTAATGTTATTCTCCCATCTCATTCTTGGTTTACTAACTGGGCATTTTCCTTCCGGCTCACCTACAATAAGTGCTCCTCTTTCATTCGTCATTCATGCCACATGCACACACTACTGTAGTCTACAAGACTTAACTATTCTTAGTACACTGGGTTTCCTATAAAGACCATGCAGCTTACTGTTAAATTCACCTTCATTCACCTGTCTGTTCATCTCTCTTTGGTACACAAACACCATCGCAAATATGATATTCAATATCATTTCTGAATAAACCAAGGAGTATTACAGGACTGTTCATTGTGGTTTCAACATTAAATATATAATATATATATACACATAGTTATTGGATTTGCGGTCCTTTGAATCTAGCCAGAGCCTCTCACTTGTTAGTAATTTCTAGATAAAGCTAATATATTTACACTTACTTCCCTACTACAAATTTTAAGTCAGTATTATTATACAGATGTGAAACCTGCAAAATCACTACTGAGATAACAAGGAGCCTTCAGGTCTTCTTAAATAGGCGTCTCAGGAAAATCCTTAACATATTTTAGCCAAATATTATTTCCAATAAAAATCTATGGAAACAAACAAATGAAGAAATTCTAAAAAAAAAGGAATGGAGATGGATTGGCCATACTCTTAAGAAGAATCAGAATGCCATTGAGAGAGAAGCCCTGTTTTGGAACCCTTGGGGCCAGAGAAAAAGAGGAAGACTATGGAGGAAGGAAAAACGTGGGGAGAGTTTAAGGTTTTTGGTTTGGAATAGGATGCGCTGGAGTTGCTTTGTTGAGGCCCTATGCTCTGGACAAAAGCAACAGATACTATTTCCCTACAAATGTCATGAGTAGCATGTGGTTGGCATATCAACCCAATGAGACATTTAGTACACAACTAAGGTATTACTTATATTATGAAGGTTGGTAAATTTTGCTAAGAGGCCTTTTTTTGAGGCATAAGGTTCTTTTACAAGCCTAAAAATCTTGAGACTTGGAACACACACACACAAACATATATATATGTGTGTGTGTGACATAATGCACCTTTCAAATGAGGATTACAAATTAAGAATTTAGATTTCAAAACAAGCCAAGCGTATCAATCTGTTTTCAGGTTGAAGCTTGCATCACAAAATCATTGACGGGGACCATCTCCTGTGAATCAACACTATTGAATTCATGGTAAAATTGAAATCAACCTTCCATTGAGGATGGGACTGTTCTGGAAGTACTCAGGGTTTTAAATGTTTTTATTAGTTGATGAGATTATATTTAATAAGCTAGTTGATCTAATAATCTTTAAATTGCATCTTCTGAACTGGGTTTTAGTGCGTGTGGGGTTAATATTAACTCACTGGCTCTATTAAACTGTTTGTTTATGGTCTTGTGGACATAAACTCTCCATACATCCCTATCCTGAACCAATGTTTTCCAATCATTCCCTGTATAATCTACTTCCTTCAAATCATGGTTAATCTCCCACGCTCATTCATGGTTTACCAACTGGAGATTTTATCTCTGGTTTTCCTACAAGATTCCATGCCTCTCTTTCATTCCCCATTCATGCTTATCCTGCCTGTTGCCATCTATGAGACTTAACTGTTCTTATTATATTTGGTTTCCCATAAAGATCATATAGCTCATCTTTTGAAGTCTTCTCCATTCACCTGTCTGTTCATCTCTCTCTGGTCCAAAAGTTTTCTAAAAACTTTATTCTCAAATATTCATAATCTTTTTCCTCCCTTAAAGTAAGAGTCCATGTTTTGCATCCACATAATATAACTGGGAGAATGACAGTTTTATATATTTTCAGTTTAACATTCTTTTGAGAGAAATTGGGACAATGAAAGTTCCTGTAATGCATAATGGTGTGCTTATTACCTATTTGAAACAAATCCTGTAATTGATAAAACTACAGGAAGGAGGGCTGAGAGCATTATCTCCCCTAGCATTTACATTTACTGAATTTATTTATTTAAGGAATATATTTTTAATTTTTATTTGTAGTCATTTGCTTAAACTTTCCATGGTATCTTTTGCCTTGTCATGATGGAGTGGCTTGCATCCTTAAATGACCCCCCGTTGATAGCATTGCTGCCAAAACGGTTACCCATGCCAGATAGATCAAAGGCAATAAGCCAGATAAAAAGTATTTTGGTCAAAAGTGTGACATCCTATCACCGTAAAAATACAACTATCAAGAAACATAGACATGGGTTCCACCGAGTAAAATTTTCTGGAGGTAAAATAGTCCCCCATTCAGTTCTTAGGGCATTTGACTCTTACTTTAAGGGATGAGAAAAGATAAAGGCAATTGAGAATAAAGTACTTAGGAAAACTTTTGAATCAAAGAGACAAACAGATAGGTGAAAATTTAAAATCAAAGAAATGTTTCATGGGAAACCCAAACAAGCGGAAAATAGAAAAAGAATGCAAAAATAATGTAGTAAATTTGTCTTCCCAAAATTTTAGCAAAAAAGAAATGGAAATATTGGAACTAGGCCTAAAAACATGTGTGAACTTCTCTAACAATATAGATGATTACGTAGCAGACATAGAAATTGCCATAGATGGAATGAACACAGAAGAGAAGGTCTTGATTAGAAATGAATGCGCAAAAATTATTGAGGAGATCAAAGAAAATCCTATAAACAAAACGGGAAAGGGAAACATGAAAATCATCAAAGAAATAAACAAGAAAAATGTAATAGTCACAAAAGCTGACAAAGCAAATCAAGTAGTAATCACGGACATTATTGATTATAAAAATAGAATGTACAATCTTTTGGAATCAACTGAATACACTGAAATTAAATCTAACCCACTTCCGAAATGCATCAAAGAGGTGGACAACACCCTAAAGAATGTAAACAATATCCTAACCAAACAAAAAAAGTTTTACCTAAAGGTTCCCAACCCTAAAAACCCCAATATGCACGGCCTCCCGAAAACACATAAGGCAGGAAACAAAATGAGACCCATTATCAACTGTATAGGGTCCCCTACATACCAAATAGCTAGATGGTTATGTAGCGAATACAAGAATATGGGAGGGTTTGAGAACCTTTCAATCGACAATTCATTGGAATTGATAGAGGATTTCAAGCACACAGAATTAGATCCAACTGACAGGTTAGTTTCTTTTGATGTAGTTTCATTGTTTCCCAGTGTCCCAAGAGAAACCACCATTGATATTCTGGAAAAATGGTTAACGAACAATAATTTGGAAAAGATAGAAGAATACATCATTTTGACAAAATTATGCATCGAACAAATCTTCTTTACATATAATGGGAAATACTACAAACAAAATTTTGGACTTTCCATGGGGAACCCCCTATCTCCCTTTCTGGCCAATTTATTCATGGGTAGTTTTGAACAGAAAATCACAAGGGGACACCCATTAACTTTCAAATTTTGGCGCAGATACGTTGACGATATAATAGCCATTATAAACCGTAAACAAATAGAAGATGCCTTAAAACTCCTGAACCTTCAGAGCAAAACTGTAAAATTCACAATGGAAACTGAAACTGATAGACAAATCTCATTTTTGGATCTAACCCTAACTAGAAACGAAAAAAACAAAATAGAATTTGGAATATACAGAAAGAACACACATAAAGATAACTACATTAAGGCATCAGGATTCAACCATTTCGCTCACAAAGAAGCTGTATTCAATAGCCTAACACACAGATTGGTGAATGTACCCCTGAACCGTGAAAATATGAAAAAGAAAAAGAATACATAATTAAAGTAGCAATAGAAAATGGTTATGAAGAGAACATGGTACACAAGAAAATAAATAAGTTTAAAAGGCAAAAACAATTAATGAAAGCACACTTAAAAACAAACAGAAGAGAACATAAGATTCAAAAAATTCACTTACCATCCTGTAAAACACCACAAGTTCCAGAAAATTTTCAATAAGTTTAACATTCGATTGGCCCCAAAGAATGAATACAGCCTAAACAAGATAATTAAAACCAACAAAAATGAAAAAATTGGAGAAGAATATAAATCAGGAATATATCATATCAAATGTCAAGATTGCGACAAAATCTATATAGGAAAAACAAAAATAAATTTAAAAACTAGATTGAAGGAACACCTTAGAAATGTAAAAAAGGGTGAAGTGGACAAGTCAGCAGTAGCAGCCCATGCTTGGTCTGAAAAACATTTAATTGATACAGAAGCTAGCCTAATCAAACAAACAGATAAACTAAAGGAACTCACAGTCTGGGAAAAAATCCATATCCAAAAAACAAAAAAGACAAACTCATGAATTTTGAAACTCCCTGCAAATTTTGACCTGATCCAGAGGTTCATATGTCCACCGATAGAAGTAAGAAGGAAACCGCCAAGAAACGACATAACACCTGGTCGACCAGAGGCTACTGACGATGGAGATAAGCTCCGAAACTGCAGTATAGAAGAAAAAGGATATGAGGTGAGGTAATAAAAACATTAATTTAATTATTAGATAGGTGAATTCTCAAGAATTCTACAAATTATGAGGTGAGGTATTCATTTTCTGATCCTTTAAGATCATAGCTAGATTATGTTGGGTTGGCCATATTATCAGGATGGCAGAGGGCAATTCTATTAAAAAACTCACACTACTGAAACCTTGAAGGAAGTAGGAGGATAGGTACACAGAAGTTGAGATGGAGTGGAAGATATTAAGAAGCTTGGTGTAAGAGGATGGAGAAGGAAGGTGATGGACAGGATGAATGGAGGAAGATCCTGTCAATAACCAGGACTAAAAATGGGTTATGGTGCCATCTATGATACAAAATTATCAGCAGAGACCAGATTTTGCAGACACGCCATCTTTTCCAACTGAGTGATCTTAGAAATTGTTAGAGTTAAGATAAAATCAAATGTTTCATACCACATTAATCTTTTAAGTAGATCGCGATTTCAAGACCATAGCAGTCCCATCTTCAGTACCATCTTGACGACTGATGTTATGTGGAAGAACCACTCTTCTTCCCTCTGTTGGTGGACTGATAAACCTCTGGATCAAGTCAGGATTCGCAGGAATTTCTAAGTTCATAAGTTTTTCTGAATGTGGATTTTTTTTCCAAACTGTGAGTTCCTTTTGTTTATCTATTTCTTTAATCTAGCTTTTGATTCAATTAGATGTTTTTCGGACCAAGCAAGAGCAACTACTGCTGACTTTTCCACTTCTCCATTTTTGACATTTCTAACTACATTTTGATGTAGTTTCATTGTTTCCCAGTGTCCCTAGAGAAAAAACTGTTGAAATTTTGGAAAAATGGTTAAACAAGAACAAATTAGAAAAAGAAAACATAAAGGAGTTTATAATTCTAATCAAATTATGCATTAAACAAATGTTTTTACATACAACGGAAAATTTTACAAACAAAAGTGTGGACTTTCTACGGGAAACCCTCTCACCCTTTTTTGCCAATTTATTTATGGGAAGTTTTGAGCAGAAAATAACAAGTGGATAGCCTTTGATTTTCAAATTGTGGAGTAGATACTAGACATTGTAATCGCTACTGTGAATCACTAACAAATAGAGGATGCTTTAAAGCTTTTGAACATTCAGAGTAGAACTATAAAATTTACCATGGAAACTGAAATTGAACGACAAATCCCATTTTTAGATCTTAATTAGAAATGTCAAAAATGGAGAAGGGAAAAAGTCAGCAGTAGCTGCTCATGCTTGGTCCGAAAAACATCTAATTGAATCAAATGCTAGTCTAATTAAACAGATAGATAAACAAAAGGAACTCACAGTTTGGTACTGAAGATGGGATCACTATGGTCTTGAAATAGCATCTACTTAGAAGATTAATATGAGGAGAGATATGAAACATTTTATTTTATCTTAAATTAAACCTCATAGTGATTCATTCCTATAAAAGTTCAATAATTGTTAGAGTTACTGAGCTGTATGAATGCATTTCCTTCTTAATACTTGCCCAAGAGTGATACAGAATTTTAATTTTATTAATTGAAAGCCTCATAATGTTAATTCCCATCAGAAGTTTTATGAGACAGAACTAGGTTTGTGGTATTGATTTTTTTAACAGTTTGAAATCTACATGCTACTTACTTACTCACTCACTGGCACTATCAAACCTGTAGGTTCATGGCCGCACATACATAAACTCTCCATACATCCCTATCCTGAGCTAATGCTTTCCAATCATTCCTGTATAATCTACTTCCCTCAAATCATAGTTAATGTTATTCTCCCAACTCATTCTTGGTCTACCAACTGGGCATTTTCCCTTTGGCTTTCCTACAAGAAGCCTTCATGCAAGTCTTTCATTCCCCATACGTGCAACATGTCCTGCTCATCGCAGTCTATGAGACTTAACTGTTCTTATTATATCTGGCTTCCTATAAAGACCATGTAGTTCGTTGTTACGTAGTCTTCTCCATTCACCTGTCTGTTCATCTCTCTTTGGTCCAAAAAATTTCCTAAGTACTTTATTCTCAAATACTTGTAATCTCCTTTCCTCCCTTAAGTAAGAGTCCATGTTTTGCATCCATATAATATAACTGGTAGAATAATAGTTTTATATATTTTCAGTTTAACGTTTTTTGAAAGGAGTTGGGACATCAAGAGTCTCTGCAATGCATAATAGCACGCACTTCCAGAATTGAGCCTATGTTTGACCTCTGGAAAATTTTACCCAGTTGAATCCATGTCTGCATTTCTTGACGGTTGTATTTTTACGGTGAAAGATTGTCACTCTTTCGACCAAGGTACTTTTTTCGTCTGGCTTATCACCTTCGACCAGTCCAGCATGGGTAACCCTATCAGCAGCAATGCTACCGCCGGCATAGCTCTCAGGATCATTTAAGCACGCAAGCCACTCCACCACGACAAGGTAAAGATACCATGGAGGGAATCTACATGCTGCAGCTGTATGAATTTCAGTTTCATTAAGACTGTTTTGTTTCTCATGGTCTTCTTTAAGGGGGGACCTACACCTTTTAGCCATTAAAAATAAGGCATATTTTAATTTTTTTTTTCTCAGCAACAATGCTGGTTATGGAAATGAAATTTGGTGATATCTATATTACAATGTGAGCATGTTTATGTACTTAAGTACAATCTAACTTTAGTTGTTATGGTTAATTAAATATTCAAAATGTCAGCTGAAAATTTTGCATTGTCTTGCCGTTTCCCTGATATTTTCCTAAATTTCAGTATATTGTAATGATTCTTGTTTTATTTTACTCATTAATGTTGTAGTTACAAAATATACTACAATTGTTTAATTATGTAGAGTGTAAATATTTAATTTTTAATTGATGCATACTCATTTTTGTTTAAATTTGCATTAAAAATACATTTTCTTAAATAAAATATAATAGGTACATTACTAATTGGACTATATTTTGTTCATCTCAGTAAACTACATATACATTCAAAATTTCATCTCAATATCTTGAAAACTTTGAGAGTTATCAGGGAAACCGTATTGAAAAAATTAAGTTACAGAAAACAAGCGACAAACCTACCAAAGATGTAGGTACCTTCTAAAATTAAAGGGCTCACTCGAGTTACAGCATTGCATACATTAAAACCTAACTTGAAAAGTAATAGAGATATCAATGAAATCTTTCACTAATTTAAAGATGAAGTTCCAATCTATATGAAAAAAAAAATAATAAATTGAAAAATTACTTTTTTGACCCTCAAAGGTGTAGGTACCCCTTTAAGAACAACTCATGTACTTTATACACAATTTCTCATATTTTAAATTAACACTTTGCAGAATTAGATATAGTTTTATTTTAGAAAATAATAATTATGTTCTTTCTAAAATAAAACCGTATCTAATTCTGGAAAGTGTTAATTAAAAATATAACATCAAAATATGAAGCTTTGCCACTTTAAAGTAATGTTTAAATTCTTAATAAAATTCTTCAAATAGAAGTCGTCAGATAGCATTGTTGATAGCGATGGCTATCGGCCGTCAGATGAAAGGAGAACTGTATAAGTATAAAGAAATTTGACGTTCCTATCAAAGTTCAAATGGTGTAACGGTTATCACACTGACGTATAGAGTCAGAGATCCGGGGTTTGACTCCTGGTTCGAACATAATTTTCTTTCTAAAATATAACAATATTTCATGTTTGCTCACTCCAAATTTCACAGTGAAACTTTGGTTTTTCAATTTTATGTGACATTATGCCAGCAAAATATTTAAAAATTACAGGAAATACTAAATAGAAATACCACAAGAACAGAACCCGCAAGCTTTAGACATATTAACCCTCATTGACTAGAGAAAATGACATTACTTTTTTGTTACCATGCATCTAACTTCTGTGTCTACCTATATTCGCTTAGCTCAGTGACTATAACTTGCACATACATTTTTATCAATACCCTCAGATTATAGAAATGCTTATTTATTAGGTCACATCATTATTTTGTCATTTTTCATGATTTTTGCCTCATTAATTTCTATTGAATATATTGAGTTTTGGCTGATATAGAAGCAAGGGCTATTGAAACTGGTCCTGTGAAAATCACAGTTTTATGAGGTGAGATGTACAAAGTTATTTCTGACTCACTTATATAAATTATTAATTACCTCATAGTATAATTCCATTCGTAAAAGTTTTATTAATATATATATAAGAGTATTGGAGGCTGAAGGGTTCATTTCTGTCTTTCCTATATCTCTTTCTTTTAACCTCGTGGACACTTACCTTGAATGCTCACATAAGCTGCATGTTCAAATGCAGCCCCATTGCAACTTATAGCATAAGTATTCAATGGATTCGTGTCATCAACTATGGCTGGATACACGTAATGAAGAAGATGTATATATATACAGAGATGGGGGTGTCCATATTTCATCTTGCAGTCACAACCATCCACTGCACACCACAGAGGTGGCATTAGCTTTGAGTCTCATATGATGGATGGATGTCGGTGACTGGTGGTGAGGGAGATGTGGTAGAAAGCAGGCATTTTCATACATTTCGACTAAAGTGTTCTACTAAATGTTTGACATCTGCTATAATGCTTGGGATTTATCCAATTCGGTGTATATGTGTGCATGGGTCTGCGAGTTGACCACCAGCCCCCTAACACCTACCATTGACCACCAAACACCCTTCCCTGAATCTAGAAATTAAAGAACTGAAACATGAAGAACTGGAAATTGTAAAATTGGAAAACTGAAAAGTATAGATTTGGAATATTAAATTAATGTTGGGAAGTAAACATTTTTTCCATGGCGCTGGCCTAGAAGGCCCTTAGTCTACCACCTGGCTGCTGGCCTTACATCCACATGTGTCAATCACAGAGTTAGATGATCATCTAACCAGTATAGGGACGATATGTGGTTAGCACGATGAATCCCGCAGCCATTATAGCTGGTTTTCTCAACCTGGAACCACTACTTATTGTAGCTACCCAAATGCCTCACGATTCTGGGTGGGAACCAGTCCCATGCTGGCCAAAATACCATGAGAAAAATTTCTTTTCCCATGGAGACTTGAACCAGTGCAGGTCCCGTAGCTCTGCGCCTATGAAGTATAATTATTGAAATTCATCAGAGAACACTTTTTAACAACTCACCTTATAAATTTCGCTGAAGATGGGCATGATTACGTTTGAAACTGCAGTTTTGTGAAAAACACAAAATTTATGAGGTGAGTTGTCAAAAAATTTTCTGCAATGAATTTCAATAGATTTGGAAACTAAAGAACTGGAGAGTAAAGAAAATTAAGAATTTAAAAGTGAAAATGTAAAGAAAAAAGAAAAAAGATGATGCAGAGAAATGAAACAGAAGAAAGAGAAGCATGTCTAGCATTAGTTAATAACAGAATTGGAATTTAACATCTCACCTCATAATTGTAGAATCCTTGAAGACTAGTTTCAATACTTCAGTATATCATCTTCAGCCAACAGAGGAGCAGGAAGCAACCTTCAGAATAGCCAACCACCAATTCAAGTTAGATAGAGCTAAAGATGGTATACAGAACTATTGAACTGGTCTTCGAGAAATTTACAATTATAAAATTGTATTGTATGTAAGCCTATGTTTTCCCTTTACAGAGATTTAGGCGCTCTCCCTCTACAGGGAAGAATTTGAACCATACTAATTTAGTTACACTTGTTTTTGTATAGATGTCATTTTGAGTGGTATGTGGTCAGCGTTCCGCCTCATACTGACATCTAGGAAACAAGGTAGTACTAGGACGGGAAAATTTGTAAATTTTGCTTTAGAGGCCTTTTCATTCTCCCACGCTTAAGGATTTTTACGAGCCTGAAAATCTTCAGACTCGGGACCCACGGCTTACAAGTCCCTCCCGGAGGACTTGCTCCTTGGATTTTTCTGTCCTAAAAAATCCATTGACCCTGGCCGGGTTTGAACCCGCAACCCTCGGGACCAGAGGCAAGGAGCATAACCACTAGTCCACAGCGGCCGACACACTTACAGAAGAGCAACATGGAAGCCAAAACAACATGACCCAAATGTAGTGTATAAGAATGTGCTTTGAAGAAATAACTTAGCATGTATTTGTGTATACAAAAAAAAAATAATGCATGTCTTCTAGCTATATTAAATATAGAAAAAAACTGCACAGATATACCAAAAATAAACCAAATTAAATGGTTGTTCTCAGCTGGTATTATTATAAAGAGAATTTGGTCTGAGTCTTTTATGTCTAAATTATTACTGTGCGCTATTTTTTTTAGGTTTAATTCTATTATCTAAAAATCCAGATTTTAGGCAGAAGAAAAACATTGCAACACTGGTAAATTTCTTCTGGACTTGATGGTCATGGTCTCGAGGCTTAAAGTTCCTCGATGTTTCGCTGGAGACTACATTTGGCGTCCTTAAATGTTGACCTGAGACTACTTCTATGTATTTTTTTGTATTGTAAGCCCATGTTTTCCCTTTACAGAGATTTAGGCGCTCTCCCCCTACCAGGAAGAATTTGAACCATACTAATTTAGTTACACTTGTTTTTGTATAGATGTCATTTTGAATGGTCCGTGGTCAGCGTTCCGCCTCATACTGACATCTAGGAAACCAAGGTGGTACTAGGACGAGAAAATTCGGTAAATTTTGCTTAGAGGCCTATTCATTCAGGCTTAAGGATTTTTTACGAGTCTGAAAATCTTCAGACTCGGGACCCACGGCTTAAAGTCCCTCCCGGAGGACTTGCTCCTTGGATTTTTCCATCCTAAAAATCCATCGACCCCAGCCGGGCTTGAACCCGCGACCCTCAGGACCAGAGGCAAGGAGCATAACCACTAGTCCACCGCGGCCGATCTACTACTATGTATGATACAAATTCATTACATTAAACACCATTATTCTAATCTTTGCTGTGACGTGAAAATAAATGGTATTCTAACATTTGTTTGAAGTGATATTTTAAAAAATTAATACTTTTTTGTAACATTTTGGTTAAGCAGTGTTTTACTTCATGGACCTGTGACATTAGCATGGACAAAATAATTTTCACTAAATATTCAATATACTAATATATTTAATTTGATAAGAATTAACATCTGTTTTTGGAAAAGTATTTGTAATTAAATCTTTACTTTTAATCTAATTTTGAAAGAGAAAAATGGTTGTGAGTTATCTGTAAAAGATAGGCATATATTGTCGCAGACTTTTTTTTAGATATTCATTTCTATGTACATTAATTTAGTGTACAGTAAAAGCTCCTTATTTACGGTTCCCTTATTCATGTTTTCATTATTCACGGGTTAAAAAATTGTGTCACAGTTCCTGTATTCGCGATTAAAAATTTCTTTATTCATGGATCCAATCAGTATATTAGAAGGATTAGTATCCTTTATTAATGCATCGGCAACTTTTTTTTACTGCAGGCACGTGTCAAGGCAGCTTTTACAAAGAGTGATTCAAATCAAATGGACAAATTAATATCAAAGTAAAACAAACATTGTCACTAACCTAAAGTTCGTTGTTAAAAGCCATCGTCACTGTATTTCACATGCTGCTATGTCTGTTGATAATGCCGCCTCGCCACGATCGGTGTTTTATTGTTTCAACTTGTCATTTATTGCAATAATTTTGATTGAAAAACATGCATCTCTTCTGCTTTCTTGCCAATTTATAATGTTGAGTAAAAGGAAAAGGTTCATAATCTCTCATTGATTGATTTTTATTTGATAATTTTTATTTTATTTTGGAAGCTTGGAACTTATCCCCTATATACCCATACAAATTATCATTCCATGTTCTGTGGTTTCTGTATTAACGGCATATTTGTGGAACATATCCCCTGTGAATAAAGGAGCTTTTACTGTATTGTTACAGTTTAGGCAATGAAAGCCATTTAAGTGTCTAAAAAGCTACTTTTTTAATGTACTGATGTACTTTTTTTTTTTTTTGCTCTAGCTCTATAGTACATACAGTACAAATATTAAATATGTTTAGTGTCCCAAAAAAGTCCTCTAAATGATGGCGAAAACACCATTGAAATCGGTCAAGTAGTTTTTGAGTCCATAAAGCCAGACTCACGGATGTTCATTTCTATAAAGATATAATTTAAAACTATTTAATGAATTAAAATTTAAAATTAGTAAAATTATAAAACATAAAAGCAACATATTTTTTTACTTGAAATTATTTTCCTTTTACAGTAGTTTTTTAGTTGATACACCAAACAAAATGTAAGTTTCTTTTTTAAATCTTAAGGAATCAATTACTGTAGCACTTTCATTAATATTAACCCACACATTAAAATTAAACATTACAGTGTGTAGAAATTTATATCATTTGCAAAGAAGAACTTTCAGAATAATGATTACGACCAATGTACTTTTTACACTGACTTTTTTTCAATCACTCTGAAACAGGGTCTGTGGGTTCACTGTCGACGACTATCCCCATCAGAAGATAACCACCTCCTCCACTTGTCGTGATATCTGGATGTGTGCTATTGGACCTAACCTGCTGTTTCCTCGAAAATGTTTCTGTTAGTCTCAAAGCAATAGTATTGTTCTGGGTCTTCAGATGTACATAAACTTCAAGAAGAGGTTCCAAGCATGGGCAGAAGACAACAAACGGTCTTGAAGAATGCACATATGGTAGCAAAGCATACAAAATATTCCCAGGATGTTCACGCGTGACGATTATAAGCCCATCAGCTTTGTTTGGCCACAGAATTGCAGTTGCTTTATCAGCTTCTAAATTCCATTTTGCTTTTTTGACTGAAAATTCATCGTCATCGGTATATTTTCGTTTTTTTGTATTTGTATTATCATCTTTCTTATCCTGTTCACTTTCTTTTTTTGGAACGATGCTAGTTTCAGTAGAGACAGTGGATATTTTCTCCTCCACCCCTGATTCTTTTATTGTCTTCATTTTCTATTACATCAGATGGAGTTTTCTCTACCTCACTTGCTTTATTATTGCTTTCATTGCTTTTCTGCACAAGTTTCAGAAGCAAGCTGTTTACATTGGAATAGATGATACGAGACATTTGTTCACTTCTAAAATTCATCGCATCAACAACAAAATGTTGTGCAAAATTTGATGGGTGTACATGAATCAAACGGCCTCCTTCGGATAAACTGTTTAATACAGTTGCAACAACTAGCCCTTCGCACTTGTTTTCATAAACAATGTAAGTGCCATTTGAAGTCACACCGGCAGCTGAGATGATCTGTGATAAAGTATCTATGCGCAGACTCATAATCTTGCCTGGCTCATATCGGAACAGGATTTCGGATATCAATCTGATTGTTGGCCACCTGACTGAAACATACTGATAGTACTGCCTGTCATCTGTATGTTTCCTATCTCTCTTTCTGGACTGTCTATTTTCATAAAATGTCTTATTTTGTTGACTCCTGTTTTCAATAACTCGGATATAATTTGTGATTTATCATCATGTAAGCTCGATACATTCTTTCTTAACTCTTGTTTATATATTCAGTGTTTGGACATTCTATTAGGTAGTATTCTCTCCTTGCAAATTTTTTGGAATCATTTTGTATGTTTTCCAAACTGGTTTGCCAATGATTATACTGAAATCTATTTTATCTTTCCCTAAGGTGACATATTCCAGTGTAACTTTATGTAACTTGGTCTGATCTTGTCTCTGAATTATTACATAATCTCCAATTTTCACCAGACCTTGTTCCGTTGCAGTCCCTAAAACAAATTAAAATGTAACATTAATAAAGAGAAAAATTACACAGTCTCAGCAGGGATTTGAATCCAAGATCTCCAGCTTTATATGCTGGTACACTACCATTGAGTTCAAATCCAGCTGGGATTAATGATGGGAAGAATTTATGGAGTGGGTCCCAAGTCTGAAACTACTGGGCTTTTAAAAGAACCTCAAGTCTAAATTAAAACATCTGAGCAAAATTTAATCGGCCTTTCTATCCAAGTAATGCCTCAGTTGCCTACTAGATGTCTCTTAAGATGTAGAGCTAATTATTTGTCATTTTCTGACATCTATAGGGAAATAAAATAACTCATTGGCACTATCAAACCTATAGGTACATGGCTGCATGCACATAAGCTTTCCACATGTCCCTATTCTGAAGTAACATTTTCAAATGATCTCCTGTATAATGCACTTCCCTCAAATCATGGTTAATGTTATTCTCCCATCTCATTATTGGCCTATCAATTGGGTGTTTTCCCTCTGCACATACTGCAACAATTAATTTTGTTTTTCCATTTATCTGAATTTATGTAAGTGGTACAATGGCATAAAATCCTCCTCGCTGAAATACCATGAGACAATTTTTTCCTCACATGGAGATTTGAACCACTGCACATCCTATAGCCTACACCAAGGAATGATGCCTTAAACCATGTAGCTAAATCACAGGGGCAACAAAGAGGCATAATCAAGATGGCAGAACTTTAGAATAGGACGTTTTCTGATTATCCATGTAACAATCTCATGCTACTGTTACACTATATAAATTTACCATTTGTAATAACATTTCGTACTATTTTAAACATTTTGCAATGCTTTTTAAAACATATTTTACGATTATTAAATATTTGGATAAGGTGGGCAATCCGTTGCACATGAATTCTTCTAAGTTCTAGTGCGCATGCGTGAGTTGCTGTAATGGTTAATGTAGCTTCCGGTAGATGGCTCTGAAGTCGGCATTACCAACTTTCAGAATAAAGTCCCAAATGCTAAAAAAAAAAATGGATGTAAACTAACTTCCTATTTCCTAACCTAACAAAACAAATTACATGCATATTATTTAATAAACTATAAACTAATTTTACGTACACTAACTTGTCCCATCGGAATCTAACATAATGAAGTTTATTTCCTGAAATATGGTTTGGAGTTATTTTCAAATGTTGGTAACTCTGATTTCAGAGTCACCTAGCAGATGTTACATGAAGCAATTTAACGTCTGTAGAAATTGATTCACAATATTCGCGTAATTTATAAATATTTAAAAATCGTAAGAAATGTATAAAATAGTTCCAAAATGTTTAAAATAGTATGAAACATTATTATAAACGGTTGAAAAGTATTTAATGCATCAGTGGCATAAGAATGCTATGGAAAATTATGAGAGTCGGATTGTCCACCTCAGCCAATTTTATGTATGCAAATTGTGCTATTCTCTCATTGAAGTTCTACAGAATCAAAGTGCACATGCATGAATGCTTAATTGCTTTAATGTATCTTGCACCTGAAGAAGTAATTCTTTTCCAAGTTGTGGTGATGTTTCGAAGCAGCTAACTCTCTTCATGCCCGATGTTGTAGTAACTTTTGAAGGATTGGTGTCCCAAAAAGAATTACTGATCAAGGTTGGGTTTAATTTTTGGTAGAGCTGGATTCTATTCTTAGGGTCAGAAGTTGGTACACAGGATAGGAAAACACTTCACAATCACTGAAAACTGTTTCTTGTAGAATTGTAAATTTATTTACTATTTAATTTCCCAGCAGATCAAGTAAATATAGGTGGTATTATTCTTCACCGTCAATTAAAATTAAATTATTTTCTTTTCTTGAGTCAACTATTCTTCTTGTATTAAATATCACATTTTATCAGGAGAGCTCTATTTGCTTCTATCTTTGTGGAAAGTTGTATGCAGAATGACTAGGTAATTCTTTTATAATTTTAAAGAACATTATTACATCACATGATGTTATATTTTAAATTCTATTGGTTAATGGTCCATTAAATACAAGGTTTAAATTTGATCTGTTAAATCAAAAAGTTAATTGTTTCAACTTCCAATCAGAATTTAGTATACTTTTATTTAAAAATATGAAATTCAGCAGGTGTTCTTATTACAGTTATAACAGAAAGCTTTATAATTCTAACAACAATGACTTAAAACAACTTTAAAAGCATTATTAAGAAAGACTGTTATGTACTACAATTTCTTTAATTGTTACTGAGACATTTTTATTCAACAATGAACATCAATTAATTATTTAGATGTTTTTTCTTTATTTAAGTTATATTTAAATATTAAAAGAATTTTAAAGTATAAAACTATTAACTTTTAACTTCCATATTTATTATGATATTAAAATCCTGCTTTACATCATATCGTATTCGGCCTTAGTTTATGCTGTACTTTAAACAAAGTCACAAACGGTATCCCTTCTGCAGGCATCCATGGTTGGTGGAGCGATGATACTATTTTACGGGTCATCTGATGTTTAATGTATTCAACACGAGCGGCCATGTTAGTTAGAATAACTGAATTTCCCTCTTCGTCAACTGACATGCGCGAAATGGTGTTATTTAAATTTATACTTATTGGTCACCATTGTAATTTTTTCATGTTATATTGTGTTTCAATACTTTGTATTATTTTTGCGATAATTTTGTTCATACATACTGTAGTAGTTACATAAAATGTAGATTGATCAGGGAACTATGTTTTCCTCTATGCCGCTGGACAACTATGTCATTAGGTTCATGTGGCCAATGAAATCATACTTAACCACGTGCTTCTGTTTACATTACAACATAAACTAAGGCCGAAACCAGTATAGATGACAGGACATATCTGTAAAATTGGTGATCAACATTCACAGTTAATTCCAAACCATATTTCAAGAAATTAACTTAATTTTGTTAGGTTCAAATGGGACAAAATATTAGTTTACAGTTTATTAAATAATATGCATGTAATTTATTTTGTTAGGTTAGAAGGAGGGAAGTTGGCATACCTCCATTTCTTATAAACATGTTTGGGAATTTAATGCAAAAATTGGTCATTCCAATTTCACATACATATATCCTGCCACCTGGTGGCAGTTATATTATGCATTCACGCACTGTGATTCTGTAGAATTTAGAAGAATTCACTGAGAAGTGAACATCTAATACTAACGTTTTTCCGGATTAAGTGTAGAAACCATCACACCTGAATTCTTCTAAGTTCTACAGAATTGCAGTGCGCATGCGTGAGTTGCTGTAATAGTTAATGTAGCCTCCGGTAGTTGGCTCTGCAGTCGGCGTTATTAACTTTGGGAATAGATTCCCAAACGCAAAAAAAAAAAAAAATGGACGTAAACTAACTTGCCATTTCCTAACTAAAGAAAACAATTTACATGCATATTATTTATTCCCAAATGCTTAAAAAAATGGACGTAAACCAACTTCCCATTCCCTAACCTAACAAAACAATTTACATGCATACTATTTAATAAACTATAAACTAATTTTACGTACACTAACACTAAATATGGTTTGAAATTATTTTCAAATGGTGGCAACGTTGGAACATGGGAAAGTAGCAAGTAAGTAATGTATCCACGATCATGTTTTACGTAAATATATAAATACAAAATATTGTAAAGAAAGCTTGAAGATCGTTGCAAAATGTTTAAAACAGTACAAAACATGTTTATAAGTGTTAAGTGGCATAAGAATGTAAGTGTAGAATTGTGACCGGCATATAACCTATCTCACCCAAAATGTTTATAACATGGTTCCAAAATGTTTAAAATAGTACCAAACGTTATTATAAATGGTTGAAAAATGTTTAGTTCATCAGTAGCATAAGAATATCAGATGGAAAATTGTGTGTGACGGTTTGTACACCACAGCCGTTTTTTCATCAAGAATGAAGTTTAATCAATGGTGATTATGTTGAAGTGCAATGAGCAAAAAAATTGCCCTTTTCTAAACATTTACCAAGTTAGGCACTGATATGTTAACTTTTTCAGTTTAATTTGAAGACAAAATTAATTTGTACTTATGAGTCCAACTATTTCACAAGCTATAAAACAGTTCTCAATTATGAAAAGGCAAAAATCGATTCTTTGAAGTTAATCTGGTAATATATTTCTCTCTCATTTTTCTAGACCCCTATTAAAATCTAAATTCATTTCTATACCCCAATTTTCAATTAAATACTGTAAACAATGACTGGGCTTTATAATATAGCTATATGCTTTAGTATATTAAATGTATTAATGTAATTACTATTATTGTCTAAGCACATAAAGCTGCAAATTTAACGATATCCAGCAAGATGTCTGAAGTGATCCCAATAACCTCAAACATGAAATCGGAAACAATTAAAAAATCGAAAGCTTATATCTATTACATCTAATATGACGTATGTATATTTTTAAATAACTATATTGGATTAAATAGAGTAATTTTTTAATGTAATATCAGTTGAATGATAACGCTTGCCCATTTCTCAATCAAGCCCCTCAATAGCAACATAAAATTACTTACTCAGTTTTTCAAAATAATCCATGATATGGTCTTTTTAAAACGCTTCGTGTAATTAATTCCAAGAGCTCTCGCTTCAAAACATAATTGGAAATTTGAGAAAAGAATTTGTGGGTATCTCGCGGTAAAACAGTGCAAGAGACGCCATACACTTGTTTCTCACAATTTACTAAGATTATCGGCATTTGTTTACTAAGCCGTTACGTTGGCAGCAATATTTCAAGTATCGATTATTTATCAAGTACAGTAGTAAACAAAAAGTAAAACAGTTCAAGTCCGCGACTTTTAAAATAAAAAGTCCGTTACACATTAGTAGCAAGTGGAAATTGGTCCAATATTAGCGGTTTATGAAATATATTCTTCTCTTGTTTATTAAATTGTATATATCCAGTTAAGTTGCGAGAAAACAAACACGGCGGCCGCAAATGTGATTTTTAAATTAAGGCTTTTGGTTTTTTTTTGGAAAATATCTTTATAATTTTATTTCAACGGCATATACCGAGTTTCATTGCCAAAAATTGAAAATTGCGGCTGTTCTAAAATATTCGCTTTTTATGTTGCTTCCTCCATCTGTTAGTAGACTGATGAACCTCCAAATCATATTCCTGGGAATTTCAAAATTCACGAATTCCTCCTCCTAGAAAAAATTCTATGAATAATAGTAGGGGTAGTAATAATCTAATGCCTAAAATTTTTGGATGATCTTCATTTTCCTTCTTGGTTCTCAGTACAATTTTGGTAAAGATTGATGCCAAAAGTTTTGAGGTATACAGCATTTTGTGAGGTGAATAAATTCTCTTTACACAACACACAAATTTAGATATATTTAAAATAAGCAGCTAAGCAATCATGACCAGTTATAAGCCAATGCTTCATGTCTTGGTGAATCTGACTAATTAGTTTTAATTATAGTTGACCATGATTTATTAATTTTGTCAGCAATCCAGTGTTCTTTCATTGGTGATCTTATTGGCCTATTTATTAAAATTTCTGCTGGGTAATGTAAATTTCCCTGTGGTCGATGCAGTATTGTAGTACTTTCATTACTAGTCTATTTCATTGGCATGTACAACACAAGAATACACTGTATAATTAAAGTTTTATTTAATGCAGTAAAAACCGGTATCCTAAGCCAATTTTGGATATCCCTTTTTTTTTTGGTTAGAGATATTGCTGAAAGGCAGTATGGCTTGGATAGCTGTTAAAAAGTGCCCTTTGAAATTCCTTTATTTTTAATGATAAAGAGGATTTTTTTTGTGCTCTACTTCAGCGGTAGAGAATCAGCACATAGGTTTCAATTCCGGCTCTGGAAGAAAAATGTTTCTCTCTACTATAAATTGTAATAGATTAGCTGTGAATAATATCCCGTACTGTAGCTGAGCAGATATGATACCTTAGTGCAGACCCAATTATTGATGAATCAGGGAGTTGTAAAGCTGAAGTAGATAGCAGGTTAGTACAAGCACGAAGAGCCATAAAAATGTTGAATGGAGTACCGTGGAGTAGGATCATGTCAAACCACACAAAGAAGAGGATTTTGAAGTCTGTTGTGGAAAGCATAATGACTTATGGTGCTGAGGGATGGACTTTGGTAGAGGGACAAAAAACTAAGATCTTGGCAGTGGAGATGGATGGAATAAGACGCAGTGCCAGGGTGTCCAGGTTGGAAAGAAGAAGAAATGAAGTGAGGCAGATGATGGATATGGAGGAGGCAGTGGTGGAAAGGATCGAAAGACGAGCTCTTCAGTGGTATGGCCATGTCAGGAGAATGAGGATGATAGGTGGCCCAAACTCTTTTGGAAAGGTCACCTTCTGGTAGAAGGAAACGGGGCAGGCCAAGAACAACTTGGAGAGGAGAGATCCAAGATTGATAAACGATCGAGGTCTGGAGGAGGATGAAAGGCATGATCGGCAAGAATGGCGAATGGGAATACAGGGTAACCGCTGAAAAGTGGAGAGGCCCTCAAAAGTAAAAAGTAAGTAAGTGCAGACCTACAGGTTCGAGTCTCCATGGGGAACAAGTTTTCTTGTGGAATTTCAATTAGTAAGGACCAGTATTCTCCCTGTTATATTATATGGATGTGGATCATGGGTTTTTACTTTAGGGGAAGAAAAGATTATGAATATTTGAGAATAAAGTTTGTAGGAACATTTTTGGACCAAAGACAGATGAACAGGCAGACAAATGGAAAAGACTACAACAGTGAGCTACATGATTTTTGTGGGAAAACAGATATTATAAGAACAGTTAAGTCTTGTAGACTGTGATGGTCAAGACATGTGACACAAATGGGGAATGAAAGAGAGCAATGAAAGCTCCTTGTAGGAAAACCAGAGGGAAAACCTATAGGCAGGCCAAGAATGAGGTGGGAGAATAACATTAGATCAGGATAGGGATGTATGTATGTTCGCATGGCCATGAATCTATGGATTCGATAGTACCTGTGAGTTAGTTATGAGACCAGTACTTACCCTAAGTTTTTGGATAGCTACAATAAATAGTGGCTTCAGGTTGAGAATACCAGTTATAACAACTGGGTAACTAGACATTTCGACCACATGTCACCCAATACTGGCTAGAAGATCGTCCAAATCTGTGATTGATACATTATAAACATGAAGCTAGCAGGTGACTATTAAGCTTGTGCGATATGGAGAAGAAAGAGCTGTGAATAATAGTTTTCTTATTTTGATTCCTTTATTATACTGTTGTTTTTTTTGTCACTGGCCTACCAATAGCTAATATCTCTCCATCAAAATGGATTTCAGGCTCCTGCACCTTATTCTCTAAATTAATATTAAGAAGCTACAGCTATTACTATGACTGAAATAAGTAAATTAATGTACACAACTAAATTATTGTAATCAATGGTAAAGAGAAAAATTTATGCCAAAATCAAACCTTCAACTTTTCATGTTGATGCTCTAGACCAGCGGTTCCCAACCTTTTTTGACTCGCGAACCCCTTCTACAATGATCTGAGTTGGGTGAACCACTGACTTTTAAATGTAGGTACAAACAGGAGACATGCATAAAATTGAATTCCAAGCAAAAGGTTCAATAACCTTAAATTAATTTAACTCTTAATGGTTAAAACCTGAAGTTACTCTAGTCACGGCTTATAAGGTACACAACGTATAGGCTTAGTTCAACCACAGAAGTTAAATAAAGTCTCAAATCACTTTCAGCACAAAGTCTGTTTTTGTATTTATTTTTTAAATAGGCATATGAAGAAAACAACTTTTGCGGCACTGTTGTTAGTATTGTTAGAACACAAAGATGCTGGCAGACTAAATTTCCATTGTAGAGAAATCAAATGCATTTCTAACATTGTTACATAACTATAAATCAGGCATTCATAATAGATATTAATTTATTGTGGAAATTATGTGAATTCCCGATGTTACACATAGGTAACAAGGGAGATTATAGGGTTAATTTAATTTTATTATAATTATAATAATATAATGTAATTATTATGACAATGCCGCAGAAATGAAGGAAACAATAATAGTAAAAATCAGCACAGAACTGCAGTTCTGTGTTAAAAAACATGGATGTATGAGGTAAGAAGAATTTTTATTGAGGAAACCTCACAATGTAAAAATTGCCAACTTATTATATGAAACAATACTAAACCTAATCTCGAAACCTGCCATTATGGAAAAGTCGGGGTTTGCAAACCACAGGTTGGGAAACAATGTTCTAGACCACTGAGCTTCTCATGCTAGCACAAATTCTCCCCTTATCCTATTCTCCTGATCTCACATCCAATGCAATAAACCATCATTCACAAATACACAATGAATGGCTTTTACATTAAGAAGACTTGGTGGATGAGAAGGAAGCCTGAATTAGCTCAGTGGTCAGAGCATCAGCATGTAAAACTGAAGATTCAGGTGTTCCGATTCTCAGCTCTATAAAGTAGAATCATAGGAACAGAAATGCTGGGTAGACAAAACCGAGTAATTAATGAAGAAAAGAAGTTCTTCTTGGAGAAACTGTATACACAAAGTGAATTTGTCAGAAAATTGAAGTTATGGTCCAATTTCACTGATTTATGGAATATATTATTCTTTTGTTAAACTGGAATTTGAATGAGACACCTGGTTTTACGCGCCAGGGCACTACTTTGTTCTACCCAGACATCTCAATTCAAATGGAAATTTTTCTCTCTCTTATATAATCCCCTATTGCCTGAAGCATATAACATTCATTCCTAATGCCATCTGGCATTTTATTATTCAAGAAGACTTTTAATAAGATTTCTACACAACTATTATAACAAGTAAAGCTTATAATTTCAATGTTTTTATTTTAAATTTATCCCTCACAATATTTATATAATTAACTTCTTATGCTAACTTATTTAAATGACTGCAGAGGAAACAAAGGTATCATAACCAAAGTCCACGGCTGTGGTCTCGAGGTAGCGTGCTGCCTTCGTGTACAGGTTCAATTCCTGGTCAGGACAGGCTCCTAGGCTTTTTTTTTGGGGTTTTTCCTCACCTGTAAGACAAATGTCAGAAATCTTAGGGCCCAACGGTCCCTGAAAATCATCTGGCCATCATCATCATCTATCTTTCACCGGTGTGGAAAGCAACGGGAAGCTACCACACCTATAATTCCCTAGTAAAGCTGCAAAGCATAGCATAGCATGAAAATGCTATAATTGCAGTGAAAGACCTGCCCTCGGGCAGAATCGATGGATCATAACCAAAGTTATTTCTTTTTTAATATTGTTGTATAATTTGACACATTAAAATAATTTGTACTATTTTTTTCCCCTATTATTTTATTAAAAATATTAAATAAATTAAACTAATATAATTTATAGGATACATTGCCAATTTAAGGATTAATTAAAATGTAAGATATATACCGATACATTGCGACGAAGAAAACATGGCAGCTGCTATAGCAATTTTTCAATTTTGGGTTTCTAATGGTCGGATTTCCCAGATTTTTGGAAGACAACTTCCTAGTTTTCTTAAATAGCACATACTAAGTAAAACATGGTAAAGTGATCCCACTACAGGTCTCAGGAGGCCCTTGGGGTAGTAGGAGGTTAAGGCTTCTACTTTTTCTGGGCAATCGGCACTTCGGGTCAGCCAGGTTGTCAGTTCTGCATGATGACCACCTTTATCTCAGGAACAAGTGTCTGGTACTCATTTCCGTTAGAGGCTGATTCGATCCCAGGGCCATAATGCCACCAGAAGGTTTGGGTTAGTTTAAAAAAATCAGGACTCGAACCCTCAACCTTCCAGCTTGTAGCGCAGTGCCTTAACTACTATGCTATGGTGTGCCCCTGCACATACTGAGCTTCATTGCAAAATATTGAAAACTGCAACCTCTAGATCAATTTTCAAAATTTTATTTCAGGTGAACTCCTATACCTAATAGCCCGATTTTGCTGGTTAACAAATTAGACTTTTTCTTTTGCTATATGCCACATATGGTTCTAATAAAACAAAAATTGTAGCTGCTAAAGCATTAACAGACACACGCATAGATTTTTATCATGGTTATTTTTGGTGTGTACTAGATAGGATTGGTGAAGATCTGTAAAAATTAAAAAATAAATAAATAATTATATTATTTTTAGTCTGAACATCTTCCAGTCTGGAAAAGCTGACGATAAAAACAGAATTGTTTTGAAACATGTTCAAGAACAAATCAACATTAATATTGAGGTTCATAGAGATGTTCAGACTAAAAATAATATAATTAAAATAACTTCAAAATATAACTTCCTAAAATTAAATATAAATAAATAAATTACAATAGGAAGCAGCAATATTATGAGGTTCTTATTAATAAATAAGGTGAATCTCGTAATCTTACCTCACAAATTCTTGATGTTTTGATATGTTGTCCATTTTATTGTTAGCTTGTCCAGTTAGAATTTATAAGGTAAGACGATCAAATTCACCTTATTTATTTTTTAAAATATTTAAATGAGAACAACCTCAATAGCTTCATTACTTCAGAATTCAGGTGAAACGCTGGAGTTGGAATAGAATAGTAAAAGGAGAATTATGGACAGAAGAGGCACTGTACCTAGAAGATAAAAGCAGTTTTTAATAAGTTATGTAGTAGGAAAAGCAGTTTTTAATGTTGATTCTGATTTGAATGTAACTTTAAATAGGATAGCAACAAATGACACTTCCTCATTTAGAAGTAGCTTCAATTTCTTCAGTGGTCGGATGATTTAATGATGTTATGATTCTCTCTGTGTTTAATGAATACACAGTATGCGATGGAATCATGTTTCGGTTGACCTGTAACAAACATTCAAACTATCAATACACAATTACGTCAGCTGTACTAGTTAGATGGTAGCATTTATTTAATATTTCGAGGAAGTAACACAAAGAAATTAAACATAGGCTCAATTTTGGAAATGCGTGCTATTATACATTACAGGGACTCTTGACGTCCCAAGTCTTTTCAAAAGACATTAAACTAAAAATATATAAAATTATTATGCTACCAGTTATATTATATGGATGCAAAAAATGGACTTTTACTTTAAGGGAGGAAAAATATTATAAGTATTTGAGAATAAAGTTCTTAAGAAAATTTCTGGACTAAAGAGAGATGAATATATAGGTGAATGGAAAAGATTTAATAACAGTGAACTACATGGTCTTTATAGGAAGCCAGATATAGTAAGAACAGTTAAGTCTCTTAGACCGCGATGGGCAGGACATGTGGCACGAATGGGGAACGAAAGACATGCATGGAAGCTTCTTGTAGGAAAACGCCCAGTTGGTAGACCAAGAATGAGGTGGGAGTACAACATTAAGTATGATTTGAGGGAAGTAGATTATACAGGGAATGATTAGAAAAAAACATTAGCTCAGGACAGAGCTTATGTCTGCACTGCCATAAATCTACGGGGTTGCCAGTGAGTTAGAGTTAACACCATGAGATTTATTTTAGATATTATGAGTTAGATATGTACTAATCACCTCATATTTGTAGCTTTTTTTTTTGAGAACTTGAGTTTCAATGCCTTAGGCATCATTGTCAATTCTTTCTAACTGTCGAAATGGCAGTTGGTGATCCTGTAGGTTGATTTTTGTACCCTCTGTTGACTGACTGATGAACTTCCAAATCAAATCTTTTTTCTCTGGGACTTTTTTAAAGTTTATTATTTTCTTTCCATTTTTTGTGTATGTAAATTTTCTCCCAAACTGTGAGTTCCTAAGATTTAATTATTGCAGATTTTTCTACTTCTCTATTTCTTACATTTCTAAAGTATTCTTTCAATCTCATATTCAAATTCCCTTTTTGTTTTTCCAATGTATATTTTTTCACAATCTTTCCAATTAATTTGATAAAATGTATATACAGAAAAACAGAAAGAAAATAATGAACTTTGAAATTCCCAGAGAAAAAAATTTGATTTGGAAGTTCGTCAACCAACAGAGGGATCAGAAACCAACCTACAGGATTGCCAACTGCCATTTCGATAGTTAGAAAGAATTAACAATGAAACCTAAGGCGTCAAAACTTAAGTCTTGAAAAAAGCTACAAATGTAAGGTGAGTAGTACATATCTAACTCATAATATCTAGAAGGTAGCATGTCTATCTAGGAGCTAAACACTGCAGGAATAAAGCTGAAGGAGTGTATACACTTCTTCCGAGCCAAGTTCCAATTGTAATGTAAACAAACCAGATGTATGACTGCATTTTCTTTAGTCGAATAATAGTTTTACTTTAAGCATGTAAGGAAATGTAGTTCCATCTCTAACACTTTAAATAAAGGAAATAAAAATATGTATTATCTAGTACCTAACTATATAAGTTACATGGGAGAATCTTAAAATATATAAATACAATTTTAATAGGTTAAATAAGCATTGTTATATTCTTACACTCACACAATGCAAAATATGTTGGGATTTCTACACGGTGATTACAAATGATTGGAGCAATTTCATGATTTTATTGTAGCGATCTTATTTGACATATCTTCACAGAACTTTAAAGTTATGTATAAAAACTCATAAGGTTTTTTTTTGTTTTCTCTCGCAGCCATGTTTCAGCTTTAAACGGAGAGAGCGCAGCAGTTATCAAAGATGGCGACAGGCGAGGAGAAAGCATATGCTGTGCTTGAATTTCATTCAACTCAATCTGTGATAACTGTGCAACGACACTTCAGAACGAAGTTCGAGAAGATTGCACCGGAGTGCCAACTCCATCGGCGATGGTGTATGCGCAATTTAAAGCTACAGGATGCCTCTGTAAAAGGAAATCAACGGGTCGTCCTCAGTGAGTGAAAGAAAAGGTTGAGAGTGTGCGGATGAGTTTCACACGTAGCCCACAGAAATCAACACGAAAAGCGAGCAGAGAGCTGAACATTCCACAACCGACTGTTTGGAAGATCTTGCGGAAAAGATTGAAGCATAAACCTTACCACTTGCAATTTCTACAAGCCCTTACGCCATTGACAAAGTGAGTCGGTTTGAATTTTGTACACAAATGCAGCAGTTTATGGATGAGGATGGTTTTGTGAGAAACTTGTCTTCAGTGACGAAGCAACATTCTTTGTGAATGGCAAAGTGAACAAACACAATGTGCGAATTGGGGGCACAGAAAATCCCCGCGTTATTGTGCAGCACATTCGCGACTCCCCAAAAGTTAGTGTGTTCTGTGCGGTTTCTCAGTTCAAAGTTTATGGCCCTTTTTTCTTCTGCGAGCAGAACGTTACAGGACACGTGTACCTGGACATGCTGGAAAATTGGCTCATGCCGCAGCTGACGACCGACAGTGAGACCTTCATCTACCAGCAGGATGGTGCTCCACCACACTTCCATCACGATGTTCGTGAATTTTTAAACATGAGATTGCCAAACCGATGGATCGGTCGCAGTGGAGAGAATGATCAGAAATTGTTGTCATGGCCTCCACGCTCCCCCGATTTGACGCCGTGCGATTTTTTTGTTTGGGGGTATGTGAAAGATTCAGTGTTTGTGCCTCCTTTACCAGTAGACTTACCAGAACTGCGAGCTCGCATAATCAATGCCTTTGAACAAATTAATAGGGACATGTTACGTCGAGTATGGGACGAACTTGATTACAGACTTGATATCAGCAGAATCACCAAGGGGGAGCATATGGAGCACCTGTAACATCTCAAAAAAACCTGGGAAGTTGCTCTATGTATCTGTAAAAGTTCGTGAAAATATGTCGAATACTACAGCTACCATAAAATCATGAAATCGCTCCAATCATTTGTAATCACCCTGTATTGTTTCAAAATGGCCACTCTCTGTAGAATTTATTAAAACACTGGAAAAGAAATCATTTGAAACATGGAGAGAAACAAATTATTTTGAATATTTTCAAACAGTTTAGAGAAAAATATCCTACATTAGCCATTGAGGATGTGGTGAAAATAACAGCAAAATTTACAGGTGGGTTAGCATAGAGCATAAATTCTGCTCTTAATGAAATTGTAAATAAAAGATATCTATCGACATAATGGAAAAAGCATAAATGTCTGATTAGGTAGGCCCATAATAATTTTTTGTCATAAATAAATAAATAAATAAATAAATAAATATGAAAATGGAAGAAGTTCTTAATTAATTATGAATGAGTTGTATATTTTGACTCACCTCATATTTCTTCATTTTTATGCAGACTAGTTTCGTCGCTTCTGTGTGACAATCTCCAAGCACATCGCACAGAAGCAATAAAACTAGTCTGCATAAAAATGAAGGTGAATTAAAATATACACTCATTAATAATTAAATGAAACCTCATAGTGTTATTTCCCACATATATTTAATAAAGTTCGTAATTATTGGTACCATCTTACTTTGTATTCAGTCTTATTTCCTGTAAAATACGATGTTGCCTAAGAACAATGTTCTATCAATGACAGTTCCTTACACAATTTAGTCATATGGCAGGTAAAAGTAGCATCACAGTTCCCCCAATAGACAGAGGCGGTGGAGTAATACCTTATGCAAGTTTGTTTACAGTACAACTGGTACTTAGCTCGGAATTAGTTAGCTAGATTTTGTTGAGTTGTTTCTTGACTCATCTCATACTTCTTAACTCCCTTGCAGATCCAGATTTCGTCACTGTATTTGTGACATTCTCAATGCTGTTCACGTTCAATGAATGAGAATGTCACAAATATAGTGACAAAATCTGGATCTGCGAGGGAGTTAAGAAGTATGAGGTGAGTCAAGAAACAACTCAACAAAATTAAAATAAACCTCATAGTGTTATTTTCTACCTACATAACTTAATAGTTAGCTAGATGTCTATCCCACTAAATTGTCAAGGAATATAAACACTGCTGGGGTAAAGTTGAAAGAGTGTCTAGGACAGATTACCTGAACTAAAATTGTATGCTGTTCTCCGGGCGGGGACTACTTCAGGGAACCCATGCCAAAGGCTCAAACACAGGGACATGTTCCTAGGAAATGGAATGTTAGGACTTTATACAATAGCGGGGCACTAGAGATATTAACGCGGGAATTAGATAAATCGCCCTTGGATATAGTCGCTTTACAGGAAGTTAGGTGGCCAGGAGAAGGGAGTCAGGAAGCTTTGCATTATACTATTGGGGTGCAGAAAGACCTGCATTTGGAACGGGTTTTTTAGTCAGAAGGAGGATCCTAACCGCTATCCGAGATATTAAGTTTGTTAGTGATAGGATATCATACATAATTCTAAAGGGTAAACGACATGATTTTATAATTGTAAATGTACATGCCCCCACAGAAGATAAAGATGACAAGATCAAGGATGAGTTCTATGAAGAATTAGCATGCTTATTTGATAGCCTTTCACGATATCATATGAAAATTGTCTTAGGAGATTTTAATGCAAAAATGGGGCGGAAGATATATTCAAACCAACAATAGGCAAATTCAGTCTTCATGAAGATAGTAACGACAACGGGGTTAGATTAGTCACATTTGCCACATCAAAGAATCTCATTGTTAGAGCACAACATTTCAGCATAAGGATATTCATAAATACACCTGGACGTCCCCAGATGGAGAAACTCGGAACCAGATAGATCATGTATTAGTGGATAAACGCAGGCACAGTAGCATCATTGATGTTAAATCAGTTAGAGGGACAGACTGCAATTTGGATCATCATCTGATCAGAGTGAAAATCAGACAATATCGCTTATGAGAGGAACAAGCGCTAAAGATGATTCTGTAAAATATGAATTAAAAAACTTGAAAAATGATGAAATGCAGCAAGAATACCAAATCAAAATTGCTAATAGATTTGAAGTATTGGAATCTTCAGATGACAATATGGCAAACAAAGAAGAAACTGATATAAATAAAGAATGGGAGGCTATAAGAGATACTATTAAATTGTCAGCATCAGAAAGCATTTGTTGTTTAAAAAAGAGGCAAAATAAGAAATGGTTTGATGAGGAATGTGCCGACATTGTACAGAAAAGAAAGGTAGCAAAAATGAAATGGTTACACGAGCCAAATGAGGTAAATTTAGAGCAATTGGGTAGTGTTAGATGGGAAACCACCAAGTTACTAAAGAGTAAAAAGAGGGAATATTTGAGAGAGAAGATTAATGATCTTGAAATGAATGCAAAAAATAGGAACATTAGAGAATTATATCAGGGAATTAGTATAGAGAAGAAAGGGTTTCAGGCTAGAACAAACATAATTCGGAATGAAAATGGGGATATGATTGCAGATTCCAGGTGTATATTAAATAGATGGAAAAGTTACTTTAATCAGCTATTAAATATACATACACAACAGGACATTGAGAAGGATAATTTATAGACAGCAGAAATGCTAGTCGCAGAACAAAGTGCATTAGAGGTAGTAATAGCGATAGAAAAATTGAAGATCTATAAAGCATCAGGTTCAGATGAGATCCCAGCAGAACTGATAAAATCATGGGGAGAAAAATTGATGGACAAGATACGCCGGTTGCTTAGTGTGATTTGGGAAAAAGAATCTCTTCCAGATGAATGGAAAGAATCGATTATCGTCCCAATTTATAAGAAAGGAGATAAAACTGATTGCAACAACTACAGGGGCATCTCATTACTTTCAACTTCGTACAAAATTCTAACAAATATATTAGTAAGCAGACTTACTCCCTATATTGATGACATCCTAGGAGATCATCAGTGTGCATTTAGAAGAAACAGGTCTACAACAGATCAGATTTTTAGTATAAGGCAGATTTTAGAAAGATTTTAGAAATGGGAATATAATGGAACTGTACATCAACTATATGTAGACTTCAAAAAAGCATATGATTCAATTAAGAGGGGGAAGTTATATAGTATCCTGCTGGAGTTCGGAATTCCTAAAAAGTTAGTTAGACTTATACGAATGTGTCTAAATGGCTCAAAGAGTAGGGTGCGTGTAGGCAAACAGTTTTCGGACACTTTTGAAATCCAGAATGGGTTGAAGCAAGGAGATGCACTATCTCCTCTACTATTTAATTTTGTACTAGAGCATGCCATTAAATCTTTAGAGAATGAGGAAGGCTTACAACTCAATGTTATTAATAAGCTGTTAGTTTATGCTGATGATGTAGTACTACTGGCCGATAGCGAGGAGATACTAAAGGCCAACACGCACACACTATTGAGTAACACTAAGAAATTAGGACTGGAAGTAAATATCAATAAAACTAAATATATGGTCACACGTAGAAATTCATTAAATAATGGAAATGGACAGCTAATGACAAATGAGGGAAATTTTGAGGAAGTGGCTGAATTCAAATACCTAGGAACAATAATCACAAATAGGAATGAGATGCACAAAGAAATTAAACATAGGCTCAATTCTGGAAATGCATGCTATTATGCATTGCACAGACTTTTGATGTCCCAACTCCTTTCAAAAAACGTTAAGCTGAAAATATATAAAACTATTATTCTACCAGTTATATTATATGGGTGCGAAACATGGACTCTTACTTTAAGAGAGGAAAGGAGATTACAAGTATTTGAGAATAAAGTACTTAGGAAAATTTTTGGACCAAAGAGAGATGAACAGACAGGTGAATGGAGAAGACTACATAACAATGAACTACATGGTCTTTACAGGAAGCCAGATATAATAAGAACAGTTAAGTCTCGTAGACTGCGATGGGCAGGACATGTTGCACGTATGGGGAATGAAAGACGTGCATGGAAACTTCTTGTAGGAAAGCCAGAAGGAAAACGCCCAGTTGGTAGACCAAGAATGAGGTGGGAGAACAACATTAACTATGATTTGAGGGAAGTAGATTATACAGAGAATGATTGGAAAGCATTGGCTCAGGATGGGGATGTATGGAGAGCTTATGTCCGCGCGGCCATGAACCTACGGGTTCGATAGTGCCAGTGAGTAAGTAAGTAAAATTGTATGTTATTTGTGTGAATAGTATAGCAGGATTTTAATATTATAATGAATATAAAAATTAAAGTTAATAATTTTGTATTTTAAAATTCTTTTAATATTTAAATATAACTTAAATAAATAAAATCATCTAAATAATTCATTGTTAGTTAATGTTGAATAAAAATGTCTCAGTAACAATTAAAGAAATTGCACTACATAACGGTTTTTGTAAATAATGCTTTTAAAAATTGTTTTAAGTCATTGTTGTCAAAATTATAAATCCTTCCATTATAACTGTAATAAGAACTCCTGCATTACTTCATATTTTAAAATGAAAGTAAACTAAAACTCTGATTGGATGTTAAAACAATTAACTTTCTTATTTAACAAATCAATTTAAACCTTATATTGAAAGAACTATTAACCAATAGAATTTAAAATTGCCATCATGTGATGTAATAATGGTCTTAAAATTATAAAAGAATTACACTAGTCATTCTGCATACAACTATCAACAAAGATAGAAGCAAGAACAGATTTCCTGATAAAATGTAATAATTGATTTGAGAAAGGAAAATAATTTATTTTTAATTGACGGTGAAGAATAATACCACCTAACATTTACTTAATATGCTGGGAACTTTAAGAAGTGAATAAATTTGCAATTATTTATACAAGAAACAGTTTTTAGTGATTTTGAAGTGTTTTCCTATCCAGTGTACCAACTTCTGACCCTAAGAACAGAATCCGGCTCTACCAAAAATTAAACCCAACCTGAACCAGTAATTCTTTTTGGGACACAAATCCTTCTTCAGAATGTTACTAAAACATCGGGCATGAAGTGAATTACTTCTTCAATAGCAAGGTAATTTTTTGATAATTTAATCTCTAAGTCATAAAATCTGTACCAGATGACAGTTTGAATGATGGTGATAATGGCAAAATTTTAACTGAAGTTGACAGAAGTAGATGGCAAAGGCCTTTGAAACCAGTATCAAGAAAACATGGAACATTATGAGATGAAATGTAAAAACATTTTATCCAACTCAATTAAAAAACTAATCAATTGAATTGATGTTTACTTGATGAAAATCCATATTTATTAAGATATAATTCAGTTACAGCTGCAATCTTATGACTATATGGGTGAAGAGAAGAACTATGGATAGTGGTATCAGTATGAGATGGTTGTGAAAGATACCAAACTCAAGTATCTTTCACAAACCATTTCATACTGATACCACTATACATAGTTCTTCTCTTCACCCATATACTCATAAGACTGCAGCCTTTAATAGTTACATTCATAGACTTTTAAATATCCCTCTTTCACCCTTGGAATATAATAATGAATTGAATATTATTAAACAATTAGCTATTAATAATGAATTGAATATTATTAAACAATTAGCTATTAATAATAACTACGACCCTAAAATTATAGAATATTTAATTAAGAAAATTCATCACAAAAAAAGCAATTAACAAAGTTTTTCCTTTACCCAAGGAAAACATAAAGAAATATGTCATACATAGGCCCAATTTCCAATAAAATATCTAAACACTTTAAAAAGTTGAATATTAATGTGGCATTTAAAACTAATAAAACTTTACAAAATATAATAAAAAACAATAAAACCAAAATAAAAAAAGAAAAAATTATCAGGTATATATAAAATGAAGTGTGGCACATGTGACAATGTCTATATAGGACAAACTGGTAGACCTTTTATCTCTCGTATAAAGGAACACATGAGAGCATATAACAGAAATTTAGAATATTCAAAATATGCTAACCACCTATTCCAATTTAATCATTGTTTCGATCCAAATTTTGAAATTTTACATGTTTGTGATAAGGGTAAGAAGTTGGACCTTTTGGAGGCTGTAGAAATAAATAAATTGAAAAGTAGTAATAAATTGTTAAATTCTCAACTTGATTTCAATGAATCGCCTTTGTTAAATTAAAAAAATTTAATAAATTGTTATATTGTTGCTTAGATCAGTTGATATGTACTATAATAACACAATTCATAATTTGTTACCATGTCTGAAGAAGGTACAGTGTACTAAAACAGCTGTAACAGAATTATAGTTTAATAAATATGAAAATCAAATAAAACTGTTTTATTTTTATTTAATTAACAATTATAACTTACTTACTTACTCACTGGCACTATCGAACCCGTAGGTTCATGGCCGCACGGACATAAGCTCTCCATACATCCCTATCCTGAGCTAATGCTTTCCAATCATTCCCTGTATAATCTACTTCCCTCAAATCATAGTTAATGTTATTCTCCCACCTCATTCTTGGTCTACCAACTGGGCGTTTTCCCTCTGGCTTTCCTACAAGAAGTTTCCATGCAAGTCTTTCATTCCCCATACGTGCAACATGTCCTGCCCATCGCAGTCTACGAGACTTAACTGTTCTTATTATATCTGGCTTCCTATAAAGACCATGTAGTTCATTGTTATGTAGTCTTCTCCATTCACCTGTCTGTTCATCTCTCTTTGGTCCAAAAATTTTCCTAAGTGCTTTATTCTCAAATACTTGTAATCTCCTTTCCTCTCTTAAAGTAAGAGTCCATGTTTCGCACCCATATAATATAACTGGTAGAATAATAGTTTTATATATTTTCAGTTTAACGTTTTTTGAAAGGAGTTGGGACATCAAGAGTCTCTGCAATGCATAATAGCACGCATTTCCAGAATTGAGCCTATGTTTAATTTCCTTGTGCATCTCATTCCTATTTGTGATTATTGTTCCTAGGTATTTGAATTCAGCCACTTCCTCAAAATTTCCCTCATTTGTCATTAGCTGTCCATTTCCATTATATAATGAATTTCTACGTGTGACCATATATTTAGTTTTATTGATATTTACTTCCAGTCCTAATTTCTTAGTGTTACTCAATAGTGCCTGCGTGTTGTCCTTTAGTATCTCCTCGCTGTCGGCCAATAGTACTACATCATCAGCATAAACTAACAGCTTATTAATACCATTCAGTTGTAAGCCTTCCTCATTCTCTAAAGATTTAATGGCATGCTCTAGTACAAAATTAAATAGTAGAGGAGATAGTGCATCTCCTTGCTTCAACCCATTCTGGATTTCAAAAGTGTCCGAAAACTGTTTGCCTACACGCACCCTACTCTTTGTGCCATTTAGACACATTCGTATAAGTCTAACTAACTTTTTAGGAATTCCGAACTCCAGCAGGATACTATATAACTTCTCCCTCTTAATTGAATCATATGCTTTTTTGAAGTCTACATACAGTTGATGTACAGTGCCATTATATTCCCATTTCTTTTCTAAAATCTGTCTTATACTAAAAATCTGATCTGTTGTAGACCTGTTTCTTCTAAATGCACATTGATGATCTCCTAGAATGTCATCAATATAGGGAGTAAGTCTGCTTACTAATATATTTGTTAGAATTTTGTACGAAGTTGAAAGTAATGAGATGCCCCTGTAGTTGTTGCAATCAGTTTTATCTCCTTTCTTATAAATTGGTACGATAATTGATTCCTTCCATTCATCTGGAAGAGCTTCTTTTTCCCAAATCATACTAAGCAACCAGCGTATCTTGTCCATCAATTTTTCTCCCCCTGATTTTATCAGTTCTGCTGGGATCTCATCTGAACCTGATGCTTTATACATCTTCAATTTTTCAATCGCCATTTCAACCTCTAATGCACTTGGCTCTGTGACTAGCATTTCTGCTGTCTGTAAATTATCCTCCTCAATGTCCTGTTCTGTATGTACATTTAATAGCTGATTAAAGTAACTTTCCATCTATTTAATATACTCCTGGAATCTGCAATCATATCCCCATTTTCATTCCGAATTATGTTTGTTCTAGCCTGAAACCCTTTCTTCTCTATACTAATTCCCTGATATAATTCTCTAATGTTCCTATTTTTTGCATTCATTTCAAGATCATTAATCTTCTCTCTCAAATATTCCCTCTTTTTACTCTTTAGTAGCTTGGTGGTTTCCCGTCTAATACTACCCAATTGCTCTAAATTTACCTCATTTGGCTCGTGTAACCATTTCATTTTTGCTAGCTTTCTTTTCTTTACAATGTCGGCACATTCCTCATCAAACCATTTCTTGTTTTGCCTCTTTTTTAAACAACCAATGCTTTCTGATGCTGACAATTTAATAGTATCTCTTATAGCCTCCCATTCTTTATTTATATCAGTTTCTTCTTCGTTTGCCACATTGTCATCGGAAGATTCCAGTACTTCAAATCTATTAGCAATTTTGATTTGGTATTCTTGCCGCATTTCATCATTTTTCAAGTTTTTTAATTCAAATTTTACAGAATCATCTTTAGCGTTTGTTCCTCTCATAAGCAATAGCCGTTGTCTGATTTTCACTCTGACCAGATGATGATCCGAATTGCAGTCTGTCCCTCTAACTGATTTAACATCGATGATGCTACTGTGCCAGCGTTTATCCACTAATACATGATCTATCTGGTTCCGAGTTTCTCCATCTGGGGACGTCCAAGTGTATTTATGAATATCCTTATGCTGAAATGTTGTGCTCTTAACAATGAGATTCTTTGATGTGGCAAATGTGACTAATCTAACCCCGTTGTCGTTACTATCTTCATGAAGACTGAATTTGCCTATTGTTGGTTTGAATATATCTTCCCGCCCCACTTTTGCATTAAAATCTCCTAAGACAATTTTGATATGATATCGTGAAAGGCTATCAAATAAGCATTCTAATTCTTCATAGAACTCATCCTTGATCCTGTCATCTTTATCTTCTGTGGGGGCATGTACATTTACAATTATAAAATCATGTCGTTTACCCTTTAGAATTATGTATGATACCCTATCACTAACAAACTTAATATCTCGGATAGCGGATAGGATCCTCCTCCTGACTAAAAAACCCGTTCCAAATGCAGGTCTTTCTGCACCCCCGTAGTATAATGCAAAGCTTCCTGATTCCTGACTTCCTCTCCTGGCCACCTAACTTCCTGTAAAGCGACTATATCCAAGGGCGATTTATCTAGTTCCCGCATTAATATCTCTAGTGCCCCGCTATTGTATAAAGTCCTAACATTCCATGTTCCTAGGAACATGTCCCTGTGTTTGAGCCTTTGGCATGGGTTCCCTGAAGTAGTCCCCACCCGGAGAACCGAATGGGGGACTATTTGACCTCCGGAAAATTTTACTCCAGTTGAACCCATGTCCGCATTTCTTGACGGTTGTATTTTTACGGTGAAAGATCGTCACTCTTTCGCCCAAGGTACTTTTTTCGTCTGGCTTATCACCTTTGACCAGTCCGGCATGGGTAACCCTATCGGCAGCAATGCTACTGCCGGCATAGCTCTCAGGATCATTTAAGCATGCAAGCCACTCCACCACGACAAGGTAAAGATACCATGGAAATTAACAATTATAAACTGATTAAATTATTTCTGTATCTCAATTAAGTTTTAAAATTGATTTATGGCAGTGAATGCTGGACACTTAGTAGAGATGATGAAGAAAGACTGAAAATCTTTGAAAGGACAATCCTGAGGAGGATCCTGGGACCCATACATAATAGTGGAGTATGGCAGATAAGATATGATAAAATCTATAACTTGTACTCAGACCCAGATATTGTAAACGTTATTAAAATTGACAGACTGAGATGGGTGGCCCATATAATGAGAATGGAGGAGGAGAAAGCTTTACACTACTGAGACCAGATGGAGGAGGAAGAAGAAGAAGACTGAAAGCTGAGATGGATGGAGTAGAGGAGGACCTCCGAAATTTCAGGGTCCAGGAATGGAGAAGGAGGGCATTGGACAGGGATGAATGGAAGTGTGTCTTAACAGCAGCCAGGGCCCATAAAGGGCTGTAGAGCTAAAGGAAGAAGAAGAAGAAGAAAAAGAAGAGTTAAGTTTTAAATTTTACATAGGTATCTCAAAATTCAGCTCGATTTAGCTTATCAATACAATAAATATATGGCAGTGTGTACTTCTACTTAAGTTTTGATCTTACTTCTGCAAATAATTCTTGGATCTGTGTTTATGTACAATGGGTAATATCTGGGGCACTTTGTGCAAAAGAGAAATATCTAAGCCCCATTGTAAATGCAAATTTATTACTCTATTATGATGCTAATAATAAACTTTTACTTATACAATAAATTGTCGGATGTGGTGGTTTAGTGGTTAGGTTCCTTGTCTCTAGACCTGAGGGTCACAGATTCAAACCTGGCTGGGGTCAATGAATTTTTAGGATGGAAAAATCAGTAAAGGGACAAGTCCTCTAGGAGGAACTTCAAGTCATGGGTCTCAAGTCAGAATAAAAAAGGCCTCTGAGCAAAATTTAACTGAACTTCATTTATCCAAGTAACCTTGTTTCCTATTAGATATCTCCTCAAGGTGAAGTATTACTCCACCAAGTAATATGCACAGGCGGAAAAATATGTTAACTAACATACTGTCTTTCTCTTCCTTAGTATGTTTTGCCACTTCCTGTCCTCTGTATATGTTCTTTGTCTGGCAGGTAGAGAGCTGACAAATACCATGGATTTTAATGGTCTGTCCTTCTAGGCAGTCATTGGAAAAATTACTAATTTGACAACCCTGTTACTATTGGGGTTACGTGTAGGAATGGGCTGTCCCTTCTCATTACATGTTGCCACTTGTGATTTATTGTGAGGCTGATAATGGAGATATGACAAATACTGTGATTTTAAATGATCCGACCGCTTGAGCGTTCCGTGCTTAAATTGCTAATTTGACAACCATGTTAAGATCTTTCACACGTGTTTAGGGATTCTCCGCCAAACTTAAAATTGAACCATTTCAGTACGTGATCGGATGTACAGTCTTCTCCTATATCCCTTCCACAGATTCAGTAGTTCGGCAACACTAGCGCTAAAACTTTTCCCCTCCGCCCGTGCGAAGTTAACTTGGTGGTGTAATACAGGGTGAGGCAATGAAACGGCACGATTTTGAAAAATCACCAATAATATATTTACAAAAAGAGTATAATTATTTGAACATGAATCTTAAGTACATGAGTGGAAATTAATGTTTTACCTTAAAAAACAATCATTTTTTGAATATGGTGCCAGTAAGGTGACGTCCTTGGTTTTGCACACATTGTTGGAGTCTAAGATGAAATCCACCCATGGCGTTCTGTAGCATCTGCAAAGGAATGTTGTTAATTTCCTGCCGGATTCTCTCCTTCAGATCTTCTTTTGTTCTTGGTGCATTTTCCTCGAAGACTTTGCATTTAAGATAGCCCCAAAGAAAGAAGTCTGGGGCGGTCAAATCTGGCGAACGGGGAGGCCAAGGGATATCACCATTCTTGCTGATTAGCCGTCCTGGAAAAGCGAGTCTCAGCAAACCCATTGAGACATTAACAGTATGGCTTGTTGCACCATCTTGCTGGAAGAGTGTTTCTTCATCTGGATCATACTGATCGATGCCAGGCAGACCAAAAGTTACTAACATGTCAGCATAACGTTCATAGTTCACCGTTACTGTGTTACCATGTTCATCTTCAAAAAAATAGGGTCCCACGAGTCCACGAGAAGATACTGCACACCAAACTGTTACTTTTTCAGAATGGAGAGGTTTTTCATGAAGATCACGTGGGTTATTTGCGGACCAATACCGGAAGTTCTGCTTGTTAACGTAACCACTAAGGTGAAAGTGGGCTTCATCACTCATCCATAAGTTATGCACTCTTTCTCCATTTGTTCCGATAACATTAAGCATCGCTTGGCAAAAGCGTATGCGATGATTGTAATCGTTAGGTTGTAGGGCTTGCACTATCTGCATTTTGTATGGGTGATAGTGTAGGTCATTCTTCAAAATCCGTCTCACTGATCGATTGCTGAGACCAAGTTGAGCGCTGTGCCGCCTTGCTGATTTTCGCGGACTTCGTGTTAATGCATCGCGCACACGATCAATGTTCTCTGGGGTCCTGATTGTTTTTTCACTACCACCAATTTTTTCTTCGTCGTGCTTGCAGTGGCTTCAAAGTTTTTCACCCACAGGAGGATAGCTTTCCTCGATGGCACGGGAGCCCGTGGCGGTAGATTAAACTTAAGACGGAAAGCACGTTGGGCACCAACCACACTATCCATGTTTTTATAATATGCTTTTACAGCAAACGCACGTTGCACGCTTGACCAACGCTCCATGGCTACTGAAATTTCCACTTGTCTAGATGCTCAAGGTCGTTTCCCCCACTCCCATAACCCCCCACTGCGCCCGTCAGCCGGAGTCCAAATCGTGCCGTTTCATTGCCTCACCCAGTACTAACCATATATCCTTCACTGACATCTGTAGAGAAATAAGTGTAACTAAATTAGTCTGGTAGAATGTTTCCACTAGGGATGCAGCCATGTCCCAGGATTTTGTTTTTTAAACTTTTATTGGAAAAAATCATTATGAAGTTTAATTTAAGATTAAATTAAAATGCTTTATCAGATGAAATGCAGGGATTGTGACAAAATTTAGATAGGAAAAACAAAAAGATTTTAGAAAACAAGGGTGAAGGAACATCTTAGAAATGTCAAAAACAGTGAAGTGGAAAAGTCAGCAGTAGCTGCTCATGCTTGGTCTGAAAAATATGTAATTGAATCAAAAGCCAGTCTAATTAAACAAATAGAAAAACAAAAAGAATTCACAATTTGGGAAAAAAAATCCACATAAAAAAAACAAGAAAGAAAAAACTTATGAACTTCGAAATTCCTGTAGATTCTGACTGGATCCGGAGGTTTATCCGGTTCACCAACAGAGGGAAGAAGAAGTACTTATGATCTACATAACATCAGTCGATGAGAGAGTACTGAAGATGAAGCTGTCAAGCCTTTGAAACCATGGTCTACTTAAAAGACTGGATATGAGGTGAGGTATGAAGCACTTCAATTTAATCTTTAATTTTGTTTTTTGTTATAAAATATATTAATTACAACGTAACATGGCAATTTTTATAATATGATATGGCTTTAGGAAACATTCAAGCTACAATTAACCTTATGTGGGTGATATTTGGACTGTATACCTTATATAAATTTCAGCCATGGTCATTTTCATTGTCTAATAGGAAGGATTGGCCTTGGGGATTGTATCAATGTTGAATAGATATAACTGTAAAAACCCTAGAATGCTTCAGCTGTTAGTTTATCTGGCAGTGCTATCAGCAAATCCTATCCTTTATGGGGAAGGGAAAGGAAGAACCTGGCACCTAAAAACTGGGCCCTCTCTGCTAACACATGGTATTCCTATGGGTGTTAGATGTGGGATTGACAATTCCTTCCACTCCCTAAAAAAAATAATCCGTTGAGAAGCCCAAAGTTAATCAATCCAGACACATCGAACCATGATGACTAAATGCAAGGAAAAATGATTTAAGACTATATACCTAGAATGTCCTGATGGAAAAAGAAATGTTGGAAGACTTAAAGCTAGGTGGATGTATGGAGTTTTGGAAGATGTCCAAATATTTAAAATTCAAAATTGGTGGAGTCGCCAGGAATAGAGAGGTCTGGAGGAGAGTGCTTAGGGAGGATCTATTAAGATATGTAAAAAAATATCAAAAACATTTTCATGAGAATCATCTCCAAAGCAATATTTCTTCCGAATTACTAACAAGTAAACAATAGAGAACGTAATGTACCTGCAAGGCTTCGAGCAGTTGAAATGGAGTAACTGGATAATGTGTTGTTGGAACAGTATTGCTGCATGCTATCTGATAAGCAGCTCTTTGTTCTATCTCTTCCAGTGACAGTCTCTGAAATACAGGCTGTGACTTCTCTTCTTCTTGTTCTTCTTCCTCTTCTTCTTCTTCAATCAACTCTTCTGTACCTCGGCTGTAATATATACAAAACATAAAAATATGTTCTCTACTCACTATTAATAAAAACATACAAACCAATTAATCCACTCACTCGAACCTGGAGTTTCAATACGCACAAACCTGAAGTTCTCATATGAGGTGAGTCGTGAAAATTTTTAACTCTATATTAATAAGGTTCTCAATACATACCAACCCTGAGTCAATTCAATATTATATCTACATACATTTGAAAATACAATAGGAAGTAACATTATGAGGTTTTACTTAGTAAATTTTGGTCTGTATTATTCTTACCTCGTATATACAGACTCTGTACCAACTGAAGATGGGGCAAACATGACTTGAAACATATGTCTAATAGAAACAACTATAGGGTTCATCATTTATAATCTAAAAGGGTTCTTCATTTATAACCTAACAGGCATATGAAGTTTCGCCTCTCCTGAGCTCTTGCTTGATTCTCCCATTACCGCCTACCTTTCAGAGTATGCATCTGCTAGCAGCGGCACTCGGCAGTACTGTCTTGTCCAGCATAATGACAGGCGGTTAAATCTAGAGCAACACATTTTTGTGTGTAAAAATTATTTTCATTGTGAATCACCAAGCTGTGTTCACGCAGAATACATTCAAAAGTTCCTTGGTGAAGTGCCTCCTTCCAGATTTACAATTCATGAGATTGTGAAACGAAAGAGTAAATGGTCGTATCAACACTCATAACAAGCAGTACTGGGCATCTGAAAATCCACACTATTGCTTGAATATTAAATTTTGGAAGATGACATTTTAATCATTATTTAGATTGTATGAAAAATAGAATCATGTTCAAAAAATCCCTCATTATGATCGGAAAGTTGGAGTTTGGTGTGCTGTTAGCACTAGATGCATAATCGGTCCAATATTTTACGAGCAGACTGTAAATGCAGAGAAGTACCAAAATGACATTTTGACCCCATTTTTTCGTTAAGTGAAAGAAGAAGAGAAATCATATGGGTGGTTTCAACAAGATTCTGTTACTGCTCATACAGGAGAGGAATCCATGAATAAAATTAGGGAAGTGTTTCAAGACAGAGTGATTAGTGCTGGTATATGGACCTCTCGCTCCCCTGATCTAACAGTGTGTGATTTTTACTTGTGGGGTAACCTGAAAGTAAGTTTATGAGACAAATCCTCATATATTAGAAGCACTAAAACAAAATATTAGAAATGAAATCTGAAACATTACAGTTGCCCAACTTAATCAAGTGAATCAGAATGTGTTTTCCCGATATAATGCCTTTAGTCGAGGGTGGACGACATTTCCAGCATCTTCTATAAGGTAAGATTTTATCATGCTTTATGCGTGGAGTTTATGTAGCTGACTGTGGCACACCCAACCACGCACAGGCAAAAGTGCCCATTAGATTATAAATGAAGAACCCTGTATATGAGGTAAGAATAATACAGACCAAATTTATTTATTATTTGCATACATATTTTTGTGTATATATATATATATATATATATATAGTTTTCTGCCCAAGAGAAGGTTTTTCACTGCAAACTCAGCATTATCCACTATATCTTGCCATGTTTACAGTTTTACTAAGGATATATAGGTGCAGTAGCTTCTCGTTTCTTTCCACACTCCACTCTCTCTTTAGCATCTTAAAATATTAAAAGATCTTAAGAAAGGTGAAAAGAGTGGATGTGACTAATTAGACTCTCCGGACTTCAGTGAAATTCACCCAGAGGTTAAATATCAGTTCCATCAGGATTTTTGCCCAGATAAGAGATCCAGAAATCCCAATTTGTATATATATACTTTTGAAATTCACAATAGATTAAAGTAAGGAGACACACTATGTCCTCTTCAATTTTGTACTAGAGCATGCCATCAAATATTTAGAGGATAAAGAAGGTGCACAACTAAATGGTATCAATATGCTGTTAAATTTGAAGAGAAAAAATTTTCGCCTAGACCGGGACTCGAACCCGGGACCCTTGGCTTTCCGGGCCAAGTGCTCTACCAACTGAGCTACCGAGGCGAGTTACGATCTAGATGCAAATTTTTCTCTTATATACGTTGTAATTCCCTATCGCCAAATGCTTTTTGAAACCATTGTTTCTATCTTTGCAAATGGCGGCTTCTTAGTTAAGAAGACATTTATTGGAAATTTAACATTACTTTAAAAGCCAGTAAGGCCTCTAATGATGTTTTTATTATTAATTTAACATTTCTCAATGAAAGATAAATTAAATTTGAAGAGAAAAATTTTTCTCTTCAAATTTAATTTATCTTTCATTGAGAAATGTTAAATTAATAATAAAAACATCAATATGCTGTTAGTTTATGCTGATGATGTAGTAGTATTAGGTAATAGCAAATACTAGCACATGCTATTGAGTAGAACTAAGAAATTGGCGCTGGAAATAAACAATAAAACTGAATATATGGTCAGACATAAGAATACATTATATAATGGAAATAGTTAATGACAATGATGGAAATTAAAAAAAAAAAAAGGCTGAATTCAAATACCTAGGAACAATAATTATGAACAGGAAAGAGGTATAGAAGGATATTAAACATAGGCTCAATTCTGGAAATGCATGCTATTATGCATTACAGGGACTCTTGTTGTCCCAACTTCTCCCAAGAATGTTAAACTGAAAATATATAAAACTTTTTTTTTAATCATCAGGAAGTAACATTATGAGGTTTAATTTAATAATTGAGTTTGTATTTTTTTAACATTCTTACCTCATATGATTGTTTAGTTCGACATATGAGGTAAGAATGTTAAAAAAATACAAACTCAATTATATATAAATTTGTTATTCTCCTGGTTATATTATATGGATGTGAAACATGTAATCTTACTTTAAGGGAGTATTTGAGAACAAAGAGCCGGAAGCTAAAGTTCCTGATCGAATTATGTTTCTAATTGTTTCAATACATACCATAAATTGTATTAAGACTGGAGGTGACTTCTTAGGAAATTTTATTGAGATGAAATCTTAGATCTCTCTCACTGAAAAGAACTCAAATTATCTACAAGTGAAGTTTAAAGAGAACTTTCTCCGTGTTTATTCATCATTCTATACCTAAATTTAACCTCTCCCTTATGGATACTTCGGAAAATACTTTACAATATGTGATGCGAAAAATTTTTCCAAGTTCCAATCATACACAATGCGCATGCGCCAACAAATGTGAAGTGGTTTACACTATGGAATCGGGATGCAGCTATCATATTCATGATATTTAACACACCTAAAAGCTAACCTAATGCAATTTAAGTACTCTAACCTGTGAACGGCCAACCTAAAAGCTAACCTTACCCAATTTAAGCATTCTAATCTGTGAAAGAATGCAACATTAAAAAATGAATAGTAAGTTTTGAAATTCTGAAGTATATGTGTATAGTTAACTAGTACATACTCTATGTTGACTGTACTGGAACACGTCTTCGTTGTTGCATAGAATATTTGTTAAAATCAAATTGGCTGCCACGTCTTCACGCTAAGTATGTAATTAAATATCATAGAAAAACATATTGAAATAATTGTTAGAAATAAATAATAGTTTTAAAAAACTAAAACAACACGCTTTATTAGAAAACCGAACTAAAAAATGAGAAATAATTTTAATTTCCAACACGCTTGGGATAAAATTAAAGTGGTCAACAAAAAAATCATCTCCAACACATATAGAATAAAGCTAGAGTTATCAACAAAAAGAAAATAATTTTACCATCAAAAGCGTGGGGTGCTCTATATCAATTAATATATTTGATAATAAACAGATATTGGTAAAAGTAAAGTCTCTAAGAAGAAAATGTAAAAATCATAAAAAGCACCCCACGCTTTTGATGGTAAAATTATTTTCTTTTTGTTGATAACTCTAGTTTTATTCTATATGTGTTGGAGATGATTTTTTTGTTGACCACTTTAATTTTATCCCAAGCGTGTTGGAAATTAAAATTATTTTTCATTTTTTTAGTTCGGTTTTCTAATAAAGCGTGTTGTTTTAGTTTTTTAAAACTATTATTTATTTTTTATTTTTTAGTTTTAATATTTTACAGAATAAGATAAAAATGTAAATATCTTTAAATTCGATACTATTGTAGTATGAGCTAAAAGTAATACTCTTCTAAAAAAAAGTCCTCCCAGCCGGATTTGAACCACCGACCTATGGATTACTGAAATTATATACCACTACAGTTCACCGCTCTACCAACTGAGCTCTTACAACGATTGACTAAAAAGTCGACAAGTCCGCAACCTATTAGTTTACAGTTTTTTTTTTTTAATTTTCTGATGATTCTGGCCAGGATTTTAGAAACAAAATATGAAATTATTGTATTGTCACGGGTCCTTTACAAGTATACAAAGTTTCAAGTCGATCCAATGTTTCTAAGTGGGTGAAAATCGTGTTCAAAGATTCCGTTACATAGATACAAAGACACTTTTTTTGATTTTCTGATGATTCTGGCCAGGATTTTAGAAACAAATATGAAATTATTGTATTGTCACGGGTCCTTTACAAGTATACAAAGTTTCAAGTCGATCCAATGTTTCTAAGTGGGTGAAAATCGTGTTCAAAGATTCCGTTACATAGATACAAAGACACTTTGTTTGATTTTCTGATGATTCTGGCCAGGATTTTAGAAAACAAATATGAAATTATTGTATTGTCACGGGTCCTTTACAAGTATACAAAGTTTCAAGTAGATCCAATGTTTCTAAGTGGGTGAAAATTGTGTTCAAAGATTCCGTTACATAGATACAAAGACACTTTTTTTTATTTTCTGATGATTCTGGCCAGGATTTTAGAAAAAAATATGAAATTATTGTATTATCACGGGTCCTTTACAAGTATATAAAGTTTCAAGTCGATCCAATGATTTTAAGTGGGTGAAAATCATATTGAAAGATTCTGTTACATAGATAGATAGATACAGGTCAAGCTAATATAAAGCGTGTAAAAATCATTGTAAATAGTAGGAAACAATTTAAAAAATGAAACCCTAAGAATACATTTGGGATTATATTATTTTTGGTCTGGACATCTTACCTCAATATTAATGTTGATTTGTTCTTGGACATGTTTCAAAACAATTCTCTGTTTTATCTTCAGCTTTCCCAGACTGGTTTTATTTATGTTGCATTATGTTGCACCACCTGGATGTCGATGTCAGCTCCATCCTGTGGTTGGCCAAAGAACCTCCAAACAAGGTCACCCTCCATCGGAATATCAAAATTCATAACTCTGTTTCTGTTCTTCTGAATATAAATTTTTTCCCAAATAGTCAGCTCGTTTGTATTTTCTAACTGTTTTAATAATTTAGTGTCTGAATTTATATTATGTTTTTCAGACCAAACATGAGCAGCAACTGCAGATTTTTCAATTTCTCCATTTTTAATATTTCTTATGTGTTCTTTGGTTCTAATTTTTAGGTTTCTTTTTGTTTTCCCTATATATATCTTTTCACAACCCATGCATTCAATTTGATATATTCCTGACTTTTTATTTTTATCAGTTTTTTCATTTTTGTTGGTTTTTATTAGTTTATTTAAACTGTAGTTATTTTTTTTTTGGTGCTAATTTAATATTAAACTTCTCAAATATATTTTGAAATTTATTATGTACCCAGGGGTGATATGTGAATTTCCTATATTTTTTCATAGGTGGTTCTTCTTTTTCAAGATTACTTCTGTTTATCATTTTTTGTTTTTTGTATAAAAAACAAAAAATGATAAACAGAAGTAATCTTGAAAAAGAAGAACCACCTATGAAAAAATATAGGAAATTCACATATCACCCCTGGGTACATAATAAATTTCAAAATATATTTGAGAAGTTTAATATTAAATTAGCACCAAAAAATAACTACAGTTTAAATAAACTAATAAAAACCAACAAAAATGAAAAAACTGATAAAAATAAAAAGTCAGGAATATATCAAATTGAATGCATGGGTTGTGAAAAGATATATATAGGGAAAACAAAAAGAAACCTAAAAATTAGAACCAAAGAACACATAAGAAATATTAAAAATGGAGAAATTGAAAAATCTGCAGTTGCTGCTCATGTTTGGTCTGAAAAACATAATATAAATTCAGACACTAAATTATTAAAACAGTTAGAAAATACAAACGAGCTGACTATTTGGGAAAAAATTTATATTCAGAAGAACAGAAACAGAGTTATGAATTTTGATATTCCGATGGAGGGTGACCTTGTTTGGAGGTTCTTTGGCCAACCACAGGATGGAGCTGACATCGACATCCAGGTGGTGCAACATAATGCAACATAAATAAAACCAGTCTGGGAAAGCTGAAGATAAAACAGAGAATTGTTTTGAAACATGTCCAAGAACAAATCAACATTAATATTGAGGTAAGATGTCCAGACCAAAAATAATATAATTAAAATAACCTCAAAATATAACTTCCTAAAATTAAATATTAATACATTTGGGAATTTTTAACATTATGAGGTTTAATTCATAAGATTTAAATGAATCGTGATTTCTTCTTACCTCATACTTCTATGTTTTTTTAAACACAGCACTGCAGTATCAGCGACCGTTGTCACCATCCTCAGCTGTTTTCACGATTGTCAATTTTGTTTCTTTTGCCGGTAATTATCCAAACTGCCATAAAATTTGACAGGAGTTTATGTATGTAGCTATTGCTCTGGAGTTAACAATAAAGTTTATGATGGAATTAAAAAGTTGCATCACAGACTGTAAAGTTTAACTGATACTTCTTTTACATTCCCACTGTCAGCACCCAGACTTCATGTACACAACCTGTCGAGAAAGGATTTTTAACTCTGGATCATACACACATTTTTTGACCACACAAAAACATGGAGGGCCTCCCTGGATGAGTGATCACCTCAATGCCAGTCTCACCTCCGAGACAACACAAACATTTAAGACAAAACACACCATTTACTTATTCACACATTCCTCCTTGCTGCCTCAGCTGGTAGCAGGCAGAGTTAAAAATTTAAATTGTAAAATTAATTTAATTGCAATATTTTCAATCTCAGGGCCAGGAAAGGTGGTGTGTAGAATTTTTAACCACTAGATTGTGCACCAGATTCCTGCATTAAATTGTAAACCTATCTGCAGTACATATTATGTTGAGAAGGCTTGTGGTACTGTTGATAGCAATTCATCCATCAGATGGGAACGTTAAGCCTGGTGGTCCCCTTGGTGTTTTTCGACAGGAGTAGGCTAATGCTAGGTCTCATCTTCTTCCTTCTCTTCATCATCATCCCTCATACAACACACTTCACACTACACAAACACATCAACGTACACTCATCCTACACTTCTCTCTGTGTATACAGTACAAAAATACATGATCATAAGTAATGTCACGAGTGATTTCCAATTTATCTAGAGGATTTGGAAATAAAGAGTGGCATTTGTTAGGACTATTTAACGAATAAAATTAAGCTGTTTACTCAAAAGTCATTATTTAAATATAGTTATCAGTATTTTGTCCACTGCTGTGGTCTCGAGGTAGTGTGCTGCCTTGTCACGCAGCGGACCTGGGTACGATCCCCGGCAGTTTTTCTGGGTGAAGTTTTTATCGGGGTTTTTCCTCACCTGTAAGACAAATGTCAGGAAAACTTTAAGGTCCAAATGGTCCTCGAAATCATATGGCCATCATCAACAACATCCTTCAACAGTGTGGAAAGCAACGGGAAGCTACCACACCTACAATTCCGTAAAGCTGCAAGCATAGCATGAACATACTATGATTGCAGTGAAGGACCTGCCTTCGGGCAGAATTACTATGGATGGATGAATCAGTATTTTAAAATATTCATATATTTAATGTAAAGGGCAATGTGTGAAAACAAATCAGAAATGTGAGGTTATGCAACTTGCATAATTCACTGCAACTTGATCATATTATTTTTTGCCAAATAGGATCACATTATTGTAAGAATGCACCCTATTGGAGAAATAATTTAACACATCAAACTGTGTATTATAATCAACATTGTATGTTATTAATTCTTTTAGTAAAGTCAGTAAAATCACGGAATCTGTTCATTATTTGCTATATTCAATGTATTTGTTGGAGAAATATAATGCTCTGAGCTGTTCAGAATATTAAAAAGGAGGTGGTTTCTTTATCACAAAAGCAGGAGCTGATAAAGAGAAATCGATAAAGAGTGAGGTGAAACACCACTGAGCTTTTGTTATCACTACAGCAGGAGCTGATAAAGAGAAATCGATAAAGAGTGAGGTGAAACACAACTGTCATTCATTATGATGATCTTGTAGAAGATTCCAGGCTGTTTACTGTGGTCTTGAGGCTTGTAGTTCCCTGACTTTTGCCAGAGAAGCCCGGAAATCTTCTACATTTTCATCATAATAACTACAGCCCGGAAATATTCTACAAGATCATCATAATAACTAACAGCCCGGAAATCTTCTACAAGATCATCATAAAAACTCCGGCCGTGAAAGCCTAAGTCAATATACCACTGTCATTGTAAAATAAAATTTATTGAAACGTGATTGGTCATTTTGGGCATGAATTAAATTGTCTACATAAAGTGGTCTACTGTAGTGGTGCATAAATTGAAAACAGACCATATTACGTAATGCCACCTATCTGCCTAGAGCAAAACCCGAAGCACAAACATTGCAGTGGGTGGCATTAGAACACACACACACACACTTTAATTCATACTGTAGAAGGTGGATCAGCTTCTACGGATTGCACACTTTAATTCATACTGTAGAAGGTGGAACAGCTTCTACGGATTGTATTACCTTGTCGTTGGCGGATGTGCTTGTAAATCACCATGATCCTTTGGGCTAAGCCAGCAGTAGCATAGCTACTAGTAGGGGCTCTCAAGCTGGGCAGGCCAAAGGTGAGTGATCAGACTAAGAAACAATCCAGAAGAGGACATTCAGTGACTTACAACCATGTGAGCACTCACCTTGAAAAAGTGTACGTCAATGCAGCCCCATTGCGACTTAAGGCATAAAAGTGTAATGGATTTGTATCATCAGCTACGACTAAATACACGTAATGAAGAATGAATGAAAGAAGATGGATGATTGTGATGGCCAGATGATGTTCAGGGACAAATTTGCATTTGAAAAGTTTCTGACGTTTGTCTCACAAGTGAAGAAAAACCCCAAAAAACCTCATTCAGTACATTTGTCCCAACCGGATATTGAACCCAGGTCTGTTGTGTACGACTACAATGTTTATTCACATGACCCATATTTTCATTATCTTTACTGCTAACAGTTCTGCTCCTTAACTGTATGGTCTAAGACAGGGCCGCCCAAACTTTTTAATGGGTCGGGCCAATAACTGATTGTGCAATTGATCGCGGGCCAGAACAACTTCTTGGCAACAGCAATCAGACACTTTTTCATAAATTCGCCATCTGAAAACGGTTTTCCGTTTTCAGCAATTAGTTTCGAAACTTCATAACTCGCTTCAGTAACATTTCTTTGTCTTACACCAAATTAATACACCCTGAATTAATAACTGCTGTTGTGCCATAACTTTAGAAAAAAACACGTTCGCCTTTTCAGTACGCTCATCTCCACTCAATTTATCAAAATGGCTATGCTTTGTTTGGTAATGTCTTTTAATGTTATATTCTTTCACAACTGCAATAACATCATTACAAATAACACATAACACTTTGTTTCCATGCTCCTTCACAAAGTACTTGCTGGTCCAGGATTCGTTAAACTTCCTACACTCGGAATTAACTTTGCATTTTTTTAAGCATTTTCTCACTTTAACACTATTTTTACAACTAGTCCGTGCACAGGCTACTGTTTGATTGACAATATAACAAGCGAAACAATTAATGTTCAAAGTTTGGTGTGGGAAGAAAACGGTAAATAAGGAATGAATCATCTCTATTACTTTGTCAAGAGAAGAGGTGACATCTCAAATCCACATTCCAGAGAGATGAATTTTACACAGGGATGTCCAAACTAGATGTTACATTTTAAAATCTAAATTAAAAATATAAAATTAATTTGTTCATTTCATTCCTTACACGGGCCATATGAAAAGCCATGGCGGGCTGGATGTGGCCCGTGGGCCATAGTTTGGACAGCTCTGGTCTAAGACATAATACCTTATGCAGAGAGATAGACACATCCTCTTTTTCCTGACCATCATTGAATTACATTAATTTCAAGCGATGTATGAGTACTCACTTGTTCATTGAATCATCCACAATATTCGCTGTATTTCTCAGCCACGGATTTGGCACTGCTGTTCCCAAATTGTACATAAATCGATTTTCTCTGAGTTTGTAACCTTTTCTCCTGCTCAGAACTGTCATCAATATATTCTTTAAGAATTGCTATATAAAAATGAAGAGAAAACATTCCTATTAATTATTTTTTAACATTGTAGTTCCCTTCAATTTTTGCTCGAAAATATTATTTTATATATAGAGTTTTTCATATGTTACACAATTTTTAAAAATGCAATAATTAAGTCAAAAATGCATTTAAATATTTTTTTTTATATTTTTATCTACATACACTCCTATTTAAGTGTGGAAAAATATATCAGGCATATGCCCACCTCCACTGTCTTGGCAGGCAGTTCCCTAAGTCTGTTATCTCAATTCGTGGTGACTTGGAATTATCTCCTGGCACGACAGGCCTAGAAGGCCCTTAGCCTACCATCCGGCTGCTGGCCTCACATCCACATGTGTCAATCACAGAGATAGACGATCATCAAGCCAGTGTAGGGGTAACATGTGGTCAGCATGTTGAGTCCCCCAGCCATTATAGCTGGTTTTCTCAACCTGGAGCTGCTACTTATTGTAGCTACCCAAATGCCTCACGATGCCGGGTGGGCACTGGCCGAAATACCATGAGAAAATTTTTTCCCATATAGAGACTCGAACCAGTGCAAGTCCTGTAGTTCTGCGCCAAGGCTTCCTGCCTTAACCACTTGGCTACGGTGCAGGACGGTGACTTGGAATGGCCTCCCAGATCTTGTGACCTTACTCCATGTGACTTCTTTTTATGTGGTTATTGTGAAGTTCAAAGTCTACGTGAACAAATCACAAACAGTTCTCCAACTTAAGGAAAAAATTCAACATGTCATCAATGACATCAATAGAGATGTCAACAGGTCATCATGAACTTCATAGACCGAGTGTCTGCCAAGACAATGGAGGTGGACATATGTCTGATATAATTTTCCACACATAAATGGGAATGTACGTAGAAGAAAATAAAAAACAATTTTTTATTTCAATGCATTTTTTACTTAATTATTGCATTTTTAAAAATTGCATTATATATATATATATATATATATATATATATATATATATATATATATATATAAGACCCTACACAATATAAAACTGACAAGAAATAACACTACAAGGTATTTTATGAAATAAATTAAATTAATTACATCTTTCACCGCTGAAGTTTGAGGGTAACACTGTTGCCTTGTAAGCATTGGAGCAAGTTCAATCATATTAAATTATTATTTTGAAAGGAAAAATTAATGCTTGAACCGGGAGTTGAACCCCGGACCCCTGGTTCTACACACAAGTATGCAATCCATTACACCATTCAAGACACAATACAAATTTTCGATGTTTTTATTATTAATTTCATACATCTCAATGATGGATAAATCATATTTAAAGAGAAAAATTATACGCTCAGACCGGGACTTGAACCCGGGACCCTTGGTTTTCTAGTCCAAGTGCTCTACCATTTGAGCTACCTGAGCAAGTACCGATCTAAACGCAAATCTTTCTCTATATACGTTGTAATTCCCGCCCACCTTTGGTCAGGTAGCTCAAATGGTAGAGCACTTGGACTAGAAAACCAACAATACAAATATTAATATTTCTTTCCCATATAAAATTCTCTAATTGTCCAAGGCAGATAGCGCTACCAATAGGCAACCAGTACAACTAGAGGTCCAGGGTTCAAGTGATACTTTTCATTAAAAATATATACATATACACATATATTCCACAACTTAAAAATATCTACTCTAAAAAACAAAAGTTTTAGCTCTTCGAGGGTATCAGTCACTAAGAGTAAAAATCCAATTAGAGAATAAAATGATAGAACAGGTGAACAATTTTAATTATCTGGGATACAATGTCATATAGAAAAAGTGAAGAAATTGAAAACAAAATAAATACATTTAATTATATGAATGGCACCATAAAACGAAGTCTCATCAAAGAAACTAGAAAGGAGACACTTTTAAAATTTTATAAAACAATGGTGGTTCCAATATTGTTATATGGATCGGAACACAGGGTCTTAACAAAAAACCAGTAACAAAGAATAGAAACATCAGAAATGAGGTTTCTGAGGAGTGTGGCTGGCTATACAATAACAGATCAAAAGTGAAATGAAAATATACGAAGAGAACTAAATATATTCAAACTATTAGATACAATTGCACAATACAGAGATGAATGGATGGAGCATATCAATAGAATGGATAACAAAAGAATTCCAAAACAGATTCTTCATTACAAACCACTAGGATGAAGAAATGTAGGAAGACCCAGTAAAAGATGGACAGACCAATTCTAAAATGAGATTGGAACAGACCTTAAGGTCTAATCCTTGATGATGATATATATTACATAAACCAGTAAAATGGGGCTATAAATCGGACTTCATGAGGAATTTGTTAGTTTATGCAGTCAAGTCCCGGTCTGAGCGTATAATTTTTCTCTTTAAATATGATTTATCCATCATTATGATGGACTTTGTTAGTATGAATGAATGAGAGAAAAAGTATCTTGTCTTAAATGTTCATTGTCTTGGGGTGGTCCTACCATTTGGCTGATCAGCTATTGGGGGAGATCTTACATGTTCTTGTGTGTCAAGGAAATATGTGTGGGATCCAGAATTACAAATCCTCTCCCGACAGATCATGTTCCTGCAAATCCTCAATGGCAGAAGTGTTGGGGAAGCAGAAAAATCTGCAGCAGCCACTCATGCTTGGTCACAAAATTATACAATAAAAAGTAATGTTAAAATCCCACTAAAACGTCTTCTTCAATGAGAAGCAGCTAGAAGGTATATAGACTGTCATGGCGGATTGTGAATAAGAGTGAAACTGGTTGCTCGTGTTTTTGCACAATTTTCAGCAGGTGTTAGTTTGTTTTTATAAACGTAATATCGATATTGTGAATTTATTTTGTTTGTTGCTTAATTTTACGCATAATGGCTCCACGTAAAGCAAGAAATTGTGAAGAAAGCAAAGAAGAAATAACTAAGCGTGTGGTCCAAGAATGTTTGCGGGATCCAGCCATGTTGCAGCTGTTGAAGGACTCCGTGCGTGAGGCTATTGTATCGGAGCTAAAGGTAACTATAGACCGTAATACGGAAGTTATTAGGCAGTTGGAACTCTCGCTTCAGGAGAGGGACAACAAAATATTAAAACTGGAACAACAGTTAAGTGAGAAAACCGACTCGCTAGAGCAATACCAACGTCGACAGTGTCTACGTATTTTCGGTGTACCTGAACAGGATGGTGAAGATACGGACAATATAGCAATCGACGTGGCCTCCAAAATTGGAGTTAAATTAGAAACCTGTGATATCGACAGGAGTCACAGGGTGGGAAAAAGTCGGATCGACCACGGCCTGTTATTGTTAAGTTTATCAGTTATAGAAAGAGAAGGGAGGTCTTCCAAAATAAAAAACAATTGAAAGGCAGTGGGATCACAGTAAGAGAAGATCTCACCCAAATTAGATATAAATTGTTAAAGGACTGCATCACAAAATTTGGCGTCACAAATGTGTGGACAATTGATGGCGCAATACATGTGAAAAATGGAGATACCAAACGCATCATCACCCGGGCCTCTGATATGTAAATCTACCTAGTGCAAACACGCCCAGTGATACCATATCCCCAATTTAGCACTTTTATATAAATTATTAAAATTATATTTAGAAATTTCACATTAATTATTAGTATTATATTTAGAAATTTTACTTTATTTATTAATTTAATATTTGAATAAGATATTAGTGACTTGTTCTTTTCTTATAATTCTAGTTAAAATATTTTTAAAATTTTCCATCCAAATAATGCTATTCATTTGGCGGTCTCTGACAGGTTAGAGGACACTACCCTTCTCAAACCCCTTCCAAACAACAATAATGCAAGACAGGTTCTAGAAACAGCATTCTCCCCCTTCCCGTCTTCCCTACATGTGGTTCACTTGAACGCACAAAGCTTAACTGCACATACAGACGAGATTAGAATGATTTTCTCTTCTTCCAATATTCATGCTATTCTCGTATCAGAAACATGGCTCACTCCCTCCATTAATTCTAGTTTAATTGACATGGATGGTTATACTTTTCTTAGACATGATCGTGTACATAGTCGAGGGGGCGGTGTTGGTGTCTTCGTTAGGACAGACCTTTGCCCTAAGTCTGTATACTTTTCTAATAACGAGACATCTCCTGAAATTATGTTTATAGAAATATACGCAAGCTTCAAAAAATGCCTTCTTTGTGTAGTGTACCAACCCCCTAAAATGAAAAAAATAGCAGAAATAGAATCCGCTCTACAAAACGCACGTATACAATATGAACACGTTATCGTCATGGGTGACTTTAATATAAATATACTAGACACTGACAACAGACATACACAACAGCTTATGTCCGCGTTCCAAGTTTGTGATATGACTATCCTTCCCTTACAGCCTACACATCACACCAATCATTCTGAGACTTTACTTGACTTAATTGCTACTAATAATCCAGACAGAGTACTAACCCACGGGCAACTGTCAGCTCCCGGAATATCAGCACATGATATTATATTCTTAGCATATTCACTGCAGTGCCCTAAACTAGCTCGTAAGACTATCACATATAGAGACCTAAAACATATAAACAATGCAGCTCTACTTGAAGACGCTATAAAATTACCCTGGCATACTATATGGACGTTGCATTCTGTTGACGAAAAAGTTGAGGCATTAAATAACCTTATATTACAACTATATGACAGACACGCTCCACTGAAAACTAAACTAGTGAAACGACACCCTGCTCTCTGGATGTCTGCTAACATTCGTGACTTGATGACTGAAAGAGACGCAGCATATCGGAAATATAGAGTCGACAAAACTGATATAAATCTTAATCACTATAAACGGTTACGAAACAAGACTACACAAACTATCAGAAACGCCAAACTTAGACATCTATACAGCCTTACTGAACCTAATAACAATAACCCAGATATTTGGAAAATCTGAATAAAATGGGTGTAAGAAGGAAAGACACACAGGTAGAAAAACTACCTGTTTCTCTGAACACACTTAATAACCATTTTACAAGCACATTCTTTACTCCTAAAGACAAAACACATACAATAAGTGAACTACTATTGACAAATCCACCAGACAGAGAACATTTCCATTTTTCATATCTTACAGAAAATGACATAAAGAAAGCTCTCAAACGAATAAAAACAAAAGCAGAAGGTACTGACCGTATAAATATCACTCTACTTAACAAAATAATCGACGTTATACTACCTATCATAACTCATGTTTTCAACTCCTCACTACAAACCTCTATATATCCCACATTATGGAAGCAAGCAATTGTACGCCCACTCCCGAAAGTAAAAACTCCCTTAACTCCTAACGATTTTCGACCCATTAGTATTTTACCTACCCTTTCAAAAGCTTTGGAACGATTAGTCCACAAACAACTGACTGACTACCTAACTGAACACGACCTTTTAGATCAATACCAATCAGGCTTTAGGACAGGACACAATACAAATACTGCTCTACTAAATATATGTGAAGACATACGCGAAGCATCTGATAATCGAAAACTTACTATTCTTACACTACTTGACTTTAGTAAAGCATTTGACACGGTAGACTTGGACTTATTGTTGCTTAAACTAAAAAACCTCTCACTTTCTGACAGTGTCACGCAATGGTTCAACTCTTACCTTCGTGAGCGCCAGCAATATGTTGTAGGAAATTCTACATTACGCTCTTCTTGGACCTACCGTAAAGCTGGAGTTCCACAGGGCTCGGTGCTCGGCCCATTGCTTTTTTCAATCTATATAAACGACATATCTGACTCCCTAAAACATTGCAAACATCATTTATTTGCGGACGACATGCAGATCTACCTTCACTCAGACAAATATTCTTTAAATGACGCGGTATTCAAAATTAATGAGGACCTTGACTCGCTAACGGCGTGGACAGAGAAATATGGACTTGAATTAAATCCTAGAAAGACACAAGCAATCATTATGGGCCATCAGAGACAATTATCCTCAATTAACACAAATGCAGTATTACATGTGTCACTTAATGGGGTTCAGATCCCTTATAGTGAGACAGTAAAAATCTAGGAGTGTTTATGGATAAACATTTAATTTGGAATAAACAAATAAATAACATTTGCAAAACTATCTTCTCAATAATACACTCATTAAATCGTATAAGAAATTGTTTACCGTTTTCTCTAAGAAAAATGCTAGTAGAAACACTCGCAATGCCCCATTTTGATTATTGTGATACTCTTTTTACTGACCTAAATACTGTTCTTACCCAAAGACTTCAACGTGTTCACAATTCTTGCATACGTTTTATTTGTGGTATACGTAGATTTGATCACGTTACACCATCCCTGGAACAATTGTCATGGCTTCGTCTTCAAGATCGTAGAACCATCCATTCCCTATGCCTACTCTATAACATATTACACACATCTTTACCTTATTATTTATCACACCGCTTCACTAAACTCTCTGATACACATAACTTAGATACCCGATCCCTTGAGCACAGTGTCCTTTATATCCCTCCTCATCATACTACCTATTATTCGAAATCTTTTAGTTTCTCTTGCTAGAACATGGAATTCACTTCCACCCTATGTCAGAGACTGCCAAACTTTACCATCTTTCAGAAATAAATTGAAAATAAAATCACTAACAGAAACAACTCACTAATACTACTTTTTAAGAATTAATAATGCGTTTTTGCATTATTTAATAAAAATAGACTTAGGATTTGTTAATATATTTACCTAATGCCTTGTATAAAAAGCGTAGATTAATTCATTGTAGTGTATTTTTTTTCTCTTCTTTTTATGCATAGTAGATTCGGGCTGTTATTCCTTTTTTTATTCATTGTATCATTAATTTAATTTTAATTGTATTTAGTTTCATTCTATTATTAGACATTAATTTCATTATTATTCAATATGACAGATAATTAATTGTTCAATGACTATTATTGTAACTTTTTTTTGTATTCATATGTAACATGTTTGTCCTGTCTAATATGACTACTATTGTAATTTTTTTGTATTCATGTGTAACATACGTTTGTCCTGTTTTATATGACTATTATTGTATTTTTTTTTTGTATTCATATGTAACATATGCTTGTTCTGGTGAGTGGAAGAGAAGGCCACATGGCCTTAACTCCACCAGGCTAAATAAATCTATTCTATTCTATTCTATTCTAGAATAAAGATTCTCAGCTTCAAGTTCACAGGATTGTATAAGAAAAAAAATATTTTCATTTAATTATATTTGAAGAGAAAAAATATACGCTCGGACTGGGGTTTGAACACAGGACCTTTTGCACTCTAGGTGAATGCTTTACCAACTGAGCTACCTGAGAAACTCCAATCTAAATGCACATCTTTAGATTCGCCTAGAGTGCAAAAGGTTCTAGGTTCAAACTCCATCTGAGCGTATATTTTTCTCTTCAAATATAATTTATCCATCATTGAGATGTATGAAATGAATAATAAAAACATTCTCATTTAATATTTTTTTTATTATGAAGTATGAGGTGAGTGAAATAATAAAAAAAATATTAAAAAACCTCATAGTGTTATTTCCTATCTACATAACTTAATTCTCATTTAAATTGAAATGCCTAAATAGCTCAGTGGATTAGAGCACTGGCGAGGAAAACAGAAATCTTGGGTTCAAATCCCCGTTTAGGTGTAAATTTTTCTCTTCAAATATTAATTTGTCCTTCAATGTAAGTGACAAATTAATTTTTCTTTTATTGAATGCCTGAGGTTGTCATTTCTAGTGTTCTCTCCTGGCATTGGCGTAATTTGTAACTAACTTCTGAGGTTGGGGCGCCTGGAAAATGGGGGTTACAGTTACCCCGGTAATATGATGGGTGATGATGATAGTGGTGCACCAGGACAGTCCTTAATCCTAAGCTTAATCTAAGGCGAATGTCAATGATGGTAATTATGATGGCCAGATGATGTTCGGGGATCGTTTGCGCCTTAAAGTTTTCTGCCACTTGTTTTACAAGTAAGAAAAAACCTCACCCAGAAAACTTGTCCCGACTGGAGATCGAACCAGGCCCACTGCATGTCAAGGCAGCATGCTACCTCAAGACCACAGTGGTGGACTATAAAATCATTGAAAATATAAGCTTTATCTAAAAAATAGATAACACTGAAAATTGACTTGGGCTTTCACGGCCGAAGTTACTATGATGATCTTGCAGAAGATTTCCGGGCTGTTGGCCGTGGTCTTGAGGCTTGTAGTTCCCCAACGTTTCGCCAGAGACAACCCTTGAGGATGCCGGATGCAGTCTCTGGCGAAACATTGGGGAACTACAAGCCTCAAGACCACGGCCAACAGCCCGGAAATCTTCTGCAAGATCATCATAAACACTGAAAAATTAATGGATTTTGAAATTCCCAGGGAATGTGATTTGGAGGGTCATCAGACTACCAACAGATGGAGGAAGAAATTATGCATCATCAAGACAGAACAACAGTTCCACAAAATACTGAAGATACCGCTCAAACATGAAGCGAGGTGTATTTTATTAATATTAAATTAATGAGATTGTATTATGTTTTAAGTGACATACCTGTACAGCTATGATAATTATTTCAGCAGCACTCTCTTCTGCTCCTTCCATGCCTTGTTCCCATGCACATAAAAGTAAGCGACCAAAGATAAGAGATGTATCTGGCAAGAACAGTTCATGAGCACTATACCGCAGCGGTTCATCACGTGCATGAGATGGCGGAGGATGCAGAGGTGTAATATATTCTGATACATCAGCCGGCTGTAATAATAATAAAATAATAATAATAATAATAACAACAACACATGTATATTCTGCCATGCTGGCTCAGGTGGTAGCATGTCTGCTTCCTGACTAGCGGACCTGGGTTCAATACCCAGTGAGGCTGAAAATTTCAATTGTTAAATTTAAAAAAATGATAATAAAAACATCAAAATAAGCACTACTGGCTTAATAAAGTAATGTCTTTTTCCCTTTTTTTTTTTGCAAATGCCCCAGGTTGTTTTTCGATATTCCTGGTGTTCTCTCCTGGCATGGCATACTTGTAACCCACTTCTGAGGTTGGAGTGCCTGGAAGGCAGGGTTACGTTGCCACGATGATATGACAGATGATGATGATAGTGGTGCACCAGTAAAGTCCCTAATCCTAAGCTTAATCTAAGATGAATATGAATGATGATGATTGCGATGGCCAAATGATTTCGGGGATCGTTTGGGCCTTAAAGTTTTGACATTTGTCTTACAGGTGAGGAAAAACCCCAATAAAAACCTCGCCCAGAAAACTGTCCCAACCGGGGATCAAACCCGGGCCCACTGCGTGACAAGGCAGCATGCTACCTCAAGACCACAGCGGTGGACTTAATAAAGTAATGTTAAAATGTCCATTAAAGTCTTCTTAAATAAGAAGCACCATTTATATTTGAAGAGAAAATTTTTTGCCTAGACCGAGACTCGAACCCGGGACCCTTGGCTTTCCGGACCAAGTGCTCTACCAACTGAGCTACCGAGGCGAGTTACGATCTAGATGCAAATTTTTCTCTTATATACGTTGTAATTCCCTATCGCCAAATGCTTTTGAAACCACTGCTTCTATCTTTACAAATGGCGGCTTCTTAGTTAAGAAGACATTTATTGGGAATTTAACATTACTTTATAAAGCTAGTAAGGCTTCTAATGAAGCACCATTTGCTTGTCGAACAACAGTTCATAGGCTTTGGCACCCTAGGGAATTGAATAAGAGAAAAATATGCATTTAGATTGGAGGTCTAGGATAACTCACTGGCAGAGCGCTAGTGCATTAAACTAGAGGTCCTAGGTTCGAACCTCAGTCTAGGCATAAACAATTTTTCTCTTCAAATATAATTTGTCTTTCAGTGAGAAATGTTAAATTTATAATAAAAACATAGAATACTGATATAATAAAGTTCGGAATTTTTACATTGAGGTTTTAATAAAATCAAATGAATCATGAATTCTTCTTACCTCATACATCTATGTTATTTAACACAGAACTGCAGCATCAGGAATCATCATTCCCATCATCAGCTGTTGTCACAACAGCTATTTAACAACAGCTGATGATGGGAATGATGATTCCTGATACTGCAGTTCCGTGTTAAATAACATAGATGTATGAAGTAAGAAGAATTCACGATTCATTTGATTTTTTTAAATAGAATATTGAGCTTGTTAATCAGCAAAATCGGACCAATAAGAGTGAAAGTTAACCTGCAATTTTAGTGGAACATTGTTAATGTTCTACCAGGCACAATTTTTGTTTTTTTTTGCAACAAAATTTGGTATGTATTACTTAACAAAAGAAATATATTTTATGTAAACCAGCAAAATCGGATCATAAATTTGACTTGTGGAAGAATTTGCTTAGTTGATACAATTATTGCTGTTAGAAACAATAAAAAATTACAAAACTGTGGTGTGATGTGTAATTGACTGTTTATGTCTGCTCTAGCAGGATTTATATTTTCATTAGAGTAAATCAATGACTAATTCTTTACCTCAAAATTGCCTTTATCAGAACGATTTCTTCGCTTCACTTTGGTTCGTCGATTAAGTTTATTATCCCTAATAACACTCGAGTGTGACAGCTTTGTTGAAGAAGATGGGAATGTTGCAAGACTTTGACATTTTGCAAACAAACAAAGCAGGAATTCATTATGAAGGTGTATTTGTTCAGGTGTCATCAGCTTGCGAGATTCGGCATCAAATTCTTCTTTAGTAGACTGTAACAGATTCACAACAAAGTATTGTAATTACAATAACAATTAATAATAATAATAATAATAATAATTAGGGGCAAATTGCCATTACTTTTTTTAAACCTTTGTGTTTCAAGAAGTAAATAACATTTATGTATGTCTTTTGAAGAAAATTTAGTAGTTTTCATTGTAAAAGCTTCTTATTCGCAGGGGATATGTTCCACAAATATGGAATGGTAATTTCTATGGGTATATAGGGGACATGTTCCAAGGTTCCAAAATAAAATAAAAATTATCAAAATAAAACCAATTAATGCGAAATTTTGAACAATTTTCCTTTTACTCAACATTTATAAATTGGCAACAAAGCAGAAAAAACACGCATTATTCAATCAAAATTATTGCAACGAATGACAAGTTGAAACAATAAAACACTGATTGTGGCGAGAGCAGCATTTATCAACAGACATAGCGGCACGTGAAATACAGTGGTGTTGGCCTTTAACAATGCACTTTAGGCTCAGTGACAATAAGGTCTGTTTTACTTTGATATTAATTTGTCCATTTGGTTTGAATCAACTTTTGTAAAAGCTGCCTTGGCAAGTGCCTGCAGTAAAAAAAGTTGCTGATGCGTTAATAAAGGATACTAATCCTTATAATAAATCGACAGGATCCGCGTATAAAGAAATTTTTAGCTGCAAATACAGGAACTGTATCATGATTTTTAACCCACAAATAATTAAAACGCAAATAAGGGAACTACAAATAAGGAGCTTTTAATGAATTTAAAGTCATATTTCTCATGTTATTAGAATTTTGTACATATTTGTTCTAATTTTAGTAATAAACTCTTATTTTAGCCATATTTCAGGGATTTTTATGTCATCAGCCAGGTTTAAATAACTGTTCGAAGGATTTTTTTAAATTCCTGACAATTCCTTGGCAAACCCCCCCCCCACCTCACTGTTGAGACAAGATTTAGACCCCTAGCTGTAATAACATATATCAAATTAGATATTCTATTTTATAGTGTTCTGCCCTAGAGCACTGTAATCATAACATTTTCATCCTATGCTTTGCTAGAGAATTATAGGTGTGGTAACTTTCCGTTGCTTTCCACACCAGTGAATGACGATGATGATGGTCAAATGATGATCGGGGGCCGTTTGGGCCTAAAAGCTTCCAGACATTTGTCTTACAAGTAAAGAAAAACCCAGAGAAAAACCTCATCCAGGGATGCTTGTCCCGACCAGGAATTGAAACCCAGGCCTGCTGCGTGACAAGGCAGCATGCTACCTCGAGACCACAGTGGTGGACTTGGGCTTATATAAAGAACCCACATGTTAAAAGAAAGATGACTCAAGAACTAAAAAACAAAATTTATAAACGCATTAGACCATAAAAGGCATTCTCTGCTGAGAAAGTTTTATCCTAATACATTTTGCTTACTCAGAAATCTATTCATGCGATAATAATTGTAAGCTACCTGACGAGGTAACTTAAGATCATAGCTCAAGATAGAAACTTATCGTGAGAACCCCGAAGGGAACCAATGTAGTTTGAAGCTTTGCTGCTTTATCCAAGACGTCGGACCTTGAAGACTTCGATCATGTTTTCGGTATACGCGGAGAAGAGAAATTTGATAGAGTCTACCAAAGAATTCAACTGGAAGAACAGGAGAATCGGCGTAATATTGCGCGATGCAGACGTCAGTGTATACAGTATTATTTGCGGGACGCAAGTGTAAATGCATTCCTCTATAGCAGACAAAAATAACGGAAGTGGTTTTATCGCTGAGAATTCTGGGTAATTCATTGCCAATATTACAAAAACGTCGACTTTCATGCATGACCGGTAAGTCGGCCGTTAATTCGATCTCAGCAATTGCTCACGGCGAGTCAGCTCACCAGTGATTGGAAGTAATTTGAGTAGACTAATGTATTTGCATGCGGCCCTTAGACCCCTAGCTGTAATAATGTATATCAAATTAGATATTCTATTTTATAGTGTTCTGCCCTAGAGCACTGTAATCATAACATTTTCATCCTATGCTTTGCAGCTTTGCTAGAGAATTATAGGTGTGGTAGCTTCCCGTTGCTTTCCACACCAGTGAATGATGATGATGATGGTCAAATGATGATCGGGGCCGTTTGGGCCTAAAAGCTTCCAGACATTTGTCTTACAAGTAAAGAAAAACCCAGAGAAAAACCTCATCCAGGACGCTTGTCCCGACCGGGAATTGAACCCAGGCCTGCTGCGTGACAAGGCAGCATGCTACCTCGAGACCACAGTGGTGGACTTGGGCTTATATAAAGAACCCACATGTTAAAAGAAAGATGACTCAAGAACTAAAAAACTAAATCACATCACGACGGGTATCAAATTAATCCAAATTTGATAAACTATACAAAAATATATTATTAAAATTTAAACTAATGGCACCATTAAAATCTATTAATATTCATTGATCAAACACCAAATTACTGAAAAATTAAACTGAGCGACATCATCAGTCTCCTTAGAATAGAGACAAGGTGACAGCAGACTCAAAAGTAGGTATTGTTTAAAATCACATTCTTTGCTGAAAATATCCACTCCATAACGGGAACAAAGCCTGAACCACAATTCTGGACACATGGGTACTGACATGTTGGAGAAAAAAAAATTAAAGCATTACAGGCCTAGAAGGCCCTTGGTCTACCAGCCGGCTGCTGGCCTCACATCCACACGTGTAATCTCACAGAGGTAGACAATCATCTGGCCAGTGAAGGGGTGACATGTGGTCAGCATGTTGGGTTCCCAGCCATTATAGCTGGTCTTCTCAATCTGCAGTCGCTACTTATTGTAGCTACCCAAATGCCTCACCATGATGGGTTGGCACCGGTCCCATACTGCCCGAAATTCCATGAGAAAATTTCTTCCCCCATGGGGACTTGAACCACCACAAGTTCCATAGCTCTGCGCCAAGGCATCTTGCCTTAACCACTCAGCTACGGCACAGGACAAAATGTTTAATAAAATTAATTAAATTATAAGGTCATATATATATATTTCTTTTGAGTCACATTTAAATATTTTTTTTCCAAACTGTCAAAGATATACATTCAAAAGAACAAATGATAAATTCATGAATTATGAAGTTCCCGGCGAGCAAAATTTGATCTCAAAGTTCATCAAACTGGCACCAGATGGCAGTTAGAAAGTTGCTGGTGATGGAACAAGTTCCAACAGTTGGGAGTTTTGGTTGAGGATGGAAGGGATGACATCAAGAACCAGACCAGTGAAAATTACAAAGGTGAGATGTAAAAATAATATCCAATTGATTTATATAAATTGCAAATTACCTGATAGTGTTACTTCCCATTGTAATTTTTATTGAAATTATGGCATTGCGCTTTTTTGTTGACAATTCCCCATTGAAATTTTGGAAAAGATTTATAAGCAAGAATTTATAGCCAGATCCTCAGATCATACACCTTGTGATTTTTATTCATGGAAATGCTAAAAAAAAATAAAGTTCACAGCACATACAGGATCTTCTATGCACAGGATGAGAACCAAGAGTATGCCTAAGTTTGGCTAAACTTTCCAACATGTGACAAGACTTTTTAAGTACCCTAATAAACTCCTGTCAGATTTTATTCTTAGGGTCTCATTTTAAAGTAGAATTTTAATATTATAATGAATATAAAAGTTAAAGTTAAATAGATAGATAGATCATCGGTTGATTAATGTCTTTGACATCGTCCGATTCCTAATAGCCAATTTTGTCGGTCCATCCAATCTCCTGGTTGTAGATGTTTTCTCCTTCATATATAAGCATATTCCCTGATTCCAGGAGGTTTTAGGTCTTCCTCTGCTTCATCTTCCCTCAGGTTTCTATTCCAAAACAGATTTTGGTAGTCGATCCTCTTCCATTCGCTGGACATGTCCGTACCATCTTAATTGCTGAGTTTTAATATAATCTAAAATAGTGTCTTCAATCTTCAGTTTCTCCCTTATAACTGAGTTCCTAATTTTTTCTCTTCTTGACATTCTTGCGGCCCTTCGTATAAAATCCATTTCCGTTGCCAAAGGGTACTTATTTGTTTTTGTTGTTAATGGCCAAAGTTCTGCTCCATAAGTAATGATGCTTTTAACAATTGTATGATATATATTCATTTTATTTTTATTACTTATATTTTTATCCCACAATATTCCATTGAGGCAAGCAATTGCAAATTTTCCTTTATTATTTCTATTTCTTCATAACTCCCATTTTTATTTATTTTAATTCCTAAAATGTGATCTCACTACAAGATTTATTTATTGTTTCTCCAGTCTCCAAAATTAAATTTTGTTCTGGTTCACCAATTGATAAATATTTTGTTTTTTTCATGTTTAAATTTAAACCCCATTTTTCATATTCTTCTATTACTTTTCTAGTCATATATTCTAAATCTTCATAATCTTGTGCAATTAACAATTGATCATCTGCAAAATGTTAAAGTTAATAATTTTGTATTTTAAAATTCTCTTAATATTTAAATACAACTTAAATAAATAAAAACATCTAAATAATTCATTGTTGGTTATTGTTGAATAAAAATTTCTCAGTAACAATTAAGGAAATTGCACTACATAACAGTTTTTGTAAAATTATGCTTTTAAAAATTGTTTTAAGTCATTGTTGTCAAAATTATAAATCCTTCTGTTATAACTGTAATAAGGACACCTACTTATATGAAAGTAACCTAAACTCTGATTGTATGTTATAACAATTAACTTTGTTTAACAAATCAAATTTAAACCTTATATTTAAAGGACTATTAACCAATAGAATTTAAAATAACATCATGTGATGTAATAATGGTCTTTAAAATCATAAAAGAATTACACTATTCATTCTGTATACAACTTTCCACAAAGATAGAAGCAAGAAGAGTTCTGAAGATAAAATGTAATATTTAATACAAGAATAATTGATTCCAGAAAAGAAAAGAATTCATTTTAATTGATAGTGAAGAATAATACCACTTACATTTACTTAATCTGCTGGGAACCTACAAAGTGAATAAATTTGTAATTATTTCTACAAGAAACATTTTTTATGATTTTGAAGTGTTTTCCTATCCAGTGTACCAACTTCCGACCTTGAGAAGAGAATCCGGCTCTACCGAAAATTAAACCCAACCTGAACCAGTAATTCTTTTTGGGACACCAATCCTTCTTCAAAATGTTACTACAACATCGGGCATGAAGAGAATTACTGCATCAAAATGTCACAACGTGGGACAAAGCAATTACTTCTTCAATTTTTCCAAGTTATTTACTACCATTTACAATGATTTTTACACTTTTCTAACAATTATTTGAATATATTGAATATTACAATATTGAACTACATAGTACCGTGAAGACGTGGCAGCCATATTGATTTTAACAAATTCTATGCAGCCAACAAAGACTATGTACTGTACATATAATATGTGCAACCAATACAGAGTATGTACTAATTAACTTTACGCATATACTTAAGAACTTACTATTTATATTTCTACTTTTGGGCTTTACATTCTTTCACAAGTTGGAGTACTTAAATTGCATTAAGTTAGCTTTTAGGTTGGTTGGCAACACAAGTTAAAATATTGTGTATATGTTGGCTGTATCCCTTAATTCCATAGTGTAAACCACTTTGTGTCTGTTTGGCACAAGCCCGTGGTGTATGGTTGGAACTTATAAACATTTTGGTTCAACAGTACATTACCTTTTCCTTCATTTTCTTCTTGTAATACTGTTACTCTATGTACTTCTTCTGTCTTTACTAACATTTTGTAATTTTTAAACGTTTTTTAATGATGTTTATAACATTATTTTACAATTTTTTTTGTATTTATTTATTTATGAGAGACACGGTAAAATTACACATTTTTAGACAATATTGTGAAACTCACTAGCTACTTTTCCCTCCTCTTCCAATGTTGCTGCTATCAACAATTCAATTACACATTTTTGTTAGGTTAGTACTATTTTAAAAAATTAAACCTCATAGTGATTTTATCCTATAAAAGTTCAATAATACTACTTTTGTTAGTGTGCACATCAAATTAGTGTAAACTTCAGTAAATCATATGCAGATAATTCATTTTGTTAGGTTGAAAGAGAGAAGTTGGTGTACAACTATTTCTAATAAACATTTGGGAATTTATTTCAAAAGTTGATCATACTGCACGTGCTGCCATCTAGTGACAACTCTATAAACTTTCTGTAGGACTTCAAAGATATGTGGTTCCACTTTAGCGACAGCTCTATAAATTCATTTGCACTGTTATTCTGTAAGAGAAAATATATTAGGAAAGGTAAAGTAGGCTACGGCTACTGTTTCTTCAAAATTTTCTTGTCGCTTGTTGGAAAGTATTTCTCGGCTCAACATGCACTTCTACTAGCGCTTGATTTTTCAATTATATTGTTGTAAACTATAGCTCTTCTTGTGTATTTACTAACATTATTTAATATTTTAAACTTTTTCAAACAATTTTTATAACATTATTAGACAATTTTGAAGTATTTATTTAAATATGCAAATTACAATATTATGACACTGTTAGACAATATTGTGATGCTGACTGCTATTATGTCCACAGAGTATATTAATTAGACTATGATTTTTCTATCGCTGTTTTGGGTTATCGCTGGTTGGATCAGCGTTAGGGAGTGATAAGTAAGTGTACACCCATTTTTAATAAACGTTTGGTAATTTTAATATTATTAATATATTTTTTAAACACAGATTTGAGGACTTATTGCAAATATTGGTCATTTAAATTTCATAGTGACGGATAGTAATAGAGGATGATAATCGATGTGGTTCGATTGTGGGTTATCGCTGGCTCTATAAAACTCTGGCGCATGCGCACTGTTGTTCTATAGGACTTCGAAAATATTTCACGCAGTTTAAGTGCAGTTTTTCCGTATTTCTCTAAGTTTCAATAATTAATTTGCAAAAGCATGCAATTTCAATAAGTGGTGTGTAACCTCCCAGCTGGCAAACTACCTCCATAACAATATGAATGGAGCACGCTGTATAAAAGCAAACATTTTCAGAATAATCAAATTGTATGGACCTTATACATATGCACTTTTTGTTAACAATTGATTATATTAATAACCTACCAGTAGTGATAACATATAACACCACCACTTCCTCAAAAAGCTAATAAAATAACTCACCTTAACCATCTTACGGAATTACTAAGAACTCGCTTAATATTTAAAAGTTTTTATTAGCTTCATAAGTTTAATTGCTATAAAATAAGTACAATCTGATTCTAGTACTGGGCATATTCGAATGAGGTAAAATAAAACATAAGCAAAAAATATGTAGAGGCAACGTCCATCTGAATTTTTTTTTTTAACTGAATAAGAACTTCGTGAAAAAATTGTAAAAAGAAATTTGACATATGCATTCAACAGACAACAGATTTCGGAAATTCAGACTAAAATAATTACCTTTAATTGAAACCATAGCTTCATTAAGTGGAAATATCTGGAACAGATATAAAATACAAATTATTATAAGGTTTGTCATTATTGCAATAAATTATAATATAAACAAAATCAAAAGGACTTACTGTTTACTATTTTCTCCCCAAAGCACTTTCCAACTTCTTTCGTATATTATTTAAATCTTCATAATATGTCATTGACATTTCGTATACACTTATTTATAGATATTGATGCTTTAAGTTGACTCTAATGAAATACGCAATAAGAGATTTGTACATTAAATTCTTTATTCAAAACAATACTTTGCGTAAAACTAGAGAAAGACAACAGAATAATTATAATGGAGCGAGTCAGGGACCGATAGAGTCGCCTCTCTGTGTTAATTTTTACATCATTTGTACGCCATCTAAATTTGACGGGGGCGAAATTTCAAATTGGCCACGGCGTGTCACGACGGCTCAGTCGATATAACGATAGCTTCTTCATCGTCCTTTCAAGTATTAGGCCCAGTGGCCCGATTCTACACATTTCTCTTATGTGAATTCATGGAGAAAATTATTATTTAAACTACTGTGCGGGAAAAGAAAAAGTAGCTATAGTAATTGATATGTAGATTTTGTTACTTTTTAAAGTGATCAATAAAAAAATATGAGATTTTGTTGACTTCTTGAAAATTTAATTTAAATATTAGTTTTCACTATCAATACAATTTTTAATTTAAACATTAGTTTTTACTGTTGAAAATATTAGAAGAAATGGCTGTAAGTGACTTTATTATATTAAAATTATGACATAAATTTCAGTTTTCTCCTTTATAAATGATACTATTAAGGGTTCATCACATCCTTTCAGAAAATTGATTCTATTAAGGAATTGTTAACAATTGAGGGGCTCAGTGCAATAAGGGCCCATCCCAACCAATGGTTGATTTTTAGTTATTTGCAGATTATGTATCCTGTGACCATCTTCTTTTAATATTTAGAAGCTCATAATTCTAACTTTGCTCAAAAGAGGGTAAATCAGACTTTATGTGTAAGAAAAAATTCTAACTTCTTCACGCGGACGGGAAATAAAGGCCCATCCCAACTGCTGACACGTGACCGTATATTGTCCACTACTCTGTAGTCCGCTGCAATACTGACTAGCATTACCGGCAAATATCAGTAAATGCAGAATGGCTGATGCAGCAGGTTCTTGTGCACATGGAAATAGTGTAATAAAATCTAAGAAAAGAAAAATAAATGTGCAAAAGCGGAATAAAACGAAGCAGAAAATTTTACGCAACAGTGGAAAGGAATATATATTGGCTTGAATCAGTTGCTTCAAGAGGTGCGGACGAAATTGCCAGTTGTTTATTAAAAGCTGTGCCACTGATTAAAAAAGGCGCTAATAAAAATAAACTTATAGTGTATATATAATGATTCATGTGTTGGTCAAAACAATAATGGGACTTTGGCTGTACATGATTGATTGTGGTTGGTTTTAAGAAATTGAACATAAATTTCATGTACCAGGTTACACTTTCCTCCCCTGTGATGCTGACTTTGGTGTGATTAAAAAAAGTTAAAAGAAAAACACAAGTGGTTTATACTCCTAAACAGTGGGCTCACCTCATAAGAAAGAGTGGAACAAAGAAAACATTCACAGTAATTGATATAAATGCAGAGGACTTTAAAGATTTGGATAACTTAAATAAAATGTTCACAAAGAGAATGTGATGCTGGACAAGCATAAGGTAGACATCAGAAAAGCATCTCAGTTTAGTTTTGTGGAAAAGAGACATGTAAAATCCGGTTTCAATGACTTGGCTTCAGAGGAAGTAATAAGCCTTAAAAAGGGGAATGGAAAGTGTCCTGTATTACGGGATGTAATATCGACAACAAAATATCCTAATGGTAGGATGTTAAAGAAGACATCATGACTCTCATGAAATTTGTACCACCTGTACACAGCAGCCTTAAATCAGATAATGGTGATACAAATGCTGCAAACTTAGAATACGTAGATTAATGTAATATTCAGGTTAAAAAGTGTTATTTAATTTGTTTCTTTATGTTGTATTTTTTACATTCTCAATTTTCTTTTTCTTTGATTAGACATATGAAACAATATAGTGACCTATACATTTGCAGGCAGAAAGCTTATTTTATGTACAAGACATGTACAAATATTATCAATGTGTGGCTTTATATATTTTACTCAATGTAGAATTTAATAAAATGCAATTTTTCTCGAACTTAGTGTAGTTGGGATGGGCCCTTATTCCACTGACCCCCCTCAATTATGAAAATGCAGTTATATTTTCAGAGAAGTTTGTCTTACAACTTGAATGTTGTATATAAATATACAATATAAAATGTAGTATAATTAAGCTACTTTCATTTTAAACACAGTAGTTTAAACAATAATAACTTTCCTCTTTTTCTTTTACTTAGTATTCCCATTGATTTCTATTTTTTACGTAACTCTCTTTAAAAACATTATTTTTTGTAAAAGTAAAGTGTTCCCATACAGGCCTCGGGAGGCCCTTGGGGGTAGTAGATGTAAGGCTCCCCACTTTTTCTAGACAATCGGCACTTTATGTCAGCCCTGCGTGACAGCCGCCTTTACCCCCAGAACAAGCATCTGGTACTCATTTAAGTTAGAGGCTGAGTCGACCCCAGGACCATGGTGCCACCAGAAGGTTTGGGTCAGTTTAAAAATCCTGACCCCACCGGGACTTGAACCCTCGACCTTCCATTGCTAAGTAATAAAATATCGAGCTCTCACAAATATTGTACATGTACTTACCAAAATTTTTATAAAAATAAATTGTTTTTAAAGAGAGTTGAAATAGTAGGCTTATTATCATATAATGTAAGAATTATGACAGGAAAAGGACAGGATTATTTGTTATTTCCTAACAGAAATTGCCATATCACAACTTGTAACTGATATAGAGAAACTGAATTGAAGAGGCAACTAATCACTCCAAAAACATTTTGAAAATAATTTTTAATATTATTCAGCGTCCCAATTTAAATTCAAGAAGGTAATATTCACATTCTTTACACAGTGCAAATGAGAATTAGAAATGGATGAAATTGAATAGAATTTCTTAGGCCACTGGTTTTATTTGACTATGATATATAATTCCATAACATTAAAAAAAATTGGCACAAGTTGTAATATGAATAGAAAAATCTATAAACAATAACACGTTTGAATGATGTTATTAAAAGTATATTCAAAATATAATTATATTCAATATAATAAACATACATATTCATAAAACTTAGATGGGAATTAACATTATGAGACTTTCAAACTTACAGTAGACATTTTAGAAACGTATTCTATATTTAAATACATATCGATCAATATAAAAATCACACACATACTACATATATTTAAAAGTAAAATATTTTCTGTTGAACTTTGTATCTCTCACAGCCTACTATTGTGTATTCTCTATACTCAGCCTTCTCTTAATTCTCACAATTTCCATTACAGTCAATCTCTCTTACACACAAGGGGGAAAAAAAATTGTGGTGAGGTGACATATTAATAATATATAATTTAAACATTTGAAGTACATATTTGTTTTAAAATACAATAGGAAGTAACATTAAGAGGTTTGTTTAATAATTAATTTTGTCTGTTCATTCTTACCTCTTAGAGTTGAACATATGTTTCAGGGCTTCTTAGCCCCATCGTCAGCGATTACAGACTGAATTTTCTCATGTTGTCGGCCCTGATTCTTGATTCCTGGACCAGAGGCAGAGAGAGCAGGAATCAAGAATCGGGGCCGACAACATGAGAAAATTCAGTCTGTGATCGCTGACGACGGGGCTAAGAAGCCCTGAAACATATGTTCGACAAAAAACAACTATAGGAGGTAAGAATGAACAGACAAAATGTTTTAATTATTATACATATTTGTTTTTAATACAATGACTTTATTAATATGTAGTGTGTACCTTCATTTGTAAACAAGAAGTATACATAACATTAATAAAGATAAAAGCAATGCAAATGAAATCCAGTTTATTAATTGCTCATCTCAAGTGCCAATTTTTTAGGTGTATGGATTGATTCCAGTCTGTCATGGGAATGCCATATACAACACTTATCTGAAAAACTTAACCGATTATGCTATGCGATTCACGTCCTCACTAGAATATTACCAGAGGAAGTATTACTTCTTCTTCTTCCTTCCAAGTATTAGGCCAAGGCCTGTTACGATCCTATAGAAAATTTTCCCTCCAGCGTTTCATAGGACGGCCCAGTGATCTTCGTCCTCTTGGTATATAATTATAAACAGCTTTGGGGATCCGATTTGAACTCATTCTTTCAAGATGGTGTTTCCAATTTAGTTGGTACTGTTTAATATATTCCAAAATTGGCGTAGTCTTCAATTCTTTTAAGATATTGGTGTTCCTTTTCCGATCCCATCTGGTGTAACCCGCTGTTCTGCGCATGAATCTCATTTCACAAGCCGTTATTCTGCTTTCATGTTTTTTTTAGTGTCCATGCTTCACTACCATAGGTCAACACTGGTCTAGCCAAAGTGTTATATAAACGTAATCTGGTGTTTTTTGTACAAGGGATGGTTTCATAACTTGATTAATAATTCCTAAACTTTTATTATAACTAGTAACTTTTTCAGGGATATCCTTTTCATCCCAGATAGAGAGATAATATCCAAGATATTTAAATTGAGGAAGTATTAAAAACTGTATATTTTGGATACATACATTCACAGTTAACATATGGTATAATACTATGGGGATCATCATCCAAATTACAAAAAAGAATTATTAAAATCATAGAGAAAGCACCAATCCAAACAGAAAGTAAGAAACTCTTCAAAGAGCTAAATATATTACCTGTTCCTTGTATTTAAATTTTAGAATCAGTTTGCTTTATTCATAAACATTTTAAACTCTTAAAAATAAATTCAGATTTACATGAACATAACACTAGAATATCTAATAATATACACCTTTTCGACCCCGAAGCTATTAGGGCATCCGAGGGCTAGGGAGTCCTTCCTTTCTTCTTTTTTTATTTTCTTTTCTTCTCCAGAAAGGCCTGACCAGAGGCTATAAGATGGCAGCCTCATCACTGGTCTTGCCTTCCTTTGGCCAGCAACCAATCGAAGGGACTATTATTATGCTTTCAAGTCTTATACGAGAATTTCCCATAAGGAAAAATTTTCTATAGGATCGTAACAGGCCTTGGCCTAATACTTGGAAGGAAGAAGAAGAATACACCTAAATTGTCACAGGCTCACCAGAAGTATTGACAGCCTATCACATAATAATCATCTCCCTTCCAATATTAAACTGGTAGACAATTTAAGCTTGCTGTAAAGAACATTTTATTGTCTTACATACCATTAAGTATCGATGAATACCTACATTTAAAATCGTAAGAAATATTTGATTGGAATCATATCGCTATATTTTAAAGCAGGATTTTAATATCATAATAAATATGGAAGTTAAAGTTAATACTTTAAAAATTTAAATATAACTTAAATAAGAAAAACATCTAAATAATTCATTGTTGTTCACTGTTGAATAAAAAAAAGTCTAACAATTAAAAAAATTGTGTTACTTAACAGTCTTTCTAAATAATGTTTTTAAAATTGTTGTCAGAATAATAAAGCTTTCTGTTATAACTGTAATAAGAACACCTGCTTAAATTCATATTTTTAAATGAAAGTAAACTAAACTCTGATTGGATGTTAAAACAATTAACTTTTTGACTTAACAAATCAAATTTAAACCTGGTATTTAATTGGGTTATTAACCAATAGAATTTAAACTTAACATCATGTGATGTAATAATGTTCTTTAAAATTATAAAAGAATTACACTGGTCATTCTTCATATAACTTTCCACAAAGATAGAAGCAAATAGAACTCTCCTGATAAAATGTGATATTTAATACAAGAAGAATAGTTGACTCAAGAAAAGAAAATAATTTAATTTTAATTGACGATGAAGAATAATACCACCTATATTTACTTGATCTGCTGGGAAATTAAATAGTAAATAAATTTACAATTATTTCTACAAGAAACAGTTTTCAGTGATTTTAAAGTATTTTCCTATCCAGTGTACCAACTTCCGACCCTAAGAAAAGAATCCGGCTCTACCGAAAATTAAACCCAACCTGAACCAGTAATTCTTTTTGGGACACCAATCCTTCAAAATGTTACTACAACATCAGGCATGAAGAGTGTTAGCTGCTTTTAAACATCGCCACAACATTGGAAAAGAATTACTTCTTCAATTTTCTTGTGGAAGTGCTGCCCTATGATATATTTTAGTTGCAATGTAAATTGATTTCATTATGTATGACCATGGTATCAAGAACCATCGCTCCCAACATCAGCTGCTATCATGATTGTTGATTCTTCATTATACAGTCATCTTCTAAACTGCCATCTACTAATCATTCGAGGTAAGATATAAAAAATGACACATTTTTAATGTTCCATAATAACTTGATGAACAAGTGCACATTAATTCTTTAGTTTTAAATAATAGACTTGTCTTGATAAGTTTCGTTGCTTTTAAAAATTGCATAATACTGCAACATCTTTACTATCTTGTATTAAAATTAATTAAATTTCACAAAAAAATAGATGCATTTTATGGCCATTGAAGTATGTGATTCTAGAGGAATGGGTGACACATTATTTCATAAAACTTATGATGGGAATAAACATTATGATGTTTTCAATTTAATAAAATTATTTATAATTTAATAATTTATCCTTCAGTGAGAAGTGTTAGATTAATAATAAAAACATTAATAAAATTAAATTGAGTCGTAAAGTATCTCACTTCATACACTCTGTGTTTTTCACAGAATAGGATCGCAGTTTCAGGAACAGTGGTTCCTATCTTCAGCCATATTTTGGACTGTTGGATTTTTGTCTTACCATTGCCTTCTAGTGTTGATTTGATAAACTTTGAAATTAAAATCTTGTTCCCCGGAAATTAAAAAATTGATTAGTAACATACTAATGCAGTGACTATTTTATAGTTTTTGTTCATATATTATATTACTGTACACTAATGCGGCGTTGGCATTATTGTATTACTCACAGACAGCTACTGAGAGGAGCTGAAAAAATATTTTTTAGCAATGTGGAATTTCCTTAGATAATTACAAGGAGTTCTACTGACAGTTTGTCAAACCTAATAAAAACAAATAATTGGCAGTCAACAAGTCTCTCCAATGCTATTGTTATAGACTCTCTCTTGAATAGATTCAAGGAAGAAATCATTCTTCTTTTATTACTAAAAATATTTGTTTCTTTATGAAC